>JAFJYJ010000098.1:1233547-1850321 GCA_019022615.1 Acacia melanoxylon
AAAAAAAAAGGAATAAGAATTTTGACTCGAAAAACATATTGGCGGCTTTGTCGGGAATTTTTTCTCGTTCTCCTCGTGTCACCCATGCCTGGTCTTTTATTAACTTTGATTTTCACTCGTTTCAAAAAGTTGCTAGAAAAAATAGCAAAGAAAAGTATAATCATATCCCTCATAGTCAGTGGCCCAAGCCCTACGGGCAAATATTTAGCAACATGCATTACGAATTGATTTCCAATCAATCTAAAATGCGGCAAAGAAAAAGTGGTTCGGTTTCTCTCACCGGCGCCTCTCTGTTTATCCTTCATTATCTTCAAATCCTAACCCTTTAATTTTGTTCCAAACATTTAAAGGGAGATACATTATCTATATCAAATTACCGCATGAGGTAGTAAAAACTATTGCATACTGTAATTTGAAATAAATTATATGTCTTTTTCTAGAAGACGGTCAAGATATGAAGATAATGAAGGATGAGGAGAAAGCCGCTGGTGAAAGTATTTGCTTCCAAGAAAAAGTATTCATTACGGTTCATGTTGTCAGTCACATGCACCCACTTTATGAGAATTCATTAACTATTGTGTGCGCTCTAAGTTTGAAATTAATGTTGTTCGGTGGAAGATAAGTGTGGAGGGAAACCAAGGGCATGGCGAAAAATTAGAAATTTTAATGGTTTCTTAGCAGATTGTGGTTTGAATGACTTGGGTTTTAGTGGATATCGGTATACGTGGTGTAATAACAGGGAGGATCCAGACACAATTAGGGAACGGCTTGATTTGGCGCTTGGCAATAACCCCCTTCGAGTCTCTTTTCCTAATCTACAGGTGCTGCATATGGAACCAATGGGTTCAGACCATTTACCGTTGTGGATCCAGTACCGACCTTCTGAGTCCCGAAAAAAGAAGAGCTTTAGATTTGAAGCCAATTGGTCTACTCACAAAGATTTTAATCAGGTGGTTAAAGATAGCGGATGGGGGACTCAGTCTGGACCTTATGGAGCATTGAATGATTTTATTGGTAAATTAAACAGATGTAAGACTAGGCTGATCAACTGGAGTAAAACTGAGTTTCCAAATATGGCCAGGATTATTGACCAATTAAAACTCAAACTGGCCTCTCTTTCCCAAGGGAGGCTGACTAGCCAATCTGTTAGTGCAATTAAAGAGCTGAAATTGAGGTTGGATCACACTCTCTCTCTTGAAGAAAAGTATTGGTGGCAAAGATCGAGGGTCAATTGGCTCACAGCGGGGGACAGAAATTCACGCTTTTTCCATATTACTACCATCAAGAGAAGACGGCGAAACAAAGTATTCAGTGTATTAAAGATGATTCGGGAGCCTGGCTTTCTGACAAGGAGGAAATTGCCCAGAACATTACTCAGTATTTTCAGAAATTGTTCACATCCTCCGGAGATCTAAATGCGATGGATTCAGCTCTTGATTTTATTGATCCCAGAGTCTCTCAGAGTATGAACCAAGGCCTTCTGCTTCCTGTATCAAAGGAGGAAATTAGAGGTACAGCTTTCAGCCTTGGGAAATCAAAAGCCCCAGGTCCGGATGGCTTCTCGGGTATTTTTTATCAAGATGCTTGGGAAGAGGTGGGGGAGACGGTTGGTGCATTGGTTTTAGAGTTTTTTGCTGGTAACTCCTCGGTCCATGCTATCAATGAGACTAATCGACCTTAATTCCTAAGGTGGACATGTGACCGGAACACGTTTCCCAATTCCGACCCATAGGCCGTGCAATTTTTCATATAAGATTATCTCGAAGATTCTTGCAAATCGGATGAAGCCACTCCTTGACCATTTGTGTCTCCCAAAGTCAAGGGGCCTTTGTTCCGGCCGATGCATACAAGATAATATCTTAATCGCTCACGAGGTTTACCACTACTTACGGAGAAAGAAATCCGGAGGTAAATTCGAATTTGCCTTAAAAATGGATATGAGTAAGGCCTACGACCGAGTTGAATGGTTCTTTTTGGAGAAGGTTCTCTTGAGATTCGGTTTTTGCCACGAATGGGTAGCTTTGATTATGAAATGTGTTCAATCAGTCCAACTGAATATTTGTTTGTCTGGAGAATCAGTGAGCTCTATTCTACCTAGTAGAGGCCTTCGGCAAGGGGATCCTCTCTCGCCATACCTCTTCATCTTAGTGGCTGAAGTTCTGTCATTGATGATCTCAAAGAGCCATGTTGAGAACAAGATTCAGGGTGTTAAGCTTAGTCTCGGTTGCCCCACTCACTCACAGTTTCTTCGCCGATGATGCCTTGCTATATATGAATGCTAATAGGGCAACGTGTTCGAATTTGGCTCACATTCTAACTATTTATAGCAAAGCTTCGGGGCAGATTATCAATTTAGATAAATCAAGTCTCTTCTTTTCTACTAATACCTCTAGCAAAGTTAAGGCTATGGTGGGCTCACTTTTAGGAATCTCAGCAGTTGAAGATCCGGGGAAGTACTTGGGTATCCCTAGTATATGGGGCAAGACTAAGACTCAAGCTCTAGCTTATATCCGGGAGCGAGTGGCCAAGAAGATTCAGAGTTGGGGCAGCTCCCTTCTCTCTTTTGCTGGTAGGGAAGTTATGATTAAGGCAGTATTACAAGCAATACCGATTTACTCCATGCAATGTTTTAAATTTCTGATCCAACTATGCACGGAGCTAAACAGATTGTTTGCTAATTTTTGGTGGGAAGGAAAAGCCTCTGGTGGGGGGTTGCATTGGCAAACTTGGGAGAGACTTTCAGTGGGTAAAGATGATGGCGGGTTGGGTTTTCGGGATCTTATCATAATGAATAGTGCTCGCTAGCAAAACCGCATGGAGATTAATGACAAGGCCTCACGATTTATGGGCAAGGGTAATTAAAAGTGTTTACTTTCCTAAGGGGAGCCGATTGATGCGAAGAAAGGATCTAGAGCATCATGGAGTTGGTCAAGTCTTCTTGATGGCAGGGATTTTCTGAAGAAGAAGCTTCGATGGGATGTGGGAACCGGTGAAAATATCAGGATTTGGGGGGACAATTGGGTTCCTAGTGTGGTCTTCCCTGATAAACCTATTGACAATGCAGATCCTTTTGTTCTGAAGGGAATGGTTAGTGATTTGATTGTGGACGGGACATGGGAGCTCACACCAATATCTCAGTATCTCTCGGCTGATGTGAAACACGCTATTTACAGTATCCCCATCCCAGCTAATGGATTGGGGGATAAACTCATACGGCCCTATGCGACAAATGGAATTTACTCGGTTAATTTAGGTTACGTAAACGAGAAAGGCAAGGTTCATCCTGGGACACCTCGGCGGGGCCATCGGTTGTAGTGCCGTGCCTTCTTGGAAAGCAATTTGGAGACTAAAAGTCATTCCTAGAGTCCAACACTTTCTTTGGCGAGTTCGAACAATGCGATAGCTACTAACGCCTTATTATTCCGCCGAAGAAGGTCGTGTCAAGCTTATGCCCAATTTGTGAGGAGTTCGAAGAAAGCATTGAACATCTATTTTTTCATTGCACATGGACTAGGTGTACTGTTCGGCAGCCCCCCTTGGGGCTCGGTTGGCTATTAATGAGATTTCGAATTTTAAACACCGGTGGTTGCAAATCACGACAAATCGTTGCTCTTCCGGGACATTGCACTTATATCTTTGGACTCTCGGTTCATATGGAAGCAAAGGAATGAACGCGTTTTCAACCAGGTATTACCTAATCCTTATATTGCCATTGATTCTGCACTGAACAGAAATGAAGAGCTCTGGAATTCTCTGGAAATTGCCCCTACTGTTCATAACCTGTTGGGCTCCCCAGCTAAAGAAGCCACACATTGGTTTGCCCCATCTTCTGGATATTTAAAGGTTAACTGTGATGGATCGTTTTATGCTGAGTCGAACACTGCCTCTGTTGGTATTGTATGTAGAGATAGCTATGGTCGGTTTGTTTGGGGATTTGTGGATAAATTAAAGTCAATTTCAGCCTTTATGACCGAGGCCCTAGCTCGAAAAAAGCACCGATGCTAGTAATGGATTTAGGACATGATATGGTCATCTTCGAGACCGATTTGTCTTTTTCTCGCATAAATGTGTTGTTGAAAGGTCCTCTGAATTTGCTGATTGGAAATGCAGGAGCATTCTATTTGATATCACCAGTTTTTTAAATGCCAAGGTTGGGTATTCTGTTTCTTTTACCCCGAGAAAGGGGAACCGTGTTGCCGACTCTCTTGCGGCAGATGCTTATAAAGGAGTGTGCCGATTGGGTGGGTCGAACGGCCATCACTTGCTTTGAGTTCTCTACTAACTTTGGATATTCATGGTTCGATATTTCTTTAGAGGTCGCTCCGGTTTCGGGTCGGGAATCTATGGGGGCTGATTTGTTGTTTCTAGCATAGATTCTGTTTTATGTATTCTTGCTTCCTTTTGGTGTTGCATTTGCTGCTATTTCCTTCCCACTGTTAGTCTTCTCGCTAGCCGCTTATTAGTTTCGGTTTTTGATGTTTGTTCTACCCTGTTGACCTGGTACTGGTCTTGTAATTCTCTTTAGTAATATATATATCTGTTTCCTCGAGCAAAAAAAAAGAAAGCTCCGTTTAACTACTACAAGAAAAAAGCATAAAGGATTCGAGAAAAACGAAAAATTCTTGAAAAGAATAGTACTTGTCATAAAAAATATTACCAAAAAAAAAAAGGATTGTTAATTAACAACTCACTAACTATTTCCTACCGTACTTTCAAATACTAAATATGAGTGTTTCTTTCAATGAGCATTTGAATCTTGGTTCACTACGTTGTAAGAGATTAGTCTCTTCAATTAAAAGCAACTTGTTGATAGAACCTTGAATTTTTCTTGGTACAAAGATTTTGTTTGTTTCCTCCAAGCCGCCTTTTTTTTTTTTTTTTGATTGAGTGGTACAAAGACGTTGTGACAAGGAACCTTGACTTTTGGGTATACATCAGCTTGTTCAAGTATGGCATTGGGTATGATGGCCCAACATAAATGAGGATCTGACCCATATAAAGACTTCTGATTATCCAAAACTGTTCAGACCAAACCATCCTAGACAGGGCATGGATTTGAATCCCCAATAACACTTTTATTTTTATTTTTTTGTATAAATAAAATTTATAAAAAGTGATAGAAAAATACAAATTGAACTTAAATTTTGTTGATAATAATAATAATGAGATTAATAAAAAATGTAAATTAATTGACAACTCGTTTTATTGGAAAATCACTTATTTGAATTTTGAAATTCACGTTGATATTTTCTTGAGATTTTCCTAAAAACTTGTACCAAAATAAATAAAGAAATAAAAATTAGTTGAAAACATAAACCTATCTATTATTTTGCTAAAAATATTTTAAAAATAACATAAATGGAGAATTACTTTAAAAGCCATTTGAAATATTTAAATTTTAATTGGGGTAAAACGGAACTACACAAATCATTGATAAAGCTATATGACCTAAACTTAGATTTAGAAATTGGGTCAAATTACCTCCATACCCCTCCTAAGTTATTAATGGCTCAAATGGCTACAAAATAAACCTCTAATTAATTATATCCTTCTATGCAAACCAAACGTCCAAACCCAAATTTAACTTCCATATGTCATCATCATCCTTCTTTGTTTTATTGAGGATAGAGTATCAACAAGATTGATTTAGCAAAGGAAAAAAATGCTTTTGTGAAAGTTTCAGAAGAATTCAAACATCCTCTTGGATATCAAAGGAGATGTTTTATTCTTCAACCGAAAAAAATAAAAAAAGCAACTATAAATGAGGTGCAAACAATTACTTCCAACCATCCACGTGCAGATTTCGCTCATGAGGAGATTGGTTGATATTCTAGATAACCTTAGCTTTATGAATTTCTTTTTTTCTTTCTTATATTTTCCAGTTTGTTATAACTTTGCATTGGGTTGACAGTGATACACGCTCTGAAGTAGGTGACTAACAAAGATCAAATTTTGACCAGCGTACCGTTGCCCGAACAAGAAAATCATGCTTCTTCAATGAAAGAAGAAAAATAGAGGGAGGAAGAGAGATTTGAGACGACAGCCAAGGAAGGGCATCAAAGTCATTTTACCAATATTTTGAAATCTTAATTTGGGTCAATTAATGTCCTTATCAAAGATTTGTCAAGCTCAAAGGCTTGATATAGGATTCAATATTTTAACTGATTTAGGATTGATGAGGGAGCCCTTATCAAAGATTTTTTAAAGCTTGATCATTTTACTAACATTCTGAAATCCTAATTTGGGTCAATGTCCTAATAGCCTGATTTGTCCTCATTTTCAAGTTAGTTAAATTTATAATTACTAAATTATTTCAGAATTATTAGTATTAAATAAAATTTGAGTACCTATTTGTATTTGAATTTCATATTTATTTGAGACCTATATCAAATAACTTTTTCATATTTTTATAGTAAAATGATATTATAATTTCCTTTTTTTATTCAACTATTTTGTACCTAATACATACCGAATGCATAAGCTTTACTTCTTTATTTTTATTTTATTTTATATATATATATATATATATATATATATTATTCAGTTTGAAGTTGATGACTTCCCCTCCTAATATTACGATTTCATCTGGGACTGGAACATAACTTTTGTCATCTAAAAAGTTAGAATGATAAATCTCATTTTAAAGAGAATTGAATTATTTGTCCTCAAGTTCAAGTCTTCATAGCTAGTTGGTATTATCAATTTTTTAGAAAAAATAATGTCTTAATTAAAAACCAAAATTTGGAAGAAAAAAAAATTGGATTGCCCATATAGAACTTCAAATCTTTGATGAGCATCACTAGTTGAAGATGATGATCTTTTTTGTTATGAATATCGGCCATTCATTTTGTAGCTAATCACATGTCACTACGTCATAATAACTGCTGCCACTAACAAATCACGTATATTCTCAGTATATTCGTTTTCGCATGTAGCCAAAATTAGGTCAACTTGTTTTGAATCAGGTAGCCTGATTCTTAGAATTTTTGGGTGTTTTGTTTCAATCAGATTCTGTTATGTATCATATTTTTTTATATGAACTTTTAGGGTTTTATGCTGATAGAAAAATATAGTATAGTGGCAGAATTTTATTGAAACAATTAACTTAATAGTTATAAGGAACTTCATGGATAATTTGTCTTCACACATTTGACATGTTTTAACAGGTTTAAGAAAAACCTTAAATTAAATATCATTAACCATGTTTTAAAATTTAATATCTTTCCAACTTTACTCTATATAATATATAAACATTTTTGAATAAAATAATAGTCTACACACTAATAAATACAAGGAAAAATTGTAAATTTATAGTAGAAATTTATTGATATAATTTATAAATAGGTTAAAAAATGATATCTAAATTGACTAGAAAAGTAAAACATAACGATTTTACTTTAAAAATATCACAAAGCATTCTTTTCCCACTACATTTATAATTAAGTTTTATCTCTGTATTTCTTTTTACGCCCAAATTTATTCTTATCACTTGAGCTTCTAATATTTGGTAGATTATGTTAGAATTTATTTAACATGAATTTGTAAAGACAACAAACATCTTTGGAAAATCCCCTCCAAATTGAGCTCAACAATTATAGCTTATATGTTGAGAAAATTGATGATAAGTTTGCTGTATCCTGCAGACTAATTAAGAGGCCATGCACCCAAAAAATTACTCAAATGAAATTGGAAAGTCTTGAAAAAAAATATCCAAAATCAAATGAAATTGGAATCAGTCATCAATGAACTAAAAATATTTAAAAGAAATGGGTATCATAAATTTAAACTATCCAAATTAAACTCAGACAGTTTAAATGTAGTTTTATCACTTTTGTTTTTTTATTTTGATTTATATAAAATTTGAAATAAATATAATTGCCCAACTAGCCTCTTAAAATGTAAATTTGGACTTATAAATTTTTATGTAGACATATGCGCAGAATATGTTAAAATGTTATTTTCTGTTGCATCTCTCCTCTACATGAGCATTTTCAAATGGTTCTTATCATATAAGTCACTTGTATGAGAAAAATTTACTACTAAATATAAGTCATTGTAGGGTTATTAATGACTATTTTTTAATTTCACCCCTATTTAATTTCTATCATGAAGAGAGAAAATCAAATGATTCGTAAATGCATGGTGCTATATGAATTTATTGTGTTATATCTACAAAATATAAATTATTAATCAAGTTCCTCTCAATAACTTCATTTGACTTAAATAAAATAAAAGCTAATATGATTTACCCCTCGATCTTAATATAAAACTAGATCAACTTTTTTAGATAGATTAGTGAAACTAAATCAATTACTTAATCATTATATATGTTATGTATTATATATTAGTTTATAAATCGACAAATTAATTTTAAAAAATAATAAAAATAAATACTTTAAAATAATTTATTTAGCTTTCTTAATTAAAAAAAGAAAAAATTGACTCGCTAGTGTATTATGAGTTGGGTATAGCATATGATAGACCAAGATTTTTGTTCAGAAAGAGGCTTATTATATTTTGGTGGGAGGGAACAGTATTCAGTTTGTACATGCATACTACTACATTGAGTTTGCTTCTTTCATTGATTATTTGCCAGCAAACATGGTGGATGCTTGGTGGCAATGGTTCCCATAAAAAAAACCCTCTCTAGCTCTTTCTATCTAAATGGTTTGGTTGCAATTAATACTATAGAGTTGGGACCGACCTCAAGTTAGTAAAGAAAATTGGGACCATTTCCTAATTAATAAAATAATTACAATCAAGTCTATTGAAATTATTAAATTGCAGTGAAGTCTCAACAAATCTGAGTGTTGTTAATTTTAAATGTGAAAATACAATTTTCCCCAATAATAAATTTAGAGCATCCAATGACAAATTTAAAATAACTAATAGTAAGTTGAGAGCAACCAATGATAAGTTACAAGACAATCAATAACAAGTTTAGAGCAACCAATGACAATACTACATGACAATAACATAAGTTTCATAAATAAAAATGATAGACATGAAAAGATTGTTAATTGTACGTTATCGTTATGATTTATATTGTCGTTTCATTGAGTGTGAGAGACGGGTTGAATTTACGCTTCATTCCTGGGAAATTGTGCTATGTTTTCGTGTGCTTAAATAGGGATAGATGGAAAGGATGAAGCTTTTATGTGTTTATAATCTTGTTATGTGATTTTAGAAAATGTCATCAATACAGTACTCTAAAATTGTTAATAATGATCATGCAGTTGTCAATAACAACTTTATTTTGAAGGGTCACATAAAAGATGGCAAGTACATCTATAAAGCATATATTATATTTTTTTTACATATAGGGGGACAATTTTTAAATGGAGAAGAGGTTTGCAATACGTGGGGTAGCGTTAGAACAAAAATTATAAAGAAAGCCACTATGTATGAGGAGTTGAGAACAATTGTAGCATCAATTGTTAAAAAAGAAAGTAGTGGAAGTACTATGAAATTCATAATGACCTTTGATATAACAACCTTTGTAGCCATTGTCGATGATTTGAGGGACTTGAATGTAATTAATTATGTTAATTGGAACCTGGTTTCAATTTTTCCAAGAAAATTTAATTTAATAAAAATAATTTTAAAATTTAAAATTAATAAAAAATTAATAATTGAGAATAATTGTTATAGGCTATAATTTTTTTTTATTTTATGAAATTAAATAAATAAATATGATTTTTTTAAAAAAAATATTTTACAATAATTTAAAATTTTATAGTGACAAATATTTTTAAACAGTAAAAAATAGAGATCATTTTTTTTTTGGCCAACTGAGATCATATTTATCCACCTCAATCCATATCAGCATTCACTGATCAATATAATGTTCGATTTTGGCCTTTTTGCCCAATCTACCCTTTTGCATGTTTTTTTTATGCAACTTTTTTTTTTCTCAATTGACATACTCAAATCATACGTGGTGCAAAGGCAGCCCATTGAAATAAAAGAAAATAAGGGAATAATTCCTTGCACATTGATATATATATAATTCTTTCGGCTCAATTATTTTATTGATTCAGTTTGATAAGAAAATATTTACAAATTTTGGTGTGAAGGAACTAGAAATTAATTAAGGTCGAAACATTTTTGCGAATATATTGCCTTTATGGCATTAAATATATAGAGATATTTTTTCCCTTTCCGGAATTCTAGCCAGGATTTTGGGAGAGAATTGAAGACAGAGTCCAACATTGTATTTATGGCGTGTCGTTTCTGACCGCCAAATTTATCACATCAGAGTCATTATGGACTTTTATTTTTTATAATGGAAACAAATAAATGTCTTATGAAAATAACTATATATATTTTTTAATTGGTGTCTTATAATAAGGATTAGGAGAATACTATTATAAATGAATTAGGTTTTAAATTGGGAGAAATGACAAGGATATTAAAAATATTAAACATATTTAAAATATTAAAGTTGTAAATATTAAAAATAAGAATGTTAAGGTTGTAAATATAAAAATTTGAACAAAATTTTGAAGTTGAAGCAAAAGTAATATACTCATCTTGTACATTAAATTTTAGAAAAAAATGATAAATAAAAAGGAAAAATAGATTAAGATTTTATGCGTACGATCAAAGACATTATCAAACTTGTGAGTTGTGATTGTTTTTACATTCTTAATTTATAAAATTTTGTTAACTCACTTTTAAAATGTGTGCTAATTTTTTTGATTTATTCATACTCAATGCTTATTAGTTTTATATATATGGATTTTATATAAATTTATTTTTGATAGATGAATAATTTCAATTATTTAAATTTAAATATATTTAAATCAAATTATGTTATTTTATATTTTAATTATTTACTATCAATACATATTTAACAATAAAAGTAATCTCATGAATTTATAATTGACAGTCTAGGTATGAGTTTAGATCATGAGTCGTGAGAACTTTAGCACATAATGTCATCTAATTGAACGAGGTAAAATAATAATTCAAGCATTGAATTTGATAGTTGAAAGTTGAGACTCGCACCAAAGTAAAAACTCTAAATTCTTAGGAATACTTTTACGATTCAAAATCTGCAACTTTGTAACCTCACCAACCTCAAATTCGTTTTATTTAAAGGCCAGCCTTGATCTTAGCCACTACCAGATTTGCTTGACCAGAGAGTCTCACACACACAGCACCTTCCCAGCCTCTTGAAGACTCTCTCTCTCTCTCTCTCTCTCTCTCTCTATCTAATCTCTCTGCGATTCAGACAGAGAGACCAAACACCAAAGAACCTGTGGAAGCAGGGATTCTTCAGCAATGGAGGCAGAGAAGGTGGACAAGAATCCTAACAAGTTGTCATCCACATCGGAGTCCGAAGAAGATTCGGCCAATTATGAGGATGCAGAAGCAAATCCACAAGTGTTAGTCGGAGACGACGCCGGAAACAGCACTCCAGCTGAGCTCACCAAGATCCCTCTCATGAGAGCTGTCGTTGAAGCCAAGGATCCCTCCGCTAAGGTAACCATTTCCTCTCCCCCTTTCTGTTTTAGGCCACCAATTCTCAAGATCACCGCCAAATTCTGATTCGATTACCATCGTCATTGTATGAATTCTCATATTGGGTTTCAGCTAATCTGAAATTGGCACGATTACTTCATTTGCAACTTGTGCTTCCCAGTTAATTCAAACTTAAAACTATATATTTTTAGTATCATACATTTCTTAGGATTGCTCATCTTGTGCTTTCACCGTTTGGTAGCTTATACAGCCAGTTCCATTTGATTCAGTTTTCAATAACTTTATCCCTTTCTTTTTTCTCTGCATCGTTCCAATCTTATCGGAATCCTCCGAAGGACTGCAATTAATTTTTTTCTCGAGTTTTCCGCCGAGATCGGAGAGAATCGACTGATTCAATTTTCCAGTGAAATCTAACCAACTAATTTCCTTGAGGAGCAGACGCATCGACGACGAGGATGACACTGATGCGTCTAATTCAGTTTAAGAGTCTTCCACGAGTAGTCTTTTTCAGCTATGATGCACGGACACGGCAAATTTGAGGAAAAGAACGTGTCGGACACGTAGTTTCGCCGGATACGCGAATTGAAACAGGATACGCGAATTATGCCGGTCAACAATTCAAATGGCATTTTTGTAATTATTTCAAAAGTTGAAGGTGTGTTTTGTTGCTCCAAATTTTGGCCCTAATTGAATCATCTCTCTCAACTCAAGTTCCAACTCGGTGAAATTGAAATCGACGGCGACGCTGGTGAAATCAAACAGCAGAAGCTTCTTACTGAAATTGAGGGCGACGCTGGTGGAATCGACGGCAACACTTAAAAGAGTAAAGACAGTAAGTTTTCTTCCTCAATCTTTGCGCACGATACTGTCTGTGTTCTACTCTACTGTTCTTCGCTTCTCATTGTGTGACTGTGATTTGTAGTTGTGAAATCAAACAGCAGAAGCTTCTTATGATTTGCTACCCTTAGATGAGCCAGAGTTGGAGGGAAATATTACTAGTGGAGATGTAGTTTAATTATGCAAATGATTTTTCTTTTATTATATTTTTTTAATGTGAAATACACTCTTTATATTAAAAATATTATTTAATACTAAGATGTGTCGGAACGTGTCGAAATATTAGTATTTTTGAAGTAACGTGTCGATGTCACGTATCAGTAACGTGTCGAAAATGCCGTGTCAGTGTCGGTGCAACATAGTTTTTCAGTAATAATTAATAGTTGTCCCTAGAATAAGATGGGGAGTTATTTCTAGAAATGTGATTAATTAATTAGTCTGGTGCTTTTATATTTTGCGAGAAGTTGAGAATCTACATGCTTCATGTATTACGGGTAAAATAATATTTCAGGAAGCAGATGATCTGATGATAAGGAGGTTCTTGCGTGCTCGTGATTTAGACATAGAGAAATCTTCAGCAATGTTTCTCAAGTACTTGAAATGGAGACGATCATTTGTTCCAAATGGGTTCATATCTGAATCAGAGATTCCCAATGAGTTAGCCCAAGAGAAGGTTTACATGCAAGGAGTCGATAAGAAAGGACGACCTACAGGAGTTGTATTTGGTGCCAAACATTATCAAAACCCAGATGGCCTCGATGAATTCAAACGTATGTTTCTTTGTTTTTTGTTTATTTTTCACATTATATGATTTCATTATTTCAACTTCAGCTGCAAATTTCTCATTGACGAGCAACTTCTTGTGGATGCAGGGCTGGTCGCCTATGTTCTTGATAAAGTGACTTCAAGGTAACCCTTTTATCTTGTATCTAGTGAATTTGCAATATAATTTTGAATTTCGCATGAGCTTGCTTGAATATTGGTAACACAAATTGGGGAAAATAATTCTGATTTCATTAGAAACAAATGCTCTGTACATACGGATTTGACTTACATTCTTTGAGGAACCAGGTCCGCTGCCATCCGCGGCTTCAAACGGCGCCGTTTTTGGTGCAAGACACACACACACACACATATATATATATATATATATATATATTTCATGGAACTACCCGATAATAAAAAGATAATTCAGGATACTAAATAGTATTGAAATTTTTTTCATAATTTTGAAAAATTATTTTAAGATCTTGAAAAAATATTTCAGGGTATTGATTGGTACCAAAAGGATACTTCAGGATACTGAAAAAATAATTTATGATCTTAAAAAAAAAAAAGATCTTGAAAAAATTTCCTAAACTATATTTTTAATAGCAGTCAGTACCTGAAATATTTTTTCAAGATCCTAAATTAATTTTTTTAAGATCATGAATTATTTTTTCAGTATCAATACCTGAAATATTTTTTCAAGATTCTAAAATAATTTTTTAATATCATGAAGAATTTTTTCAATACCATTCAATATCCTGAATTATCTTTCTACTACCCGGCAGTTCCATAAAATTTTATTTTTTAAAAAAGGGCGACTAGGTGTGTGTTTTGTGCCAAAAACGGAGCTGTTTGAAGCAGCGGATGGCAGCAGACCTGGTTCTGCAAAGGATGTAAGCCGAGTCCTGTACATACACACTTATATACATGTGCCAGATAGCTACGACAGGGGAGCTCATCACTTCTAACTCTAACTAAGATGTATAACTGTGCTTAACTAATTAAGTTGGTCTAACTAACTATGATAACTATGTAACTAACTCTGTTAATTGGGGAATAATCTGATGTATTAGGATACCACCGGGACAAGAAAAGTTTGTAGCCGTTGCAGATCTTAAAGGTTGGAGATATGCAAACAGTGACGTTCGTGGATATGTAGCTGGTCTTTCTATTTTGCAGGTATACACAAACTAAAAAAGTTAAATGATTAAAATAATTTTAAGAAACTAACAAACGGCTTCCCTTTGCGCTATAAGCCTAAGGGAAACTCTTAATGAAAAATAATAATTTTAGGAATACAAAGTAGCTTTTGTGTTCCTACATATAAAAATAATAATATCAAAGGCTACATATTATTAAATAATAATTATAAAAACATGATAGATATTGCCCACCGTACCACCATCCCAAAAAGGGCTATAATTAGTTTTTATTTATTTTAATAATTGCAAAAACTAATTATTAACGATATCTCAAAACATCCATACTAGCTGAGGACTCAATATTCATGGAATGGACAGAGCTTTTCTTTATCAGCAGGATCTCCCAATCATTGTCTGAATTTCTTTCTGTTTTTTTTTTTTTTTGGGTTATCAGGATTACTTCCCAGAAAGATTGGGGAAGTTGTATATAGTGCATGCGTCCTCCATATTTATGACAGTTTGGAAGATGATATATCCCTTCATAGATAACAAAACCAAAAAGAAGGTAGCATTTAAAATCTTTAAACTGGTTGAATAATTTACGTGTATGAGAAATATTAATAAGGAGCATGTGATGATGATGATGGATATGCATGCAGATAATGTTTGTGGAGAAGAGTAAGATCAAGTCAACACTAATGGAAGAAATTGACGAAAGCCAAATCCCAGAGATATATGGAGGCCGACTTCCATTAGTTCCCATCCACGATAGCTAATTTACTTACTACCATATCCTTGTCGTTCTTTCCTCCTACTTAATTATTTCTCATTTGTATTATTTTCTTTTGCATTAAATTAAATTGCTCCCAGTGTTGTATCCAGTGGTCTAATAATAAAACCGTATTGATCAGTTATCAAATACTTTTTCTACGTAGAAGTTTAAACGTACTGGGAGATGAGATAGTCTCCTAATGTCTATTTTATAAGATGTTTCAAACTAATTACAGTACCAATAAAAATTATTAAATTTGTTATAAAATTTAAGTGATTTTCAATATTGCCATATTTAATAACATTAAAATCAAACATCATATTAATTTCTATTTTATATCACTATCCTTATTAAATATGAGCATATTTGAGGGAAAAAAATATCTAATGCTCATTGAAACTATCAAAATGGGATAGCTGGGGTAGCTGAGATGAGAATGTTGAGATAGATATGTAATTATACACGAAAAGATAATATTTGTAATGAATTTATATAAGGAAGGGTGAGACTCTTGAGAGTGGCTCCTATTGAATAAAAATGGTAAAAAATAATTTAAGGTGGTTTGAACGGAAAAAACTATTGGATATGTCAATGAAAAAAGTATATTAAGTAGTTTGGAATCTATTTAAAAGGTGTAGAGGAATATCTACAAAAACGTTTAATAATGTTATTGAGCAATTTTTTAATTAACAATTTATCTTAAAATTTGTTTTCTAATGGAGTTTAGTGACGTCATTTAATCCATATAGCTGACTCTTTCTAAAGAATTAAATCTCAATTGTCGTAGAAACTATAAAAATGTCTTATAAAAGGGAACTAAAAATACCTAATAGAAGGCATCTTATAAAACGGACAAGAGGGAGTTCTCGGCAGCCGGATAGGGAAACTGATGAACTGTGCCCCAACTTCCAGGAGATATTATCATTGACAATCTGACAAACGTGAGCCCCAAGCGACTCCAGTGATAACCTTGGCTTTATCATTACTCCTCCTCTGCTCTTTATCACAGCTCAGTTGAATCAGTGTCAATGAATTACGAGTACTTTCCTGTAACACTCAATTTAATAGGTTTTATTGTCTCCTTGTCCCACGTGGGCTTTGAAAGGATTTTTATGTACTTACTTGCGGAAGGCATAACCATTGGCTAGCGGACAGATATTCTTGATGATGGAGCCTCATGGCATGGAAAATTACTTGAAGTCTTTAACGAAATATCCAAATTCAAATGAAATCGGAATCAGTCATCCATGAACTAAAAATATTTAAATAAATGGGCATCATAAATTTAAACTATCCAAATTAAACTTAGACAGTTTAAATGTTGTTTTTTCAGTTTTTTATTTTGATTTATTTAAAATTTGAAATAAATAGAATTGCCCAACTATCTCTTCTATTAAAAGGTAACTGTATCATAAATTTTTCGCATATCAGCCTTTTAAGATGTAAATTTGGACTTATAAATTTTCATGTAGACATTTATTATTTTGCAATACTTAGTTATCAAAATGCATATGCGCACTTATAAGAATATGTTAAAATTTTATTTTCTGTTACATCTCTCCTCTACATGTGCATTTTCAAATGTCCCTCACCTCTATATTCTTTCATTTTTTATGTGTATCACCCAAAAATATAAATAAAATTAGGACATGTTAACTAATTACACTTCGGTTCTTATTATATAAGTCAATGAGAAAAGTTTAGTATTGAATATAAGTCATTGTAGGGCTATTAATGACCATTTTTCAGTTTCACCCTATTTAATTTCTGTCATGAAGAGAGAAAATAAACAAAGAGATGAGAGAATGATTCGTAAATGCATGGCGCTATATGGATCGCATGGCTCTATTGCGTTATATCTACAACCTAACTTTTAGTTAAATCATTAACGAAGAGGTTCCTCTCTATAACTTCATGTTACTTAAATAAGGACTAGAGTGGTAGCCATTCATATTATTTACTCCCTCTTATAATTAATATAAAACTCGATCAACTTTTTTAGAGAGATTAGTGAAACTAAATAAATTACTTAATCATAGCATATGCGGTGTATTATTAGATTATATATCGTTTATAAGTCAAATAAATAAATTTATTTAATTTATTTAATTTTCTTAATTAAAAAATAAAAAGTAAACTCGCTAGTATATTAAGGGTTGGATGTAGTATATCATAGACCAAGATTTTTGTTCAAAAAGAGGTTTATTATATTGGGAAAATTTCTTTAAGATCTTAAGGGACCAAAAAAATGTCAAAAAAATCCCACAGAAAATTATGATATCATAAAAGCCCCGTGAACAACTCTATCAGTAGGTATTAACAATTCTATCTGTGAGTTTTAACAACTTTTTGAGACTTTTATGACATTAAAATTTTCTATTGGACTTTTTTGATATTTTCTTGATCCATTAGGACCTTAAAGAAATTTTCCCTATTATATTTTGGTGGGAGGGAACAGTATTCAGTTTGTACATGCATACTATACATTGAGTTTGTTTCTTTCATTAACTATTTGCCACCAAACGTGGTGGATGATTGGTGGCAATGGTCCCTATCAAACCCCTCTCGAGCTCTTTTTATCTAAATGGTTTGGTTGCAATTAATACTACAGTGTTAGGGCCGACCCCAAGTTAGAAAAGAAAATTGGGTAAATTACAACCAGGTCCCAATTAACATAATCAATTACAATCATGGCTCTTAAAATCATCAAATTGCAGTAAAGTCTTAACACACCTGGATGCTATTAATTCCAAGCATGAAAGTACTAAGTTTAGAGCAACCGATAACGATAACAAGTTTAAAGCAACCAATGATAAGTCACAAGGCAATCAATGATAAGTTACATGCCGACAACATAAGTATCATAAATAAATACTATAGACATGCAAAGATTGTTAATTTTATATTGTCCTTATGATTTATGTTGTTGTTTCATTGTTCCTGTGGAGATTATGTTATGTTTTTGTGTGCTTAAATAATGATCGATGGAAAGGATGAAGCTTTATATGTTTATAACCTTGTTATGTGTGATTTTAGAAAATATCGTCAATACAGTACTCTAAAATTGTTAATGATGATCTTGCAGTTGTCAATAATAACTTTGTTCTGTAGGATGGCATAAAAGATGAAAAGTACATTTAGAAAGCATATATTATATTTCTTGCATATAGGGGGAGAATTTCTAAATGGAGAAGAAGTGATTTGTGATATGTAGGGAGTAGCATTAGAACAAAAATTATAAAGGAAAAGATTATGTATGAGGAGTTGAGAACAATTGTACCATCAATTGTTAGAAAAGAAAGTAGTGGAAGTACCATGAAATTCACATTGACCTTTGATGATACAACAACCTTTGTGGATGTTGTAGATGATGAATGAGTAGAACATTTTATTAAATTTAATGGAAAAAGTGATCATGTGTATGTAAGAGAGAATGTACAGGACAATACACAATCAACAAGGATGATGCAAGAAAAGAATAACATTTGTAAGTTGTATTTGCTTTTTCAATTAATATTTTATGTTGTTACTTGTTGCTATGTAACTTGTCATTGGTAGAGCTAAATTTACCATTGGTTTCAATGTAACTTGTTATTGGTTGCTCTAAACTTGTCTTTGGGACAAAATTGTAATTTTATATTTGGAATTGATAGTATCCAGGTCCCTTGAGACTTTACTACTACAATCTAATGATTTCAAGGGACTTGATTGTAATTAATTCTGTTAATTGGGACTTGATTGCAATTTTACGAAGAAAAGTTAATTTAATAAAAATAATTTTAAATGTTGAAATAAAAAAATTAATAATTGACAATAATTATTATAGGCTAAAATTTTTTATTGTATGAAATTAAATATATAAGTATGATTTTTTTTTTAAAAAAAAAAGTATAGGGTTAAGTAGCAATTTTGTCCCGGAAGTACACACTTAGGAGTAATGTTGCCCTGAAAGTTTTTTTGGTCTCAATGTTGCCCCGGAAGTTTAAAAACATAGCAATGTTGCATTCGGCTAACGGTGACCAAACATTGACTGTTAAAATGACAACGTGGCATTAAAAAAAAAAAAAAATTTGTCGTCATCTCTAGCGAAGCGTTGGAGCGTTACACTCGAGTGTGAAGTTAGTGTGATAAGCGATGGACACACATCTCCACCGTCATCAATATAATTTTTTTTATACTATTTAAAATTTAAAAATGGATTCTAATTTCTACATGTTAATTTCATTTTTTTATTTAATTTCTGGATTTCAAATAGGAATATTTATTATTTATTATTATTATAAATTTCAATATTTTATTATTAATTCCAATAATAATAAAATTATTATTAATTTCTATAAATAATCATCATCAAGATTGAAATAAAAAAGAAAATGAAATCTTTTGTCGTGGGATAACATCACACACCCGAGGGTTGATGTTTTCACACTCCAGTGCTATCCATTTTATAGCACATCCACCGCATACATCTCCACAAAGAACACCTCCCAACTTCTCCAAATGCCGAAACCCAAGGACGGACCTGTCTTTCTATTTGAACCCCAAAACCCCGAATGGAGACCTTCCCTACCCATAGAGAAGCACGAAACCAGACGCCGGCGGCTTACACGAGGACGGACGGCGGAGTAGATCCAAACCCGAGATCAAATGTACCGACGGCTTCACGATCTCAGGCGCATCACCTTCTCGGACAGGCCTGTCTTCACTGATCTTGCCTCGTGCGCGTCGACCTCTACAACTGTGGTAATTTCTGGTGTGTCTTCTTTTTTCGATGGTAATCTTCCTAATTTCACAGTGGTGTGGATTTTATTCTTTTTTTTTCTCGACTCTGATCGATCCCCGTGAACAATGCTGTCATAACACTGTACTCAAACATGAATGGGGCATGGGTTTCTGAAGTGATTTCCATGTTCCCCAGAAAAAGATATTAATGCATGTAGGACAGGAGATGGGGCATCTCTACTTCTATTAATCTTCACTTGCTCTACATTTCTTGTTTAATCCTCTTTTCCCTTCATTAACACAAAATACTAAATAGTCGAGGTTAATCCCTCCCTTGGTATGCGTCGATCCAGCCTATGAGAATAGATAAATAACTAACTAAACCATATGAACATGTACTAATCCCAAAAAAGAAAAATGTTAGTAACTTGCATGGAGAGGTTGTGCAGTAAACAACTTTGCTACAATTTGTGGCAATTTTGTTCAAAAGCAATCTTCATTTGGATTTTTACAAGAAATTGAGTGTTTCAAGCTAGAAATAAATTTGAGCCATTGAGTTTTGATCAATTATGTCGCGGATGATCTTTTCTTTGAATCTGGAGCTCTTGCCACATCTGTAAGTGGTCTGCAATCTTTGCTCTTTGCTGTGCTAATTTATCGAAGTTTTGTGTGAACTTATCCTAGAAAATTTCATTAGTTTCAGTGTATTATTGGTCAAAAAAAAAATCAGTGTTCTACAATTCTGATTTTACAAACTTGTAGTTGTATCTGTCATTCTTACTCTATTGTTTTTTATTGGAACTTGGATTATTAGAGTGGTTGTCTGATGCCTGATTGACTGTTGACACTCCGCTGCTCTATCATGGCTATAGCTAATTGCTTGCCACAGAAATTGCACATCTTTGCTCATGTTACATGCCATTGTTGATCAAGCTATAGATAATTCAGTTGGAACTATTTTTGAATATCTTGCTTAGGTTTAACTAAAATTTTGACTGAATTCTCGTTGCTGCATGCTTGCCCACATTTTGCTGAGAAATGGATCTACAGGCATTTTCACACTCGAGTGCCAAAAAAAACCGAGTTGCTCCCACACGCCTCTGCCTCAACGCTTCCCTCCTTATTTCTTGTGGTCTGTCGTTCACACCTCCTGCCTACCACCGCAATCAATCTTTAAGAAAAGTTCATCTGGGGTTTCTTCTTCTGGATTGAATAGAAGAAAATCTATTGTCACAGTGCAGTGCACTCGAGTGCGTAAATGCCACACTCATTTTCACACTCAAGTGCGCTATGTATTTGTGACAGCTTCTTTCCCTGTTTTCATAGTGCACCACCACCACCACCACCACCACCGGCACACCTCTTTCTCCTTCCTCGTCATTCAACCCCCACTAACGCCGAAAAACCATGGCTCATCAACCACAGCGATTTCAACCATCATACACACCGGGGAACCATGACTCATCAACCACATTTGAGTGTCAAATGCAGTTATTTGCTTACCTCTCATTTTCATTCATGTATTACTCTTATCTTTCCGACATTAAAGTATGGAAGACATTTTTACTCCTTTCTATATCATACCACAAACAATATTTTCATATCCCTATATTTTATTCCATTCTCATTGCTATCTTTTTCATTGGTTAGAATTTATTACTTCTTCAACCGTAACAAGTCCTCAAATTCTCCTCGAAGAGAATTTAAAAACAAAAACAAAAATTTACGCACATGCAAAGGCAACCCATTGAAATAAAAGAAAATAAAGGAATAATTCCTCAAACACACACGCACGCGGGCACGCACGCACACGCACGTATGCACACATGCGCACCCACACACACGCACGCACACATGCGCGCGCACACACACACTGAGATTTTATTGTTTGTCATATCACTTGACATAAGGTTTTGTCAAGCTATCCTAAAATTATGTCGTTTTGAGAGTTAGAGGAATTAATAAAGAGTGTTTTGGTATTTTTGTTTCTGTATGTATTATATGAGTTTTACCAAAAGATTCTTCATTAATTCCCCTAACCCCAAAACTACGTCGTTTTGAGAGTTAGGGGAATTAATGAATGATGTTTTGGTATTTTTGGTTTTGTTTTTATTATATGAATTTTACCAAAACACCCTTCATTAATTCCCTTAACTCCCAAAACAACGTAGTTTTGGGGTATTTGACAAAACCTTATGTCAAGTTTCACGACAAATAATATATATATAGGGTTTATCGTTTGTCAGGTCACCTCAAAACTACGTCGTTTTGGGAGTTAATGAATTGTGTTTTAGTATTTTTGTTTTTGTATTCATCGCACGAATTTTACAAAAAGACCCTACATTAATTCCCCTAACCCTAAAACTATGTCATTTTGGGGGTTAGGGGAATTAATGAAGGGTGTTTTAGTATTTTTGTTTTGTATTTATTATACGAATTTTATCAAAACATCCTTCATTAATTCCCCTAACCCTCAAAATGACGTAGTTTTAGGGTAACTTGACATAATCTTAAGTCAAGTGACATGACAAACGATAAATCAATATATATATATATATATATATATGAAATTCTTTCGGCTCAATTAGTTTATGGATTCAGTTTGATAAAAAAAAAATATTTACAAATTTTTGGTGTGTAGGAACTAGAAATTAATTAAGGTCGAAACATTTTTTCGAATATATTGCCTTTTATGGCATTAAATATGTAGAGATATTTTTTCCCTTTGTGGCCAGGATTTTGGTAGAGAATTGAAGACAGGGTCCAACATTGTATTTATGGCGTATCGTTTCTGCCCGCCAAATTTATCACATCAGAGTTGTTATGGATTTTTATTTTTCATAAATGCTGCTACTATCATGAATGGATTAAGTTTTAAATTGGGAGAAATGACAAGGATATTAAAAAAAAAATTAAAAATAAGAATTTTAAAGTTGTAAATATAAAAATTTGAACAGTGAATTTCAAAGTTGAAATAGTAATATACTCATCTTGTACCAAATTTAGAATTATATATTGCTAGTGTTGGTCTTTAATATAAAGATCTAGTTCATAATACTAGATCTTATATAAAGAATCTGAAGTAGTATTTTATAAGTGGGGTAATTTAATTAGAGAAAAATGATAAATAAAAAAAAAATTACATTAAGATTTTATGCTTATGATTAAATCCATCTTCCAAACTAGTTTTTATAAAAGAGATAGAAGACATTATTAAACTCATGAGCTACGAGTTTATTGTTTTTAGGTTTTTATCTTACAAAATCGTCTTAACTCATTTTTAAATATATGCTAACTTTTATTTATTTATTTCTTCTTAATGTTCATTAAATTTATATATGAATTTTATAGAAATTTATTTGTTGAGTAGGATAAATTATGAGTGTTCATAAAGTTAATTTCAATTATTTAAATTTAAATATATTTAAATCAATTACGATATTTTATATTTTAATTATTCAATATTAATACACATTTAATAATAAAAATCAACTCCCACAAATTTATAATTCGACGCTTGGGTATGATTTTATGATTCTAGACCATTGTTATGAGTCTATTTAAAGAAGGTGAGAACTTTAGCATGTAACAATCTCATATAATTGAACGAGGGAAAATATTAATTCAAGCATTGAATTTGATGGTAGTTGAAAGTTGAGACTCTCACCAAACTAAAAACTCTAAATTCTTAGGAATACTTTTACGATTCAAAATCAGTCCCTTGAGCAAAATTATGAGAGTGACAATCCACAGTTAAACGGGATCCAGAGAGTCAAAATCTGCAACTTTCTAACCTCACCAGCCTCAAATTCGTTTTATTTAAAGGCCAGCTTTGATCTCAGCCAGTACCAGATTTGCTTTACCAGAGAGTCTCACAAACAGCACCTTCCCAGCCTCTTGAAGACTCTCTCTGCGATTCAGACAGAGAGACCAAACAGCAAAGAACCTGTGGAGGCAGGGATTCTTCAGCAATGGAGGCAGAGAAGGTGGACAAGAATCCTAACAAGTTGTCATCCACATCGGAGTCCAAAGAAGATTCGGCCAATTATGAGGATGCAGAAGCAAATCCACAAGTGTTAGTCGGAGACGACGCCGGAAACAGCACTCCAGCTGAGCTCACCAAGATCCCTCTCATGAGAGCTGTCGTTGAAGCCAAGGATCCCTCCGCTAAGGTAACCATTTCCTCTCCCCCTTTCTGTTTTAGGCCACCAATTCTCAAGATCACCACCAAATTCTGATTCGATTGCCATCGTCATTGTATGAATTCTCATATAGGGTTTCAGCTAATCTGAAATTGGCACGATTACTTCATTCGCAACTTGTGCTTCCCAGTTAATTCAAACTTAAAACTATATATTAGTATCATACATTTCTTAGGATTGCTTATCTTGTGCTGTCACCGTTTGGTAGCTTATAAAGCCAGTTCCATTTGACTCAGTTTTCAATAATTTTACCCCTTTCTTCTGTTCTGTATCGTTCCAATCTTATGGGAATCCACCGAAGGACCGCAATTAATTTTTTTTCTCTAGAGTTTTCCGCCGAGATCGGAGAGAATCAACTAATTCAATTTTCCAGTGAAATCTAACCAACTGATTTCTTTGAGGAGCAGACGCATCGACGACGAGAACGACACTGATGCGTCTAATTCAGTTTCAGAGCCTTCCACGAGTAGTCTTTTTCAGTATTAATTAATAGTTGTCCCTTGAATAAGATGCGGAGTTATTTCTAGAAATGTGATTAATTAATTGGTCTGGTGCGTATATATTTTGCGAGAAATTGAGATTCTACATGCTTCATGTATTACGGGTAAAATAATATTTCAGGAAGCGGATGATCTGATGATAAGGAGATTCTTGCGTGCTCGTGATTTAGACATAGAGAAATCTTCAGCAATGTTTCTCAAGTACTTGAAATGGAGACGATCAATTGTTCCAAATGGGTTCATATCTGAATCAGAGATTCCCAATGAGTTGGCCCAAGAAAAGGTGTGCATGCAAGGAGTCGATAAGAAAGGACGACCTATAGTAATTGCATTTGGTGCCAAACATTATCAAAACCCAGATGGCCTCGATGAATTCAAACGTATGTTTCTTTGTTTTTGTTTATTTTTCACATTGTATGACTTCATTGTTTCAACTTGAGCTGCAAATTTCTCATTGACGAGCAATTTCTTGTGGATGCAGGGCTGGTGGCCTATATTCTTGATAAAGTGACTTCAAGGTAACCCTTTTAATCTTTTATCTTGTATCTTGTGAATTTGCATTATAAATTTTGAATTTAGCATGAGCTTGCTTGAATATTGGTAACACAAATTGGGGAAAATAATTCTGATTTCATTAGAAACAAATGCTCTGCACATACACACTTACATACATGTGCCAGATAGCTACGACAGGGCAGCGCATCACTCATAACTCTAGCTAATTTGTATAACTGTGCTGGACTAATTAAGTTTGTTTAACTAACTATGGTAACTAACTCAGTTAATTGGGGAATAATTTGATGTATTAGGATACCACCAGGACAAGAAAAGTTTGTAGCTGTTGCAGATCTTAAAGGTTGGAGATATGCAAACAGTGACGTTCGTGGATATCTAGCTGCTCTTTCTATTTTGCAGGTATACACAAACAGTGGCGAAATATTATTAAATAACTATTATAAAAACATGATAGATGTTGCTCACCACCATCCCAAAAAGGGCTTTAATTAGTTTTTCTTTATTTTAATAATTATAAAAATTAATTATTAACGATATCTCAAAACATCCATAGAAGCTGAGGACTCAATATTCATGGAATGAGCAGAGCTTTTCTTTATCAGCAGGATCTCCCAATCATTGTCTGAATTTCTTTCTTTTTTTTTTTTTTTTTTTTTTTTTCAGGATTACTTCCCAGAAAGATTGGGGAAGTTGTATATAGTGCATGCGTCCTCCATATTTATGACAGTTTGGAAGATGATATATCCCTTTATAGATAACAAAACCAAAAAGAAGGTAGCATTTGAAATCTTTAAACTGGTAGAATAATTTACGTATATGAGAAATATTAATAAGGAGCATGTGATGATGATGATGGATATGCGTGCTGCGTGCAGATAATGTTTGTGGAGAAGAGTAAGATCAAGTCAACACTAATGGAAGAAATAGACGAAAGCCAAATCCCAGAGATATATGGAGGCCAACTTCCATTAGTTCCCATCCAGGATAGCTAATTTATTTACTACCATATGCTTGTCGTTCTTTCCTCCTACTTGATTATTTATCACTTGTATTATCTTCTTTTGCATTAAATTAAATAGCTCCCGATGTTGTATATCAGTATTGATCAGTATCAAATACCTTTTCTACGTAGAAGTTTAAACGTACTAGGAGATGAGATAGTCTGCTAATGTCTATTTTATAAGATGCTTAATGCTGATTGAAACTATCAAAATGGGTGGATTAGCTGAGATAAGAATGTTGAGATGGATATGTGGTCATATACAAAATGATAAGATTCCTAATGAATTTATATA
The DNA here is from genome assembly GCA_019022615.1 of Acacia melanoxylon. NCBI lineage: Eukaryota > Viridiplantae > Streptophyta > Magnoliopsida > Fabales > Fabaceae > Acacia > Acacia melanoxylon. The sequence continues at coordinate 1,259,789 of JAFJYJ010000098.1, forward strand.
AGGAAAGGTGAGACTCTTGGAATTGGCTCCTGTTGAAAAAAAAATGGTAGAAAACCGTCTAAGGTGGTTTGGACAAAGAAGGCTATTGGATGTGTCAGTGAGGAGAGTAGATCAAGTAGTTTGGAGCTTATTTAAAAGAGATAGAGGAATACCGACAAGAACGCTTAATGATATTATTGACGAGAGCTTTTAGTTAACAATTTATCTCAAAATTTGTTTTTTTATAGAGTTTAATGACATCATTTGATCCATGTAGCTGGTATGTAACACCCTAAATTTAACACCCGAAAACTTAGTCAAAATATTTGAAATACCTTTAGGGATGATCAATATCCAAATCATTAAATTACATAGCCATTTCAAATAAAATTCATAATAGAAAGTCAAAATAAGGTTCCAAAATATTTCAGAGTTAAATACAACGCGGAAGTCCTAAGGTCATGGCAAATAAAAAATAACATAACATAAGTTACAGGAGTACAAAGAGCCTTCAAAGCTCACTCCATAGGTGTCTTCCTTTGCTCTCTACTATGATGTTCACCTGAAAAATGTTAATATAGGATAAGATTTCACGTCTCCGTAACTACTGAAAGTTTCTACCATACACAAGCAAATTATATATGACAAAAAGCAGGAGTTGATTATATACACACACACACATATATTTGTATATATCATATTTTCTCATACAAAATTCTTTTGCAAAAGTAATCATCATTATGTCAAATTATGAACTATATAATTATACAATATGTAATATGCAACCTCCCTTATATCACCGTCCACCCTTGTACCGCTGGTTGGAGCCATAGGCTAACATATCGTCCGACATAAACTCATTCATTTGATTGGATGGTTTAAACTCACCAAAACCTAAGATACACCCGGCCAAAGGTATAGAGCTTAAGTATGGACTATGGCTCCCTTCCTTAAAAATAACAACTAAGGAGTTGTCACGTGTCCCACAACTCCAATGCAATCCTGGCTAGAGGAAAACATGGAAGATGGGGCCTTGACAAGTACCATCCACTGTGCACCGAGTGGTGGCATAAAGAGATCTTATCTTTCAAATTCCTCTTTACTCCATCCCATCACAAATACAGTCACCATGATAAAATAAAGTATATTAAAATAAGCTTTCATTTCTATAAAATATCATCACAAGGTAAACCAAACATCTCATAAAATCTCAATGGACCAATATGTCATTCTTCAAATTCAAAGGACTAAACTATCATTTTCTGAAATTTGGGACTAAACTGTAATTTCCAAAATTTGGGGGCAAACCGTAATTTTTGTTGGGCACAAAACAGTAATATTCAGTTTTTTATTATAATAATATTATAATACATATACATATAATTCAATAAAAAAATACTAATCATACACAATTCACAAGTATATGGAAGAATATTCAGAATTACCTGCTACTCGATAATTCCCAAATAATCACTAAAAAGCTACTACCAGCCTCCTAAAATAATTATCTCTACGTTTTCCTCTCTCCTTCTTTCTCTCATCTCTTTATTTTTCTAACACTCGGTTGCTCTGCCTGAATACACACCCGAAGGTGCGTATTTATAATGGTTGAGGAGGGGGTAATTGGATGAAATTGGGGTGAATTGGGGGTAGTTGGGTGAAGTTTGGGGGTGAAATATATTAGCCCCCTTTAACTTTAACGTGGTCGGCTTTGCCGACCACATTTCCAATATGTGTGTGTGTGTGTATATATTATAATATATTTCTACAATATATTAATATATTATAATAAAAAAAAAATATTAAAAAAATTTTTTTTACTCTTATACTAAATTTTCTTGGTAAATTAATTATCATTAATCTATCCTATCATTATTATAAATAAATTTCAGGATGTTACACGGCCCATCCTAAAAAAGCAACCAAGTTTCGGTTGTTGTGGAAACTATAAAAATGTCTTATAAAACGAAACGAAGAATACCTTATAGATGACATCTTATATAACAGACAAGAGGGAGCGCTTGGCAGCCGCATAGGGAAACTAATGAACTATGCCCCAACTTCCAAGAGGGACCACGTTTCCCTGCCTATCCTTTGGATAGAGGGTGGGGCTGGAAACCTACGGGCCGTCAGGATCGATCCGAACGCTCCATATCTTATTATTTTTATTTGGTGATTTTTAAATTAAAAAAAATCATTTTCATAAAAAAATATTAGTTAAGAAATTAACTTTATTTTAGATTTTCTATCTATTAAAATAATTATTTTTAAAAAAATAGAACTCTGGACCATTCAGATCTGATCTGGACGGTCCAGGGGAGCCAAACTCCCCCAAGGATAAGTAGGGAAGTTGGATCCCTTCCAAGAGATATTGAAAATCTAACAAACATGAGCCCCAAGTGAATCCAGTGATAACCTTGGGTTTATCATCACTCCTCCTCTGCTCATTATCACAGCTCAGTTGAATTAGTGTCTATGAATTACAAGTACTTACCTGTAACACTCAATTATTTAATGGGTTCGGCTGAGGTCCTCTGCCTTTAATATCCTCTTCCATCCTTTTGCCTGCAAAACGACGTCGTTCGTGGGTAAAATGGAGCCTGGACTAACTACACCATACGACGCCGTTTCAATTATTCTCTCCTCATCACCTTTTTCCCTCCCACAGAGCACAGAGGACCTTAGCCGAACCCTCTCGATTCCTTTGATCCTATCTTCTTAATTCTCATGCGGGTCTTCGTTATATATAATGAGCGTTCTTGAATTCAGCTCTGGAGAAGAATAACAAAGTTCTTTGCAATCTGTAAAGAAGAGGAGAAGAGAGTGATTTGACAATGGCTAGGAAGGATGAATTTGTGAATCAAAATAATGGAGTGAACAACATTGGTTTCGTCAACAAGCAACTATCCCGCGCCGACTTCCCTCCCAACTTTGTCTTCGGCGTTTCAACTTCATCTTACCAGGTTTTCCTTCTTTCTTTCTTTCTTTTTTTCTTTTTTTGCCCTCAGTTTTCTTTTTCTACATTGAACTCTCGTGTTGAATCTGCTGAAATGTATTTTGAGAATGAATATGTATGCATGCCTTGATGGGCATTCCAGTCATTTTCCTGCGCAATTGCTTTCATGTCCTTCTAATTTTGATTTGGGTATTTACTGTTTTGTGTTCTATGTGGATAGTTTATGGGCTAAAAAAAGTCCATGCGAGTAACATTTGATGGTTTTTGAATTATAATTGTAGTTGATTGAGATTTTTTTTATGTCAAAATATTATCTTTTGCTGCTATGCATACTTCTGTCATTTATGTTTTCCCTTCATCTGAAGTGGCTTATATTGCACTGGGGAAACTTATACAATTATACTCTTTTGAAAGTAATTTTCCCCCAAAACTGCTGTTTGAAGCCAAAAATCTTATACCGAATGTCGTTTTGCACCAACTATGTTGTAATTTATTGCATGAGAGTATGTATCTGAAATTTTATCTATCTATATATATATATATATATATATATTATTAACTCTACTGACCTTTCTGCATGTGATTATTTTTACAGGAAGATATTGATCTTATAGCCAAGTTGGGTTTTGGTGCTTACAGATTTTCAATCTTCTGATGAGAATTTCAATAGATCAGTTTTATGTATAATTAGTTGTTAAACAATTTAAGAGAATTTCATGACAATGACAGCCTAAAGGTTTTGAGTTTCTTCATTGTTAAAAGGATGGAATCCTCTATTCCCTTCTGTTAAGCACATTATCCTGGGAGTTTGTACATTGTTTGGTAAGGCAGGACTATCTGTTGACATTATTATTTTTGCTCATGCTTGATTTTGTGAATTTACTTCCTTGATTTATGCCTCTATCCATAAAATAACTTGGATGCCTGCTATGAAAATCACTAAATTTGCTCTGCTAATATTATTATTTAAACTTTGTTCTTGATAAGGGCTTAGTTCAAGTATTAGCAACTGTAAACCAGAAGAGACATAACTCACCTAAAAAAGACACGAGACATAATTTATTTACTATTAAGCCCCTTTCCTCTTCACTCATGACAGGATTAGAAAAACACATTAATCATGTTCTACAATATCTTTGACATGGATGACCATAAGACTTGTGCATCTTTAGCCATGTTATGAATGTCCTTCTGTTCTAGGTTGCATTCAAGAAATTCATACTGAGCCGATATATAACTTGCATGGGTAAAGTTAGCACTGTATATGAGAATGACATGGATTTGGTGATTCAATTTTATAAATTCATTGCAAAGTAAGTTCTTTCTTTTCTATCTATATGCACCATCCACTTTCATTGTCCAATATATACTGAGCATGACAGTACATCATGTTTCATAACAGATTGCATGAAGGATGACCAAGCTCAACCAAACAATTTAGATTCTACTCAAATGATAAGGTGAAAAGACATGAATATGATGGTGCTACAAAACGATGAACTTCTGTGATAAAAAAGGACACCAGCATAAGAGAACAATATGATGATCTTGCTTGACGAAAAAAGACAGCAGCCCAGAAGAAGTAATGAGCTGTACAAAAGAGCTACACAAAAGAAGCTGAAATGGAGACTTCATGTAGTAGTAAGAGTGAGATCACTGTCAGTCATTGAACCTATATTTGTATCATTATGTAACGTTGTATTTGTCAACTTTGTCTTGAGATGAGACATTGTTATGTAAAAAATTCAAATTCAATAAAAGTGACTAAATTGTTTTCTCTCACTATCATGATACTTTATGGTTACCTGCATTATATGTTTAGCTAAAATCCAGTGCTTCAAGCGATGTGATGTCACATTCAAGTGGCGCCTACAATGAAGAAATAAAAAGAATGACTTAAGATATACATGTCCTAAATGAACAAATTTATTGATTATGTTGTCAAACATGATATGACATACCATTAACAAATTCGTATAAGTCATTTCAATCGGTTGTGAGTTGTCCAATATTATATTATTGTGATCTGTTTGAGTTGATGAGCCTAATCTTTGAAGTTGATTATGCTGCACCATTTCCAAATTTAGAAAGAAACCATAACCAACTAATATGTATATTTAAACATTAAATTGATATCATAAGTATACCTGTGAAGTTGTCAAAGGTTGTGAAACTTGAGGAGGTTTTTTAGAGGATTTTGTTCTTTGTCTTTTTGGACCTATTTCAACACAGCTCTTTATTCGTTTACTTATCTTTCTACCATATCTCTTTTTGAAACCAACAACTCTACCACAACTATTACCACCATGATGATTCCCCACACCATTCTCATCACCATTACTGTCATCTGATAGGTATTTTATATGAAGCTCAGTTACTTTCTTACTAAGTTCCAACACGAACTCATGGACAAAAGAGAATGCCTCTAGACTTTCTGATGCATCACTTGCTAATTTGACAAGAAAAAGGCATAATTGTCTGTATCGACTTGATCTTTGTAATTTAGGGTCAACTTCAATTTCTTTTCCTTTAATATCATACACTACACCACATCGTGCTTCTATTGTCCACCTCTTCATAATATATTTTTGGGGTAGTAATTTGACATCACGTTTATTCAATACTCTCAATGCATGACAACATAATATGCCCACTCGTTCAAATTTTTTGCAGCTACAAGTAATTGTCTCCATTGAAGGATCAAATGTCAAACTATACTCCTTTTTCTTATCATACATGGTGATAATATAATCGAACACAGTTGCACTTTCCTCTTCACTTTCATTTTTCTTTCTCTCTTTTCTCTCTTTTATACATGTAGCATCACGTAAATCATATTCCTATTGGAACAAATCAAAGATAGTTCGAGTATAGATATCAGAAAGTTGACAAAGCATACATGAACTCTACAATAACAACCTTGGCAACTTGTCACGTGCCTCAAAATCTCTTTTCAATTCGTTATAGCGCTTATCCTCTAAAACTTGTTTAAATTGTTGGAAGAATCGATTGATATCCAATTTAACATTGGTGCAACTTTCGATGGAGTCATTGACACTTTCACTAATTTGTGTGCTTCTCATACCAAGTGTCCTTGAATTCTTCAAATAGCATGCTGCCCATTTATCTTTTATTTGGTACATGTACATCAACCATGAGTTTTCTGCAATATCTTGTTTTGATAATAATGCATGCCAAGCTACTTCAAACTCTGTTTCATCCCAACAATGATACATGCAATGGTTGAAATCTCTAACCATTGAATTTGGAAGGTGCTTCAATGCATTCCTTGAAATATGCCATGTGCACAAGGCATGTTTTACATGTGGCATAACTTCTTGTAATGCTCGTACCATAGAAGCATCTTGGTCAGTAAAGATTATTCTTATGTGCTTGCAAAAAAGTGTTAAAGAGCCATTTGAATGTCTCAACGGTCTCATCATATAACAATGCCACTCAAAAAAATCACCCCTCCTTTATAATGATTGAAGCCTGAGAAAATTGCAAGAGGTCTATGGTTATTATTTGTGCAATAAGTAGTATAAAGTGAAATGACTTTTCCAAAGCAAGCGTAGTCAACCAACATGCATGCATCAACCCAAAACACATTTGTCACTTGCTCATCTGAGTCCATCTAGTGAGAATGAAAAAAGGATGGATTTTCTGCCAATTGTTGTTCAAAATAACGAAATATACATCCAGCTTCACCGTATTTCATAGCATGTTGCCTTCTTGAATTAAGATAATTTTTCACATAAACTCTTGTATATCCCAAATTGTCTCGACCTCCTGCATATTGGCTTTGTAAATTGAATGCTGATTTTTTATTAAGCCCAGCCTTTTCAACATTTTCTAATTCAAAACGTTGAGCTTGTGTTAGCCCTCTATGCGATGCAAGCAAATAAATTGCTTCAAGAGGCTGAAGAGGATGATTATGATCTAGAAAAACTTCACTTACTCTGTATTTTCCATCTACTAGCTTAACTTTCATTCTAGCTTCACAACTTGTTCTTGTCTCATCTCTAGACTTCATAGTTTGCACTTCTCGTCTATTTGGTTTTCTCACCCCTTCCTTATTACAAACATATAGATAAGATGCATAGTTGACGAATCTTTTTTACTCTTGTTGAATTGCTACTTTCTAACACCAAAACCAATTCTTCTACCATATGCCCTTCAAAATTCCCATGATTCTATTATATTGTCAAATTCAAGATCAAGTATAGGAGTCAAACTTATAGCCATGACATAAGCCTCCTGCAAAATTAAAAAGTAAATGCCCAATGTAAATCAATGATAAAATAATAAATTAATTAGAAACTGTACATGTATTTACACACACATATATAAACCAAAACAAAGCATACACATGCATATATCGATAGAATCGAAACTCTCTTAAATTCAACTTTGTCATCAAACGTTCATTTTGAACTTGCATAATGAAATAATATATAATGGAAGATTTTACTTATGCCCTGCTCCCAATGCAAATCCAGAAAAGGAAATTCTTTTTTGCACAAAAGTGAACCTGATGGCTAATATAAGTGTAATCTTCACTATATCTAACAAATCATGGCATGCTTTAAGGACTGTTGCAGCCAGTGGCGGAGCCAGGATTTTAAGTTTGTGGGTGCACAATTAGTGGGGAAAGAATATAAACAATGAAAGAAAAGAAAACTTCAACTTAATATAGAAAAATAATAATCAAAAGTCAACTAACATTTACATCAGAACGATTACATAAGCATTCTTCGATTTTTCATTCCTTGAAAGCAATGTAGAGCAATGAAATTTAAAGAAAGCTAATCAATGAAGCTAATGTAGATCAATGAAATTTAAAGAAAGCTAATCAATTTAAAGAAAGCAAATCAATGAAATTGGACTACTCAATGATTTCTGAATTAAAGAAACTATCTTTGCCAGTTTAACCAAATCACAAAAATCAGGTCTCTATCATCTACCATTTCTACTCTGTATAAGTCATGGTATTCTATCAGTGACAAAGTCCATCAAAGAGGTATGAAGAATGCTATATAGTACGTTAAGAAACTATCCTTGACCAATGAAAAATAGATCTGCATATAATGACATTTAGAGCAAGCAGCTTTGATGAGTATGCTAAATATGAAAGATTTTATACAGAAAAAGACGTTCCAATTTGTAATAAAAGCTTACATACATAGACTACAGGAAATGGTATCACAATTTCCTTCCTTACATTTCTATGATCCATCTTTTTTGTAAATTAGCAATGAAAGAACAGGAATTGTGAAAGAAAAACGCTCCAATATTCCTTCCACGTGTACTTAAAGGAGTGTGAAGAAACAAACATTCGTACAGATCATCAAAGTGTTCAAGTAAGCAAAGTAAGAACCTATCTAAACTATGTATATCTCATGAGTAGACAGAATATGTTCATACGGCCAGCACTTTGTACAGGAGCTGTGTGAAAGAATTTGACACAACTTTACACGTAATAAGAATTAAAGGCGGTACATGAGCCTGAAATTTCAATTAGTCTACCAAGGCAGTAAGTGTTGTGACACGACATTATAAAGAGAATAGAAAGATTAAATCCCGAAACAGGCAAGACAAAAAGGATATTGTAGAAGTAACATTTTCCCACAATGAATCATAATAACAGCTTGTAAGATTTCATTGGTCAACTCAATCGGGTTTCTCAGAAAGAGACTCTAAGTTGTAGCATTGAATGAGTCAATGAGTGATGGAGAAGAATGCAAACTGAATTCATCTCCCAGATGCCCCGTAGAGTGTGGAGCGTAAATTGTATATGACAATGGTACCGAGAGAAAATAAGTATAGAGCAAAATTTCACAGAGCAAGAATAGAAACAAACAATTTGAAAAAAAAAACTTACGGATCTGATGTTAGTTGGCGCCAAATTGGACAGCAAAGTGCAAAGAAAAGTTGATCAGATGAAGAATGGGGAGAATGCGAAAGGAGTTACGAGAGGAGGTGTAATTGGTTGAGTCGCTCAACCAATTCAGAATTCTTCCTAAAATCATCAAAATTCACAATTCAGCAAAGGAAAAGCAAATTCAGAATTCAGCCATAGTTGGATTTGAATGCACAGCCACACAGAGCTGAACGAACCCTAAAACGCCTAAATCAAAGCCTGAATCGAAAATTACCTCAGAAAGAATCGAGAAGCAACGATGGAGGAGCTGGAAGACAGAATCGAGAAGCAACGACGGAGGAGCTGGAAGCACTCAGCGACATCGACGACGGAGGGAGAGTTTGGGAGCCGAGAGCGCCGTGGGTGAGAGATTTGGAGGACGGATCGGTGAGTGAGAACAATGAAATTGAAAAAAAGAAAAAGGATAGATGGAGGTTCGAACCAGTGACCATTGGCTAAATGTTTAGAGTCTTAACCAATTATACTACCTATACATGCTGTTACAAAGTTATTTCAAATTATATATATCTTTTTTATGGGTGCACTTGCCCACATTGGCACAAGTGTGCCTCCGCCCCTGGTTGCAGCAGTAAATTAATAGTTTATGTGAATCAATTTTTGCATGAATTGGTAACACAAATATTCCCTCTATGTAAAAGCTTTATCTTCATTAATCAGTTTGTGTAGAAATTAAAAAAAAAAAAGGTGACAATACTTGAAAATATTTTCTTAAAAAAAGGGAGACAATACTTGAAAATAAAGTCATCAAAATATATATCCAACACTGTTAACAAAAAACAAAAAACAAATGCATAAAGATAAGGAGAGTTAGAAAAGTTGTCGGTCATAAGCGAACCAATCCCGAATCTAGAAAAAAGTTACTCTCACGAAAACTAAAACAAGGAAAAAATGATGTAATTAGCATATAAAATTGGAAAATGCAAATCTTACAATTAGGCAACCAAAATGGCCTATGATTGAGTTTTTCCGGCGCTCGGAACGCGCCAAAGAACAGAATGAGCCAACCAAAATCTGTCTGCGGGTGGGAAAAAGGTGATGGGGAGAGAATAATTGGAACGGCGTCGTATGGTGTAGTTAGTCCAGGTCCCATTTTACCCACGAACGACGTCATTTTGCAGGCAGAGGATGGAAGAGGATATTAAAGGCAGAAGACCTCAGCCGAACCCCAATTTAATAGGTTTTATTGTCTCCTTGTACCACATGGGCTGTGAAAGGATTTTTATGTACTTAGGCCTTGTTTGGTATAAGGAAAGTTTGAAGAAGGAAAAAAAAAACAAGGAAACTGAATGGAAATGAAAGGAAGATTGAGAGGGAACTTAAAAAAGTGTTCTGTTTGATAGATATAGAAAGTGAGATGGAATATGATAATTTTAAAAAGTTAAAATTAAAATATAAGTATTGAAATGTCCAAAATACCCTTTACATCGGAAAAAAAAATACATCCTTCTCCATCCTACGTCCCGACTCACAGGCAGAAGAGGAAAAAAAATCTTTAAATCCAAGCGGATTTCGAACGATGGTGGTGGTTTGGTGTTGGAGATCGCGGGTTCCAACAGTTTTCCCTCTCTCGCTGTTTTCCCTCCTTCTTTATGCCTGAGTCTCGACCAACCCAAAAAAAACACTTCAGATCTAGAAACAGTGCGGGTTCTAACCGGTGATGGTGGTCTAGTGTTGGAGATCGTGGGTTCTGACGGTGAAGGAGGAACTCTTCGTCGGCGACGAAGAGAGTCGAAGGTGAAAGGAAGAAGGTGAAGTCGGTGACTGTGAGCAAAAAGGAAGAAGAAAGGGACCTGATGAGAATTTTGTAGGAGGGAATATAAAGATCCCACCAATATGTGAGGGATCTGATCTTCCCTTAAACATGGGAAGATTAGCACTCACTGGAAGTCGAATTTGGGATCTTCCATGTACATAACGCCAAAAGGCATGGGAATTTTGGAATTTTCCCTTTCCTTCCCCAATCTTTTTTGTAACAAACAAGGCCTACTTGCAGAAAGCATAACCATGAGCTAGTGGACAGATATTCTTGATGATGGAGCCTCGTGGCATGGAAAATTACTTGAAGTCTTGAACAAAATATCCAAATTCAAATGAAATTGAGATCAGTCATCAATGAACTAGAAATGATAGTTTTTGGAGAATAACTTTTGAGATTTATGAGGTAAAAATAGCTTTTGGATAAAAATGATAGTGTTTGGATAACTTCAAAACTTAAGTTTTGACAAAAGTTTGTCAAACACTTCAAAATTTCCAAAAGCTATTCTCTATCAAAACCTAGGTTTTGACAAATGTTTACCAAACACCCCAAAAATTGTCCAAAAGTTATTCTGCGCATCAAAACTTTGGTTTTGTAAATAAAAAAAAAAAAACTATTTTTTCAACTTTTCTCTCTCTTCTGCTATCATTAGTATTTTTTCAGTACTAATCAGGATGCTTAAGTTTTTTTTTAGTACCCTGAAATATTTTTTTCAAGATTAGTCATTACCCTGAAATATTTTTCAATATCTTAAAAAAAAAATCAAGATCATGAAGTTATTTTTTCAATATCCTTAAGTATCTTTTTTAGCGCGAAATGTTTTTCCAAGATTAAGAAAGTACCTCGAAATATTTTTTCAAGATCATAAAATAAATTTTTAAGACCATGAGAAGTATTTTTTCAGTATCAATCAGTATTAAGTATCTTTTTAGTACCCTGATATATTTTTTTAGATCAGTCATTACCCTAAAATATTTTTTTGATATCCTAAAATAAATTTTTAAGATAATGAAATATTTCACATGATCGTAAAAATTTATTTTAGGATATTTAAAAAATATTTCGAGTCTTATTGATCTTGAAAAAAAAAAAATAGGTACTCATGAGTACTAAAAAGATACTTGAAGATATTGAAAAAATACTTCATGATCTTGAAATTCTTTTTTAGGATATTGAAAAATATTTTAAGGTATTGAAGGGCACTAAAAAAATATTTAAAAATACTGACTAATACTAAAAAAATACTGATGATGGCAAAGGACATAGAAAAGGCTGGAAAAAAAAATAGCTTCATACAAAACGTAGGTTTTGATAAACTTTTATCAAAACCTAGATTTTGATGCAGAATATTTTCTAGAAAAAAGACAGATGTTTGGTAGACTTGTGTCAAAATCTAGGTTTTGAACTCCAAACCGGCTACAAAATATCCAAAGTCAAATGAAATTGGAATCGGTCATCAATGAACTAGAAATATTTAAATAAATGGGTATCATAAATTTAAACCATCCAAATTAAACTTAAACAGTTTAAATGTAGTTTTATCAGTTTTTTATTCTGATTTATTTAAAATTTGAAATAAATATAATTGCCCAACTACCTCTTCTATTAAGAGGTAACCGTATCATAATTTTTTCACCTATCAGCCTATTAAGATGTAAATTTGGACTTATAAATTTTCATGTAGACATTTGATATTTTGCTATACTTAGTTATCAAAATGCATATGCACACTTATAAGATTTATAAGAATATGTTAAAATGTTATTTTCTGTTACATCTCCCCTCTACATGTGCATTTTCAAATGTGCCTTACCTCCATATTCTTTCTTGATTTTTGATGTGTATCGCCCAAAAATATAAATAAAATTAGGAAATGGTAACTAATTACACTCCAGTTCTTATTATATAAGTCACTAGTATAAGAAAAGTTTAGTACTAAATATAAGTTATTGTAGGTTTATTATTGACCATTTTTCAATTATACCCCTATTTAGTTTCTGTCGTAAAAAGAGAAAATAAACAGAGAGATGAGAGAATGATTCGTGAATGCATGGCGCTATATGGATTGCACGGCTCTATTGCGTTATATCTACAACCTAATCTTTAGTTATATTATTAACTAAGAGATTCCTCTCAATAACTTCATGTGACTTAAATAAGGATCGGAGTGGTAGCTATTCATATGATATACTCCCTCTGATCTTTAATATAAAACTCGATCAAATTTTTTAGAGAGATTAGTGAAACTAAATAAATTATTCAATCATAGTATATGATGTGTATGATTGGATTATATATAAGTTTATAAATCAAACAAATTAATTTAAAAAAATAATTAAAATAATTTATTTAGCTTTCTTAATTAAAAAATAAAAAGTATACACGCTAGTATAGTAAGGGTTGATGTAGTATATCATAGACCAAGATTTTTGTTCAGAAAGAGCCTTATTATATTGGGAAAATTCCTTTAAGGTCCTAAGGGACCAAAAAAATGTCAAAAAAGTTCCATAGAAAATTCTGATGTCACAAAAGTCTCATTAAGAACTCCATTAGTAGGGTGTTAACAACTCCATCTATGAATTTTAACAATTACTTAGGATTTTTGTGACATCACAATTTTCTGTGGGATTTTTTTATATATATTTTCTTTGTTTCTTGGGAACTTAAAAGGGATTTTCCTTATTATATTTTGGTAAGAGGGAAAATTATTCAGTTTGTACATGCATACTACTACATTGAGTTTGTTTCTTTCATTAACTATTTGCCCGCAAACGTGGCGGATAAGTGGTGGCAATGGTCCCTATCAACAACCCCTCTCTAGCTCTTTCTATCTAAATGGTTTGGTTGCAATTTGTACGATAGAGTTAGGGCCGACCCCAAGTTAGAAAAGAAAATTGGATAAATTGTAACCATGTTCCAATTAACATAATTAATTATAAGCATGCCTCTTAAAATCATCAAATTGCAGTGAAGTCTTAAAACACCTAGGTGCTATTAATTCCAAGCATGAAAATACAATTTTTCCCAGTAATGAGTTTAGAGCATCCAATAACAAGTTTAAAACAACCGATAATAAATATAGAGCAACCACTGATAAGTTACAAGACAATCAATGACAAATTTAGAACAACCAATGATAAGTTACAGGCAACAACATAAGTTTCATAAATAAATACTATAGACATGCAAAATTTGTTAATTGTATATTGTCCTTATGATTTATGTTATCGTTTCATTGAGTGTGAGAGACGGTTTGAATTTATGCTCTATTCCTGTGGAGATTGTACTATGTTTTTGTGTGCTTAAATAGGGATGGATGGAAAGGATGAAGCTTTATGTGCTTATAATCCTTGTTATGTGATTTTAGAAAATGTCGTCAATAAGGTGCTCTAAAATTATTAATGATGATCATGCAGTTGTTAATGACAACTATGTTCTACATGATGGCAAAAAAGGTCAAGTACATCTAGAAAGCATATATTATATTTCTTGCATATAGAGGGACAATTTCTAGATGGAGAAGAAGTGATTTGTGATACATAAGGGGCAGCGTTAGAACAAAAATTATAAACGAAGAGATTATGTATGAGGAGTTGAGAACAATTGTAGCATCAATTGTAAGAAAATAAACTAGCTCATGTAAGTACCATGAAATTCACATTGACTTTTGATGATACCACAACCTTTGTGGACGTTGTAGATGATGAAGGAGTAGAACATTTTATTAAATTCAATGAAGAAAGTGATCATGTGTATATAAGATAGAATGTAAATGACAAACACAATCAACAAGGGATGATGCAAGAAAAGAACAACATGTGTGAGTTGTATTTGTTTTTTTAGCTAATATTTTATGTTGTTACTTGTTACCATGTAACTTGTCATTGGTTGAGCTAAACTTGCCATTTATTTTTATGTAATTTGTCATTGATTGCTTTAAACTTGTCATTGGGGCAAAATTATACTTTAATATTTGGAATTGATAGTATCCAAGTCCCTTGGGACTTTACAACTGCAATTTAATGATTTTAAGGGAACTTAATTGTTATTAATTCTGTTAATTGGGACTTGATTGTAATTTTTCAAGAAAATTTAATTTAATAAAAATAATTTTAAATGTTAAAATAAATTAATTAATAAAATTAATAATTGACAATAATTATTATGGGCTAAAAAATTTTATTGTATGAAATCAAATATATAAATATGATTTTTTTAAAAAAAAATAGTATTTTACAATAATTTAAAATTTTATAGTGACAAATTTCTTAAAACAGTAAAAAAATAGAGATAATATGTTTATTGCCAACCGAGATCATATTTATCCACTGATCAATATAATGCTCGATTTTGGCCTTTTTGCCCCATCTACCCCTTTATGTGACAATTGCATGTTTTCATGCAAGTTTGTCCATTGTCATAATCAAATCATACGTGATGCAAAGGCAGCCCATTGAAATAAAAGAAAATAAGGGAATAATTCCTTGCATATATATATTTATAAATATATAATTATTTCGGCTCAATTAGTTTATTGATTCAGTTTGATAAAAAAAAAAATTACAAATTTTGGTGTGTAGGAACTAGAAATTAATCAGAGTCCAACATTGTATTTAGGGTAAATGTGCAAAAATACACATGTGTTTTATCTTCGGTAGCGCTCAACATCATATGTTTTCTTTTTTGGTGCAAAAATACACATGTGGTTACAATTTAGGAGCAAAAGTCACACGACCGTTAAAATCTAACTTAACGGTGTTAATTTTGGAGTGGGGCCAACACTATTTTTATGAAAATACCAAAATGCCCCTAATTTTTTTTCTAAAAAAAACAAAAAAAAAAAAAAACCAGAAAACACCCCCAGCTTGAACGTGCGGCTGAGGTTGACGAGAAAGCTCCGAAAGTGAAAGCCAAATCCAAGATGTCAAAGGTAAATGCCTAGTGAGACTGGAATAGGACTTTTAAAAGTGTAATGGTTGTTTTTCACACTTCTGGTGAATTTCCAAGAATAGCATAAATATCTTGTTTCATTTGCAATGACAGGCTGAGAAAGAAGCAGAAGATGCAAGCTTTTCAGGCAGCAAAGCAGAAATCTAAAGGGTCAAAATATGCCAAGAGATGGAATTGAGTGACCTATTTTATGAGGCCATTGAAACTCCGCCTTAGGATTAATTTTTACCATTTAACCCTAACAAGGTCGGGATCAAGTACGGCGAGTTCAGATTCACCGTCATGTACAGGGGAATCCCCTTGGGCAAAGCTTCCGTGACTGGATTTTACCAGGAAGCGCACAGTGTGAGGCAAGTACAAGCCACAATCACCGTCGATCGTTCATAACATTCAAAATGTGATTCACGAGTTTTTCCTGGGCATTCCGTTTTGCTTTCAGATTAACTGGGCTTCAAAATTTGTTTTTCTATGTTGGTTACGAGCATTTACCCTCTAATTTTCCTACAATACTGGCATAGTTAGAATTGAGCTTGTCTGATTAAGCTTCATCTTCCATCTGCTTGCAAATTAAGCTTATCATTCTCGTGGATTCAAGCTGTTTTATATATCTGAATCTGCAAAATCCACTACTTTTTATGAACAAAATTGTAGAACAAGGAGTATTTAAAACTACAAATATTATATTAATATGTTATAATCAACAGAAAATTAATTCCAGCATCCACAGCATTTGCTTCTTCCATTGAAAATCTTCCTATCCTGAATTTTATTTTATTTTATTTTTTTTGGGGGGGGTTGCAGAGCCAGATCGAGAGCTGGGGGCTGGATGAGAGTTTGAGGTTTTTTTTTTTTTTTTCCCTTTAATAATAATAATTGGGGGCATTTTGGTATTTTTCATAAAAATAGTGTTGGCCCCACTCCAAAATTAACACCGTTAAGTTATATTTTAACTGTGGTGTGACTTTTGCTCCTAAATTGTAATCACATGTGTATTTTTGCACACACAAAAAACATATGGTGTTGGGTGCTCCCGAAGATAAAACACATGTGTATTTTTACACCTTTACCCTTATATTTATGGCGTGTCCTTTCAGCAGCCAAATTTATCACATCAGTGTCGTCATGGATTTTTATTTTTCATAAATGCTACTACTATCAAGAATGAATTAGGTTTTCAATTGGGAAAAATTACAAGGATATTAAAAATATTAAAGTTGTAAATATAAAAATTTGAACAGTGAATTCCAAAGTTGAAATAGTAATATACTGATCTTGTACCAAAATTAGAATTACATATTGCAAGTCTTGGGCCTTAATATAAAGATATATTACCTCCGGTTTTAATTATAGGAGTACTTTTGTAGTGTAAATTGCACTACAAAAGTGCTCTTATAATTAGGATCGGAGGGAGTAGTTTGTAGTACTAGATCTTATATGAAAAATCTGAAGTAATATTTTATATCAAGAAAAATAGATTAAGATTTTATGCTAATGATTAAATCCATCATCCCATTTAGTTCTTATAAAAGACATAGAAGAGATTATCAAACTCATATAACTTGCAAGTTTATTGTTTTAAAATCTCTATCTTACAAAATCGTACTAAATCATTGTTGCTAACTTGTTTTATTTATCTCTTTCTTAATACTCATTGTTATGAGTCTATTTAAAGATCAGAATTTTAGCACGTAACAATCTCATCTAATTGAACGAGGTAAAACAGTAATTCAAGCATTGAATTTGACAGTTGACAGTTGAAAGTTGAGACTCTCACCAAACTAAAATCAGTCTCTTGAACAAAATTATAAGAGTGACAATCCACAGTTAAGCGGGATCCAGAAAGTCAAAATTTGCAAGTTGGTAACCTCACCAGCCTCAAATTCGTTTTATTTAAAGGCCAGCTTTGATCTCAGCCACTCCCAGAGAGTCTCACACACTTAGCACCTTCCTAGCCTCTTGAAGACTCTTTCTCTCTCTGCGATTCAGACGGAGAGACCAAACACCAAAGAACCTGTGGAAGCAGGGATTCTTCAGCAATGGAGGCAGAGAAGGTGGACAAGAATCCTAACAAGTCATCATCCACGTCGGAGTCCGAAGAAGACGACGCCGGAAACAGCACTCCAGCTGAGCTCACCAAGATCCCTCTCATGAGGGCTCTCTTTGAAGCCAAGGATCCCTCCGCTAAAGTAACCATTTCCTCTCCCCCTTTCCGTTTTAGGCCACCAATTTTCAAGATCACCACCAAATTCTGATTCGATTACCATTGTCATTGTATGAATTCTCATATAGGGTTTCAGAAATTGGCACGATTGCTTCATTCGCAGCTTGTGCTTCCCAGTTAATTCAAACTTAAAACTATATATTATTGTCATACATTTCTTAGGATTGCTTATCTTGTGCTTTCACCGTTTGGTAATTAATAGTTGTCCCTTGAATAAGATGGGGAGTTATTTCTAGAAATGTGATTCATTAATTAGTCTGGTGCCTATATATTTTGCGAGAAATTGAGAATCTACATGCTTCATGTATTACGGGTAAAATAATATTTCAGGAAGCAGATGATCTGATGATAAGGTGATTCTTGCGTGGTCCTCATTTAGGGCTGGTTTGGATGAGCTTTTAAAAAAAGGACTTTTTTTTATTGCTTTTTAAAAAAATGCTTTAATTAGAAATTAAGTTATTTTACGTTTGAATACACAATTTAAAAAGCACTTTTAAATCAAAAGGCTATTTGGATGTTAAAATAGATAATCACTTTTTTATTAGTAAAATTATTGAAATGGACATATAAAAAGCACTTTTTTTTTTACATTCGTTTGGATAAGAAAGCACTTATGTTAAAATTTTAGAAATATTATATTCAATAATTATAATTATAATTATAATATAATTGAATTTTAATAATATTAAAATTAAATTGTTGATATAATTTTTCATACACCTATATAGATTAAAGTTCTTATCAAATATTTCTTTTAATTTATATACTGAAATGACTAAAACACAAAAATTAAATAGTATACAACAATGTAAGATAACTTAAAACTTCATTATCACTATAGTAATTTCCAATCAAAATGGTCAACTACTTTATTATAACCAATGCATTAATTAAAAAAAAGAGTCATATTGTACCATATTCCAAAAATTGAAATAATATTCATTATACTACAAGTTACTAAAGCTAACGACGCACCCGACCTCTATCTAACAATTGATCTCTAATAGTATTCCTGGTTTCTTCCATCAGTTTAATAGAGTCTGGAGTTGGCCCTTCTCATTCATATTCTCTATGATTATCATTATTATTTTCAAACTCATCAATGTTCTCAAATCTTCTAAGCATATCTATATCACAAGAATCCATTCTCCTTATATAATTATGAAGAGCAAAGGTTGCCCATATGATAGCAAATTGAGTTTTAAGCTCAAAATTGGTCATATTCTGCAATATCCTTCAGCTTGCTTTACAAACTCCAAAGGTTCTTTCAATGACACTTCTTAAACTTGAATGACGATAGTTGAAGATTTCATTTTGTGATCTAAAAGTTGGCGCCAATCTGAATTAAGGAAGATGATATCTTGTATTTCTATATGGCCCTAAAAACCCTTTGAAATTAGGATATCCAGAATCAACAATGTAGTATTTACCTGTAATAAAATATCGTTATATTTGGAACAACTGTATAATAATAATTGTCATCATTCATAATAAAATTAAATAATTACCTTCAGGAGGCTGGGGAAAATGTAAGTGCGGCTTTTTGAGAGTATGCATGAAAATCTTTGTATCATGTGTAGAGTCTTCCTAACCCACCAATGCAAATGTAAAGCACATATTAAAATCACAAACAGCAAGAACATTTGTGGTAGTTTGATGGAAAAAAGAAACACCTATGAGCTCCATTTTTTCTATCATATGACCACTGTGCCTATTCTCCTAACGCAAAAAGCTTCTCAACTCTTGCATTACCAAGAAATCAAAACCCATAACAATCAAGAACACATCATTGATCAACGTACTCAAAGCAAAACGCAAAAAGGCAAATCAAACTCAAAACTACCAATAAGAAGACAGGAATCAAGCCATATATACAAAATCATATAATTAAAGAAAAATAATATCAGATCTGCACAAATATCTCCATGTCATTGAAAAAGCTAGAAAAATCCCAGAAGCACATAAGCACTGTCACCAATCTCTTCTTCCCGATTGTCTTCCATTATCTCCTCAGACTTGCCGTAGATTCATTGAAGCAGGGGTCTCAAGAAAAAGAAGCAGAGCTCCGCCATTACATGGAAGAAAGAAACTAGAATTTCAAAATTTGGCTTTGTACCTAAAAAAACCTTGCTAATCATTCTGAAAATCCGCAACAAAACAAATATAGCTTCAAAGAAACTTTGATCGGAGAGTCAGGGTGACGTCATCAAAAATGAAGGCAACAGTTGGGCTAGACTTCTCTGGGAGTGTTCAATGGCGAGGGGTGTAGATAAAACCCCTTATTGGCTATGATCTCATAGTCGTGGAATGTTATTGAGCAAAAATTGGGGGAAGAGTGAAATTCTTGGAGGCACATGTGGTTTTTCTATTTCTTCCTTTTTTTCTTCTCCGATCGAAAATCAAATCCTCAGAGAGTTTGAATGCTTGTCTTCTTTCAACAGCAGAGCATCCAGCACCGCTTGATTGTATAACAGCACCATATCTCATTGGAAGAATCCTGACGCCGAGGCATTTTCAAAACCGACCCTACGACGCGAAATTGGAAGGGTATTTGTGGTCATTTTGTCTGCAAATCAAAATAACCTGTCCAATGTTTTTCTCTCTCTCTCATCTACTGCATTAACTTTTTTTTTTAAGCTTCAGATTGAAGCTTCAAAAAAAAGAAGAAGTTTGAGCTTTTTTATGACTTTTACTTTTTTTTAAAGCCCGCGTCTAAACACATAAAATAACAAAAAAGTATTTTTTTCTTAAAAAAAGACTTTTTTTTAATAATAAAAAGCTCATCCAAATGCAGCCTTAGACATAGAGAAATCTTCAGCAATGTTTCTGATCAAGTACTTGAAATGGAGACGATCATTTGTTCCAAATGGGCTCATATCTGCATCAGAGATTTCCAATGAGTTGGCCCAAAAGAAGGTTTGCATCTAAGGAGTCGATAAGAAAGGACGACCTATAGTAATTGCATTTGGTGCCAAACATTATCAAAACCCAGATGGCCCGGATGAATTCAAACGTATGTTTCTTTGTTTTGTTTATTTTTCACATTATATGATTTCATTGTTTAATTTCAACTTGAGCTGCAAATTTCTCAGTGACCAGCAATTTCTTGTGGATGCGGGCCTGGTGGCCTATATTCTTGATAAAGTGACTTCAAGGTAACCCTTTTCATCTTGTATCTTGTGAATTTGCATTATAAATTTTGAATGTAGCATGAGCTTGCTTGAATATTGGTAAGACAAATTGGGGAAAATAATTCTGATTTCATTAGAAACAAATGCTCTGTACATACACACTTATATACATGCATGTGCCAGATAGCTACGACAGGGCAGCTCATCACTTGTAACTCTGGCTAATTTGTATAACTGTGCTGGACTAATTAAGTTAGTTTAACTAACCATGTAACTATCTCTGTCAATTGGGGAATAATTTGATGTATTAGGATACCACCGGGACAAGAAAAGTTTGTAGCCGTTGCAGATCTTAAAGGTTGGAGATATGCAAACAGTGACGTTCGTGGATATGTAGCTGCTCTTTCTATTTTGCAGGTATACACAAACTAAAAAAGTTGAATGATTAAAATATAATTTTAAGACACTAACAAGCTATTGGCTGAAAGAGTAAGCGGCTTCAACCATAAGGAAGAGATCTCATGTTCAAATTCCAGATCGTTGGATGGGGTAAAAAACCTTTGCGTTATAAGCCTTAAAAGGAAAAATTCTTAATCAAATTAAAAATAATAATTTTAGGAATACAAAATAGCTTTTGTGTTCCGACATATAAAAACAAAGATATTCCGACATATAAAAACAAAGATATCGTGTTCGGCCGCCTAACCATTTGGTCCCCAATGATTAAAAAAAAAAGATATTAAAGGCTAAATATTATTAAATAATATTTATAAAAGTATGATAGATGTTGCCCACCACCATCCCAAAGAGACAAGCTGAGGACTCAATATTCATGGAATGAACAGAGCTTTTCTTTATCTCCCAATCATTGTCTGAATTTGTTTTTTTTTTTTACCAAAAAAAAAAATCATTGTCTGAATTTGTTTTTTTTTTTTTTTTTTTTGGGTTTTCAGGATTACTTCCCAGAAAGATTGGGGAAGTTGTATATAGTGCACGCGTCCTCCATATTTATGACATTTTGGAAGATGATAAATCCCTTCATAGATAACAAAACCAAAAAGAAGGTAGCATTTGAAATCTTTAAACTGGTTGAATAATTTACGTGCATGAGACATATCAATAACGAGCAAGTGGTGGTGATGATGATGATGGATATGCGTGCTGCGTGCAGATAATGTTTGTGGAGAAGAGTAAGATGAAGTCAACACTAATGGAAGAAATAGACGAAAGCCAAATCCCAGAGATATATGGAGGCCGACTTCCATTAGTTCCCATCCACGATAGCTAATTTACTTACTACCACATGCTTGTCGTTCTTTCCTCCTACTTAATTATTTATCATTTGTATTATTGTCTTTTGGATTAAATTAAATAACTCCCAATGTTGTATCAAGTGGTCTAATAATAAAACCGTATTGATCAGTATCAAATACCTTTTCTACGTAGAAGTTACAACGTACTAGGAGATGAGATAGTCTCCTAATGTCCATTTTATAAGATGTTTCAAACTAATTAAAGTTCCAATAAAAACAATTAAAATTACTAAATTTGTTATAAAATTTAAGTGATTTTTAATATTACCCTTATTAATCAAATTAAAATCCAACATCATATTAATTTTTATTCTATCTCACCACCCTTATTAAATATCAGCATATTTGAAAAATATATATTTAATGCTAATTGAAACTATCAAAATGTGTTAGTTGAGATGAATGTGTGATCATATACAAAAAGATAAGATTCGTGATGAACTTATACAAGGAAGGGTGAGACTCTTGGGAGTGGCTCCTATTGAAAAACAAAAATGGTAGAAAATTACTTAAGGTGGTTTGAACAAGGAAGGCCATTGGATATACCAATGAGGAGAGTAATTCAAGTAGTTTGGAGCCTATTTAAAAGAGGTAGAAGAAGACCAACAAGAACGCTTAATGATGGTATTGAGCGAGATTTTTTAGTTAACAATTTATCCCAAAATTTATTTTTTGATAGAGTTTAGTGACGTCATTTGATCCATGTAGCTGACCTTACTATAACGGTTGATATGAAAAAGAGGGTAGAGGCTAAGTTAAACTTAGATGGTTTAAATGTAGTTTTTTCAGTTTTTTATTCTGATTTATTTAAAATTTGAAATAAATACAATTGCCTCATCTATTAAGAGGTAACTGTATCATAAATTTTTCGTATATAACCCTTTTAAGATGTAAATTTGAACTTATAAATTTTCATGTAGACATTTGTTATTTTGCTCTACTTAGTTATCAAAATGCATATGCGCATAAGACTTATAAGAATATGTTAAAATGTTATTTTCTGTTACACTCTCCTCTACATGTGCATTTTCAAATGTGCCTCACCTCTATATTCTTTCTTGATTTTTGATGTGTATCGCCCAAAAATATAAATAAAATTAGGAAATGGTAACTAATTATAGTCTGGTTGTTATCATATAAGTCACTTGTATGAGAAAAGTTTAGTACTAAATATAACTCAGTGTAGGGTTATTATTGATCATTTTCCAATTTTACCCCTACTTAGTTTCTGTCATGAAGAGAGAAAATAAACAGAGAGATGAGAGAATGATTCATAAATGCATGGCACTATATGGATGGCACGGCTCTATTGCGTTATATCTACAACCTAATCTTTAGTTAAATTATTAACCAAGAGGTTCCTCTCAATAACTTCATGTGACTTAAATAAGGACGGGAGTGGTAGCTATTCATATGATTTACTCCCTCTGATCCTTAATATAAAATTTAATCAATTTTTTTAGAGAGATTAGTGAAACTAAATAAATTATTCAATCATAGCTTATGCTGTGTATTATTGTATTACATATCAGTTTATAAGTCAGACAAATTAATTTAAAAAAAATAGAAAAATAATTTTAAATAATTTGTTTAACTTTCTTAATTAAAAAATAAAAAGTAAACGCGCTAGTATATTAAGGGTTGGATGTAGTATATCATAGACCAAGATTTTTGTTCAGAAAGAGCCTTATTATATTGGGAAAATTCTTTTAAGTTCCTAAAGGACCAAAAAAAATGTCAAAAAGGTCCCACAAAAAATTCTCATGTCACAAAAGTCTCATTAAAAACTCCATTAGTAGGGTGTTAACAACTTCATTTATGGGTTTTAACAATTTTTTGAGATTTTTGTGACATCAAAATCTTGTGAGATTTTTTTTTTAAAAATATTTTCTTAGTCCTTGAGATCTTAAAGGATTTTCCTTATTATGTTTTGGTGAGAGGGGACATTATTTAGTTTGTACAAGCATACTTCTACATTGAGTTTGTTTCTTTCATTAACTATTTGCCAGAACTTGAGCCAAAAAAAAAAAATATTTGCCAGAAAACGTGTCGGATAATTGGTGGCAATGGTCCCTATCAACAACCCCTCTCTAGCTCTTTCTATCTAAATGGTTTGGTTGCAATTTTTTTTTTTTTTTTAAATACCAGAGTTCGGACCGACCCCAAGTTAGAAAAGAAAATTGGACAAATTGCAATCAGGCTCCAATTAACTTAATTAATTATAAGCATGTCTCTTAAAATTATCAAATTACATTAAAGTATTAAAAGACCTTGGTGTTATTAATTTCAAGCATAAAAGTACAATTTTTCCCAATAATAAGTTTAGAGCTTCCAATAACAAGTTTAGAACAACCGATAACAAGTTTAGAGCTACCACTAATAAGTTACAATGCAATCAATAACAAATTTAGAACAACCAATGATAAGTTACATGGCAACAACATAAGTTCATAAATAAATACTATAGACATGCAAAATATGTTAATTGTACATTGTCCTTATGATTTATGTTATCGTTTCATTGAGTGTGAGAGACGGTTTGAATTTATGCTTTGTTCATGTGGAGATTATGCTATGTTTTGTGTGCTTAAATAGGGATGGATGGAAAGGATGAAGCTTTATGTGTTTATAACCCTTGTTATTGATTTCAGAAAATGTCGTCAATACGGTGCTCTAAAATTGTTAATGATGATCATACAGTTGTTAATGACAACTATGTTCTACAGGGTGGGAGAAAAAGATGACAATTACATCTAGAAAGTATATATTATATTTCTTACATATAGGGGGACAATTTCTGGATGGAGAAGAAGTGATTTGTGATATATGGGAGTAGCGTTAGAAAAAAAATTATAAAGGAAGAGATTGTGTATGAGGAGTTAAGAACAATTGTAGCATCACATTGACCTTTGATGATACCACAACCTCTGTGGACGTTGTAGATGATGAAGGAGTAGAACATTTTATTAAATTCAATGGAGAAAGTGATCATGTGTATGTAAGATAGAATGTAAATGACAATACACAATCAACAAGCAATGATACAAGAGAATAACAACATGTGTAAGTTGTATTTGCTTTTGAACTAATATTTTATATTGTTACTTGTTACTATGTAACTTCTCATTGGTTAAGCTAAACGTGTCATTAGTTTGTATGTAACTTGTAATTGGGGCAAAATTGTACTTTTATATTTGGAATTGATCGTATCCAAGTCCCTTGGGACTTTACTACTTCAATTTAATGATTTCAAATGACTTGATTGTTATTAATTCAGTTAACTGGGACTTGATTGTAATTTTTGTAAGAAAAGTTAATTTAATAAAAATAATTTTAAATGTTAAAATAAAAAAATTAATATTGACAATAATTATTATGGGCTAAAATTTTTTATTGTACGAAATTAAATATATAAATATGATTTTTTTAAAAAAATATTTTACAATAATTTAAAATTTTATAGTGACAAATATTTCAAAAAAAAAACCGAGATCATATTTATCCACCTCAATGATGATCCATACCAGCATCCACCGATCAATATAATGCTCGATTTTGGCCTTTTTGCCCAATCTACCCCTTATGTGACAATTGCATGTTTTCATGCAAGTTTGTCAATTGTCATGCTTAAATCATACGTGGTGCAAAGGCAGCCCATTGAAATAAAAGAAAATAAGCGAATAATTCCTTGCATATATATTTATAAACATATAATTCTTTCGGCTCAATTTGTTTATGGATTCAGTTTGATAAAAAAAATATTTACATATTTTGGCGTGTAGGAACTAGAAATTAATCAAAGTCCAACATTGTATTTATGGCGTGTCCTTTCTGCCGCCAAATTTATCACATCAAAGTCGTCATGGATTTTTATTTTTCATAAATGCTACTACGTACTACTCTCATGAATGAATTAGGTTTTAAATTGGGAGAAATTACAAGGATATTAAAAATATTAAAGTTGTAAATATAAAAATTTTAACAGTGAATTTCAAAGTTGAAATAGTAATATACTCATCTTGTACCAAATTTAGAATTATATATTGGTCCTTACTATATTAAGATCTAGTTCGTAGTACTAGATCTCATATAAAGAATCTGAAATACTCCCTCCAATCCTAATTATAGAAACATTTTTATAGTACAAATTGTATTACAAAAATGTTCTATAATTAAAATAGGAGGTAATAGTATTTTATAAGGAGGATAATTTAATTAGAAAAAAATGATAAACAAAAAAATATATATACTTGCAATTAAATCCATTTTCCAAACTAGTTCTAATAAAAGAGATAGAAGACATTATTAAACTTATGAGTTGTGAGTTTATTGTTTTTACGTTTTATCTTATAAAATTGTGTATACATATTCTTAAACACATGTTAAATTTTTTTTTTTTTATTATTTCCTTTTAATGCTCATTAATTTTATATAGAAATTTTATAAAAATTTATTTGTTAGGTATGATAAATTATGAATGTTGAGAAAATTAATTTCAATTAGTTAAATTTAGATATATTTAAATCAATTGTGATATTTTATGTTTTAATTTTTCAGTATTAATACATATTTAATAATAAAAGTAAACAGCGTAAATTTATAATTCGACGTTTGGGTATGATTTTATGATTTTAGCATTCTCATCTAATTGAACGCGGGAAAATAATAATTCAAGCATTGAATTTGATAGTTGCAAGTTTGTAACCTCAACCAGCCTCAAATTCGTTTTATTTAAAGGCCAGCTTTGATCTCAGCCACTCCCAGAGAGTCTCACACGCTTAGCACCTTTGCAGACTCTCTCTCTCTCTCTCTGCGATTCAGA
Organism: Acacia melanoxylon; assembly: GCA_019022615.1. Classification (NCBI taxonomy): domain Eukaryota; kingdom Viridiplantae; phylum Streptophyta; class Magnoliopsida; order Fabales; family Fabaceae; genus Acacia; species Acacia melanoxylon. The sequence goes on from JAFJYJ010000098.1 coordinate 1,286,858, forward strand.
CAGAGAGATCAAACAACCTGTGGAAGGAGGGATTCTTCAGCAATGGAGGCAGAGAAGGTGGACAAGAATCCTAACATGAGAGCTGGAAACAGCACTCCTGCTGAGCTCACCAAGATCCGTGTCATGAGAGCTGTCGTTGAAGCCAAGGATCCCTCCGCTAAGGTAACCATTTCCTTTCCCCCTTTCTATTTTAGGCCACCAATTTTCAAGATCACCACCAAATTCTGATTCGAATACCATCGTCATTGTATGAGTTCTCATATAGGGTTTCAGCTAATCTGAAATTGGCACGATTGCTTCATTCGGAACTTGTGCTTCCCAGTTAATTCAAACTTAAAACTATATATTATTGTCATACATTTCTTAGGATTGCTCATCTTGTGCTTTCACCGTTTGGTAATTAATAGTTGTCCCTTGAATAAGATGGGGAGTTATTTCTAGAAATGTGATTCATTAATTAGTCTGGTGCCTATAAATTTTGAGAGAAATTGAGAATCTACATGCTTCATGTATTACGGGTAAAATAATATTTCAGGAAGCAGATGATCTGATGATAAGGAGATTCTTGCGTGCTCGTGATTTAGACATAGAGAAATCTTCAGCAATGTTTCTCAAGTACTTGAAATGGAGACGATCATGTGTTCCAAATGGGTTCATATCTGAATCAGAGATTTCCAATGAGTTGGCCCAAGAGAAGGTGTGCATGCAAGGAGTCGATAAGAAAGGACGACCTATAATAATTGTATTTGGTGCCAAACATTATCAAAACCCAGATGGCCTCGATGAACTAAAACGTATGTTTCTCTGTTTTGTTTATTTTTGACATTATATGATTTCATTGTTTCAACTTGAGCTGCAATTTTCTCAGTGACGAGCAATTTCTTGTGGATGCAGGGCTCTGGGCCTATATTCTTGATAAAGTGACTTCAAGGTAACCCTTTTATCTTGTATCTAGTGAATTTGCTTATAATTTTGAATGTAGCATGAGCTTGCTTGAATATTGGCAACACAAATTGGGGAAAATAATTCTGATTTCATTAGAAACAAATGCTGTGTACATACAGATTTGGCTTACATCCTTTTCGGAACCAGGTCCGCTGCCATCCGTTGCTTCAAACGGCGCCGTGTTTGGCGCAAAACACACCTGGTCTTGTTTTTTAAAAGGAATATATATATATATATATATATATATATATATATATTTCATGGCACTTCCGGATAGTAAAAAGATAATTTAGGATATTGAATGGTATTGAAATTTTTTTTCATGATCTTGAAAATTATTTTAGGATCTTGAAAAAATATCTTAAACTATATTTTTAATAGCACTCAGTACCTAAAAAAGGGACCAGGTGTGTGTTTTGTGTCAAAAACGGTGCCGATTGAAGCAGCAGATGGCGGCAGACCTGGTTCCACAAAGGATATAAGCCAAGTCCTATACATACACACTTATATACATGTGCCAGATAGCTACGACAGGGCAGCTCATCACTTCTAACTCTAACTAACATGTATAACTGTGCTGAACTAATTAAGTTGGTCTAACTAACTATGTAACTAACTCTGTTGATTGGGGAATACTTTGATGTATTAGGATACCACCGGGACAAGAAAAGTTTGTAGTCGTTGCAGATCTTAAAGGTTGGAGATATGCAAACAGTGACGTTCGTGGATATCTAGCTGCTCTTTCTATCTTGCAGGTATACACAAACTAAAAAAATTGAATGATTAAAATAAATTTAAGAAACTAACAAGCTGTTGGGTGAGGTACTAAGCGGTGAGGTACTAAGCGGCTTCACCCGTAAAAAAGAGAACATAAGTTCAAATTCAGGATTGTTGGGAGAGATGGAAAACCTTTGCGCTATAAGCCTTAAAAGGGGAAAACTCTTAATCAAATGAAAAATAATAATTTTAGGGATACAAAGTAGCTTTTGTGTTCCTACATATAAAAACAAAAATATGAAAGGCTAAATATTATTAAATAATAATTATAAAAACATGATAGATATTGCCCACCACCATCCCAAAAAGGGCTATAATTAGTTTGTATTTATTTTAATAATTATAAAAATTAATTATTAATGATATCTCAAAACATTCATAGAAGCTGAGGACTCAATATTCATGGAATGAACAGAGCTTTTCTTTATCAGCAGGATCTCCCAATCATTGTCTGAATTTCTTTCTCTCTTTTTTTTTCAGGATTACTTCCCAGAAAGATTGGGGAAGTTGTTTATAGTGCATGCGTCCTCCATATTTATGACAGTTTGGAAGATGATATATCCCTTTATAGATAACAAAACCAAAAAGAAGGTAGCATTTGAAATCTTTAAACTGGTAGAATAATTTACGTATATGAGAAATATTAATAAGGAGCATGTGATGATGATGATGGTCGATGGATATGCGTGCTGCGTGCAGATAATGTTTGTGGAGAAGAGTAAGATCAAGTCAACACTAATGGAAGAAATAGACGAAAGCCAAATCCCAGAGATATATGGAGGCCGACTTCCAGTAGTTCCCATCCAGGATAGCTAATTTACTTGCTACCAAACTTGTCGTTCTTTCCTCCTACTTAATTATTTCTTATTTGTATTACCTCCGATCTTAAATATAAAATAAAATTTATAATGCAAGAATTATTTTCTTTTGCATTAAATTAAATAGCTCCCAATGTTGTATCAAGTGCTCTAATAATAAAACCTATTGATCAGTATAAAATACCTTTTCTGCGTAGAAGTTTCAACGTACTAGGAGATGAGATAGTCTCCTAATGTCTATTTTATAATATAATTCTAACTAATTACAGTACCAATAAAAACAATTAAAATTATTAAATTTGTTATAAAATTTAAGTGATTTTTAATATTGTCATTATTAATCATATAAAAATCCAACATCATATTAATTACTATTCTATCTCACTATACTAATTAAATATGAGCATATTTGGGGAAAATAATATTTAATGCCCATTGAAACTATCAAAATGAGGTAGCTGAGAGGAAGATGTTGAGATGGATGTGTGGTCATATACAAAAATATAAAATTTGTAATGAACTTATAAAAAAAGGGTCAATTTCTTGGGAATGGATCATATTAAAAAAAAAAAATAGAAAATCATTTAAGACGGTTTGGACAGAGAATAGATGTACCAATGAGGAGAGTAGATCAAGTAGTTTGGAGCCTATTTAAAAGGGATAGAAAAAAAAAAAAAAAAACCCAGAAAAACATTTAATGATATCATGGAGCGAAATCTTAGTTAACAATTTATCCTAAAATTTGGTTTTTGACAAAGTTCAATAGCATCATTTGAACTATGTAGCCGCTCCTAAAAAGGAATTAAGTCTCGGTTGTTGTGGAAACTATAAAAATGTCTTATAAAAGGAACCAAAAATACCTTATACAAGACATCTTATAAAACGGACAAGAGGGAGTGCTCGGCAGCCGCATAGGGAAACTGATGAACTGTGCCCACTTCCTGGAGATATTGACAATCTGACAAACGTGAGCCCCAAGCGAATCCAGTGATAACCTTGGGTTTATCATCACTCCTCCTCTGCTCATTATCACAGCTCAGTTGAATCAGTGTCAATGAATTACTTACCTTTAACACTCAATTTAATAGGTTTTATGGTCTCCTTGTCCCAAGTGGGCTGTGAAAGGAGTTTTATGTACTTACTTGCGGAAGGCATAACCATGAGCTAGCGGACAGATATTCTTGATGGAGCCTCATGGCACGGAAAATCCCACTAACCAGGCCTCACTTGTCTCATCATTGTCATATACATAATAAGACTTTGCTGCTTGTTCTGACAATTTCCCATTCATTAGATGCCCAAGGATCTTGTCTTCATTCCCAGAAGGTAATAATTCCGTGAAATCAACCCTCTTTAGCTACCAGTAGTCTCCACAAGTGCACAAACCACCTTCAAAGTGGTGAAAACGGATACGATCTCTCACAATTATTACTCTGTTCAAGACCCTTGACACAATTTTCATCAAACTATGACAGTCTTGACAGATCCTAAGGTTTTTCCAAATCCTAATCTCTGTTCCTGGGCTACTTTTCAGTATCCCATAGGCCAATGCCAACTTCTCGCTATGATAACTCAAATTTTCCTCCTTTTCCTCTTCAGAAACATCCATCAAAACCAGTTCAGTCAATGGCTTAAAACCTTCCAACTTAGCCCTCTGTACCAAACCTTCCAGCACTCTGTAAATTGCCTTTATCTCAGCATGTGACTTATCACCAGCCTTGAATTGATGAATGGTATCTCCTAATTCAATCCAACTCTTACCTCGGATTTTCCTAACACCTCCCATTCTCATCATGTGTCTCACTTTCTCCGAACTATCCCACTTGTTTATAGAGCAATACATATTAGACAGCAAGACATAATCTCCACTCCCTATATGGGTTATATTTGAAATGGCAATTTCACCCAGTTCCTTCTTTCTGTGTGTCCTACAAGCACTAAGAAGTGCCCTCCAAATTACAACATCTGGCTTCATTGGCATCTCTTTAATCATAGCATAAGCCTCTTCTAACAGCCCTGATCGCCCCAAAAGATCAACCATGGCTCCATAATGCTCTAATTGTGGCTGAATTGAAAAACAAGTCTGCATCAAGTTGAAGTATCTTCGACCCTCTTCAACCAAACCACAATGGCTACAAGCTGTAAGAATCCCAATGAAGGTGATTGAATCAGGGAAAATGTTCTCCATCTTCATCCTTGAAAATAGTTCAAATGCATCCAAAGCAAGTCCATGAGTTGCCAATCCATTAATCATAGCGTTCCAAACAGAAACATTGTCACGCCTGGCGCTTTCGAAAAGCTCTCTAGCCACTTTGATTTTGCCACAATTTGCATACATGTCAATTAATGCTGAAATCAATATATAGTTTAGTTCTATTTTTTTCTGAATCATCAAATTATGAACCCTTTCAGCATAACTAAGAGCACCTAAACGTGCACATCCAGTGATCATGGAAGCAAAAGTGAAGCCATCAGGTTCAATCTCTGAGCTTAGCATCTCTTTGAAAAGCCCGATGGCATAATCGAAGCGTGAGTTTTTCACATAGCCTCCAATCATGAGGTTCCACGAGACCACATTTCGAGCAGGCATTTTGTTGAACACCTTCTTGGCAATATCGCATTCCCTAGTTTTCATAATGCTTTCAATTATTAAATTCATGGCGAAAAGATCAGGATCCGAACATAAAACCCAATCTATAACTTTCTGAGTAATATGATAGTGACGAAGATGCCCATACGTTGAAATTAGAGAAGCCACAAGAGAAGGGTAGGTTCCATATCCAAGTACGATAACTCTTGCGTGGGTTTTAGCGACAGTTCTAAAATCCTTAGAAATTCTACAAGCTTCAAGAACACGGGAGAGACCCTTGCGATCATCTGAGATATGTTCAAAAAACAAGAAGAAGATTTGTTTGAAGGATAATTTCTTTCAGAAATTGATAGGAATGGATGCAACAGAAACATTTCAGGAAGTAAAATGAGGGAGGGAAAATACCAGTGAGGGAATCGAGTGAGCCAGAAGAGGATAAGAGCTTTTGCAATGGCACATTGGTGTATAGCTTATGTGACTCGGAAGAAGAAGAAGAAGAAGAAGCAAATCTGTTGGCTGCATATCCTGCCCTCCACAGTGTCGCCGTCGTTTTCATCGGTGATCCTCCCTGTTCTTCTGCAATGTTTTTGTTTTTTCTGTCCAAAAACTGATATACTAGTTCTCCCTCCCCATCCTAAATCTATATATAAAAATAGAGGTATATTGGACTTTTATTTTATCTTTCCTTGTATTATATATTAATTTATTGGTTTTGCAAAAATATAAATATAAATATGCTAAAATAATTTAATTAACTACTTTAATCTCTCTAAAAAAATCAACTTTATTTTATATTTATAAAAATCAATTATCAATTTAAATTGCTAATAATCAATTGAAATATTTGGCGAGGATCTTACCAAAGGCAGCACAAACGCACATATTAGCCTTTCTAGGGCAAGCTGGGATAAGGGTTAAATAACAAAATGTCAATTTTACTCTAACCAGAATGTTACAGGACGGTCAACCAGGAATGCCAACAAGGATTTATCACTCTCGAGGTGAATGTTTCAATTCTAAAGTCAGGGAGAAGCGGTTGTGGAGGCGCTATTAGTGGAGACGATAGACGATGGATATGCAGATTCATGTGTAAACTCACAACAGTTCTTTAGCAATAGCAGAAATCATTGCGGTCACCCAAGGTCTTCAGATATGTAGGAATAAAGGATATAAAAATGTTGTTGTACTATCAGATTGTGTTGAAACTGTTAATATTTTAACTATGAGTTGTGATCATTCTCACCCCTTTAGGGATATTATAGTCAATGTTAGGTTGTGGTTATCAAAAAACTGACAAGCTTTAATTAGTCATATTCCTATAAAACAGAATAGTTTGTGTCTAAGTTAGCTCATAATATCGTAGGAAACTTTTGTCTCCTTGGGCTCCGGCCACTGGCGGCCTGAGATCCTACGATGATTTTTTTTTTTGTGGGGTCGAATCTTTTTTTAAAGAAAAAGATTCAATAAAAGTGAGGAAGATGGGATTCGAACCCACTCTACCTTCATGGGGGCCAAGTGGCCCAACCACTAGGTCATTTGATTTCTTTAAAATATATATATATATATATATATATTGTTCTTAATATTTTTTTTCCATAAACAAACACTCTTGTAAATCTCATTACTAAACTTGTAAATACCATTAACTAACCGGTAATTCTCATTACAAGATTTGTTATAATTGAACCTTATTTGTTATCTCATGAGAGACACTTGTGAAAAAACTGACGAAAATACTGGTAATTACTATTACTAAACTTGTAAATACCATTAAAGAATTGGTAATTATAATTACAAGATTTGTTATAATTGACCCTTGTTTGTTGTTTTATGAAAGACACTTGTGAAAAACCTGACAAAAGTATAGATAATTATCATTACGGAACTTGTAAATACCATTAACGAATTGGTAATTCTCATTACAAGATTTGTTATAATTGACCTTTATTTGTTGTTTCATGAGAGACACTTGTGAAAAACCTGATGAAAGCACTGGTAATTATCATTACTCAACTTGTAAATACCATTAACGAATTAGTAATTCTCATTACAAGGTTTGTTATAAATCATTTACTTTTTCTTAATACCACACCCTTCATTTGTTAGTTCTCTATATGTTTTAATGATAATTGACAATTGTAAACTAAAATTGAAGTTTGTCTTTGGTAAGTTGAAAAACTTACTGTCAAAGATAAACTCGAATTTTTGATGTAAAACTCGAGTTTGGACTTGACAGAGAGTAGCTCATTTTTATGAACCAAGCCAAAACTCCAGTTTGTGGCATACAGAGAGCACTCTAAGTTTTTCAAGTTAAGACAAACTCGAGTTTGTTCAAGACAAAGAGCTATCAATATTTTTGAATTAAGTCAAACTCCAGTTTTCATTTGGAAACTCTAGTTTGTGCTTGACAGAGAGTTCTCAAGCTTCCCAAGCTTTCTTGGAAACTCAAGTTTGAGATTGTAAACTTGAGTTTGTAACAAAGAGAGCTTTGCTCCATTCTGAACTTGAGAAAACTCCAATTTTGTTTTATAAACTCAAGTTTGCATTTGGCAGAAAGTTTTCAAAGTTTTCTCTCTTTTGAGAAAACTCGAGTTTGGTTTGACAAACTCGAGTTTGGACCATACAGAGAGCATATCATATTTTGAAGTTTTGGAAACTCCAGTTTACCTTTGCAAACTCCAGTTTTCACCATACAGAGAGTGTTCCATTTTTCCAAACATTTATGGAAACTCGAGTTTAGTTTTGTTAACTCGAGTTTGTACTAAGCAAAGAGCTTTGCTCTATTTTGTGATTTTGAAAACTCCTGTCTAAATCTGAAAACTCCAGTTTTGAGCTTTTGGACTTAAACGTATCTTTCTTTATAAAAGTCCAAAACTCGAGTTAGTCACTAATGAACTTGAGTTTTACTCCTATTCAAAACATGATTCAAAGTTCAAATCGCGACATTCTTCTTTGGTTGAAGCAAACTCAAGTTTAGTATGTAAACTTCAGTTTAAGCTTCTGAAGGAAAATGCAAACTCCAGTTTGGATGAACAAACTCGAGTTTTGCCGCCCAGTTTGAAAATCAAATTGCACGAATTTGTGAAATCTTCATGTTTGATCTAGATACTTCTTATCATCACTCCTTACTATTCTTAACTATGTTTAATCAGTTTGTTAGTGAGTTTCAGATGATTTAAAGAGTATTAAATGAAGATTCAACTTAAAACAAAAAGTGACGTCAGCACATTTATTGCAAAGTCCATAAATCTTGCATCCTTTTGGACAATCATTCTCTACACGTTGCAAAGGGATTAATGTTTTATTTCATTATTAAGAAGCTGATCTTCCAATGGATTTAATTCAAGGGAAGTCAACCATAAATCTTTGTGCACCTGGATTAACAGAAGATTAGAGAGAGAAGAGACTAAAGTGCTCCTAACAACTAGACCAATGTTCCCAACGGTTACATTGATCAATCCAACTGTCATTTAATGTTCTCCTCATATATAAGGAGTTGCATTCAAGTCTTCTCAACAACCAATCTGTAGAAAACGAAAAGCATTCAAGTTTACTAACTACTCTTTCAGTTTTCTACTTGTAAAGTATCTTTTGATACATTTGTACTTTAGTGATTATCTTATCCGCTCTTTGAGAGAGTTTCATTTATTGAAATCATTTATTGTAAGAATCTCAAGTCAAGGGGACTTGGAGATTGGGTATATCAGTTTACAACTTGTAAGGGGGAGTGTATCCTAGTGAGAGTATAACTTCGAGTACAGAGTGTGAACTGATTTGAGAGATAGTGAAAATCCCAGAGTGTCTGGGGACTGAACATAGGTCAAGGAGTTGGACCAAACCAGTATAAATTCTCTTATGTCAAGCTTCTCTCCTTCTCCTCTGTTTTCATTGCCTATTAACAGAGTAATTTCAAAAGAATTTTTAAAATCCCCAATTCAACCCCTTCTTAGTGATTTAACTTCATTTACATCATTGACAATAACATTCCTAATTTACAAACAAACATTGTTTAGTTTTGTGAATCCCATTATACACACACACACACACATATATATACACACACACATACACATGTGTACACACACACATATATATGTATAAATATAAATTTATATATTATATATAATTTATAAGACAGACTAATTAACTAATTAATATCATAGATATTATACATAATATATATATATATATATATATGTTATAATATTTATATAATGGGATTCACAAGACTGTGTGTGTTATATAATATATAATATCTATATATATATTAATATATATTTATACACACATATATATAGGATTCACTAGACTGAACAATGTGTGTTTGTAAGACAAGAATGTTATTGTCAATGAAGGATGTGGTATTAACAAAAAGTAAATGATTTATAACAAATCTTGTAATAGAAATTACTAATTCGTTAATGGTATTTACAAGTTCCGTAATGGTAATTATCAGTGCTTTCTTTAGGTTTTTCACAAATATCTCTCATGAAACAACAAATAAGGGTCAATTATAACAAATCTTGTAATGAGAATTACCAATTTGTTAATGGTATTTACAAATTTAGTAATGATAATTACCAGTGCTTTCATCAGGTTTTTCACAAGTGTTTCTCATGAAACAACAAACAAGGGTTAATTATAACAAATCTTGTAATAGGAATTACCAATTCGTTAATGGTATTTACAAGTTTAGTAATGATAATTACCAGTGCTTTCGTCAGGTTTTTCATAAGTGCCTCTCATGAAACAACAAATAAGGGTTAATTATAACAAATATTGTCATGGGAATTACCAATTCGTTAATGGTATTTACAAATTCCGTAATGGTAATTACCAGTGCTTTTGTCAGGTTTTTCACAAGTGTCTCTCATAAAACAACAAACAAGGGTTAATTATAACAAATCTTGTAATAGGAATTACCAATTCGTTAATGGTATTTACAAGTTTAGTAATGATAATTACCAGTGCTTTTGTCAGTTTTTCACAAGTATCTCTCATGAAACAACAAATAAGGGTAAGGGTCAATTATAAAAAATCTTGTAATGAGAATTACCAATTCATTAATTGTATTTATAAGTTCCGTAATGAGATTTATAAGAGTGTTTGTTGATAGAAAAAATGTTAAGAATATATTTGTTTATATATATATATATTAGAGTAAAATACTCCAACTCCTTTACATTTTGCCTTAATTATTTTGACCTCCCATCTATTTTGAAAACATACTCTTATGTCCAAGCCGTTAACTCAGTTGAGTATTATTATTATTTAATTAAAATTAATATTTAAAATAAATTTTATTTACTAAGTTACCATTCATCATTACTAATCCCCAATTTTGGCTAAAATTGTTCAAGTAATTTAAATAATTTTTTTCTCAATTTATCTTTAGTTTTTTAAATAATTATCAGTTATTTTTTCATATTGAGATAAATACATAATTAATTTAATTAATGAAGAAATATAAAACTTAATTAAAATATGATTAATTCATTTAATTGATGCATTCTTAAATAAACGTTTTTATAAATGTTTGTGCAAAAAAATGTATTTAAAAAATTAAAATTTTAAATAAATGTAAGTTATATAATATATCAAATTTACATTATTAATAACATATGGTGATTAAAAATATACCTTTTAAAAATGTTTTCAATCATGGTGTCATTGGAAACAAAAATAAACAAAGAAAGATATATATTTTTAGTCATTTAAAAGAATAATAAACTTCAAAAAATATGATAAAAAAATTAAATTTTATAATATAATAAAAACTAATAGATTTTATAATTTATTTGAAATTTTGAACATATATGCATTAGAATTATTTTTTGTTTGCATAAAAGTTTTTTTTTTTGCCAAATATAAATGTTTATTCATTTGCTAAAAGAGGGGTATTTTGGTCAAATAAAATATTTAATAATCAAACTTAACGGTCAACTAACGGTTGAGTGAATGGAAATGAAATCTCAAATATGTAAGAAAGGTTTTTGTACCATGCATTTTAATTTCGAGAGAGGTCTACATACGTTTTCAAAATAGAGGGGAGATTTGTGTGATTTAGGTAAAAAAGAAGGGTAGCCAATGTACTTTACTCTATATAATAAAGGAACCAAGTGGCATAGTAGTTGGGCCACTTGGCCCCCATGAAGGTGGGGGAGTCCAGATTAGATGCTTATAATTAGGTGCTAATACCTCTAATTAGAGGTATTAGCATATTTAAAAAAAAAAAAATTTATATATTGTATTTATTTATATTTAAATTATATGGAAATTAATTAATTTGAGATCTTGGGTGCGAAAAAAATCTTTAAAGTTAAAGATATAATTTAAATCTAAATAAATACAATATATAAAAAAAATTTTTTTTTTTAAAATATGCTAATACCTCTAATTAGAGGTATTAGCACCTAATAAGCACCTAATGTGGACTCGAAGGTGGGGTGGGTCCGAATCCCATCTTTCTTACTTTCATTGAATCTGAATCTTTTTTTTTTTTTAAAAAAAAAAAAAAAAAAAAAAAAAAAAAAAAAAGATTCAACCCCACACCCCAAAAAGAAAAAGATCATTGGATCTCAGTCGCCGTGGCTAGAGCCTGTGCGCCACGGATTCTGAGCCGTCCGCGATCGGTTCTCCGGGCCGCCGATCATGGTGGGCCTCCGCGAGGATCATTTTTCTTTTTCTTTTTTAATTTATTTAAAGACTGTGGGTAAAAGGGTAAATTCACCCGAATTTGAAAAATACTAATATAGTCCTTTGTATCTTTAAGTCCTTTAACAAATTTAACAGACATTTGGAGGTTTTGCAAATTCAAATGGTATTTAAATGTAATTTTTCCAAAATAAAAATGAATTTAAACCTAACTCGACGTTGGGTTTAAACAAGTAAAGCCTCAATCCTTCACCTGATTAATTTTACACAAATTGAGCTTATACTCCCTCCGATCCTAATTATAGGACATATTTAATCGATTTTGGGGAGATTAAAAAGAGGAGTTAAATTAGTTAATTTTACTCATTTTCCTAAAATGCCCTTATATAAATTTAAAATGACATAAGTAAAAGTGAATCAACAACATCTATCACGTACCTCTCCCACCTAGAATTTTCCTTTTCATACGCTTTTTGATTAAAATAATGGTTTTGCTTTATATACATATATGTGTGTATATGTATACATATAAACATATATAATGGGTCTATTTGGAGTGGCTTATTTTTCAGCGTTAGTGTGTAAAAATTTCAGTGGCTTTTAAGCCAACGACCCAGCAAGAAAAAAGCCAAATTTTTATTGTTTGGATTGCCCATTGCGTTGGTTGAACTTTAGGTCAAAAAAACTCAAAAAGCCAGTTAAGGAAAAAGCCCCAGAATCCAGCTTTTTCCATTATGCTCTCAGTTTTTTGACGTGGGCCCCGCCACTTCTACCATCATCAATCCAAACACAAATCATTATCTATAACCTGACTTTTTTCCTACCAAGCTTTTTTTAAAGTCAGATGACTTTTAAGTCACCACTCCTACCGACAACCCAAACATGCCCAATATATATGTGCGTGTATGTCCATACATATATCTAAACACATATCCACACACACATGTGTGTATACATACATATGTACGTACGTACGTACATATGTATGTATGTATATATCTACACATATATATTGACAGATACACACATATACATATATGTGTGTGTCTATATATATTTTTGTGTAGGCACACACCCCCCCCCTCACACACCATATATATCTATGTGCGTGTGTCTATATATACATTGGTAAATTAATGTTAGCTGATCGATAAATAAATCAAAATCTAACAATTTAAAAGTTTCACTAATTAGAAGAGTCTACGCACCCACATACCCATACTCACCAAAAAAACACACTTGAAAGAATAAAATAGAGTTTTTTAGGAAAAAAAATTGACAATTTTTTTTTTTCTATAATTAGGACCAAAACCAACACCCAAATATTGTCTTATAATGACCGGAGGGAGTAGTATTTTTCACCAACTAAACTATCCCCAAATGCAACATAATACCTCTTGATCTTAGGATAAGATCCAGTTAACTACTAATTTGAGATATTAATGAAGTTAAATAAATTATATAATTATATCATATATTATATAATTTCTTTTAAATACTTGTGTGTAACTAGATTATTATATCAATTTATACATAATACCTCTAGATCTTTTTATTCTGGGCCTAAAAATTTTCATGGGCTTGATAGTGTTTTAATTTGGGTCATTCTCTAAGGCCCAATTTTATTTGCCAAGCTAATCGTCTCTGTTTTAATAAACCCTGCTTTGGGGGGATTGGCATAGAAAGACGGGAGATCTTTCACTTTCTTCCCATCTCTCTTGTTTTTTTTTTTTTTTTTTTTTTTTTTTTTTTTGGCAAGGGAAGACTCTCATAATTTGTAACTTATATGAGCACAAATAACGTTTTATGTCGCATCTAAAGGACTTATTTAGGATAGCATTAGTCATTCTCAGGAGTCAGTTGAAACCAAAAAAAAAAAACTAGTTAAAAGAAAAAATGAAGTTTCGTATGGTTTTGAGGGCATTCAACATTTTGCCCACAAGTCATCTCAAAGTTGAAGCAATTTGTTTTAGCTTCTGATTTTTTTCTTCATATTTGAACCTTCATAATTGAATTTTCAATATATTATTTAAATAAATTTACGCCAAACTGACTTTTCTTGTAAAAATATGTCCAAATGTAAATTACATTACATCAATTGACTTCTATCATAACCTAAATGGGAATTGAGATAAAAGTTATTTTTGTAAACATTAATCTAAACAAGCTTTAAGTTGGCACCCAAAGTGACAATTCAGTTCTACATGGCAACTAAAGTGACATCATTCATGACAACTACATCATGAGTGGCACCTACATGTATCTTTTTTGCTCAAAATGTATTTGTATTAAGACTGCAATGCAATACAGTACATGAAAACAAACCGGATATAGGACAAAACAAAGCCAACGCAAATACAATAGAATAAATCAAATACAAGGAAAACTAATCACCAGCCATAGAAGAGTTGGGAATAGAAGTATATTCATTTACTACACCGGCCTCCTTGACATCCAAGGTCAAAAGTGACATGAAAGAAGGTGTTGGTTGAAAAACCCACACTAAAAGGCACACCTCTTTATAAGCATCAGCTGCAATTAAAGCAGCTACACAGTTTTCCCGTCTTGGGGTAAAGATCATAGAAAACCCAACCTTAGGGAAAAAAAAAAAACCCCCATGATATCCTGAAGAACACTTATGCTCCAACGTTCAAACAAATATGGTGACGTCGACCACACATTGAACAACTCCTCTTGATGTTGCCTATGACTAACAATGGTCATCTGATTGGTAAAGCATATAACAACAGAGATCATCAACAAAATCATTCCCCTAAGAACATGAATCTGAGCCATCATATGAGGATTGGATCTATTAACGTTCAAACAATCATCAAATCAAGAGGAGTCATAATCAGATTCCGCAGATCTGTTTATTACCTGATAAACCGAGAACGTCACCACTAAAACCCAACACTACAAAAAGAAGAAGAAGAAAGGGCAGACGTCCCCTCCCCCGACGAAGACTGCCGGGGAGGGAGACGCTGTAATAGCAGCTTGTATAAAGGTAAGGAAGAGAGCTTTCACCGCCTCGAGAAAGATCTGGAGAGGGAGAGGAATAGCTCACACTAGAGGCGAAAGAAGACCATAGCCAACAGAAATCAGATGGAAAAAGGTCGCAGCTGGGAGATCTAAGCTCCAATCTACCAGCTTTCTGACACGGCTGTGGTTTATGATGATGCTCACCGGCAGCATGTGATGGTGAAACATGCCGTCGGTGAGAAAGAGTCGAAGGGAAGAGTTCACAAGGAAGAGAGCTGTGTGAGAGAGAGATGCCGACTGAGAGAGAAACTTTATAATAAGATGAAGGTGCTAGCACCTACATGTATCAAGATGTTGTATATGTAAACTAAAACCACATCAATTATTCAAGATGAGACTAAGCAAGCCTAAAATTCTCTTCATGACATTAAAGGCCTAAGGACTAAACGCTCAGTGCAAAATGGGAGATTAGAGAGGTTATGAAAAATGATATTTGGGCTCCAGCACAAGAGCTCATATTAGTAATTAGATATAATACGAGTAGTATATATTATTTTTAAGTGTCAGCTTACATTTTAGCTTTTGAAAAGTGTTTTTTGGCGAGTGAATAAATAAAATTCCTTTCGAATACTTACATTTACAGTGTAAAGATTATTTGAAATAAACTAATTCAATCACCCTATAATCATCTCAGGTTAATATATACTTAATTGTCATAGTATTATTCTTTTATCAATTTTAAAAATGCAACTTTAATAATCTTTTACATCTCCTCTTTATCAATTTAAAAAATGCATACTCATGAAAATACAGTAGGGGAAAAAAATTTGCATCATCAGATCCATTCCTGCTATACTGAATACAACGGAATGGATTCAACTCTTATCACTCCCTCCTTGTTTCTTTTCAACTCCTTTTCTGTATTTATGCAAAAATATACTTTTGTTTTCCATGAATTTATTCAATTTATAATTGGATTCTTTTCATTCAATTTTTTTGAAGTAAACATAAATCTTAATTAAGTTCTGTAATCCAATTTTAATTTGAAAATAGTTTGTTGAGATGTATTAATTTCCTTAATTTTTTTAAAAAAATTAGTTAAAACAATATTTATTAATTAGAATATGAACATTTAAATATTTTTTAAAAAGAGAACATTACAATAAGGTCCCAATTAAAAAGAATAATCATAAAAAAATCTCATAACTTATCAATACAGCGTGAATTTTCATTTATCACAATAAGGTCCCAATTAACTTGTTAATTTTTATTTATCATTAACAATTGTTGAGACGGATTTGTGATTTTTTTTTTAAAAAAAAAAATGAATAAAAATAAAAGAAAGAAGGTGTGAGAAATGTGATGAACAGAGATAACTGAAACACAAAAGGACATAAAAATCCAAAAGAAGGGGAGAGAATAGAGTGAAGTGAGTTGGTATGAAACTCCATCAATGGTTCTGATTCTGAAAACCCAAGACGGTGAGTCAGACATCTCGTACATTACGTGTCGTTTTCCAGTTCGTTTCAAGTTCTATTCTTAAAAGAAGATAAAGCTCCATTTTATTAATTTATTCCCACCCTTTTTAACCCAAAATAACTTCAAACTTAATATCTTCCTCCAATCAATTTTTAAGAGATCTAAGATAAACCATATTTTTTTTACAATTTAACCTATGTTAAAATGAGGTTTTGAAGAGTCTGCATTAGCTGCTCAATAATTAAGTGCCCATTATGTGTTCATACCTCTATTAGAGGGATGTATATTTTTTTTATATTATATTTATTTAGATTTAAATTATATGTTGTTTTCTGAAATATTTTTTATACTTAGTATCTCAAATTAATTAGTTTACAGTCCTGCATTCATAAATATTTATTTGTAACACCAGTAGATTGTAAATTAATTAATTTAAGATACTGAGTGCAAAAAATATTTCAGAAAGCAACATGTAATTTAAATCTAAATATATAAAATAATAATAATAAATATGCTTATCCCTTTAATAGAGGTATGAACATATAAGGGGCACCTTATGTGAACTTAGTTTTAAATGGTAGAGAGAAATACAATAAATTATATTTAAACACTAATTATTAATTATAGAGATAAAATTGATATAAAAAAAACATCAATTATTTTCGTACTCTGAACCAATCCATTTTCTTAAAAGTGACTCATTATTGAGCATGTTTGGAAGAGCTTATTTGAAGAGCTTATGAGCTTATTCACTATTTGAATCGGGCTTATGGTTTTTTTTTTCTTTTGGATAAAAGCGGTGGACAATCGAGCTTATGGCTTATTGGAGGAGCTTATGATAAACTTTATTTCCTGGCTTATTTACTATTTGAATCGGGCTTATAGTTTTTTTCTCTTATAATTATCTCAAAAGTCACCAATTCATAAGTCATTCCAAACAAGTTTATTTCACAAAAGCTACTTATCAACCATCAATCCAAACATAAATCACATTTCACAATCTGACTTTTACCCAATCGGACTTATCTGATTATATATTTTATTCCAAGTCATGCTATTCATTCATAAATGATCAATAACATGATTCATTTTAAATGAAAATATAACATTCTAGGATCATGTTAAAATAAGTAATTAATTAACTTTTCAGTTAGCTAATTTAGTAAATAACCCAAACATGTTTCTTCATACACATCTTTGATAAGGAATGCCTAATATTCTTTGTTACAATACTCTTTCTAGAGCCGGGAAATCGGGCCGAGCCCATCGGGCCGAGCCCGTTTAAGCCCTGACCTTGTAGGGCTCGGCTTGAAAAATAGGTCATAAATTTAAAATTGGCCCCCCGCAAGGCTCTGGCCTGCCCCGCAGGCCTGTTTAGCTGTAGTTTTTTTTTTTAAAAAAAAATAATAATTACTTAGACTTCCACTTAATGAATGTGTTTATTTGTAATTACTTAGATTTTTTTAGTTTAAACTATAACCCTTTTTTATGTTTATTATTATTCTGTATTAAAACACATAATTAGTTATTATAAATTTTAAAGAAGGGTTGTTTTCATATTAAATAAACACATACTTTGGTATTACAATATTATATAAGCAATAAATTATAAATATATTTTGTGTAAAATAAATATAATTATTTTTACTTGTCAGTAAAATCATGCATGAACCGAAGGAATCTGCAGACACACAAAATTACGAGAGGGAAAAATATTTTGTCGTGGGCATACATAAAGCAATTCCTTTGTTTAATATTTATTGAAAAAATAGGAAAAAAACATATTCTTTGTGTTTATTTGTTTTTTATTACGAATTAATGAATGTGTTTATTTGTTGAATGATTTATATTATTTAGATATTAATGTTGATAACATTTATTTGATAGATTAGAACTTTAATGATTGCAATTTACTAATTATATTTCTTTAAAAAAATCGAAGGAAAAATAGTTAAAATTTGAAATAATAATTTTCAGGCCCTGTAGGGCCGGCCCTAGCCATGGTACTATCGAGCCGGGCTTTAAAAAAAAGATGTTTTCCTTACCCCAAGCTCTGTAGGGCCGACCCTGTTAGGCCCTGGCCTTGATTCCCAGCTCTAACTCTTTCTCATCTTAAACATATGAGCTATTTAAGATATTTATTTTAAGAATCAATTTTGTCTCCTAAATTTACTTTCTTTCTTTTTTCCCTTAAAGTATCCATATTTATTGCATATATCTAATTCCAATGTAATCTTAATATTTCACCTATTTAAGTAGTTGATTTAAGTAATAAATATAAGACATATTTTTCATATTTATCAAAATTTTCTTAATTTACCCCATTAAATACTCTCCCAACAATAATCAAAGAAGAGAGAAAAAAATGAATTAAGAAAAAAGAATTGAGTGTTTTATAAAATACATGTCATACTAACAAACTCAACTAGATTTTTTAATCTAATTAAATTAGCTAAATATGACTTATATTAAGGTCTAAAGAGAGTATTTTGGAAAAGCAATCACACATACTTTTTTCGGAAAAAGATAGAGAAAGAACTTTGAAATTGAAAAATCTCAAATCATATTCGTTACCAAGGGTTGATAAAAGAATTACGAAACTTAATAAGTACTTCACAACTTATTTTTCGGGGGAATACCTGATTTAGAATTTTGCAAATTCAAAAGTTCTTTTTCTACCTTTTTTATTTTCTTTTTATAAATAACCAACTTAAATTTTAATTTTTACTCCTCTCTCTCTCTCTATATATATATATAAAGTAATGAGAGGAGTATCATTTTATATTGTCCTTAACCAGAAGTTTGTTTTTTCTTGCGGGCTAGGATTTTTCTTCTAAATGCTATATATTTTTATTTTAATATTCTTTGACTATCTAAGAAACTTGTTGACTAATTCATCACCTTCTATTATAAATTTCATAGAGAGTATTTTAAGATTTTAGATGCGTTAATTAACTTGTATTAAGAAAATTTAAAGCCTTATGTGTCTATGAATGCTATCAAAAATTTTGAAGATACTTGCACAAATTTAAGGATAGCTGCACACATGAAGCGTGAAATTAATGATGCCAGACCTCGGGACAATCAGGGTAAGTTGAGCCTGGTGATGATGCCACGTCCACGGCCACGCCCATGGCTGTAGCCACCTTTACGTCCACGTCCTCGGCCACTAAAAGATTCATTAGTTACTACATTCGCTTCTGGGAATGGAGTTGAGCCTATTGGACGAGATTTATGATTTTTCAATAAAAGCTCATTATTCTTTTCAACTACAAGGAGACAAGAAATTAATTATGCATATTTCTTGAAACCTTTCTCACGATATTGCTACTGCAGGAGCAAGTTAGATGCATGAAATGTGGAGAATGATTTTTCTAGCATATCTTCATCAGTGACATTTTCTCCACATAATTTTAATTGAGAAGTAATTCTAAACATGATTGAGTTATACTTGCTCACAATTTTAAAATCTTGCAAACGCAGATGTATCCAATTATAACGAGCTTTTGGGATGATGACCATCTTCTGGTGGTCATATTTTTCCTTCAAATTGTTCCAAAGAACCAGTGGGTCTTTTACTGTCAAATATTCAACTTTTAGATCTGCATGCAAATGGCGGCGTAGAAGAATCATGGATCTGGCCTTTTCTTGATTAGATGCCTGATTCTCATCTTTAATTGTGTCTTCCAGACCATGGGCTTTCAGATGGATTTCCGCATCCAGCATCCAAGATAAATAGTTTTTTCTAGTGATGTCAAGAGCCACAAATTCAATTTTTGCAAGGTTTGTCATGGTTCAAACTAATTACAGAAATAAACAAGAATTATTAATATAGAAATACCAATGATAGTAGCAGTAAATTCACAAAGACAATAAGTAGGTTATTATAACAAAAATTAAAAATTTTATGGCTTCGAGCCATTTAGTTCTTATAATGAGAAATTAAATTTATATGGCTTCTAGCCATAAATTAGAAATTAAAATGATATGACTTCTTCACGGTTATATAATTTCAAAATAAGAAATTAAAAGTGTATAGCTTGTGGCTTATACAAAATAACAATATTAATAATATAAAAGAACCGGAATAAGAAATCAAATGTGAACTAAGAACGGAGGTAATCTTCTCCAGGACTTAGTAAAAGAAATGAACTAAGGTAGTCCTCATCAGGACTTAGTTTATCAGTAGGAGAAGAATATGATAATGCAAGACATAAATAAAATACTGCAAGCAGTATAAATTATAAATAACAACATAATTTAAAAGGAATAATAATTATTTCCAATCTTAACCATGGAACCCGATGTTTAAAACATTCGGTAAAAGTATATCTTTAATTCTATATAGTAATTAAGATCATCCCTGATAGATAAAATGAACATATAATGAAATCATTAAAAAGATGACGAGAAAATAATACCTTCATTAGAGCTCTCATGTTAATAACGTGTTATAAAATTAAAATAACAATAACTTAAAAGATACAGGAATTAGAGAGAAAATATGAGAATAATCTTCATTCACTTCTCTTACACCTTCGTCTGTATGTGCGTTGTGGTTGAGGCTATTTATAGTCAAAGAAACAAGCACCTCATTTAATGATCGGAGACAACATGCTTACAATACAATTTGAAATTGGCTAGCCTACACGTACAGGTAATGAAAGCAGATTGTATCTGAATCATGGGCTAATGGGCGGCTAAATATGTGCCCTACGTGCCTATATTATATATAATAATATATATTCTTATAAAAAAAAATATAATAATATATATTACACCCAAATGATAATTAGGAATTGTGACAGATATGAAAGGTAAGAGTCTATGCACATCCACATAATTTAATATATTCACATTCGAGGATGATATATTCTATTCCAAGTCATGCTATTCATTCATAAATGATCAATAACATGGTTCATTTTAAATGAAAACATAACATTATTCTAGGATCATGTTAAAATAAGTAATTAACTTTTCAGTTAGCTAATTTAGTAAATAACCCAAACATGTTTCTTCATACACTTCTTTGATAAGGCAAGACTAATATTCTTTGTTACAATACTCTTTCTCATCTTAAACATATGAGCTATTTAAGATATTTATTTTAAGAATCAATTTTGTCTCCTAAATTTACTTTCTTTCTTTTTCCCCTTAAGGTATCCATATTTATTGCATATATCTAATTCCAATGTAAATGATCAAATAATGTACTCCCCTTTTATCCTTAATATTTCACCTATTTAAGTAGTTGATTTCAGTAATAAATATAAGACATATATTTCATATTTATCAAAATTTTCTTAATTTACCCCATTAAATACTCTCTCAACAATAATCAAAGAAGAGAGAAAAAAATGAATTAAGAAAAAAGAATTGAGTGTTTTATAAAATACATGTCATACTAACAAACTCAACTAGATTTTTTAATCTAATCAAATTAGCTAAATATGACTTATATTAAGGTCTAAAGAGAGTATTTTGGAAAAGCAATCACACATACTTTTTTCGGAAAAAGATAGAGAAAGAACTTTGAAATTTTAAAATCCCAAATCATATTCGTTATCAAGGGTTGATAAAAGAATGATGAAACTTAATAAGTAGTTCACAACTTATTTTTCAGGGGAATACTTGATTTAGAATTTTGCAAATTCAAAAGTTCTTTTTCTACCTTTTTTATTTTCTTTTTATAAATAACCAACTTAAATTTTAATTTTTACTCCTATATATATATATATATATATATATATATATAAAGTAATGAGAGGAGTATCATTTTATATTGTCCTTAACCAGAAGTTTGTTTTTTTTCTTGCGGGCTAGGATTTTTCTTCTAAATGCTATATATTTTTATTTTAATATTCTTCGACTATCTAAGAAACTTGTTGACTAATTCATCACCTTCTATTATAAATTTCATAGAGAGTATTTTAAGATTTTAGATGCGTTAATCAACTTGTATTAAGAAAATTTAATCTATGAAAAACTGTTAAATTCAAATTTTTTTCTTTCGATTTGTAGATAATCTATAGAGTAGTGTGACTCGCAAAAAAGAGAGATGAGTTCACATAATATGATTGTTGATTCAATTATTCAAAATGTGATTAATCAAAATAAACTACTCGTACTATCAAAGTTGGGAATGGAAGGCTGACGACATCCTTTTGATACTCTCTGATGAGACTATGACTATCTTCTATCTATATTTCAAAGAAACAAAATAAAATATGAATATATATGAAGTCTAGTTAATGAATTGCCCAACTAATTCTGTATGAATATTCAATAGAATTAAAATATTTATATATAGGAATCACTGCATTGATAAATCTAAGACTATGGAATAATTGTATTGTTCAATTTCTCTGTCACCGAATGTCACGCGACAGACTGAGATAAGATAACGTCATTTGGTTAGCCAACTTAGTAACGTGCATGTGGACATCGATAAGTCTAATCCTCGTCTTTTATTTATTTTATTTCCCCCTCAATTCTTTCTCGCCTTATCAAAATCAATAAAATCGATTGAGATTGAAGCACCCATTGCATGCAGAGATAGTACAAACAGATATCAAATGGAAAAACCAAATTCAGGTTATGTTCGGTTTGATGAGGATACGTAAGTAATACAACAAAACCAAGCAGTAGTTGGAGGCTTGATTAGAGATGAAATGGGTAGTCGGGTTACAAGTTTTATGAAGAATATTGGGACTTTCCGGTATTGCAGAGGTATTGACTATTAAAACAGGTTAGAGGTTTGTCAACTTTATAAATTTCCAAGAATACAAGTTTTTTCGGATTCTCTAGAGGCGTTAAATATTTTTTTAGATAGTGTGTTGGAACATCCTTTCAAAGTGGAAATTGATGTCACATGTCAATTATTATATGGCGATTGACATGTTGTTTTATCCCACTCAAATAGGGAGATTATTCAATGTGCAGATAATTTGGCTAAGGAAGCGCATGTAGAAGATATGCAGTTACGGTTAGTCCTAGAAGTGCATCTAAGATGTAGAACTCGATTCATTCTTGACAAAATGTTTGTTGGGGATGAATTTAGTTATTTGTTTTAAGTGGTGTGTGTTTTGAATTTTAAGTTTACGCTTGCCACTTGTATACAAAAAAAATCAATAAAATCAAGAATTTTTGTCTAATTAATAGATTAACTAATACTACATTTGGTCCTAATTATAAGATAAGATTTATAGTGTAATTTGTACTACGAATTTTTTCCTATAATTAGGACTGGAAGGAGTATTTACTAAAAAGATATATTAACTAACAAATCGGTCGTAAGAAAACATTTATCCACCCCTCACAATTAGATGTCCAAATAGTATTTGAAGGATCATCATACAATTATACTAATTTTATCAAAGAGAAGACCAACCAAAAAAATAAAATAAAAACAAGAAGAATAATACTCCTACGTACCGTCCAAAATATATTAGTTATAGGTTAAGGTGTAATTTTGTCAACAAATTTTTCTTGAGGGAGCTTGATATAAATAAGTTTTGAAAGGGACAAAAATACCAATAAATAATTTAAAAGGGTGCAAATCCATTGAAACTGTTAAATTTCACCAAACGTAGTTAATGTTTTTTCTCTTATAATTTAATAGATGTTTGGTTAAATTTAACAATAAAATTTATCTACAAAATTTCACCTTAACTCTTAGTTATATTTGAGGTTTACTTTGATCACCAAGCTTTACTATATTTTATCTCCTAAATTTATAATTTGTTGGGTTAAGTTACATTCAACACCATGAATTATTTTCCATTAGCACTCATTGTTATAAAATAATTTTTGGTATATCCAACATTACATTAAAAGCATTTTTTTTTCAGTAGCACTCATAATTCTAAAGTATTTTGTGTCTTCGTGTGATTTTACCCTTAAAACATATTTTTAGTTGCAATGAATTCCCTTTGGTTATGTTACTTAACAAAAAAATGTTTTAGAATGTTGAATGCATAACTAATCATTCTAGGATAAGAAATATCCCAAGGTGATGCGTGTAAGTAAACTCTAAAATCCCCCTCCCAAAAAAAAAAAAAAAAAAAAAAAAAAAAAAAAATCTATTAAGAGATAAGGTACAATTTTAGTAACATTTTTTTTGTCATAAGCATCTTGCACAATTAGATTTTGAAGTATAGAAAAGTAGATACAATCTTTTAAAATGTTACAGTTCTTTTAATATGTTACAGTTCAAACGTCTCTTATAAAACTTGTGAAAAAACAAGTGAGTCTCACGTCAAAACTTAATTACATTAGATACTTATAATGAAAAACTTCGTTATTAAAATTACATCTTATCCCTCCTATCAAATAAATATATACAGGAGATAATCAATTGAATTATTATTTTTTAGGGAAAATCTAAAAAAAAAAATACCACTAGAATTTTAAAATCTTAAATAGGTGATTTCTTAACAAAATGAGTTGTCAATTTTTTTTAATGTTCTTATTTATCTAATTATTGTTGTTATCCACTTGATTTTAATTTTAATGTTCAAGTGATATTTTTTTTCATTATCATATTTTTAATTAGTTATGTGTTAAGTACGGCGGGAGTGATTAATAATTAATGAAAAAAAAAATGAAAGAAAGAATGAATGAATGAAAGAATGAGAGTGGGGAAGAAGGAAAGAGAGGACAGGAAAAGGAGGGAAATGAAAGGGGAAGTACAAGAAGAGGACAGGCTTTAGAGCAGAGACCACTGAAACGCTGTACTTGCCACTGCCATTCATCACTCCCCTCTCTTTATCTGACCTTTATTAGTACTACTTAAATTCATGATTAAGGTTTAAACCTACCTACCTACCTACACGCCACTTTGTGTTAAAATCTTTTTTAGGCATATTTGCACCTTACCTCTTAAATTAATTAGACAACGTTATTATTATTAATACGTTTTGGAAGTATAGGTCTAGAAGAAATATTACCTTGAAAGTTTTTTTAATCTCGATGTTATCCCGGAAGTTTTAAAACGTAACAATGTTCCTCTATTATGTTAAAAAATTAACTTTGAGAGTCAAAAAATTGATTTTGACTATTAACTTTTTAACAGAAATTGCTTCGTTTTGAAATTTCTGGAGCAATATAGAGAGAAGTAATAACATTGCTCCTTAGCGAAAACTTCTAAAGTAAATTTGCTACTTAACCCTATTATTTATACAAGAGAATTATTACAAAGTCTTA
Source organism: Acacia melanoxylon (assembly GCA_019022615.1). Lineage (NCBI taxonomy): Eukaryota > Viridiplantae > Streptophyta > Magnoliopsida > Fabales > Fabaceae > Acacia > Acacia melanoxylon. Next base: position 1,312,310 of record JAFJYJ010000098.1, read on the forward strand.
ACGAAGAGATATGCTATGTTTGGATGTAGAGAAAGTTGAGAAAAAAATAGAAGTGATGAGATATTAGGAAATAAAACTTAAAAAAAATACTAATAAAATATTATTATTTTTAGAGTTTTCCCTCCTAATTTCGTCCTACTTATTTATCCATTAAAAAATATGATAATAATTGAGAAACATGAAATGAGTACATGTTTACTGTTTATACTTGTTAATAATAAGTATAAATAAATCATGATTAAAAATTTATTTTTAAAGGGCTCCTATCACTCTTTCAAATAACTACAATATGTTCATAGTTTATACTTCTCAGTAATATGTCCCTTATTTTAAAAAAAAAGCTCATGACAATTCACTCTATTTATATATAAAAATGAGAAATAATGAATAATGGTGGGAGGCTGCAACAACAGTAGCAGGAGGACAGGCTTGTATTATAGCTCATGCTCCAACGCCTCAGTGAGATTTGGTCTGATCCTTTTCACAGTCATCTACTGATCTACCACCCTACCCTCCTCTTCCTATATCATTGCTTTCTGCCACCCCCTCTCTCTCTTTTCCTTTTCCCTCACTCTCTCCTTCCTCTCTTTTCTCATCCTCATTATATTACTATTCTTCCTATTCAAATATGTATCTATGATAATAAAACAACCAATACAAACAAATAATATTTTATATTCAAATATGTATCCTTCCTCTCTAGTTAATTATAATTATTTTTTGAAAATACCCCTACTTAAAATTAAAAATTATATCAAGACTAAATTACATCAACGAGGATGATGAATCTGTCAACCACTTATTTTTCACTTCCTCCATTTCATATTTATCATCACAAGTAAAATTATTAAATTAAAAAAAATTGGTGTTCGTGTTGTTTTCATGTTTCACGATACTTGTCAATTTTATATTCCAAGCATGCATTAAATTAGGAGTAGTATTTATTTAATGAAGTGAATTTTAGGAAAATACTTCTAAAATTAATGAAGTGAATTTTAGGGAAAATACTTCTAAAATTCCCGCTGCTTAAAATTGAAAATTACATCAAGACAAAATTATAAGCGTTTTGTTAAATTAAATATTGTGGAGGAAGTATTAGTAAGGGTGATGTAGGAAAAATATGACAAAAATTGCTTAAAATTATTTTATAAAAAAAAAAAGTATAATTGAGGGATATATGACATTAATGAGTTGCAAACATTATTTATTTTATAGAATATATATGTGTATTATTAAATTATGATTATCTTTAATTATTATTGAGAAAGTATAAATAGGGGTATTATAGGAAAAAATTGACAAAATTTAAAACTTGCTTTTATAATTAAGACCAAAACCAACTCCAAAATGTGATCCTATATTTAAGACCGGAGGGAGTAATAAATATAGGTTGATTTTTTTAAAATGTCATATTTAATCATAATTACCCTCAAATAGAAATTTCTTGATGTGTGCATTTAATATGAATACTTTGAGAAAAAATTATAAAGATAGGACTATAGGAGATAACATGGATAGGGTCTTAAGCTTATATTTAAAACTAACTTCAATCTCCAATTAACTCTTATATCAAGTCCTAGAGATAGTATAAAATTTGATAAATGAGTCCCTGATGACTCTAAATCAAATGCTACAATTATTTCTTATCCCATGTTGAACAAGTCCTACCACTTACCAGTTAAAATTACGGATGAAAATGTTTATAATTTTAATATTATATATAAGGATGTGGGATTCACTAAAATGAAAAATTATGATTAAAGATCAGATGAAAATCATTTATAAATAAATATATTAAATATCATAAAATTAGATCTTCTATAAGACCAAAGTCATTCTCTATAAATAAAAAGGCCTAATAACCGAATTTGCCTTGTTTAGAAGTCATTACTCATAAATAAAAAAAAATTAGTATAAAGACAAAAGAGATATAACAGTCAAAGTTTCATGTGTAAGAAAACTAATGTAGATTTTTTTGAATATAGATTGTGTTGGATTAATTTAGGAAACGGTTGACCTGTTTGAAATGGGCAGATTACTGTAGAGTGGAATGACGGAGTAAGGGATGCTAATTATGGAATAACTCGCACACACTTGAAGGTAGAAAGCACTAAAAATTATGGGAATAATAAATAATTCACAGTCAAATCATTGGTCAAACCTAAGCCAACAACCAAGAACCCCCGCTTACGTGGCAAATCTAAGAACCACAGGCCGTAGTAGCAGCGTCTCTACTTCCCTCTGCGGTTCAGACCATTAGAGACAAAAAATAAACAAGCACCAACAGCTAGTTCGGTTCATTTGTGACTGCCCCGTTTTATCTGGTTAACTATCCCAGAACTTCCCATAACGACCCCACTTTGTCCCGCAACTAGGCTCGGGAAATCAAACCCATGCACAAGGGCATTTTCGGCATTCCACTATTCCCCTCGCACCTCTTCTTCTCCCGTCTCTGCCCTTTTAAGGGTTTTTCACTCAGGGACTTCCACCCCAAACAGTACTTCTCTCACTAAGCTTCTTCCCTTTCCATTTTTTCCGATAATTATTTGCCTTCCCATATGGATCCCGAAACATTCACCACCAGCATCTTCAAGTGGGAGCCACGCACCATCCTCTCAACTTCCGCGCTTAACCGCCCTCCCCTTCTCGAGTACACCATGGCTCCGCCGGCGCTTCCCTCCGCCGCCGTAGTTAGGGGTTTAAGCAGGGAGGTCACAGGGCTGGATGAGTTGTTCCAAGCTTACGGGATTCGCTACTACACGGCGGCTAAGATAGCCGAGCTTGGTTTCACCGTGAGCACTCTCGTCAACATGAAAGACGATGAGCTTGACGAGATGATGAGCAGCCTCTCTCAGATTTTCCGTTGGGATCTCCTCGTTGGGGAACGTTACGGTATCAAAGCCGCCGTGAGGGCCGAACGAAGACGTATCGACGAAGAGGATTTACGGCGTCGTAACCTTCTCTCCACGGACACCACCACCACCATCGCACTTGACGCTCTCTCCCAAGAAGGTGATGAACCCACTTAAGCACTCATTTCCCTTCATTATTTATATTATCTTCTTTTCATGGAGAAATTGTTCAATAGTGTGCCCAAAGTCAACTTTATGTACTGAATGTTTAAGGTAAGAAGACTTTGAGGAATTGTCATTTTCAGTTATTGTAAGTAGAAACAGAAAACCAGAGCGCGAAGAGAAATTAGGAAAAATTGAACTGACTTCATATATTACTGTTATATTAAACTACTGTTGTTGATGAAGTGGGCTTACGAACATCACTATTTAATTTGATATTTTATGAACAATACTGTAGATAATGTACTAAATAATTATTGTTGTATTAAGTTGCTGGTGTTGCCGTTGACCGTGATGGTGACAACGCATGTGTATCGATATATATGTAGGGTTGTCGGAGGAACCGGTGGTGCAACAAGAGAAAGAGGCGGGAGGCAGCACGTGGGAGGTGATTGCGGCGACGGAGAGGAGGAAGCAGCAGCGGAGGGGAACGAAGACGGCGAGGATGATGAAGACAATTCAGCACCACAACGACGATGAGAACGACGACGCGGAAGATGATGGCGAGGCAGAAGACATGATCGAAGAAGGAATGAACAATGGAGGATGCGAGAGACAGAGAGAGCACCCGTTCATCGTGACGGAGCCTGGGGAAGTGGCACGTGGCAAGAAGAACGGCCTGGATTATCTCTTCCACCTCTACGAACAATGCCGTGAATTCTTAATCCAAGTCCAGAACATGGCCAAGGAACGCGGCGAGAAATGTCCCACCAAGGTAACAAAAAAAAAAAAAAAAAATCTGCAAAATCTAATACCATACCGTACCCAAAGTCTCAAACTCAACTCAGAAAATCTCTTTATTTTGTTTTGTCCATTTTAGCTTCTCACAAACTCAGAGTCATGGGTTACTTCAAATATTAACATTGCCACAACTTCGAGATGTTCCAGGAAACACGTGACAAAGACAGGGCCCTCTGACCGGGTCCCGCAACGTCGAATTTTAACCCGTTGAACCGCGGGTTAAAACGATGCACCACAACTGCACAAGGATCCTCCCAGTACCCCTACTTTATCAATGTGTATCCTAAATATAGAAGCTAGATAGATCCATTGCATAGGGTTAAATTAGGTATTTAGGAAAAATCAACACATATGAAATATTGAAATAAGAATTAATTGCATTGATTATATTAATACTTACAAATAATAAAATCATATAACTAATTAATTAATTTCTTCAATTCTTCAATTGTAAATGAGTAACCAATTTGATAGGGAGTGAGTGGGTTGGGAGCTGACACGTGGAAGGTGCAGGTGACAAACCAGGTGTTTAGGTACGCGAAGAAAGCAGGAGCCAGCTACATAAACAAGCCTAAGATGCGACATTACGTGCACTGCTATGCGTTGCACTCTTTAGACGAAGAGGCGTCGAATGAACTGAGGATGAGGTACAAGGAGAGAGGTGAGAACGTGGGCGCGTGGAGGCAGGCCTGTTATAAACCGCTGGTGGCCATAGCGGCGCGTCAGGGTTGGGACATTGATGCCATCTTCAACGCCCATCCTAGTCTCTCCATTTGGTATGTCCCCACCAAGCTCCGTCAACTTTGTCACGCCGAAAGGAACAGCGCCGCCGCCGGAGCTTCCAGTTCTGTCTCCCTTGGAGGCGGTCACCTCCCTTTCTGATCTTCTTTCACCAACAATATAGCCGCCTACTTCTTTTGCTCTCTAGTTTAGGTCATCAATCTCCTGCCTCGGTTCACCTCTTTTCTTTTATTTTCTATTAATATTTACTTTGTTGTGAAAATGTAACCTATATGTGTGTTTAAATTTGCTCGCTTCGGACCTTGCACTGGTGTTAAATATGTTTCTCGACTAATGTTCATAACGAACAATCAAAAATTAGATCTATACGAAGCACCATGCATTGATGTATTCTAATTCTAGTTGGAACCAAAGTGGTTTTCGGATGGTCTGATCTGAAAGCTTGTATATGTAACAAGTGTTTTGTTGGGGGTTCGCATTCTTGCTACTGACCATGAAATCTTAACTCTTTAAATTTAATCTGAATAATTTTGTATAGACAAATAAATAAAACAGTTCAAATTTTTGAATTTTTATTTTAGTTTTTTCAATGATAAAATTTATTTTCCATGAGAAATGATAATTATAAGATTATGTTTATTTTAAATTAAAATAAATTTGGATGGTCCAAAATCAATTTAGTAATTTAGATTGGTGATGAGCAATTTCATGCTTATCAAAGTGATAAGCATTCGATGAGCAATTAAACCTCATCAGATTTGGGCTATTCAAATCTTAGTTGGGCTTTCCAGATTTATTGATAATTTTTAAATAAAATAAAATTTAAAAAAAATATAATTAAAATATAATATTTATTTTAAATTTTATATCCATTAAAATATTTTTTTAAAAATAAAGATGTGCCCAGCTGGAATCTGATGAGGTTGGGATGCTTATAACTTAGATTAGGAGGTGGGCTTAAAGTCGAACAATTAATACAAGGGGTTCCCTACTGTAAGAAAAGGCATTTGAAATGGGCTTTACCAGAGCCCGTTGGGTTTTCCCATTTCAATTCTGGACAATAACCTGTTCTTCCTTTTCCTACCCAATGTGTCAGAGACTTTTTCCTTTTTAGGACGTATCATAGAGACTTTGCTTCTTAGGTTTAAAATAGACGCATTCAATTAATTGCTTTACTTTGGGCAAAATAATACAGTAATAATAATAATTGCTTTAGTATGACAACTATTGAATATTACTCAAAAATTACAATTAAATCATCAATGCTATGCCGATGAGCTTGTTGTATAATACTAGCTTAAGTCCTAAATATAAGATAAAATTTATAATATAATTTATATTATAAACTTTATCCTATATTTGATACCAGAGGTAGTAGTATAAATGAAAATATTTATAAATAAGAGGTCAAGAGTTTGATCTCGTTTATAATTTCATATTGCTAGTGTCTACCCTTTTTATTTAAAGAAGGGGTTAATACAATCTCTTATTCTTTAAATTTACTTTCATTTTTTTGTCTTTCAAATTTCAGATCATATGTTTTGGTCTCTTAAGAAGTAAAATGGTTCATATTTTTATTAAATTATAAGGACTAATGTTTTAAATATAATAAAACATTAACGGATCAAAATTAAAATAAAAATAAACTTGAGGCACCAAAAATTTAGTTAACCATGAAAAGCATTGACAGTGTGACATTATGGATACCAAAGATTTAGCATACCTTGATCGAGTCAATAACAAATACTGTATTTAACATTCTTTTTCAATCATTTTACAACGTTAAATTCGACAGTTCTAAATGTGAGTTATAATGACAAAATAAAGAAGCAAATAATCTGAAAAAATTGTCAAATTATCAAAAAAGGAAGGAAATTTGTAAAAATACGTGAACCAAATTAAATTAAATTTAAGGGAAAAGTTATTATACATTATTAATTTCATTTAATTTTCATTTTATCGTAATAAATTTTAATTTAATTGATTAAGATTGATTAAGATCACTCTTAATTTATTTTAATAATAATGTTTAATACCATCAAATCAAGATATTTACGGCTGACTCAAGTGCATGCAATTACATAAAAGTGACACCTGAAGTAAAGAACTAGATTGAATTGTTCTTCTAATTTTTAATATAACAGCGATTTAACTAATTTTGGTATATTTTAGAAACTAAATAAATCATTTAATTATAACTAGTATAACATGATGTAATTTTCTTTAAATGTCCCGATATAACATTAAATTACATATTAATTTATAGCGTCAGATAAATTAGTTTGCGAAAAAGAAAATGATAAATATAAAAGATAAAATGAATTATAGTCTTATATTTAAGTCTACATTTGATTGTCAACTTTCTCTCATATTAAGTAGTGTAGGAGTACCACTATTATCTTTTATTATAAGTTCGATTTGATCAAATCTCATATATCAATAAATAAGATTTAAGGTATTTAAAATGTCTTAAATTGATTTACTTTTCAAATTTACTCTTATTTAATAATAAGTATTACAAGAAAGATGGTATTAATACATTTTCTCTCAAATATTCAATTTAGGTAAAATTGAAAAACAGTCATTACTCATAAAGTGGACTTGTAATTAGGGTAATTTTTTTAGACAAACTAAATTTATAATAAGGACAAGAGGGGTATCAAAATCACGTGGTTCAAAATATTAGTTAAAAGTAATAAATATGTACTTTTCTTTCTAATTATACCCTTATTTATAAGAAGCATATATGAGAGATAGTAAGTACAAATTTATTAAATGTAATGGGTGGCCTATATTTAATGGAGGCAAAAATAAAATTACTAACTTACATTAAAATGGGAAAATCCCCCTCAAGGCCCATGATATCAAAATATTGTAAAAAAGGGTCATGAGGGACATTTTCCCTATTTAAAATTATCTTAGTTAATTAGGCCATGAGGAGAATTTGTCCTATTAAAATCAACTTGGACATAGTAGAAAACTGAAAACGTATGCAATGAGCCAATGATGATGAGAGTTGAAAGTTAAGAGAGGGGAGAGAAGAATTTGGAATAAAGGGCCGAAAAGTGTGACTTATGGTACTCTCTCCAAGGGGCCAAGTCAACCATATTGACCAACCTCATTGACTTTTTGTCTTCCTATTTGAAATTTGAACTATCATTGCTTCCTCACAAATTTAATATTTATTTCATAAATATATATGCGCTCTTGATATTCTTTTACCCAATTGCTCGCTATAAATTAATACTCATATTTGACTTCAATGGCTATGGGTAGTATTATTTGCTTGATTGCTCCAAGTATTTTAGTATTTCAAAATTTTAATTTCTTAAATGCTTTAATGCACAGCTTTCATTTTTTTTCCCTTTGCCATAAACATTAAATTTAACCTCTGATTATTATTATTATTATTATTATATATGAAATTTTTGTGCATAAATATCCATTCAACCTTGCAACATGAAAATGATTACCTAAAAGCCATTTTAGGGCCATTTGAATTAAAGAAGAGGTCCACTGACGCATTTGGTTCACATTAGAAAAAGAAAAAATGGGTTGATAAGATTTTTTTTTTAGTTAGAAGAAAATGAGATAGAAAAATGAGTCAAAAAATCGTTTTGCCCTTGTATTAAAAGTAAGATATAAATGCTACTCAAATCACAATCCAAAAACATCCCCAAATTGAAGCCTAAAAAAAATGCGTCCTCTCCCTCATTCTCCCAACCATAGGAAAAATCTCCCTCATCTCAACCATCAGAAAAAACGCAAGGACATCTCAACCATCAGAAAAAACGCAAGGACATATAATTATCCGGTGTGGTGTCTTTTTTTTTCTCCTCTTCACCATCATAGACTTCCTCCTTCAACTTTCGATCTACATGCGGAAGTAGTTTCGACGACGACGTTAGCATTTCAGATTTGCACATTAGGAGGCGGTGACAACCATTGAGAAAGAAAAAGAGGGGTTATTTGAGAATTTACCAAAGTTGAAAATGAGTTCCCATCAATAATGGAAGAAGAAAATGTTCACATGGATGAAGGAAAATTGCTTGCCCTCCTCTCATCCTCATAGAAAATCTGATTTTCCTTTTTCCTTCCTTAATTATATCGAACCAAACGGGCCCGAGGGAGTTCGAATCTCATTCATATATCTGCGCTTTGCTTGCTCTCTGACCATATAAAATAGTCTTATTAAGGGGGCATTATTATTTTCTTTTACCTTCACTAAAGAATTGAATTTTCTAATCAATTTTCTTCAAACTTATAAACCTGAAGTTTTTTATATTACCATCTAATCTAATATCCGATGATATTATGTTAGATTAAAATATTATAAGTCTAATTGAAAATAGTTCAATAAACTGTTTTATTCATAATGTTTGAACCTTGACCTTATTATTTATGAAAAGGTTTCTTCCGCTTAACTCAATTATCATTATTCATTATTACCTCTGATCTAAGATCCAAATGATTTTTTTTAATAAATTAAAGAAGTTAATTAAATTACTTTAAACTATTTATATTTATCGTATTTTTCAAAACTAATTTATCTTACTTATAAACTGATATTATATAATTTGTTTATATACAACATATGATATGTGATTAATTAAATTATTTAGTTTCCTTAATTTAATAAAAAAAAAGTCAGCTGGTTCTTTTATATTTAAGTTCGGAGGTGGTATTACATTTTATTGATAAGAAGAACACTGAATCTGACTTCAGCTAACAGATATATAGAAGTCTGGTAGGCATAGATTAATGTTTGTCTTCCATGGTATTGACGTACCCAACAGTTAATATGAAGAACACAGAATTAAATTGAAGCATCCAAAAAGCTAGCCAGCCCATTTTCCTGCTATATACTCCTGCCTAACATGCATATTAAATTTCTATAGTAATGCTTTATAAACAAACACACACCTACAAACTCACTTGTTATAGTCCAAATTTATACAGGAGTGTGTAGTGGTAGTTAATTAATTAACTAACAATTCCCCTACTGTTTTCTGAATATAGTACACGTTTATGCATCTTTTCATGGAAACCAACCAAATATAAAGTTCAGAGAGAGACAGAGTTTAGAATATTTCAAACTCTACTATCCTACTAGTCTTTGGTCGGTTTATGCTCAAATTCTCCCGTCTCTTTTGCGTCACCAATTATTATTTTATGCATTGCCCATCATTACAACCACCACTGCTACTATTACTTATTACTCCTATTGCTCTTAATATAAGACATAATTAACTAATTTGGATAGATTAAGAATGTTAGTTAATATGATTTTTTTTTTTAAAAAATATCCTAGTTATCTTCCTTAATTCCCTCCCCTTCCATTGTACTTGATTATTGTTGAGGGAATCAATAGAATTAATTTGGGGAAATGAATAAAAATATGAAATATATTTTATAGTTATGATCAAAATCAACTTTCTAATTATATCCTAATGACTAAAGAAAGTATTACTCTTTCGATTCTAAATATATGACATAATTTGTAGTATTAGAGCCCGTTTGGATCCTCTTATTTTTATTTTAAAAGCTACTTTTAAGTTAAAGCTAAAAAAAAAGAGCTTTTTAAAAAAAAAGCTAAAAGCTGTTTGGTGAATATATAAATTTTTAGCTTAAAAGCTGAAATTAAAAATAAGTTGTTTAACAAAATTTTTGTCATAAACACTTTTTCTAATAAAAATTATCATAAAAGGTATATTATAATATGGGTGGTGATACATGGTGGGGGCGGTGTGGCGGTGGTGGTGGTGTGGTGGCGGCGGCGACGGCGGTGGTGGTGCGGTGGCGACGGCGGCGGCAGTGATGGCGCGCAGTGGCACTAGTGTTCGATCGAGAGATTACATGTTTTTTTTTTTTTAAAGAGCTTATAAAAAAAGAGCTTAAAAATAAGCTCCTCATAGGAGCTTATTTTTAAGCTCTTTTTTCTTCATTATAAAATAAGCTCTTATAATTATAAGAGCTTATGTAAAATCTTGTTTGGCTTGTCTTATACTTATAAGTAGATTATAAGCTAAAAATAAGCTAGGCCAAACAGACACTTATTTTCATGCAAAAAAGCGATCTATGACAGATTTAAAAGGTGTTGTGTAGGCTGCACCTCATGGCTTGAAAAATGATTTTATCATTAGTGAGTGACTAGACTATGGGCATATATTTTGCATAGAGTGTAATATATAGTACTCCCTTTAATTAGTTTTAAGTATAAGTGATAGTTAAGGATTTACTTTGGCATTTAATATAAGAACTCAATTCATTTTGTCTTACAAATTTATAATCTCTTTTCTCAAAATATCCCTATCAAGTGCATATAGTAAAGGAATTTCTATCAATGAGTAGTTTCAATGCAAATGACGGTTATATTAAAATAGAGAATTTTAGGAATATCAACACACATACATCTTTTTATAAATATAGTAGGGTTAAATACCATTTTTGTCACGGAAGTATTGGTAAGGGGGCACTCAGCACCCGTAAGTTTTTTTGGTATCATTTTTACCCCGAAAGTTTACAAAAAGGATAAAATATGCCCAAGAAGTTTTTTTTTTAGGAGAAAATTTACCCCGGAAGTTTTTTTTTAGGAGCAAATTTGTAATGGAAGTTTACAAAGAGAGCAACGATCTAACGATTGAGATCAACCGAAGGCAAGATTACAAGTTTTTAAACTTCCGGGGCAAAAATAATACCAACAAAACTTTCGGGTGCTGAGTGCCCCATTACCAATACTTCCATGACAAAATTGGTATTTAACCTAATATACTATACACTATTACAAATGTACGTATTTATAACACTTAATACATAATGGTTACAACAAATAAATGTCATATATGTTGAGACGGAGGTCGCACAAGGATATATAATGTTTAAAAGTAAGGTTAATTATGCGCACCATCATGTATTGTGAGGCGGAATTAGCAAAAATATAAAAATAAAGGTTATAGTTAATAACCGTAATTTATTTAGTGACAAAAGTGACAGTTCTTTTGAAACAACCGTCATGTAACACTTACAAATGATTTGTCTTTCAACCTTAAATCAGCGAATTCACTACTAGAAAAGAGGGAAATGAAGACGGAATTATTTTTGTCGCAAAATGTGCATATATTTATGATGGATATATAATCTGTCGCAAAATGCCTTTTTTGTGACGAATTTCGCAAATTGCCTTTTTTGCTATGGATTATAGAAATCCGTTGCAAAAGACTCCATTTTGCGACGACAATAGGAATCCATTGCAAAATGACGTCCATAATGGGTCGTTTTGCGACAGAAGTGCCCGTCCGTCCTAAAACTTGCGACGAAACAACATGTTCGTCGTAAAACGTTGGCCAGAAGGCTACCAGTTTGTGATAGAACCGTCTTTCCGTCGCAAAATTAAGTGATTTTCCAACGGAAACTGGTTTCGTCGCAAATTGGGATTTATCATCTCAATTCAGATCCCCTGGTCATCTCACGTTCGCCGAAAACAATTCTCTTCTCCACAATTCTCCTCCTCCGCTTAGTTCGACCTCGTCGCGTCATCCACCATTGTTTTAAGCCTCTACCATGCGTCTTTCGCCGACCCGCCACAGACACACTCTCGTTCTAGCTCGTGGTTCGCTCTCGTTCTCCAATCGTTGTCGCCGATTCTCTCCACCGGTCTCCGCCTTCTTGACGCCGCCGCCGGTTCTCCCCATCGGTTTGCCAGGTAACTCTGTTGAGTTTTTTTTTTCTAGCTTTTTCATCATCTATTGTGAGCATTTTGCTTTGTATTTTGACTTGTTTGCCGTGGTTTATACACTTGATTAAGACCCTTTGGTACAATATTTTGATTATATATAGTGGAGTTGTGTTTTTTTTTTGGGGTTTAATTTTTGACCCTTTCGAGTCAGGCTATGAATTATCAAACCACCCATTAGTAACTATAGTACTATTACCTCTGTATAATTTTTTTATTTGGTCAATGTATAATCACTTTCAAAATTTATATTTATTTCCCAATTAGTGTGCTTCTTGGGGTTTGTATAATTTTTATTTCTCGTAATAAAACAAAATCTAGGTTTTTTTGGCATAATTTTTTAGGCATTTTATAATTAATTATCATCACAACCTTTAATATAGGACTCCATAAGAAATTCTATAGTGCTGCCAAAAAAATAATTAGCACTATGTATATAGCACAAATTAAATGTCTAGTTAATTAATTAATTCAATATAATAATAGTTGTTTTGATTTCCATTATTTAACATAATATTCAATTAAAATTAAAGTTGATTAGACATTTTTAGTTTGACCTAATACAAAAGTGTTGTTATCTATACATTGATTGGTGATAATTTTGTTTATTACAACAGTATCATCTGATATATCTTCAAATGATTCATTCGAACTTGAGCATATTGTTTAGATCCTCAATTTTGTTTAAGAGATGTTGCATCTCCTCCATTTAATCCCACCAACAATATTTAATTAAGTGCACAAAGGTGAAAAAAAAAAGCAAAAGAGATGGCAAATAAAAAGTAAAGGCTTAATGATTTAATAGATTAATGGGAAATATTGGTAGACCCTTGCTACTTGGTTAATTCTGATTTGTGCTGAGGCTTGATTATATCGTATTTTGCTCATTTGCCATAGTTGAATTTTGTGTGGATTATTCTCTTTTGCACTGTTTGACCCTTGTTTTTTTTTTCCTGCAATCGATTGTTGGAATTGAGGTAACAAACTACAACCCTAATGTAATTGTGTGTTTGCATTGTGATTAGGGCATAACAATGGGCGGTTTGACAGTCCATGCCTAAACCCATAGCCTGCCCATTTAACTTTAAATGGGTATGGGTTACCTCAACTCATTTAAACTCATGTTAAACGGACTAGCATATAAATAGGAGGACTAACCAGATTTTGGGTAACCCATTTACATTCGACAAATTTATTTTTTCAGAGAAAAACATATATAAGCATTAAGTATCCACCCAAATTTTTCATTCTAAATTCTGAAATATAAATCTTCAAAATTCAATAATCATAATTCACACAAAAGAATCTAAGTTTAGACAAGTGTCATCATAACATAATTTTGATGTTCAAACTCCAAGTGGGGAAATGGTCAAATGGGGAATGGGTATTTTATGGCAATATAGCGTATTATTGTCCAAAAAAAAAAACTAAATGGGCGAGTATGGGCAGCCCAAAGGTGTGACAATAGCCCGCCCATTTAAGTCTTAAATGGGCGGGTTTTAACCAACCCGGTTATGGGTCTTTTTGGGCGGGCTCAAAATGGTCCAATTACATTGGGTTGTGGGCGGGCTCACCGGGTTACGGGTTCCATGCTTAGCCCTAATTGTGATGAAATAATAGTATATATGTTTTCCAAAACATTTGTAATATGTCCCCATTTTTTTTGTACTATATCATTCTTCGTTTGGCCCATGTACATGCATGTCCTCATCTTCTAATGTACTATCCTCGTTCTATTTTGGTATTCAATATTTTGTACTTTGAAGTAATTAATTAACCTTCATCATGTGTGTTTGCAGGCAGCTTCTGGGGAGATACCTACATAATTGGTTGATTGGACTACCTTTGAGCGGACCAATTCCCAAGAGTTTGAGGCTAGTGGGAAGCGCTGGATTAATGCTAAGTCTCAGCAATTAGCGGTGAGACATTTATTACATTTATTATTTGTTTCAGACACCAATATATTTATTTCATTTTACATGCCTTATTTGTGATGTATTTTTGTACTTGTAGGAAACCTTGGAGAAGCTATCACAAGAGAGAGCCTCGCAGATTGAGAACAACCCCGCATCCTCTCAGTCCGACAACGAGAGTCTCTTCATTCAGGCTGCAGACGGATTTGATAAGAAAGTGAGACTCTACGGGATGGGTGCCTCTGTTAGCCGAGTAAAGTCTACGAAGCACTCATCTAGCCATGTTAAAGGTGTTTCTACAGGTAAACGTAATACTTTTGATATTAATTGCTATATTTTCATTCCCTTGTCCATTTAAATGAAGTACAAAAAATAAACTGACTTCCTAATTTTTTTGCAAATTAGCTTAATAAGAGGGTTAAGACGTTAGAACAACTGGTGAATCAACAAGCAGAGCATCTAGTCAGCAAGGAGAGAAGCTGAACCGGCAAGAGCAGCAGATGAATCAACAAGCGTCAATGAGGAAGCAGATGCTGGATCTACTCCAGTCCTCAATGAAGGACAAGGGTACCGGGTCGGCTCCTAGTGATGATAACCATACTGGTGATGATGATGACCATACTGCTGCTATTTAGACGTCTTTTTAGTCCATTTTGTTGGCAACATTATTATTTATATTTCGTTTTCTCTATGTAAACTCTTATGATTGCTACTCTATATTTTCATGATATACATTTTTTTAATTTCTACATTTTTCAATATATTTTATTTTTTTTTTTAGAATTGAGTTTTGCGACGGAACAGAAATTCCGTCGCAAAACCCTTCATTTGCGACAGAATTAATGTTCCGTCGCAAACTTTATATTTTGTGACAGAAAACATTTCTGTCACAAAACACCAAATTTGTGAAGGAAATTAAGTTCCATTGCAAACTTGGTTTTTTGCGACGTAAATTATTTGCGTCACAAAATAGAAAGTTTGCGACAAAACATTAATTCCGTCGCAAATTTGGTGTTTTGCGACATAATTATTGTTCCGTCGCAAATTTTGAATTTTGCAGTGGAACTAAAATTTTCCGTCCCAAAATATGCTTTGCGAAAACATTTTTTTGCGACTTGCAAATTCCGTCGCAAATCATTTTTGCGATGGAAAATCCCTATTTTGAGATGGATTTTGTCTGTTGTAAATCTTGACTTTTTTCATAGTGCGAACACAAACATAATGGTTATATCTATTTACCGTAAGGCTTGAACGACAAAAACAACTTTTCATAATAAACAACTGTCATGTAAAGAACAAATCTAAAACGCACCTTTTCAAAATCTCGTTCCGTCCGACACCAAGTACTAGTTCTCCTAAGTTAAATATTTTAGAGTGAAGTACCTATTCCATTTGTTCTTAGTACTTTTCTAAAAAAACATCTTTTCATAACCTTGCCCTTCTCTCCCTTATCATGGTTAGATGCCAGAAAACTCTTTCCATTTGCCCTCCTCCTTTTCCACATGCTTACCCTCATCTTCCTCCTCCTCCTCACCTTTCTTACCGTCCTCCTCCATAAGCCCTTCCTCTTCCACCACCACCACCTCCTCATCAAATGGATGCTCTGCTGCAGATGCGGGCAAGCCTTGACCGCTTCACAAGGCTTCTTGCTAGACACGCTCACAATCTGAATAGGAAGTTGGACCTCATCCTTCATCATAATCAAGTTGTATATGATCACTTTCAATTAGACCCTTCATCTCCTTCCTTAGACGTCGATGATGTGTCGAGCCAGAGGGAGGAGCAGGAGGAGGAGGACACAATAGTGGTGATACTGAAAACCACCACTGCTGTCCACTACTGCTTTTTTGAGTTTTTGAATATTAAAAATAATTAATTGTTAAAGAAATGTGGACCAAAAATATTTTTTTTTTAAAAAATGTCTCTTCACGGTTATTAGTAAACAATTGTCACTAACTTAAAGGATGTTCATGGTTATTAATAAACAAAAATTACTTATGTTAACTGTGGCAATTTATACCAACACGTTTGGCTCTATAATGTAACCGTTTTTATTCCAAAGGACATGATCTATTGGATAACCCGCGAAACCCATTTAACCATCCACTTATATTCCAATTTCTGAATTTTGTTTTTCATTAATTACATGAGAGAGCAAAGATCCATGGACAAGAGTAGCAAGGGGAAATTAACCTCTCTCGTTCGCACTCTTGTTTTCCTTTTTAATTTTTTTGATTATACTATGAGGTTGAATAATCAACTTTAAAAAATATAAAAAAAGTCAAATAAGTTACGAATATTATGTAAAACTTGTCACTTTTCAAAATATCATGTCAAATACCTTACAGTAATTAAGAAATCACCATCAATGTTTACAAAACCTAACGATTGTGATGTTAAAATCGTGAACTTTTGTTTATAGGTTCATTATGGTTGTAAATTAAGAATCGTAAGAAAAAACCACCTTTCATAATGATTCTAAACTTATAATCGTGAGCGAATTTTGTAAAGTGTTTTAAAACACGTACCCACTATGTCGCGTCTCTTCACTTTCCCATGTTATTATACTTAACATGTTTGTGTTTGGTCAAATGTTACCCACCATTTCGAAACCCCACAATTCCGGTTGACTTTCCTACCATTAACAGTCGCTTTTAGGAAAACGACATCCTCCATAGCATTCTTCGAACTTTAGTCTGACAGCTCCTGGAGTCACTTTGATTGCCTTAGCTTGCTTTTTTATGTCGGAGTCCTAGCTAGGTTGCATTCCTTCACGTGCTTTTTTCTTCTTATTTTAAGGTATGATTTCTCTTCTGCATTCACATTCTCCATTCTCCATTCTGCATTCTGCATTCCGCTTTCTCCTTATTTTTCACTTCGTCTTGCCTAGGTAGGTTTTGACCTTAGTCGTGCATCATGCTTTTCTTGAAAACCCATTTCTCTATTCCCTATGGCTGACTGAATAGGTTTTGTTTTCAAGTTAAGATAGCCGGTTATACTTCCCGCAACACTGATAATGACCTTAGTTCTAATAGTGCCTTTAGTTTCGATAATGTTCCTAGTACTGGTATTCCCATTGGAACCGATGTTGTCCTAGGTAAAGTCGGGAAATCAGGCCGGCTTGTTTAGGCCCGAGCTCATTAAGGGCCAGGCTTATGATTTACAGCCTCTCCAAAAGGAATTGGGCCTAAAAGGGTTAGCCCTGTAGAGCTGTGGGCGCTCGCCATTTTTTTTTTTGGGGAAGATTATAATAAATGACCTAAGAAAAATAATATTTATTAAGAATGACTATAAAAATAATAATTATTTTGAAGGAAAAGAAATTAAAAGATTAAAATAAAAAGACTAGATTACCCTTAGCCAAATTTTTTATATTCTCTCTAACAAAATCAAAATCTGGAATGATTGATGAATAATGATAAATATAAACCAATTTAAACAACCTTGTTATTTTTTGATTGGTTGCGTCTGTGTCATCCCTCATCCAAAATTCCTCTTGCGGTCCCCACTACTCTCCTCCTCCTGGTTCAGTATATATATAAAGTCTCTTTGTCTTGTTTCTCTCACTCGATACTTGCAATCCAAAATTTCCTCACTCGATGTCTTTTAATTCACATTTTCACGTAATGGCTCAAGCTATTGAAGATTGGTATAAGCAGATGCCCATCATTACGCGCTCTTGTCACTGCTTCAATTGAAGAGTGGCAGTGACTTCCTTTTTGGTCTCTCTTCTAAACTTCTAAAGACATATTTTTAAGTCCATCAATAACTTTATATATTATCTATCATTCACTTCAGATTATGGTTTAGTTAAAGAGAATATAGGAAATCTGGTAATGGGCAATTTAGTCTTTTCAATTTTAATATTTTAATTTCGGTTCTTCAAAATAATTACCATTTTTATGGTCATTTTTAATAAATATTATTTTTCTTAAGTTCTTTATTATAATTTTCCATTGTTTTTTTTTTAAATTTTATTAAATAACTACAAGTTGAGTTTTGCATTAAAAAATGAGTTTTTTTTTAATGGAAATATTTTTCAAATCATATAGTGTTGATATTTGAACGTTTTAAAGGAAAAAATTGATTATATTCTTATTAAAAACTAAGAGAAGCTTGTTGATGACATTATAGTTATTTAAGTCTTCTAATTATTTTTTTAAAAGAAAATATTACTTGATTTTTAAGAATCTTTCATTTTGGTTCTTAATATTTCCCCAAAGAAATTTTTCCTTATGAAATATTGAAAGAATCATTTTTATTGATGTAAGGTAGACAAAGAGAACAATTTTTTAAGTGTACTTAAAGAGGTATGAATATTATGTAAACTATATCAAAAAGAGAAATTAATAACTTACATTGAAAAATGAGAAAGTAGAGTCTCTATCTCATGAAGAATTTTGTTTTTAGGCAAATGGTAACTTATTCTATTTATAAAAAAAAAAATATAAACATTTAATACTTTTAAAATATTTTTCTTAAATTAAAAAAAATTAGTGTTTTAATTTAATTTCTTTAAGAAACTGAAAAAAAAATCTTTTTGTTAAACAGGCTTGAAGCCCGCAGGCCGAGCCCGAGTCCGTGAGTAAACAGGCCGAGCTTCAAAATAAGGACTTTTATGAGCATGTGAAGAGCCAGCCCTCCCACCTCTATCCTTAGGAAATCTAGAAATGAGACCCCCAAACAGGCATTAGAACGAGTGCATGATATTGAAAGGAAGGGTTGTTGGCGCTTTGACTTTTTTAAACAAAACAAAGTCTTTTGGGAGAAGATTTGATGAGACATGGAACAATGACGGTCAACCTCTTCATCTATCATACTTACCAGCTACATCAACTTAACGGCAAGGACCAACATTCCTATTACGGTGGGTAACTAGCGTCAGGTACAAGGAAATTACACAAAAGTTCTTTGGGACAATGTCAAGGTAAGGTATAAATGCTTGTTAATTACTTGCTATGTACTTGTAAAAAATGTTAACTTGAATTTTGTGTTTTATAGTTTGCACATCATATAGATGAAAATTACATTAGAGTTTGTCAGCAAGAAAGTTGTCTAATCATTACGCACATTCCATAATGCATTAACAAAGGCGTATTTGCAGAATCTAGAAGAGGTTGATGGAATAGAAGTTCATGTGGATCTTTAGTCAACCATCAAACCAAATAATTGGAGAAATTTTGTCATCTCATGTCACAACCAAGCATGTAATCCTGCATGTATCTATTTAATATTAACTCGAGTATTGTGTGTTTTCATAGGAATTAAGCCAAGTGAATAGGAAGAGGGTGAAGAACAATAAGTATCCTTATAAGGGAGGGCAGACACGGTATGCTCAGATTGCTGAAAAGTTAGCTGTTAAGAGTGGGAACAGTAGTAAACCTCCCTGTCATGAACTATGGCCGGTGGCAAGGAAAAATAAAGATAGCTCTTATAACGATCCTCAGGTGAATGAGGTCTTTGATAAAATGGTAAGTATTAATCTAAGTCCTTGATTCATAGAAGTAATGTCTTCAATTAACTATTAATATTAACATTATTGCTAAATGCACAACAAGCTATGTCCGAGGAAGTTATAATACATGGGGTTGCTTCTCTACAAATAAGGATGTATTGGCCAAGACATTAAGGTTTGAACATCCCTGTCTTCTTAGGGGTGTCAGCTTTGGATTAACCAAAAAAAATATTCTGGTTAGCGGCAACCTCAAAGAAATAATAGGGACAAAAAGTATGAAAAGCTCCAGAAATAGTGTAATGAAATGCATGAACAAATATGGTTTCTCACGCAATAGTTGATGAAAGAGCGTTCTAGAAAGCAACAAAGGGGAAATGACAATCCAAGTACTAGAGGTATCTACACATTTCCCATATGATCTGCATGAAGGTTAGGCGGATGTTGAGTGTTTTGCGATAACTCTAGGCACCATATAGTTGCAACGGGTCACATGTTCAATTGCCTGGAGGATAACACGCTTCATAATGAGCCTATACCTCTTGAGAATGTGAAGGTATAAATCAATACCAATATAATATTGACCTCAACTATCTGATCCTTGTGCCCACCAGATACAGATACAGTGAGAAGGGCTACAAGCAGCTTTGTTGCATGGCTTCATTGTTTACCTAAAATATGGAAGCCGCCCATTCAAAAGAAGTCGTCCACTCAAAAGAAGTTGCCTACCAAGTCCAAGCCCCTTACTGATAAGTCCAAATCCTTTACTTCCAAGATCTCCAATCAGTTTAAGCCCTCACTTCTAAGACCTCCAATCAATTTAAGCCCCCACTTCAAAGACCCCAGTCAGACCAAGAAGAGGAAGCATCCTACCTCTAATGATCAATCTGGGAAAAAATCTTCCTCACAGAATAATAATGTTGGTCAATCTGCCCGGAAGTCTTTATAGGAGTTCACTGACAGTTGCTTTACTTCAGATCCGTTTCCAATGATCACATTTGATATAGAGAGGTCTTCAACTAACCAAACCAAGAGGGAGCTATAAGAGAAGAGCTTGTTTCTGAGGTCTTGAACAAGGACATGGCAAATTCAAGCTCTATCAACTTCTTTATGAGGCATTTCTTCAATTGTGATCGAATAGTTGGCTGCTTAAAACTTTGGTTACATTTTGATATTTTAGTTTCGACATTTCAGACACCTGTACTGTAATTATCTCATCCCTTATGACATCCAGGACAAGATCAAGTTCATCCGCCCTGACCAAATCAATAACGAGGGTGACAATAAGAAGAAAAATGTCAAGCAACGGTACGCTAGATTTCTTGGGGATGACTTCATTAGGAGGGCGCTAGATAGGATTGACACTTACTTCTTTGTGCCTTACGTTCAAGGGTGAGAACATCATTAACTCTGCTTGAATTAGTTTTTTTTTTGTAATTGTCTTGATGCTGTGATATATTATTGTACTTATGAACCATTAAATGCTAATAGTTATAAATCCAATGCGCAAATGGATTTGGTCCTATATCTCTATGAGCAGGGTTCCAAACACAAGACACACATGCAGGAGACATTTAACTAGTAAGTTATTCATTCATCATTTCTTATAATTCAGTTCATCTGGCATATTTTTGTATATATAATATTATATTGTATATTCTTAGAGAGATCTACACTTACCGCACTCAAAATGGTCTCGAGTACAACAAAAACAAGCTCACTGATGGAAACTACATATGCTTCTTCTAATGGTTGAGTCCGAAGGTATATATATTATTCACCAATGACAATACTATTTATAAATTGATGAAGCACACAATATAGTTTATGTGTGTGTGTGTGTGTGACTGACAAAATTTTTCTTCCCATTTCTTTACAGTTCTCAAAGAAACTGGACAACAACAACGATTATGGGTAGTGCATGATGCAATACATGAAGGATATAATCACACATGGTCCTAAAAATATTGATACAACTAAGGTATAAGATATGCTTAATTCGTTCATATATACATTCAATCAACTATATATTACAATATCTAACTTCCATCTTGTTTCCTTTTGCGTATAGTATTTTGATGTCTCCTATAGTATTTTGATATCAACTCACAAATGGAAGAAGCTAAGTGGTGAAGAGTTGGCGACATCTATGAAAATCAGTGAGAGAGTAAATACATATAGAATGATTGTAAATTTTCAGATATTGTGGATTTATTTGTTTTCAAGTTTTGGTTTTAATAGTGTATACATACAAGAATGACTATAAATATATTCTAATTTATTGCATTGTTCTGATATGAATGAATGTAAATACATATTGTGATTTGTTTTGAAAAAATGTATATGTATGGGGATTTTGAAAGAAGACCCCCTTTCTTTTTTTTTTTTTTTTTTAAAAAAATAGTTTCGATAAATCACAATTGTTATCTAACAACTGTCATTTATGTCAAATATATATAACGGTTGTTAAAGCAAAACCATTATGTATGATGCAAGCATTATCATACATTATGACGGTTGTTCACGTGTGTAGGGGCGGATTTAGGGGGAGCTAGGGGTGGCCCCCGCCCCCCCTAAAATTACATAATTGGACCAAACTTTTTTGAAAATTATTCTTTAGCCTCCTAAGAATTTAATCTTTTCATTTTACCTATTTAAAAGTGTCATCTAAAATGAAAATATTGAAATATTTATAAGGTCAAAGCATAATTTCTTAAAATTTTGGGTCCAATTCGTAATTTTTGTTTTCATATTATTATCACAAAGAATGAGCATATCATTGAATATTATAGTGTTATATTATAATCGTTATAATGAGTCTAGAATAAATAACGGTTTGAAACTATAATGTATCTGCGCTGAACTTTCATAGCGCCCCATATATGACAGTTCGGAACCGTTATATATGATAGATAATAATCGTCATATATTGTGATTTTTGTAGTAGTGATACCAACTTAACTAGTTTTTAAGAAACTATACTAGTTTTTAAGAAACTATTGGACACTAATTGTGAATACATTTTATAGAAGGGATATGAACCATAGTTTGTTGTGTTGTGAGAGACTAATACCTTTCATTAGATCATTCTTGGTGGGTTATGCAATGATTGAGACTTTGCTAATTTAATTTAAATTTATAAATATTTTTGGAAACTAAAAATAATAGTAATAATTATATTGTATTTTTGGAGTTAATCGACTTTTTTCTACCTAAATTTTGGTAAAGAAGTTTACAATATGGTATTATTTTCAGGGGGTTTTCTTCCTTTTTGTCCCTAAAAATTAAAGTAAGTGCATGAGATTCACATTCATAAAGAAGAATGTGGATATGACAGAACTTGGTTCCATACATGCGGCTTCTTTTGTTTGAGTGGCTTTTGAAAGGGTAAGGCCTCCAATTTCTAAAGTTTCGGTGGCCGAAAAGCCACTCTTTGATTTTTAACTCATTTTCAATATTAATGCATGCTTCCTTCTCACACTATTATTATTATCTTATCAAACATCCTTTTCTTCCCCCTCATCATATATTTACTTCACGCGCCTTTTTTATTCATTATTCATTATTCATCTTTCGCTTTTTTCTTATAACAATCTCAACTTTGAATAAAATCTTGATTTAATTTATTAAAAAAACTTTGGTAGTGTGTTTGAAGCTAGGTAAGAAGGTTTCGTTTCATAGGACTGGTGGTTGCTAGCTATATTGACTCTTGTAAAGCTATTAACACGATCAGTTAATAGGGTTATCGTACAATTAACCAACACTTCTTGTAAAGACCTTAGTCCAACAAATTCATCTAAGTTCAACAAGTTCATCTATTTTAGAAACTAATTGGGATAAATACCAATTTTGCCGCAGAAGTTTTGGTTTTGGAGCACCCAGCACTCGGAAGTGTTTTTGGTATCATTTTTGCCCCGGAAGTTTACAAACGTAGCAATCTTGCCCATCGGTTGATCTTGACCGTTGGATTGATCATTTTTGCTCCGGAAGTTTACAAAAATTTGCTCCAAAAAAAACTTCCAAGGCAAATTTGCTCCTAAAAAAAACTTTCGGGGGCATATTTGCTCATTTTTGTAAACTTCCGAGGAAAAAATGATATCAAAAAAACTTTCGGATGCTGAATGCTCCCTAGCCAATACTTCCATGGCAAAAATGGTATTTAACCCAAAATAATTTCATCTAGTTATTTAATTACTTCCTTTATTAATTTGAATGTAAAGTTCTCCCTGGCTTGTATATTTTTAATGTAAAACATATTTACTTAATTTGATTATATTAAATCAGTTAGTTAATATACTCTCTTTTTTCTTGAAAACCCTAATAATCTTCCTTAATTCTCTCAATTACTCTTTTATTGGATTTTTTTAAGTGATCATAAATATGGAATAGATTAACAAATATTATAGGAAATATGTATTACATTTAGGGCTAGTATTAACTCCCCAATAGGGTCCTATATTAAGGACCATATGAGTATTACATTGATGATATATAGAGACCTCATTGCATTTTTAAAACCTTTGTAAAGCTCTCCTAAAATTAAAAACATACTTCATCTGGTCCTTAATATAAGACATATTTGTAGAGTTGAATTTTGTCCTAAATATAAGACATATTTTTTTAATATATTTTTCAACTTTTTTTTTTTCTAATTTACACTTAGTAAGGAAGATAACTATGGTGGTTTAAAAAAATACATGACACATATTAACTAATTTCTTTAATCAAATAAAATTAGATAAATGCGCCTTGTATTAAGGACCGGAGAGATACATAACACTGGAAAGGAATGTTTCAATTGATCTCTTTAATTTCTCCATTTCTGTCCATTTAATTTATCTACCATTTGTTGGGATTTACTCTATTTTCCATGGTAGATTTTTATTATATTTAATGTTATAATAATATTTTTATATAATATTAAATCTCAACCATTGAAATTTGATGAAATAATGGATACATTAAATGGATAGGAAATGAAAAGAGAGATCATTAGAGATATTCCTCCCAATAGACACGGCTCCTCTCTATTTTAACACTCAGCTATAGTTAGTAATCCGTTAAATTATAAATTTTGCAAAACACTGCTCCTCTTTAATATGAATATTATAAAAAAATCATTTAACACATAAACTCTTAAACCTTCTCATAATATGTTAGTTTTTTTTTTTATTGGTGTACTTATTTATTAAGTAATTTCTTAAAGTTAAATGTGTAAATTAATTGAGCTGAACAATATAATATTGGAGCACGAATGAGTCGCTTTCAATGGATAGGAGATGACTGTGCTGTGATAATAAAGTTCCAATATTCTTTAATTTATCTATTTGCGCGTACGTGTTTTGAGAACTATATATATTGCGGAAGTGGGACACATAATTTGGCGTGTTGAAAATAAGAGACGTCAGGATCGCATTACACACTTCAAATCCTTTTCCAGTGGACTCGGTCTCCAGTCAAGGGTCAGACCCCAAAATACAATTCACAACACATCACCTTCTTTCCAGCTCAACCTCAAAATATCCCGAGATTTTTTTGTATATATTAATTCATGTCAAAAATAAAAAAGTAGTGAATAATTATTTTTTTCAAAATTAAAACTATTACCCCCAGTATAACATATTTTTATGTCCTATATTTAGGGCCAGATGGTTATATATACAGATTAGATAGAACAACAATAATAGGAGGCCTTATTTGGTATAAATCGGATTGACTATACGATTTATGATGTTATTGTGCTTTATCAACAACCAACCCAATCGTTTGGATGATTTGTTCACCAAAAAATGCTGACCTGGTAAACAATTTCATTATATATTCTTCCTCTACTTTTGCTTTTTAAAAATCCAGATTGTCTATTCTATCTCTCACTAGTGTCTCCAATGAGCCACTTCAAAAGCTTTTTCCATCCTTTTCTTTTTAATACAATGGATGTCACACCAACTCTTTCTCGTATATGATTATTATGAACATGAACTTTTCTTTTTGGATGCATATATTCATCTCAATGTCTTCATATATGTCACCCCAACCTTTTTATTATTATTTCATTTGGAAAATTTTTAGAGATAATGTATAAAAAATTTGTGAGGAAAAATCAAATTAATAATAGTAATAATAATATTTAATATACAAAATTTAAATAGTTGGACTTACTAAAAACCCAAACCCAGAACAAACCAAAAATTTCAAAATCAATGTATCTGGATTCTTTACTTATTGGGGAGAACAATATGAAGAAGATCGATTTTGCATAGTTGCATATCATATGATTCCAAAATAATGGCCGATTTCGGAGACCAATGTGCTACGCTACAAATATTCCTTTGTATTTTCATGCTTCAATATATTCGTCTTCATGTATCCTCTTGTCAACTCTATATTCATGCTTCAATATATTCGTCTTCATGCATCCTCTTGTCAACTCTATATACTCCTATTTGTCCTCTCATCATTTCCTTCCAAATTGACGTTTTAATTTGCTTTTAATAATTTTATTTCTAGCTACAGATTTCGCATTGACTCGCTTGAGAAATCCCTTTCGCTGATAATTTAAATAAAATATATTTACAAATAATAATTTATCGAGTATATTATATTGTTTCTGGCTAATTATTTTGCTGATTGCCAGAATACTCTGTATTTTTTATATTTGCAAGAGTTCATGTGAGTTGGGTGGGGGCTCACCGGGGCCAAGCATGCCTCCTCATTCAAAAAGATTTTTAGAGATATTTACAGATCGCATATTAATAAAATCTTTGCATTAGGAGTAAGATTAGTACTCATCACGATCTTCTAAGTTATGAATCAACTCCTTACCAATTGAATTAATATTTATTGGGATGAAGTTACATGAATTTTTATATTATCGTATGTCAAAACTAGAGAAGATTCGTTGGGTTTTAGTCATGATAATTACTCATTTATAATCAACCAATTATTGTTTTGTCAATTAATATGGAATCGGTCATAAGCTAAGGTAATGCACGTGAAAACCAAGCTAATAACCTTAGCTGTTTTTTTTCCTTCCTTTGTTATATAATTCGATTGAATTCATTCATCTGTGGTCAAGTTCAAATAATGTCATTTGGATCCATAATTCATTAATTTAATAATTAATTTCAATCAGTTAGGTAAATTGTCCAAACCTATATGTGAGAATCGCTCCTAGGCTATATATATGCACGTCTTCCGGGTCTTGATTATTATTATTATTTGGAATAATGCTAGAATCCGAATGTCAACAAGACATTACATCAACTTCATCAACAAAGATTCATAATCTTTATCAACACCCGCCTCTTGAATAAAAGGAGGAGGTTGATCAAGGAGACAAAAATTATCTATACTATGAGAATATTTGACTAATTGATCAGTAATAGTTATGATCTCTTTATATTTGTGAGTGACTACAATCTACTAATCTCTATAAAAAAGCATCTTAATATTATCAACAATGTCCTTAAAAGGATGATATTAATCACATTCTCTCAGCAAATAATTCATGGCCTCTATACAATTAGAATCTAAATTAATCTTGTTTATTATATTTTTTTTTAAGGTATTAGTTGGTCATGTAAATTAAATTTCTTTCTTATTTTTATTTATTCAATGCATGATTTTCCCCCCTTTTTATTCAGTCATGTTGATTTTTAAATAAAAGAAAATTTCCGGACATATTTTTTCCCCTCCCTCCATGAGATTTTACTTCAGAGACAAACCAATCATTTTCGTTTCATTTTTTTCCTTTTAGAATTAATCAACTTAAATTCCCACGTTATTTTTTTTTTCTCATAGTTGATATGCAGTTTAATTAATTAATTATGAAGGTAAACTTTTTGAAGTGTAGTTAAGATTTTTGTACAACACATAATAAGATCGGGAATTTTGAGGTGATGATGTGGAAGACATTGAAGGATGCTTTTTCACTTTTACTAATAAAATTATGAATGGTTGCTTTTATAGTAAGAAATACACGTGTTGGGCACGAAAGCTATCTCTTTTTCTTTTCGTATTTGCTGCTAATTCCCAAAAGGATTCGCCAAACTTTTTCGGTTTTACATTCATACATACAGGTACAGTCATTATTGTCTTTGTTACGGAACACTAATAAAGTTTCCCAAACAAACTTGACTACCATCACATATATATACATATTAACAGATTGACACCAACACTCAGATAGTATAGTGTAATGACGTTGATCTATCTAGTTTTTATATCAGGATTGGACTATGTCCAGAACCATTTGGTCACCAATCCAAAAATATATATTAAAAGATCAACTTATTCCCCTAAAGATGTCTTCTATATGAAGATGATATAAGTAGATATTCATTTTTTAATTAAATTTTAATTTATTTCTTTCAATAAAGAAAGCAGACACATACTTACATACACACCGCATATATTTCACGCGCGCGCATGGCTTTAATTTGTTTGGTTCAACATGCATGGTTCAAATATTAATACAACTATATATCATATTTAATTATTTTAACAAATACATAAAGGGCGGATCTAGAAAAATAGTTAAGGGTGAGCACTACTCACTAGTGGTGGGAGGGACTCGGGGCAGCGCCCCCGAATTTTTTTTTAAAGGAAAATTTTAAATACATTAAAAAATAAAAGAATATAAATAAGAAAAGAAAATAATATCAAAAAAATATTTATGAAATCAAGTAAATACTAATGATGTAATAAGAGAGACAATTATTTTATAAACATGTCATTTAGAAAAGTAAGGCTAAGTGCGGTTAGAAATGCAACTACATAAATTACAATGAAGGATGTGCACTCAATAAGTTCATGTACATATATTTTAATAACAAAAGTATATTACAATAAAAATAATTACAATGTCATCCTTCTAAGCCTTATTTTTTGGAATTCCATCATAATTGCCTTATTACCAAGGACTAGACACTAAATAAGTTTAAGTACATATGTATTTTAACTGCCTTATTATATCAAGGGTGGGCACTAATTAATTGCTCACATCAAAGACTATGCACTTATTATCAAGGGTGGGCACTAATTACTGCAATTGCTTTCCCCGTTATAATTTTCTTTTCTTTATATTAATTTCTTTTGTATATATATATTTTTAAAATTAATATATTTTTTTAAAAAAAAAAAAACTCACATAAGAATTAAGTGCCCCCCCTTCTCATATGACTAGGTCCGCCATTGTGTATGTATATATATATATATCTATACACATTTCATATGATTGTAAATATAAGACAAAGTTAACATTTTTTAGAGAGATTGAGGAAACTAAATAAGGTACTTAATCATATTATTTATTGTATATCCTTAAATTATATATCAGTTTATAAGTTAGACAAAATAGTTAAGAGAAAAAATGACAAATATACATATTTTAAAGTAATTTAGTTAATTTTTTTAATCTTTCAAAAAATTAATTATATCTTATATTTAGGATGGAAGGAGTCTATATATAAATGGAGTTTTCTAGATGGATAGCGTAGTGAGTAAATGAATAAAATGGAACGGCCGACATATATAAATGAAAAGGACGCGGTTTCGTTCTTTTAAACTCGGCACCGCCATCATCCATCCTTTTCATAATATATGTCGATCTTTAGACTCCAACTACGTGTTCAAACTCGACTCTATATCCACTTGTTCATATCTCTCTATCTCCTTTAACTATTAACAATATATTTTTCTGATATTTGTATCTGTGTTTGTGATGGATATATATAAATCACAGCAAGTTTATATAACTCAAAATACATTCGATGCGTTTCTTCTTCTTTTGATATGTATTCATTTCTTTTCTCTTAATTACCTTCTTTATGCTATCTCCCTCTCTCTGTGTGCGCTTATTTTCGGGATGTGAGGCATGATTTCAAGCTTCTTTATATACAGTTACATGCATGCACGAGTTGCTGTGATATTCAAGCATTCCATTCGGTTCAAACAGTTTTGTAAGTTAATTATACTTTACATCTTACATATAAGTATAACTTAGCATACCCCACACACATATGGATATGGAAGTTATATATCTGTGTCATACTTATATTAAACTCATCATCACTCGTTTAATCTCTCTCTTTCGTACGTTTCATTATTCTTTTGCATGCGCTTTATAATTTCTGTATTTATGCTGAGTGAATGTATTTATTAGTCTTTCTCTCACATACAATTAATCAATTATATCAAATTGGTAATTAAGTAAGGTTTAGCTCTCATGATGATGATTTTATTATAATTAAGTGCATGGATATTTAGGTCCTTCTGCTTCTCCTTGACCAAAGAAACTTTCCCTAATCCCAGTGAAATCTTAAAAACTCAACTTATCTTAATTTTTTTAACATAAAAATATGAAAAAAAAATAGAAAAGTGTTGATAATTAGTGCAACTATGCAGAATGCTTGTTATAAGATGTTAAGTCTTAGAGCAACAATAAGGTTAATATCATGTGACATAGAGGTTATATGTTTAAATCGTTAAACAACCTGTTTATGTGGTGAGAGCCTTGAGTACTGTCCTCCCTTATTTAATCAACAGACAATTCATTGGAAACATATAGTTGGTGGGGAACTGAAATATATTGATCATCAATCATCAAACAGAAATATCCATATAACATCAAACCAAATGACTTAACACACAAAATAGAAGAAAAAAACTTGAGAAAAACAACATGCAAGTGTATAGATATAATACACACACACACACACACATATATATATATTGTGGACTGAATTTAGGTAAAATTTTTAAATATTTACTATCAGATTGTTGGATAAAAATTAATTATGACAGAGATCAGGAAATCTTGTTTTAAACTAAACTCTGCCGATGATATACTACAAAATCTGATTGTAAATATTTAAAAAATTTATCTAAATTGATAAGCATGATCCAATTGGTCAAGGTTTAGCATCAAAATCATGATATGGCCAATTGGAAGGTGGATGAGAAGTAGAAGAGGAGGACCCTCCAAATTGCATGGAAAACTGTAGAGGTTGTTGTTCTTGTTCATGTTGGTCGTGAGACATTCCGGACGAGGAAGACGAGGAAGGTGGTTGTTGTTGATGAGGAGAATAAAACAAGCCGTGGCTCCAACCACCACTTGCCGGAACATGTTGATGTTGATAATATTGGTAATTATGATAATAATAAGGTTGTTGTGAAGCCAAGGTTGTCGTGGGAGGAGCAAGAACAAGTGGTGGTTGTTGATGAGGAGGAGGATTTGAGATGAAAGAAAATTCACCTGAAGAAGAAGGAAACGACGTCGTTGTTGTCATGGAAGGAGGTGGTTGAAGTTGAACTCTTTCAGGGAAGTTCAGCTTAGCTTTGTTTCCTTTGAACCTGAGAGCGGCTTCGTCATAGGCAACGGCGGCTGCCTCCGCCGTTTCGAAGGTTCCGAGCCAAACTCTGGCAGCTTTCTTCGGATCACGAATCTCAGCCGCCCATTTTCCCCATGGCCTTTGCCTTACTCCTCTGTAGTGTCTCTTCCGTGTGCTCCCTTCAACACACACACAAGTAAGTAATTTCAATACAATAGAATAATTTCCACACTTCATCTACTTCTTTCTTCTATAGTTTTTCTCTTTATACTACCTCCATCCAGTCCTCAAAATAAGATTGATCTCGTTGGTAGTGCAAACGAGATCTTATATTAAGAATCATAAGTAATATTTATTATATCTAACCACTTCCCCCCTGTGTGTTGAACAAAATCTGAAGCTACAAGTTGCGCCCTGTACATATGGCTCTATCAACACTGGAGCTTCATGTTTTACAGATCACACTAATACATATACATACATATGTATGTACACATATATAGCCAGTTATATATGTTTATATAATATTATTCATCTAAAATCACAAAAGATTGATTGAAGTAGACTTCTCATATTATTTTACATAACTCCAGCCTCCCCCAACAAAGGAGGGGGGAAAGATGAGTGTGTAACTGCCAAAAAAAAAAAATCTTCTACTAATATTTAAAATGCTTGAATGGTTGAACAAGTAAGCCATAAAATGGTATAATATTTTCAGAACTTGACCTTAATTTTGACCCTTTTTTTGGACACTGGTAGAAATAGATCATAACTGGTGAATAAATTGATCGATCTCTGTATTGTCGAGAAAGAGAAACGGTAAGATGTTGGGAGTGAAGAAGAAAAGAAGGAACACGATTTGGAAAAGAATAAACATTACACGAGAAAAAAAATAATCTAAATTTGTATGCAATTAAGTTTCATATATATGAGAGGTTGGATGGATCAAGGAGGCACGACGAGAACTAAAGAAATTACATGGAATTAGATGAAGATCTGACTTGAACACAATATTGAAGCGATCGAGAGGGGAAAATTTCGTCAGAAACGTAACAGAGATAAGAAAGACCAAAGATATTTAATGAAGATAGATGCAAATACGAACAGAAACTCTTGAAGTCAGAAATAAACAACCCTAGCCGCCAAAATCTGCAGGCTTTCATACTGAATCAGTGAATATGAAAGCAATTATTATATAACAAGGCAAGAAATAAATAAAAAGCAATCACACGTGATATCCATGTGAATAGCTAGAGTTAGTACATAATACCGTTAAATGTGAACATAAACATATAATGATATACCTTGATGATGATGTTGAAGAGATGGTTGAGCGTTAGGTTCAGAAGTTGAGTGAGTCATATGATCAGTCAAAGGGTTGTGATGGTCATAAACATTAGGTGAAGCTCCAATGACCTGAGCAAGAGCAGAAACCATGGCCGACATATCTTGCTGAGATCGATCGGAGTAGATTGGGAACAAGTGTTCTTCCTCTTTCTCTTGCGCTTCTTCGGAACCACCTGATCTCTTTCCATGATTTGGATCCACTTTAGCTACCTTCCCTACTTAATTGATTCTTTTGATTTACAATACAGATCACATATATGCATGAACTTACCCTTTATATATGTAACATTAAAGGTTATATGGTTCGATTCGATGATGATGATGAGGAGGATGAGAGAGAATCTTGCGAGCAAAAGCGAAAAGGAGTGAAATTAATTACGAGAAGTGTGTGATATTCTTGGATCCATAAAAAAAGCTAAAAGCAGAGAGAGGAAAGAAAGAAAAGGAAATTAAAGAAGAGGAGGGAATAGAATAAAGAAGGGGAAGGGAGGAAACCCTAGTTTCTCTTTCGTGGCTTTATATTGCTTCCTGTGAGTGTGAACATGATCTCACTCTGATGAAAGAAGAGAGACATTACAGCCCTACATGACACTCTTCTTTTGGTTCGGCGCTCATCCAAGTCTCATCCGGTGTGAGATCGATCTGTACGGTCTAAATATAATTTAAAAAAGGTTCAAATTTAAAATTTTCAATAGATGATTTTAAAATAAATAATTATTTTTAACAAAATTTGACAAGAAAGAAATTATGTTTAATTTTAAATTTTTCGTGATTAAAATATTTTAAAAAAAATATAAAAATAAAAAATTTAAATGGTTCAGATTTCAATTATTATCATCCTTGTAATTACCTGTTTTTTTTTTCTTTTTCTTTTTCTACTTCACGCGTGTGTGCATGTGTGGGACGACGTAGCTCCGGCCCATTTGATGACTTTTGGAATTAATGAAGTGGATTAGGGATGGTGGTGGTATTAATAAATAAATAAATAAATAAATAAAATACAAGACCCGAGGTTTCAGGTACTCGTGAAGAAAAAAAAAGGGTTCAATCGTTTTCATACTTTGGTTCTTCTAGGAGTAATAAGTACTTTCATATCGGCACAGTAAAATGAAAACAAATATAGCAAAAGAAAGGCAAAATATGGAGAAAAAAATTAGAGAGCAAATGGATAAATCGCTTGCTAAGTCTCATTATATCAATGAAGGAAGTATAATTAAAATTAGTTATTTCTTGTAAAATATCAAAATTATCTTTAATAAAAGTCATTAGCTATAGGAATCTGATTAGTTAGTTAGGGATACTAGGTTAAAAAACTAATGCTTTTCAGACAAATTAAACATTTTATATTATGAAATGTGCTATAGATGTCCTTATAATTAATAAGGGCTGAAGGGTTAGATCCTCTTGAGTCGTTGCTATGTGCCATAGCTGATATGGATTATCTCCCTACTTTCTTTCCATACGTTGTCTCTTTTGTTTTTTTAATTGTCTATTTGGTTTGGTGGTGTAAAATCACTATATATAGTTTTTTTTTAACAATAATCACTATATATAGTTTAATGCATATATATATATATATATTAATCATTTAATTTTTTGCCAGAACATTTAATTACTATCATAAAGAAGCATTATGATCTTATTTTATAAAAAAAGCATTTAAGTGATAGTACTATGTGCATAATCATTAAATCAAATGGACGGATGTGATTAAGAGAATTCAAATCCGTGCAGCAGGAGAGTTTTGAATTAATTTTAGCTATCCGTTCGATGTGGGATATTGTAGTGAACTATCGTTCTAGTTAGATTAGATTATTTGGCAGAGTTCTTACTTAATGAGTTTTTGGTTTAATCTGTTTTAATTTGCCCTGTGTCCTGTTCTAGCCTAGCTTCCTCTTCATTCGGTTTTTCTGTGTGTGTGTGTGTTAAAACGAATTTTTTTTTTTCCCAAAAACTAATATTGTGTATCACAATGATGATTACGTGCCTATTTGATTAAGCGGTAGGACCTTAGATAAACTTAATTGAAATAAAACGAATTTTTTTTTACCCAACAAACTAATATTGTGTATCACAATGATTACTTGCCTATTTGATCTTGACTTTAGATAAACTTGATTGAATTTTTTTTTTAAAAAAGTGATTAATTATAATTTCCGATTTTCCTATTTGGCCAAATTTTAAAAAATTCTAGTTAACCCTTATATGAATCGTGATTTCACTCTCTAACCACTCATTGAGCATAAGTGACAAGGAGTTGCTTATGCGATTGAAAAATTCCAATTGAAACTTCTACAACAAGATTTTCTTCAATTTACCCTCTAATCTCTTCTCGAAATATTCTCTACACATGATCATGAGAGATCCCATAATATGTTCTCTGAAATATACTCCAACATGTATAATTTTTCTTTCAATTTTATTCATTTTCTCTCTTGAATATAGCTTTATAAATCCATACCTTTTTTTAGTAATTATACATTTATAAGTGCTCTTAATAAATGAAATCCAAACATAATCATAATTATTAAAGTCACTTGTAGAAAAAAAAATTCAAACTGCAGAAACCATGATTAATCATGATTGACCAATGGCACATTGACACTTTTAACTAATATCACTTATGCAAATCACGATCACTAGTGGGGGAATGAATCGGTTACACTCATTTGATGATCAGTTGAAATCTCACTCTGCAACTCGCTTTTGTCTATTCCAGTCAATTCCGTCTTCTCTCAAGGAAATTTGAGTCCCAAAATCAGTCCAAAATGTGTTAGTCAATGATCCTATGGTTACGTTCCATTAAAAAATGGGTGCAAGATGAAAATTAAAAGGATACAAAATACAGCATTTTGTGTGTGTTTTTATTTTTTTAATAAAGTGACACGTGTCATGATATGAACGATTGGATAGAACGGATAGTTGAATGCAAACACAATTCAGAAACGTTGATGTTATGTTTTCAATAATAATTATATAAATGCTTTATTAATAATGATCATATTGGTTTTTATTTTAAGTCATCAACTCATACTTGATACAGAATAATATTCCTTAAGTAGCATCAAATCCCTGCACTCGTGCAAAGATGACACAAACATTTTAAAATGAAAGAAATTAATAGTCACATTATAATGTTCTTCTACTCTAACCTTTAGTTTGGATGAGAAGAAAATTAGGGAGGAAAGATAATACATGGAAAGAATTTCAAATATTTATTTTTGGAAGTTTTTTGTCATGGTATTGCCCTATATTTTCCTTTCACTTTTCCCTCCATCTAAGCAGAGAAAAATTCTAAATCATATTTTAGGACTCTAGAATGGAAAGACACCATGTGTTCAACCTGCAGATAGAATATATAAGAGGATATGAGTGATCGATCAACAAGTCACTTATGATCATATTTTTAGAGAAGTCAGCAATTCCGCTAACTAATTTACCCGTAATCTCATGAAATATTAGATATGGAATTTATAACTATGTTAGATCCTTATTTAAATTGTAGAAATCTCATGGATTGAAATTTTGTACAATAGGCATATACAACCCTTTGGTTTTGATTTTGGGGTTCCCTTATTGTCCTATTCACTATCTCCCTTGTATTGAGATGGAGCAGCAAACCATTTCCTACGAGTTGCTTTGCCCAATGAGGTTATGATCGATGACTTCTGGAGGTTCTTGTAAAGGTTAAAGCTTTCTTTCGAATAAGTTCTCTTTACCTGAAAATTGTTACACAATGCTTTGTCGTCTATCCTAACCCAACATCATCTTCCTTCATATACCCTTTGCTTATGTTGGAGGGACTGGATCTTTGAGGAGTAAAAGAAGAAGAGATGAAAAAGAAAGTAAAGCACAACGCCTTTAAAGTGTAAGCATCACTTTCCTTTAGGCTTAATTCACCTACACTTATACCTATTTTATAGGTGCAAGTTGGATTTACAATTTCTTGTAGGATATAATGAAGACCCTTGAGTATGGATTCAACACTTATGTCAAGACAACAATAGCTTTTATACAATGATAATTTGACTTTATCTTTGTATGCACTAAAAAACAAAGGCCATCTCTTGTTCTTGTGTGATTTTTGATGTGTGTTATGTATATCCCAAATGAAATGATGGTGTAGGGTATTTATAGATCATGAAGTGGTGCCTTTTGAAGCAATACCTCTTCAATAAAAAGTCATAGTCACATGTTAAATTTATGAACCGTCATGAACAAACATAGATTCAATAACCAATGATTATTATTTAAAATAAATCTTCAATGAAGAGTTACACATTTATAGTATATGTAGAGTTTTTTTTTATTAAAAAAAAAAAACAACAACAACACAATCTTCTATCAAGTAGTAGATACCACCTTTTCATAGGTGTCTTTACAAACTAAAAAAAAAAAAGACTTTGGTGACCTTTAGTGTTATAACTCCATGCACAGCCCTTCACATAAATCCCTTAATTTAAGGAACATAACTTTACAAAAAACACATATCTTTATTTTAAAATATTCAAATAATCCCCCACCATTTTAAAATGATCACAAACCTTACCACTTCAAAGATTTCATATTGTCAATGAAGGTATCTCGAGGATTTGAACATTTACCAAAGTAAAACATGGTTTTACCCATCCGAAATAATATGGTAGACTGACTAAGTTTTGAACCAATTATCCCATATGAATAGGTGTGCATGATTTATGCATGGGATCTCGGGTCTTTGTATGCCACTTTAAATGAAACGTTTATTCGTGGTCTTGTGTCCCTATCATTTTCATGAGAACTTTTCAGAATTAAGCGCTTGGACTCTTATAAGCAACCTTACTTCACTCTCATATAAGTAGACTCCACCAAGAGCATCACCATGATAAATGCTCCAGCAAATATATGCTTATAGGTCCATTAAGAGCCAAAATTAGGCTCAACCTACCCCTTTTTAGTCTCATGTTTAGCAAGTACTTATCCAACCTAGGATGTATTAAAAATCAAGTACTTTGTAATCACTTTGATAGCATACTTTCACTAATGAACTCAAGACTTGATAATATGGTCAAATGTTTGGGTTTCTACTATTGATGGTCAAGGTTTATAGGGCTTCAAGTCCATCCCTTATGATGTTTTTAACATCAAATCCCTTGTAAGACCTTTCGTCAAAGAATCTGCAAGATTCAATTTAGATCTTATATATAACTAATGAAAATTACTCCATTCAAAAATTAAATCTTTCACATAGCTATGTCTTAAGCTAATATGTCACAACTTTATATTATAAACTTAACTATAAGCCCTTGTAAGAGCATATTGACTATCACAATGAATAGATTAGACCCTGTAGGAATTTCAAGCAACAAGTTTCTTAACCATTCTGCTTCCTTACTACTTGTAGCCAATGCTATAAACTCATAGTCCAGCAGAATCTGCTATACATGTATATTTCTTTGACCCCCATAAAATTGCACCCCACCAAGGGTGTAGACCCATTTACTTGTAGATGCATAATCCTCTAAGTAAGTTATCCAAATAGCATTTGTATATCCTTGCAAAATTGAAGGATTACCACTATAGATTAAACTATAGTTAATTGTTCCTTTTAAGTACTTCAACACTTTTGTCATGTACAACATGCCAATGTGTCATGCTTGGATTGCTTGTGTATCTACTTAATCTTCCCACAACATATGCTATGTCTAGTCTTGTACATGTCATAGCATACATCAAGCATCCAATCACTTTTGAATATTAGTGTTGTATCACAGGACAACTTTTACTTGGTGCTAACTTTATACTATGATTAAATGGAATAGAGACAGGACAACAACCTTAACAATCAAATTATAAGCATATCAACAACATTCATGACTCATTTTCTATTATTAAAATTATCATAGCCAAACATGTAAATAGAATTTATAATTCTATCATTTCCTCTTTTCTTTGAGGTCTTATGAGACTATCCTTCCTCCACCACATATACATTCTCATGAGTATTGGTGCTTTTTGTATCATAGATCATTAATCATAATCATCTTCTAAGAGAAAATAATTCCCTTATTGCTCAAGAGAAATTTACTTTTTATGTTCAAGATTTTGCTAAGTCTTTCCATGAAGGAGGAAGTGTTATATATGATTGGTGAAACAAAATAAATTCATCCACATTCATGTTAGGTTGTTTGAAACGATTCAAACCATGATCAATTCATGCATTTATTCTATAACACATTTTCATCAATCATTTCAATTAAAATCAGAATACAACATGATAATTATCAACTCATCTAATTGACCATAGAATTTCTCAAAATAATTATCAATTTAGTAAATGTAAAATACATCATACTTCTTATCATTTCTAATCATGATTAAAATTTCATGTTTCCACAAGCAATAAACCACATAATCTAAGGCAAAATAATTGCATCAACCAGATGATGAATAAATCTCATGAATCTATAAACTATATTCAATAAAGAAAGGCAAATAGATACGTATCCCTCTCCTCTATCATTGACCAAGTAAATTCAAGATGACTCTTATGTGAAGTTCTTGGATCAAACCATCTATTTCTTCTTGCAAGCAAAACCGGTGTTGTCTAAGAAAGTTGACACCATCAAATATTTCTAACTTGACAAATTTATAGTTTACTCCCTCAAAGATGCCATTTGGATTCACAAATTTAAGCCTAAAGATTGTTAGAGGGGTTGGATCTTTGAGGATTAAAAGAAGAAGAGATGAAGAAGAAAATAATGCACAGTATCTTTAAGGTGTGTGCGCAACACTTTCCTTTAGGTTTAATTTGCCCCACCTATATTTATCTTATATGGTGCAAGTTGAATTGACGAGCGAATTTCCTGCAGGATACAATAAAGACTCTTGAGTATAGATTGCACTCCAAACTCTCAAACCAAGACAACAATAACTTCTACAAAGTGATAATTTGACTTTATCTTTGTGTTAACTCAAAGACAAAGACAATAAGTTTGATCTCTTATTGTTGTGTGATTTATGACGTGTGTTCTATATATCCAAAATGAAGTGATGGTGCAGAGTATTTATAGATCACGAAGTAATCCCTTGAAGTGGTATCTCTTGAAGCAACACATCTTCAATAAAAAGTCATAACCACATGTTAAATTTATAAACCCTCATGAACCAACATAACTTCAATAGTCAATGGTTATTTAAAATAACTCTTCCATAAAGGGTTACACCTTTATAGTATGTAGAGTTTTCTTAAAAAATCAACACAATCTTTCACCAAGTATTAGATACCACACATTTTCATAGGTGTCTTTAGAAACTAAAAGGACATGACCCTTGTGACTTTTACTGTTATAAATTCCTACACAACTCTTCACATAAATCCCTTAATCTAATAAACACAACTTAACAAAAATCACATCTCTTCATATTAAAATATTCCAATAGCTTATTCGGTTGTGATGTTGAGGAATCTCTTGAATATCTTTTCCTAACATGTCCTTTAACTAGGAGCCTTTGGTATGGTTGTTTCAACAACAAAATCCCCTCTTTTATTTTCTGTGACTTCAAGAAATGACTTAACAGACACATTACTTGCCCTACATAATTATGGTTTCACATTCAGCATATGAGATGACTTGTCTTCTGCATACTATTTGGAGAAAGCATAATTAGGCTTTGCATCAAGGGAAAAGTGGCACTCCAACTTCAATAATACAGGAGATGAAGCTATATGCTCATCTTAGAGATATAGCTTTCTGCAACTCCACACTGTTGGGAAGATCTGGAAGGCCAAAGATGCGAATTGATTGTCATTTATTCCTACATAATGAAGGAAGGGACATTGTATTTCACAAGTATAAAAGAGTCGGCAAGCATTTTTGTCCTAGAATCATTTGTCACAAGGATTCTCCAATTATGGCTTGTTTGATATGAGGGGAGGGGAGGGAAAAAAATGAATTTGATTTTAAAAAATGAGAGAAGTGGAATTAAATTTTTTAAATTTATTTTTCTTACTCTTTTATCTTACATATTTTCTTTATTGAAATTTTAATTTGTAACTCCATTTCTCCAACTTTTTTAAAAAATCTAACTCATAATTTTTTTCCTCCTTTCTCCTTCAATTCCCTCCAAATTCCTTATATCAAACAAACCCTTAGGTATGTTTGGTTTGGGGGGAGGGGATGGGAGGGGAGCGAGAGAAGTATATGTTACCTTGTTTAGTTTGTTAGACGAAAAGAAAGAGGAAAAGATCATTTGTTTGGTTTAAGAGAGGAGGGGAAGAGTAGTTTAAGATTTTGACTTCCCTTCCTTCCAATTTTTTTTAAATCAAATGAGGGGAGGGGTCATTTTCCTTTCCCTCTCATCCCTTCCCCTAATTGGCTCTCGTTTTTCCTACAAATGAGATTTTATAGTTTATATCTAAGACGAAAGGGAATATATTATAGCATGCGCGTTATATGCACATGGCACCGGCATTCAATTTCAACCTATGAGCGAATGGTTGAAATTTGAAAGCGTGTAATTCTAGAACAGTTGAATAAACTGTGAACCTTTTGTGCTGATATGATTCCCAGAGTCGGACATTATTTTCTAAGTCACTGAATATAAAATGGAGCTATGAACACACTAAATGATATCCCTGATGATGACAAAGCCACCAAAAAAAAAAACAAACAAAACCACCAACCATATGTATTGATTTCTTTCTTTCAATTTTTCATCCTACTTGGTACAGCTAATTTGTTCTCTGCTCGAAGTTATATATGTGAAGAAAGAATAAAACGAAAGAGGTTCAACAGCTAAACAACACATTGCCAAGAGGAAAGCCGGAATTTATATATCAATCCACCTAGTATTCTTTCTTTAAGACCTTTTCCCTTGCGTAAAATAATTGTCCCATTTTTTTTGCGTTAAAACCGTGATAAATATTGAGAGAAAAAGGGGAAAATATCACTCAGGTCCAATAAACATAAAAAAATATCAAAAAAGTCCCAACTCAAAATCACATAAAAAAAGTCCCTAGGGACTTTTTTTTATATATTGTAGACACAAAGAAACGAAATCTTATATCGACAACAAAATTTAAAAACCCTGGTCATTCACAACAAAAAAGCTAGATTCACAACGAGAAAGTGTTATATTTACAACAAAATTTAAAAACCCGGATTTTGTTTCAAACTCGGGTCCCTAAGTGTACAGAGGCTATTCATAATAGGAAGTGTTATATTTACAACAAAATTTAAAAACCTGGATTAATAAGAAGTGTTATATTCATAACAAAATTTAAAAACCTGGATTTTGTTTCAAACTCAGGTTCCTAAGCTTACAGAGACCATTCACAACAAAAAAAGCTATAATGACAACAAGAAGTGATATATTGACTTGAGTTTCAAAATGGCTCCAAGTTTTTAAATTTTGTTGTGAATATAAGACTGTTCATTATTATGAATCTACTTTTTTTTCATTGTGAATGACTTTCAGACGTTTAGTGACTTGAGTTTGAAACAAAATCCGCGTTTTTAAATTTTGTTGTAATATAAGACTTATTGTTGTGAATCTAGCTTTTTCTGTTGTAAATGACCAGGTTTTTAAATTTTGTTGTCAATATAGCACTTCCTATTGTCAACATAACAGTTCTTATTGTCAATACAACTAATATCAAAAAAGTTCCTAGGGATTTTTTTGATATGTGATTTGAAGTTGAGACTTTTTTGATATTTTTTATGTTCTTTAGAACCTGAGTAATATTTTCCTGGAAAAACATTCACCGACGTGGACATTTTGGTACTACTACTTTTGATAAGAGAGAGAATCAATGTGCTTAAGATCAATGCAAACGATGACTTCATCAGAGACGAGAAAAATGGTGGATGTTGAAGTTCAATAAAATGTTAGGAAAAAAGGGTTAACTGATAGCGTTTTGCTCACACAAATTTGTGGGTCAAAGTCTTGAATCTTGATCAACGCATTGGGCAATTGGCCTATGATGCTCCACCAACCGTCCAACCGCCAAATTTCTCCCGTTGACCCTCATACCAATAAACATGGAAGGAGACTTAATTGTCACTCTTGTTTCACCAAAAAGAACGTTTTAAATCTGTCCACTTAGGAACCAGCACTCCCTCCCGCCCTTAATGTAAGATTTAATTGGAAAATTAGTCTCGGTTCTTGGTATAAGACGTATTTCTTATATATTTTTTAAAATTTACCCCTATTAATATTCCATTAACAATAATCAAGTAAAAGAGGTTAAGGGAATGAAGAAAAATCACAAGAGTGTTTTAGAAAAAAACATATCATATTAACTAATTTAACTAACTTCTTTAATATAATTAAATTAAATAAATAAGTCTTATATTAAGGACATAAAGGAGTAGAATACATTCCAGGCATTTATAAATTTTTTATAATCAATTGAAGAAAAACAAAGAAAACAATACTGGTGGTTGGGTTGTTCAGCTAGAAATCTATTTTGTTACCTTTATCATGCAGAGCAGAAAATTTATTCCCCCTTCATTTTCCAATATTCAGCTGGTTTCATGCATTAATATTACTCTTGCACCATGCTAAAAATCTCAATATGGCTTCTAATTTTATTTTTCATTGATTATGGGCTTTGATTAAAATAAACCAACATACACATCTCTGTTTTGAAAATCTAGGACTCTCAGATTTTCCCATTAGTGGTATAATTCTTACATGACATTTCTCCCTTGAAGAAAAACCCTTTTGGCGAACCATTCAACTGGATTCAATAATCTATGCTACTGGAAATTGCACAATGCTTATGTTGAACATCAATATGGCTAGAGATTTGGTTGAATATTTCTGGTCCTCATGTAAGATAAAAATTGAGTAGGC
Source organism: Acacia melanoxylon (assembly GCA_019022615.1). NCBI lineage: Eukaryota > Viridiplantae > Streptophyta > Magnoliopsida > Fabales > Fabaceae > Acacia > Acacia melanoxylon. The sequence continues at coordinate 1,355,479 of JAFJYJ010000098.1, forward strand.
AATTCTGCTAGAAGAGCTTGAACTACTGAAACCTGTCCATCTGCAAAAGAGAGAAGAAGAATTAGTCAAAGCTGATTTCCTCACTCGTTTATAATTTGGATGCTGCTGATACCTACCTTGAACATCCCGAAATGGAACAAACTGGACTATATCCCGCGAAGCAATCCGCCCCGAAAAACTTTCAAGCCTCTCTCCTTTGTCTGCATCCAAAACCTGCACCAAGAGAAGTTATATACTACAAGTACAAAGTCAAGTGGCAGTATAGCATCAACTAAACAAGCATCGGTCCTAATTATAATACCTAGTTGACTTTTTGAAAAGATTAAGGAAGCTAAATAAGTTACTTAATAATTTCATATGTTATGTATTCTTAGATTATATATTAGTTTATTAGTCAAATTAATCAGTTTGAAGAAAAAAAATAAAAATAAAAATACTCTAAAGTAATTTAATTAGCTTCATTAATCTTTCCAAAAAAAACTCAACTAGGTCTTATAATTAGGACCGGAGGGAGTATATGAAGATTAGTTTTGACTTAGTCAAATTAGTTAGAATATCAGTTAAGCAATGTACACGAGGCTTAAACTAAGAAGGTCATAGACCACTATATAATGCACTCTGCTATTAAGGAATATATAGATCGCATTACTATATAACTCTGAATTTTGGTTTTTCGGCACTCAGATAAAAACAACACGCAAACGTAAGTAGTAATGCGGAGTTGGTTTCTACCAGGGAGAGCTAGGCAGATTTGGGCCTTCATATCTGATCTGGATAATCCATATCTGATTTTTTTTAAGTAATTTTTTAAGAAAAAAAGGCTTTAATGGGTGTAAATTTTAAAATAAAGATAATCTCTTAACTATTATATATTAAAAAAATACTTTTTTAAAAAATTCTCATTTTAAAAAAAGGGTTAAATACCAATTTTGCCATGGAAGTATTGATAATTTCAAAGACCCGAAAAAAGATCATTTTTACCCGGAAGTTTACAAACATAATGATCTTACCGATCTGTTGATCTTGACCGTTGGATCGTTGCTTTCTTTGTAAACTTCCAGGAAAATTTGCTCCTAAAAAAAACTTCCGGGGCAAATTTACTCCTTAAAAAAACTTTCGGGGCATATTTGCTCCTTTTTGTAAACTTAGGGATAAAAATGATGCCAAAAAACTTCGGGTGTTGAGTGCCCCTTACCAATACTTCCGTGGTAAAAATAGTATTTAACCCTTTAAAAAAACTCAGATTTAGACGGCCCAGATTTACTTAGCTCTCCCTTTGCTTAGCAGGAAAAACCAGGTCCGTAGTAATGTTGGGCAGAATACCTCCATGTCTTTGAAGTCAGCACCTCCTACTCCAACGATAAGGAGGGATAATGGCAGATCAGATGCTTTAATAAGAGCATCTTTTGTTTCTTGGAGATCTGTTACCACTCCATCCTAAGATGATATCAGAGAAACATGAATAAAACAAACAGTCCAAGAAGCAGTTGGCTATTACTAAAATTACAGCTATTCTGCAATAAGGCAATAACAATTAACAACAGTAACCTTCAGATGCAAAAATTAAATGAAATGAAGACTGAAGCGTATTCTAAGTCTTACAGTGATTATCAATAAAACAAAGTACTTTCGTTCTCCATTTTTTACAGATTCGCTGGCAATGAGTGCTGCATTGTTTATGATAGGTCCAAAAAGAGTTGGCCCTGCAAGAGAAACATTAAGCAGGGCACTTGTATAAGCCATCATAATTCCTTGGATCCCATTCACCTGTGATATATAGACTCGCATGGTTATTATTAAAGAACTATTTCATGGTAGCAATCTAGCAATTAAAAGCAAGAACAGGCTTCACAGTTCTACCTCACAGTAATGATTGCTTCCATTCAAATTGAAACAATGGGAGACAGGACCATCAATTGGTCGAGCGCCAAAGCCCCATGTTGGGAATCGTTTGTCCGAATCATAAAACTGTAACACCTCCCCAATCTCTAAAATAGCCTGGACAAGTCATTCAAGGACATGGTTCAGCAACAAATGAAGTTGTGAAAATAAAACATTTTGAAATTAAAAATCACTCTTACTCTCTGGTATGTATTTGGCCGCCCTGAAGGATCTATATAATGTAAAGAATCAGGAAGGCGTGGGTTCCCATTTGAAGCTGGTAAGCAAGAAAGAAGAGTAAGCTCAAACTTATACATAAGATCCCTGGTATCAAGGGCACTAGTGAAGACTGGACCTAAGCATTGAGTTTGGAGGATGAGTGCTGAACTGTCAAGCCACTGGCTTGGAGGTAAATTGGTTGAAGAGACCAAAAGGTAAATAAGCTAGAAATTATTACTAATGATATATTGAATTTGAAATTCTCATACGCCAGAAGATTGACTTTGTAAAAGTGCAGTTCTATTCTGTAACCAGTAATGTTGTTGGAAAATTAATATCGACTAGATGAAGAGTAATGAGAACAAAAATCAATGTGTCATTAAAATATTTCATAAATAGAGTTTAATAAATTATTAAATCTCAGTCTAGTTTTTGCAAACAATTGCGAATACAACAATCTAAGAAAGTTGGTTACTTTAACATGTACACATACTTGTATGCGTGGGTGAAAATACACACATCTATATTAAGTTATTAACATATTAATATGATCAATTGACAGTTGTGTGAATGGTCAGGATTCATTCTCCTCCCTCATAATTCATCACAGTTCTTGCTACACATGCCCCAATACTATATTAACTTCCATGAAGTCGATATCTTTACAAAAGTATTTTGCACAAGCATTGAGGATACTGGCATGTAGTTTACCTGTGAAATCAATGGCCACCATGAAGTTCAATTCAAATCCCCCAGCCAAGTAATCAAGAAAAGTATGTTGGACACTTTCGGTATACTTGTCAACATATATTTGGCTCTTTAAGACCTGTGTTGTAGCTAATATGGTTTAAATTGGTGGAAAAATTCATAATGGAAGTGCACTTGATTAACAAAATTACCTCATTATCACTATCTTTTCCATCAGCAGTGGACAAAAATAACTTCTCTCCTTGACCGCCAAAATGAAGCTTTTCCAACTCTATTAAGGATTTACGCACTTTCCTTCAAAACAAGAAAAAATAACCCCAGTAAGCATTTCAGACAAGGGACAAAAAAGGAGAAATATGCTGAAAGACGCTCCTGATTACCCCATCAATTCATGTTTGCCATTGCTATTGAAGTCGTAGCATTCTATAATTAATGGGCTGTCCTGTATAAAATAAGGGGGAAAATGAGAAAGCTTACAAAATATCTATGCAGTAAAGCCAATGTTTTCAATAACAAAAAAAGAAAGTGTTACATTATGGATGCCATAGTTATGGTAACAATATATGCAGGCCTCACTGAATTTTTTACAATATGTAAAAAAACAATATCACAGACAAAACAAAATGCACCGACTCCAAGTCAACACTAGTCAGAAAGATATGAAGTGATCACGGGCATTGATATATTGATAATCTATACAAAATTATGACAGAAGACTATTTCTAGATCAACGGCACACAAAAAAACTATTTCTAGATATACTAGTTTTTTTCCCTAATGAACTAATATGGGTCCTCTGTGTTGCACGGAGTTTGAGAAATGAGCTGCGATGTTCATGACTCATGAACATTACGACTTGTTAAAGTTCTGACATGATATGTAGGATCTATGATTTGAAAAAGCAAAGACTGAACAAATGACAATCCGTTTGAAATAATACTTGAAAACACAGAATATGACATGACTCTTTGCTTCAAAGGCAACAAAAACTAAAAATGTCCTCATTAAAGTATACCTTGCTTCGTACTTGTTGAATATTCAAGAATACTGGCTTCCATATAGGATTGTGGTCATTCTTTTTTACTTCTGTTTTGCAAATGGGAATTTGGGTGCCAGCTTCCACAACTTTTGATATCAATAAAAAGGGATCCTACAAGACAAGAAAACGTATGTATTATACCGTAACTTCCATTCCTCATAAAACCTACCCAAAAAATGAAAATGAGCACATACACTTTTTGAGAAGAGATTCCTATATTCCAAATCTGAACACCTGAATATCAGCTCTATTGTTGTCTTCGAACTGATACATTCCTCAGCATTCACCATGAGTCTCCCACAGTTCTGAGGGTAATTTGATCTAGTAGAATCTTCAAAGCATAGATCCAAGGTCAATGACCGACCAGGTTTTGTAATTATCTGCACAGGCGAAATTGTTAATGGGCAGACTCTACGTAATGTGAAGTGCGGCATTATATTTACAAAATCTCCTTCTTTAATATAAATCAATTTGTCTTTTGTCAAATACACACACACACAAGAGCTCCTTATTTTCAAGAAAACTTATATGCTACTCATCGTAGTCATTAAACACACTTTAACTCTGAAGGCTGGAAAATTTAAGCATTCTAACGCATTATTTATGGGGAAGGACCGAAGGAACAATTGTAGTGTCAGATAATGATTGTACAATATCAAAATGACTTCATTGCTGAGATTTCTCTCCGTTCCTCTCACATTCATATTTAAAATTGTTCTATACAATGAGTTTTCCTTTAGTTGTTAGATATTAATGAACAAAAAGTAGATTTGTAGATGGTCTCAATGTTACCTCAGACAATGTACAGGTTGCCTCACCAAGATATTGCTGCTCTTCTAGCTTAAGCATCTGCAAAAGTCAAACAAACATGTTACCACAACTAGTGAACTAGCAAGGAATGTCCACCTAGTAAAATATCATGTCACCATGGAAACAAGGATATAGACAATCACCTACAAGGATATATGTTTAACCACAACTGTTTGAACACATCTTTACTTCTCACTTTTACGTGACAGAACTATATATTAGAACCATATCTCGGTCAACATAATATGATAATAAGATTATGAAAGTATTTCATCACGAAAACCATACCTTTACGTCTACATTGTGAAACTGGGTGTCAATATCATATATACGAAACCTGTGATGAAAGAAAATTTACTTATTAACTCCTGGCAAAACCACAAATGCTTATCTACTTTGTTAGTAATAGAAATATCATCCTTTACATTTAAACTTACACGAAAACCTGAACAACCTCAAAATGAAAAAAGAAAGTGTGCTTAGTGATCCATGAGGGATTCAAAGAATTTAGGACTACTTCTGTGCGGCCCAGTTCCTCAAGTGCTCCACTTTTTCCTTTTGCATAAAGAACCATCATTGGATCACTCTACGGCAAACAAGAGTTAAATATGAAACATGCAGCAAATATACGACCTTTAAGTGCTTAGTAGTTCGTAGTTTAACATATTTTCCTGGATGTGCATGGTTATATACACACCAAAAGATCAGACCAAGCATTAGCTAACCAGGCTGCTATAAAACTGAAAATAACGTTAAAAAAAATAAGAAGCAGAATTGATTGAGCAGACATTTGAACTATAGAACCGGAGCCAAGCTCAATTTGAGCTGAATGAAACTAAACTAAGTTTCGATCATCAACAATTATGATTAGATAAAGACTAAATGGAAATAGATTATACTAACAGAGTTTCAGAATCATGAAATGCTTAACAAATAAACCTTGGAGAGCACATCCCGGTCACGCAAGCCTGAAGCAGAAAAAGATAGCTGCAGCACAAAAGAAGCCACTGTTATGGTCCGAAAAAGTCCTTCCATAAAAAACTGATCAAGAATAGAAATTCTAACTGAGGAAGAGAGCGAAATGTCCTGAGAAACTTGTTCTAGAAAAAAAAAAAGAAAACCAGAGAAACTTGTTTCAAAAAAAAAAAAACCTCGATCTGAGAGTAGAGGCTATGATAGCCGCGATACTTTAGGAAGTTATCAACAGCATCGTTTAGAGCATCGGCAGGATTGAGGAGAGAGCCGGCGGTACCGCCGATGGCCATACGTCCACCGGCGACGTCGGAGAAGCAATTGCCCATTGGATTTCAGAGTGGGGGTTGACTGACTTCAGCAGGAGTGCGACCGGCACCGGGAAATTGACTACTTTCGTTTTCTCACATGGATACTTGATTTAAAAATTCCTTTGTTTAAACGATTCAAGTATCAACGACATTCAAAACAATTTGTCATTTTACAATTTTCTATGCAAAAATTATTAAATACAGTAGTTAATATTTTACTAAAATATTCTTAATATAGAGAAATTAATTTTTTTTGTCTTTATAATTTTAATTTGATTAAAACTAAAGTATCGAGCTGAACGTTTAAGTCTTAACCCTTCGAGGGCTAGACTAATAAAATAGAGCATCCAAATGAAATTAGGTTTAAAAGCGTTAGCTCTATCAGCGCTTAAAATTTGGCCCTAAGTAGGGTGAGGTTAGGCATTGTTAGGCCCATTTATATATAGATATATAGAGACATATATATATATATGTGTGTGTGTTTTTTTTTTTTATTGCTAATTTTTTTAAAGGAAATTGTTGCTACATAATTTATTTATTTTTACTTGTTATGGAAGGGTTAGGTACTTAAAGCAACCTCCTCTAGGAACATGTTGAAGACTAGACTATTATATATGTGTTGTCATTTTTAATATGATTCATGTTTATTATTACTAGTTAATACTCTCTCATGTCTTAAATATAAGACATAGTTGACTTTTTTTGGAAAGATTAAAAAAGCTAAATAAGTTACTTAATCATATTATATATTGTGTATCTTTAGATTATGTATAAGTTTATTAGTCAAGCTAATTAGGTTGGAGAAAAAATAAAAATACTCTAAAATAATTTAATTAGCTTCTTTTTTGTCTTATATTTACGATCGGAGGGAGTAGTTATTACGATATGGTTGGTTAATGGCCCAAAAATAAGAATAAAAATGTTTCACTTAATTTATTTCACATTACTCTAATTTATTTAATGTTGACAACATTTATTTGATAAATTAGAGCTTTAATTGTTGTAATTTATTATTTATATTTCTTTTAAAAAAAACACAGAAAAAATAGTTAAAATTTAGAAAAATAACTTACGGCTCTGGCCCGCATGGTCTCAAGCCGGGTTTTAAAAAATAGATGTTTTTCTTGCCCCAAGTTTAAAAGTGCAGCTCTAAGCCCTTTTAGACCCTGACCCTTCAAGGATCAAGGGTCAACCCTGATTCCCAGCTCTAATTAACATGGTACAACTCAATTCATATAGTTATAACTAAGTTGGATTTTAACTCAATATAACTCTCTCGCTATAATTTAATCATTAAAATATTAGTTTCTAAATTTTAGAAAATAAAATCATATCTTTTATGACATTTTAAATGGTCCAAGTTATACGGACTGCTCCTTCATATCCTTAATATAATATATATTTACCTAATTTGATTAGATTAAAGAAGTTAGTTAAGTTAGTTAATGTAACATATGTTTTCTAAAATACCCTAATCATCGTTCTTAATTCCTTCATTCTTTTTTCTCCTTAATTATTGTTAATGGAGTATTAATAAGATTAAATTATGAAAATATTGACGGACATAAAAAATATGTCTCTATTTAGGACCAAGGTCAACTACTCAAACCAAATATGTCCTATATTAAGCAGACCAAAGGGAGTAAATTGTAATTAGTTAAAATTAAACAACAAATACTTTGATTTTTTTTTTAAAAAAAAAAGTCTAAGTAACAATTGATTTGAAATGAAATCAGCCAGTATACATGGAAGGAGTAGGGGGTGGAGGCAGCGTTCGACAAGATTTAACGTCTCTAATTTTCTTTCTATCTCTAACTTTTTTTCAGGTGGACTCACTAAAAGCGCATTAGAGACTTGAAATTAAAATTTATATATTAATAGAATTAGAAGAACAACAAAAAAGAACTAATTATGCAAAATTTGTCAAAAGTTTTGATTAATCTGTGATTATCATTACACAAAAGAGGAACAACAACAACAAAAGTGCATAAGAGATTAGGGAGTCATGTTGGACGCGACCACCTAAAAGGGCAACATTTTCTCCTAATCTCCTATTACTTTTCCATGGTGATGGATCAATACAGACCAAAAGTGAAAAGGAGTGTCTCCCCTGTTTGGTCCCCATAGTTGCAAAAATTAGCTCCTTCACATTACTTTATCCACCGCCCTGCTTGTACTCCATTTGGTCCTTAATATACGGTATATTTATTTTATTTAATTAGATTAAAAAATTAGTTACTAAAACATGTATTTTCTAAAAAACCTAATCATCTTCCATAATTTCCTCATTACCCCTTCTCTTTGATTATTTTCGAATGAGCATCAATAAAAGAAAATCAGAAAAAGATTGACAAATATAAAAAATATATCTCATATGTATATCAAAACCAACTCCCTAAATAGATCCTATATTAAAAATTAGAGGGAGTTATAGGTAAAGACCACATGAATTGTGAGGGCAACTGCTTGCTTGCTTCATTCTTCACAGTACTTGGAAAAATTCATGGTCCCACAAAAACTAGGAAGATGAACCCATGTGATGAATCAATGGGATTTGATCCTCATAACTCATCCGAAACTGTGCACTGATTCACAATCTTCCACCTTCATTGAGTGTCTCATATTTCATAAATTAAACTTCTATAATGATGTAATTATATCTATTCCAAGAGAGTGATATTGAAAAAAGGAAAAAATAAACATGCATGTATGCTAGAGACGAACGACAGTTACAGGGAAGCAAACTAAGAAATTCTCCACAATTTCAAACACACTAGTCTACCTCCTTGACACCACAGTTCTTCTTACAACACACCATAGCTGTAAGCAAGGATTCATATGAAATCTTCAGCATACTAATTTTTGAATTACAAGTCACAATGGTCCATTCCCCAACTAAAGCAACTTTAATTGGCTAGGTAACTAAAAGAACTGTATTTTGAAGATCTACATTGAGCAACTTCGATATGCCCCTGCATATGTACATAAAGCATCCAGAGCTCCGAGAACAAGGAATCTGTCAGTATTTGGTATGTGATTGAGAAATCTGAGGACAGGTTGTGTTAAACAGCATACTATTGTTGATGATTAGTATCTGTGCCCGACTGCAAGGAGGACTAATAGCTATCATATCCTATACCAGTTTGTTGATCACCGTGCATTATCCCTTCAGCCGCTTCAGACCTTGTGAGATCAACAACACTGGAACTGACAATTTAATCACCACAGCTTTATTACAGTAGAGACTGGTCAAAATGAAACTAGAACATTTCTTTAGGCCTGTTTTTGCCATATGCTAACTCAGCACACAAATTTAGATTTAAATTTTTATATAAAATTCACAACCTTTTTTAGGAATTTAGACTGTACAATTCAATGCTTTGTCCACCAAAGAGTAAAAAGAAAAAAATATAAAATGCAAAGATAAAAAATTAAGCTGGTAATTTAAGGCGGCCCCACTAGAAAAAATGCCATTGTTCTGGTTAAAAAGTAATTCCTAAATGCCATGATAATTAATCAGAACTATGTCCTCAGCATCAAGGATCTAAACAAAGTTTCTAAAACAAAAGTTAAGATTTACCCTAGATATGGATAAGCAGTGGAGGTGACAGCTTCAGGAATGTATTCATCCGCAGTTTGATCAGAATGATACGGAACATTTGCTGATGATGAAGCGTGTGACTGCATAATAGGATTGACATAGCCCACAGGTTGTGGATTTAGATCACTCCGATGAACATATTGAGGATCTGATATTGATTGAGCTTGACTTCTACGCATATTCACCGTTGATGAATAAAAGTTAGACTGTGAATTCAGGATATATGTATGTTGAGGATCTGCTAGTGATTGAGCATAGCTGCCACCCATACTTACCATGGAGGAAGAAAAGTCAGTTTGTGAGTTTAAGTTCATCTGATATGCGTGCAGAGAACTTTGCGACGATGGACAATACATGGTGCCCATATTCATCAAGGAACGATATTCAGGTTGATAGTATTGGTATGGCATATCCTGATATGCACGTTGAGGTTCGGGCACTGATCCACCAAAACTACCACTCTTTCTAGCTGAATAAGTATTCTGCACATCAAGAGGCCATGCTGGGAGATGAAGCTGGCCCTCTGAAGTTTGGTACTGCATGGACAGTGCCGGGGCTGAAGTTCGCATAATTTGCTTGTTGATTGATATCGGGCGAAACAGCGATAATAGACTTTTTACCTGCATCACCACAACAAACTTCAACTATTTAAATACTAGTAAACATAAGAGTTTTTATTTAATATTAAAAAGGATGAGAAAATAAAAATGGCATAAATGTGGTTAAATTGATTAACAAGAGATCATGATGAAGCTTACTTGTCCAAGATTGAGTTCAGGACTGAATTTGTGACCGCCTTTCTGGTAATTATCTTGAATCGCGTATTTAAAGCAGCTTTCTGGCAAGGGTAAACAGTTCTGATGAATCTTAAATTTTACCTGCACAAAATCCAAAGGGAGGCAGGAGGCAGAGGGAGAAAGGGGGGAAATTGTTATCATATGTTATGCTATGATGTCATAATCCAAACTTTGCAAATAGGAGCAACATAGGATTAGATAATTATGTTAGCCTCTCATAGAAAACACAATTTATGCTGTAAACATCTGTCCATCTGAATGATGCTACCAGAATTATTTCAATTATCTACTACACCAGAAAATACCATTTTTAATAGGTGGTTGGGCATTTTCCCCTAAAAAAACTGGGGACAGATTCAATTAGGTTGCGCCATACATACATATATAAATAAACAAGCATGCATGTACATTTGTCTCTGAGTGTGGTTTTTGTAAGTGAAGGTTAAGAGCTTCACCTGGGCTGGGAATTTTCCACCAAAAGCTGATTCTTCTATCCCTAGCTTCCCACTAGATGTTGCTGTATATATACCATAGAGAAGCTTTGAATCACAATCAAACAAGAAAAGGCATGTGCCAGGCTGTATTTTCTCTACAACTTCCTTTCTCCATTCAGGGAGCCCAAAAACTCGGAATCGGTAGCATTCTGGCTTTGTTACATGATTGCACATGAATATAAAGCCAGAAAGTTCTTCCTGGTTGTTCAAGGCCTTCTCCTTTTCAGGCATTGAATCTCTGCATGTGAGCAACAGGATCACAAACAGGGTGAGAAGAAATAAGAGGAAGTATATCCTGTCAATAAGGGGGGAAAATCATGGGAGAAATCCCATTGACCTCTAATTTAAATCACAAAACTTCTTTGTCGCAAGCCAGGATAAACAATAGAAGAAAATTGAATATCAAGAGACTAGATATCAGGAATGAAATCAGGTCAAGAGTGACACACAGATTTTTTGCGATAATTTCCTTTGCAGATTTAATTATTGGCACATCATCAAGAACTAATGGATAAATGACAAATTTTTTGTTGTAAATTCTTTGAAAAATAAGAATTCAATTGCAGAAAATAAGGCCATTCACATGAGTTAGTACCTTTTCATCATAAAAAGTATCAATCAACAGATGTTTTTAACATCTCCTAACGTGATGCAATAAGAAATCCACATAGCCAAGGACAAATGGGATGAAATTACATATGGTACACAATCATATCTAACACAAACTAACGAGTACCCTACCCATGAAAGCATGTTTCTTGTAACAAAGACCTTCATGTTCATGTGATATTCTCATGCATGTTACCTTTGATTTACTCTATCTTGACTCCCAAGAAAGTCAAAATACTGATAACGTACGAAACAAAATCATAACGATTAATGTGGAAATCCTTGAATCGTATGATGCCCTAGAATTCCAACAAGCAGTATGGATCAAGCCAAACATAAATTTCAAAATGGGAGAAAGGAAAAACCCATGAAATGTGAGTTTCCAAAAACACACAAACTGACGTAGTCATCTCGCATTCTTGAAATAATCAGCGAACAAAGCAAAGAATATGACGACAAGTGATCAAGGGTTTCAAGCAGGCTTATACAAAGAAGAATAGTTAAAATCGTATAATATAATGAAAAGGAAATGGCATTTTAGAAGGGAAAGAAATAGTACCGGCGATATAGCATTCTTTGGGAATAATACATCATGAAGAAGTTCACTGCGTGTAAATCCCCTCCGACTCAGTAATGATTTTGCTTCGACCCTTCCATTTCAAGTTTCAGCTGCGCGGCTCTTTAGGCCCCGTTTGGTACTCGGTGGGGAGGGAGGGAAATATTAGCAAATTCCTCGTTTCGTTAATACACATACATTTTGGACAAATCTTCTTAGAAATCCAAGTTCCTGACTCACCAATCTTCCCTCATATGTGGGAAGATCGAGATCTACCAAAATTGGTGGGATCTCAAGTTCTCAAATTTTGAATTTGGCGGAATTTTTTTTTACACGAATTCGAACTTGATGAGGAGTAAAGATATATTTTAGCCAAAAAAAAAATCTTTTTTATTTTGAATTAATTATTTTTTAGAGTATAATATACATTTCGATTCTTTACCAACTACTACCCCTTCATTTTCATCCTACCAAATAACATCTTCCCTCAAGCCATCTTTCCGATTTTTCAAAATCTTCTCTTTCCTTTATTTCCTTTCTCTAAATTTCTTTCCTTCTTCAATTTTTTTCTGTACCAAACTGGCTCGGCAATTTTTCTTTGTTTTTTTGATATGTAAAAATGGTGGAAAGTGTGCAACTACTGCGGGTTCTGTTGAAGCGAGACGCCTCCCGGCAGTGTGTGCTTCAACTGAGGCGGATTACGAGTGGTTTCTGCAACTCAAACCCTGAAGCACTGCTTAAGAGAATCGTGTGCATTTTATTTGGGCCAAACGCACATGTTGGTTTGGCAATTTTTCTTGAACTGCTGCGCAAAGCACAAACTCACGTCACGACAAATTAGCTCTTGAAAAGGCTTTTCTTTGAAGGAAAATTAAAGACTCTGCTCACCTATTACCCGCATCCCGAGTGTGTTTGATTTTATAAGGTACTTGTGTGCAATGCAATGGCGGATTTTGGAGAAAATGTTTAGGGGCTAAATATGTACTTATTAACTAATTAAAAAATTTTATGATTATATAACATTTTTAAAATATATTAAATTTTACATTATATTAAATTTAAAAAAAAAAAAAATCTGAGGTTTGTCATGATTTCTTGGACTTTTAATACTACTTTTTCTTAATTTTGTACTATAAGTGTTTAAGAAGAAAATTTGAGATTTCAGATGATCAGAATTAATGTTTTGGGGATTACGAAAAGTTATAAAAAAATCCTCGAAATTTCTGGAAATTGCAATCAATGAAGAAAAGGCACAAGGGAAAATTACAGAAAAATACCCATAATTTTCAGAAATTATTACACTCTACAAAGTTTTCAAAGATTTGTACTTTAATCTCTTTTTTTAAAAAACATTAAAAATAAAAAACTAAACATTTTTTTTGGGGGGCATATCAAAGATCCGCCATTGTTTGTTTGTTTTTAAAGAACATTAGATATTTTTCTCTATGTATGCCCATAATTAATAAAAGTAGTAGGTAAAGTAATAATTAATATGATATTAGATTTTAGTGCAATTATTAGGGATAATATAAGAAATTATTTAAATTTTATGACTTTAACTATTTTTATTGGTTTGTAAATTGTTAGTTGATCTTATAATAAAGACCATTAGCATATTAATCCGGCTCTTAAGTTTAACAAACACCAAACACCAATTTTGAGAGTTTATTAAGGATGACGTGAGTTATGACATATATATATATATATATATATATATATATATATATATATATATATATATATATATATATATATATATATATATATATATATCCTGAAATATTTCAGTATACTGAGCGTTGGAGAAGAAACTCATTAAGACAAGTTTACCTCAATTGAATTGGAGTTAACACCAATTTTGAGAGTTTATTAAGGATGACGTGAGTTATGACATATATATATATATATATATATATATATATATATATATATATATATATATATATATATATATATATATATATATATATATCCTGAAATATTTCAGTATACTGAGCGTTGGAGAAGAAACTCATTAAGACAAGTTTACCTCAATTGAATTGGAGTTCCAGTTATATCAAAACTAGTCGAAACAATAAAATCTGACAATCGAAAAAAAAAGGGGAAATATTAGGGAGGTTACAAGGAAAAGAAAAATATCGAAAGAGTCTCAACCCCAAATCCCCTATCAAAGTCTTTTCGATATTAATTACGGAATTCCAATATCAAAAAAATCTCGTTGTTAAAATGGTTTTTCCTGTTGTTAAAATTTTCCTATGAAAATATTGTTGTCAAAATGGTTTTTTCTTCATTCTGAAAATTTTCAAAGTTTCTAAAATTCTACATGTTGGAGGAAAAAGTCAGAAAATTTTTGACAAATGAAAAGTTATTTTAATGACATGAAAAAGCCATTTTTGACAACAATATTTTCATAGAGAAATTTTAATAACAGGAAAAATCATTTTAACAATAGAAAAAGTCATTTTGACAACGAGATTTTTTTGATATTGGAATTCCATAATTAATATAAAAAAAAAAGTCGTTAAGGACTTTTTTTTTAATATGAGATTTAGAGTTAAGACTTTTTTAACATTTTTTCTTTTTGTTGAGACCTCACTGATCCTTTCCCAAAAAAAAACAATGAGGAAGAAAATTGTTCGCCCAATTTAAACTTGAGACTTTTCGCAAAATATTTCCAATAATACATTCAAGTCTAGCGTCATGTGATGAATCAATGGGATTTGATCCTCACAACCATCTTAAACTGTGCACTGATTCACCTCTCTATTCAACTCAATCTTCCACCTTTATTGAGTGTATGTATCATAATTCATGAACTGAACTTCTATGGTGATGTAATTATAGAAGAGACTCATGATAGTGACATGCAAGTGAACTAAGAAATTCTCCACAATTTCAGACACATTAGTCTATCTCCAATCAATTGTTACAATACACCATGGCTGTAACCAAGGATTCATACGGAAATCTTCAGCACACCACCAACAACAGATTAGGAAACTATAAGGCCTGTACTTTGAAGATCTACAATGAGCAACTTCGATATGCCCCAGCATATGTGCGTACATAAAGCATCCAGAACTCCCAGACAAAGAATCAATCAGTATTTGGTATGTGATTCAGAAATCTGCAAGAACAGTTTGTGTTAAACAGCATACTATTGTTGATGGTTATCCACGCCTGCAAGGAGGACTCATAGCACTCATTCCCTATACCAGTCTGTTGATCACCATGCATTATCCCTTCAACTGCTTCGGAACTTGTACCAGCAAATACACTGGAACTGACAATTTAATCACCACAGTTTTATTACAGTAGAGACTGGTCAACATGAAATTAGAACATTTCTATGGGCCTGTATATTTAACATATGCTAACTCAGCAAACAGGTTTAGATTTAAATCTTTAAATCAAATTCTCACCTTTTTTTAAGGATGTGGGGTGGACAAATCATTAGTTTTAAACAACCCAGCTTCAGCTAATGCAAAGCATCTCTGTTTCCCAAAAGATACAAAAAATATATATATAATGTAAATATGAAAAATTAAGCTGGTAATTTAAGGCGGCCCCACTTGAGAAAAATGCCATTGTTTCTAGTTATTAAAAAAAAAAAATAACTTCCCAAATGCAAGCTGTTTCATTCCAGGGTAAATAATCAAAATTTTGACCTCAGCATCAAGGATCTAAACAAAGTTTGTAACACGAAAGTTGAGATTTACCCATGATACGGGTTAGCAGCGGAGGTGAGAGCTTCAGGAATGTATCCGTGCCCTGTTTGATCGGAATAATAAGGAATCCCTGATGATGATGAGGCATGTGACTGCATAATAGGATTGACATAGCTCACATCCACGTAGGGATTAAAATTTGGTAGTGGATTTACAACATTCGGATTGACATATTGAGGATCTGATATTAATTGAGCTTGATTGTTGCTCATATTCACTGTTGATAAATGAA
This sequence comes from Acacia melanoxylon, assembly GCA_019022615.1. Taxonomy (NCBI): domain Eukaryota; kingdom Viridiplantae; phylum Streptophyta; class Magnoliopsida; order Fabales; family Fabaceae; genus Acacia; species Acacia melanoxylon. The sequence goes on from JAFJYJ010000098.1 coordinate 1,371,436, forward strand.
AATTAGACTGTGGATCCTGCATAATAAGATTGGCATAGCCCACATCCACATGGGGATTAAAATTTGGTTGTGGATTTAGAACATTCGGATTCACATATTGAGGATATGATATTGATTGAGCCTGATTGTTGCTCATATTCACTGTTGATGAATGAAAATTAGACTGTGGATCCTGCATAATAGGATTGGCATAGCCCACATCCACATGGGGATTAAAATTTGATTGTGGATTTAGAACATTCGGATTCACATATTGAGGATCTGATATTGATTGAGCCTGATTGTTGCTCATATTCACCATTGATGAATGAAAACTAGACTGTGGATTCTGTATAATAGGATTGGCATAGCCCACATCCACGTAGGGGTTAAAATTTGGTTGTGGATTTACAATATTTGGATTCACATGTTGAGGATCTGATATTGATCGAGCTTGACTGCTGCTTATATTCACCGTTGATAAATGAAAATTAGACTGTGGATTCTGGATATCTGTATGTTGAGGATCTGCCACTGGCTCATCGTAGACACCACCAAAACTTAACAAGGAGAAACAAGGGTTAGTTTGTGGGCTTAAGTGTATCCGACGTGCAAGCAGAGAACTTTGCGATGATGGACCACAAATGGTGTCACCCATATTCGTCAAGGAGCGATTTTCAGGTTGAGGTTCTGGCACTGATTCACCAACACTACCACTATTACCAGCTGAATAAGTATTCTGCACACCATGAGGCGATGCTGGGAGATGAAGCTGGCTCTTTGAAGTTTCGTACTTCATGGACTGTTCCGGGGCTGAAGTTGGCATACTAATTAGCTTGTTGATCGGATCCGTAAAAAACATCAATAACAGACTTTTTACCTGCACCACAACAACAAACTTCAACTATAGTAAACATAAGTTTTTGTTTAACATTATAAAGGATGAGAAAAATTAAAAAAGGGCATAATTGTGGTTACATTAATTAACAAGAGATTATGATGAAGCTTACCTGTCCAAGATTGAGTTCAGGACTGAATTTTTGACCGCCTTTATGGAAATTATCTTGAATCACATGCTTAATCATCCTTCCTGTCAAGGGAAGATAGTCCCCATAGTCCTGACGATGCTGAAATTCTACCTGCACAAAATTGTTATCGAAAGTCATGATGTTATGTTATGATGTCATAATCCAAACTTCGCAATTAGGAGCAACATGGGATTAGACAATTATGTTGGTCCTATCTGACGATACTACCAGAATTATTTCAATTATCTACTACACCACACACACACACACACAGATATATAAACTGACATGTATATACGTGTGTCTGTGTGTGTGGTATGTGTAAGCGATGGCTAAAAGCTTCACCTGGGCTGAGAATTTGTGACCAGGAGCCGATTCTTCGTTCCGTAGCTTCACACTAGAGGTTGTTGTATACATACCATAGAGAAACATTGCAAGGATATCATAGAAGAAAAGGTACATGCCAGGCCGTATTTTCTGTAGAACTTCCTTTCTCAGTTCAGGGAGATCAAGAACTCCAAATTTTACTGGCATTTTTAAATGATCAAACATGAACATAAAGCCAGCAAGCTCTTCCTGGTTGTTCAAGGCTTTCGCCTTCTCAGGCATTGAATCTCTGCATGAGTCAGCAAAATGATCAAAAACAGGGCGAGGAGAAACAAGCGAACGCATTCACTGTCAATAAGGGGGAAAATCATGGGAGATATTCCCGTGACATGTTATTAAAATCACAAAATGTCATTGTCGTAAGCAAGGATAGACAATAGAAGGAAATTGAATATCAAGAGACTAGATATCAAGTGTGTAATTAGGTCTAGAATTACACACAAATTATGCCATATCCATTGGCCAAAAATATTATGCCAAAGACCTTCATGTTTCTTATAACAAAGACCTTCATGTTCATGTGCAGTTCTCATGCATGTCACCTTTGATTTCTCTGTCTTGACTCCCAAGAAAGTCAATCTAAAGATAACAAGTGTATTAACACATACATAAACTGACCTAGTCATCTCGCGTTCTTGAAAGAATCAGTGACCAAAAAGCAAAGAATGTGACGACAAGTGATCAAGGGTTTCAGGCAGGCATAAACAAAGAACAATGGTTAAAATCGCAGGCTATAATGAAAATGAAATGGTGTTTTAGAGGTACCGGCGATATTGCATTGTTTGGGAAGAAGACATCACGAAGCAGTTCACTGCGTGTAAATCCACTCCAACTCAGTAATTGTGATTTCGCTTCGACACTTTCAAGAATTCTTCTTGGACTGCTGCGCAAAGCACTACTAAAGTCACGACCAATTAGCTCTTGAAAGGCTTTTGTTGGGAGGAAAATTAAGACTGCGCTCATGTAATGGGTGTTTACTTCTAAAACACGTAACCGGCTTCTCACCTATTCTTTTCCATTTGCTCTCAATTCTCGTTCTTTAGCTCAAGACTACACTGTTTTGGATAAAATAACGGAGGATGGACATTTTAAAAAAAAAAGAAAGTAAGTATTCAACCCTCTAAAATATTTTAAGCAATAATATTCAGTATTCTAAATTAATTTTTAATATAGTTATTACCTTACAATATTTTTAGTGGCACCCAATATCTAGGACTCATCGCCCTGAAATATTTTTCAATGACACATACTCACATAGTATTGTGAAAGTTATTTTTAGTGCATCAAACAACATAATGTATTTTTTTAGTGATTGAGAAAAATACTTTAAGAGCAAAATTGTAATAAAATTTATTTTAAGAGATACTGAATGCTAATGTAAAAATATTTTTTGGATGCTAAGTTTATTAATAAGTAATTTATAATACTGAATGCTTCCAAAAAAATAATCCAGGAGACTGAATGGCTTTTTTTTTTTTTGGAAAAATAAAAGGAGACAAGCTAGATCCAAAAATAAGATAGTGGAATTTTCTTCTTGCTCTTTTCCTCTCAATGTCGAACCTGAGACCATAAGGTGAGAAATCAATTTCTCTTAACCAACCATACGGCACTCTAACGTTGACAGTGGAATTTTCTTCTGATCCAACTCTTAAAAGTCATATCTTTTAATCTATACATTAAAAAAAATTATGAAATACTAGTACTAATTATTGTCTTTGATATAACATCCACCTTCTAATTCAATTTCTTTGTTAAAATGTACTACACCTTATATTGAAAGGAGTGTGGTCATTTTAAAAGCCTCAACGTGGAATATATAACATTATGAAATTTCAAGAATTAATTCACACAGTAGCCATTAGCCAGCTAAACATCACTCCCAGAACAACGACTCAGCGTTAGTCTTCCACACAAACCACATATCAGATCAGATATGTTAAATCGTGTTGGGTTCTATATGACAAGAGTGCATTTTTATTTTTTACCACGCGGAATTAATTTTCATACTTTCGCACCTCCAATCTTATTGCTGCTAGTTTTAAAAATATTAAATGTTAATATTACAAATGTTAACAAAACATTTTTAAAAACTAGCATATTAATCTGGGTCTTATATCTCAACTGACATCAAACCTCAATTTTAAGAGTTTATTAAGCATGACGTGAGGATGAGTTAAAAGTCTTTGTAAAAGGTAAGATGAGTGCACAGGACAGAAAAAAAAAACATATAATCCAGCAGCTGAAATATTGGGAATATTAGAAAAATGACAGAAAAATACTACTTAAACTTCAAAATCCTGTTGACAATAACAGTAATGAGATTAATAAAAATAGTAAAGTAGTTGATAACTCATTTTTAGGAAATTATTTATTTGAGATTTTAAAATTCAAGTGGTATTTTTTAAGATTTTTCCTAAAATATTTTAGAACGCTAATTGCTGCAAAAAGAAAAATCTCATTTACCCCAGTTAGAAGATTACTTGGATCATTTTTTCTGACTTTTCACTAAATTGGAGCTACTCTTTTTGATTGTCATGTTATATCAACTAGTTGAAACAGGGGGAAAAAAAGAAAAGAAAAGAAAAGGCTAATAACCGAAGAAAATTGCTCGCCCAATTTAAATTTAGAGACTTTCCGCAAAATATTTCCTTTACTCTCAGGTCTGCAAGGAAGACCAATGGCAACCATATCCAATACCAGTTTGTTTATCACCATGCATTAATGCATTATCCCTTCAGCCACTTCAGAGTTCAGACCTTGTAAGAGCAACAACACTGGAACTGACAATTTAATCACCACAGCTTTATTACAGTAGGGACTGGTCAAAATGAAACTAGAACATTTCTATAGGCCTGTTTTTGCCATATGCTAACTCAGCACACAAATTTAGATTTAAATTTTTAAATAAAATTCACAACTTTTTTTAGGAATGTAGACTGTACAATTCAATGCTTTGTCCACCAAAGAGTAAAAAGAAAAATATAAAATGCAAAGATAAAAAATTAAGCTGATAATTTAAGGCGGTCCCACTAGAAAAAATGCCATTGTTCTGGTTAAAAAGTACTTCCTAAATGCCATGGTAAATAATCAGAACTATGTCCTCAGCATCAAGGATCTAAACAAAGTTTCTAAAACGAAAGTTGAGATTTACCCTTGATATGGATAAGCAGGGAAGGTGACAGCTGCAGGAATGTATTCATACCCAGTTTGATCAGAATGATACGGAACATTTTCTGATGATGAAGCGTGTGACTGCATAATAGGATTGACATAGCCCACAGGTTGTGGATTTAGATCACTATGATGAACATATTGAGGATATGATATTGACTGAGTATTCACGTTAGACTGTGGATTCAGGATATGTGTATGTTGAGGATCTGCCAGTGATTGAGCATAGCTGCCACCCATACTTACCATGGAGGAAGAAAAGTCAGTTTGTGGGTTTAACTTCATCTGATATGCGAGCAGAGAACTTTGCGACGATGGACCATACATGGTGCCCATATTCATCAAGGAGCGATATTCAGGTTAATAGTATTGGTATGGCATATCCTGATATGCACGTTGAGGTTCGGGTACTGACTACTGATCCACCAAAACTACCACTCTTTCTAGCTGAATAAGTATTCTGCACATCAAGACTCAAGAGGCCATGCTGGGAGATGAAGCTGGCTCTCTGAAGTTTGGTACTGCATGGACAGTGCCAGCTGAAGTTGGCATAATTTGCTTGTTGATTGATATCGGACGAAACAGTGATAATAGACTTTCTACCTGCATCACCACAACAAACTTCAACTATTTAAATACTAGTAAACATAAGAGTTTTTATTTAATATTAAAAAGGATGAGAAAATAAAAATGTCATAAATGTGGTTAAATTGATTAACAAGAGATTATGATGAAGCTTACTTGTCCAAGATTGAGTTCAGGACTGAATTTGTGACCGCCTTTCTGGTAATTACCTTGAATCACGTATTTAAAGCAGCTTTCTGGCAAGGGTAAACAGTTCTGATGAATCTTAAATTTTACCAGCACAAAATTCAAAGGGAGGCAGGAGGAAGAAGGCAGAGGGAGAGGGAGAAAGGGGGGAAATTGTTATCATATGTTATGCTATGATGTCATAATCCAAACATTGCAAATAGGAGCAACATAGGATTAGATAATTACGTTAGCCTCTCATAGAAAACACAATTTATGCTGTAAACATCTGTCCATCTGAATGATGCTACCAGAATTATTTCAATTATCTACTACACCAGAAAATACCATTCTTAATAGGTGGTTGGGCATTTTCCCCTAAAAAAACTGGGGACAGATTCAATTAGGTTGCACCATACATACATATATAAATAAACAAACATGCATTTACATTTGTCTCTGAGTGTGGTTTTTGTAAGCGATGGTTAAGATCTTCACCTGGGCTGGGAATTTTCCACCAAAAGCCGATTCTTCTATCCCTAGCTTCCCACTAGATGTTGCTGTATATATACCATAGAGAAGCTTTGAATCACAATCAAACAAGAAAAGGCATGTGCCAGGCTGTATTTTCTCTACAACTTCCTTTCTCCATTCAGGGAGCCCAAAAACTCGGAATCGGTAGCATTCTGGCTGTTACATGATTGCACATGAATATAAAGCCAGAAAGTTCTTCCTGGTTGTTCAAGGCCTTCTCCTTTTCAGGCATTGAATCTCTGCATGTGAGCAACAGGATCACAAACAGGGTGAGAAGAAATAAGAGAAAGTATATCCTGTCAATAAGGGGGAAAATTATGGGACAAATCCCACTGAAATCTAATTGAAATCACAAAATGTCTTTGTCGCGAGCCAGGATATATAAACAATAGAAGAAAATTGAATATCAAGAGACTAGATATCGAGAATGAAATCAGGTCAAGAGTGACACACAGATTTTTTGCGATAATTTCCTTTGCAGATTTAATTACTGGCACATCATCAAGAACTAATGGATAAATGACAAATTTTTTGTTGTAAATTCTTTGAAAAATAAGAATTCAATTGCAGAAAATAAGCCAATTCACATGAGTTAGTACCTTTTCATCATAAAAAGTATCAATCAACAGATGTTTTTAACATCTCCTAACGTGATGCAATAAGAAATCCACATAAACAAGGACAAATGGGATGAAATTAAATATGGTATACAATCATATCTAACACAAACTAACGAGTACCCTACCCATGAAAGCATGTTTCTTGTAACAAAGACCTTCATGTTCATGTGATATTCTCATGCATGTTACCTTTGATTTACTCTATCTTGACTCCCAAGAAAGTCAAAATACTGATAACGTACGAAACAAAATCAGAACGATTAATGTGGAAATCCTTGAATCGTATGATGCCCTAGAATTCCAACAAGCAATATGGATCAAGCCAAACATAAATTTCAAAATGGGAGAAAGGAAAAACCAATGAAATGTGAGTTTCCTAAATTTGACTGTGCTCACTTATTACCCGTACCCCGTTTGGTCCAGAAAAGACAAAAAGCCTAAAAACTATTTTTCCAACCTTATATATGTTTTTAAGATAAATTGGTGAGACAAGTTTTACCTTAATTTATATAAACGTATTTTTATAACATCAAATACTAAATAAAAAACAGGACAGTAATATTTTCTCATGAAATTTCAAAATTCTAACTCACTTTTAAAAATAATATCTTTTAATATGCACATCTAAAAGTTATGAAAAATGAGTTAATTTAAAAGTCTGAATGTGCAATATAACATTACGGAATTTCAGAATTAATTCAAACAATAACTTAGATTAATCCAATTGATAAAGAGTTGACTTATAACTAAAAGATTATGATAAAAAAACCAATAATAAGATATTTGGAAAGTTAGAAAAATTTAAGAGGCAATAGGTGAGGGGCATTAGATTCTAATCTTCCACACCGACAACATAACATATATTTTTAATTATCCTAAAGAGCATTTTTATTTTTATATTTTATAAAATGTCTTTTTACACTTATGATCTTGAATCTTGATACTGTTAGTCTGATTAATAAATTAAAATGAAATGAGCAAAGGTCAACAAAACGTTTTTAAAAGCTAGCATATTAATCGGGCACTTGAGTTTAACACACATCAAACACAAATTTTGAGAGTTTATTAGGGATGACGTGAGTTATGGAATACATACATATATATATTATCCCACACCTGGAATATTTCAGGACACTTTGCAGAAGAAACTCATTTAGTGTCCATTTAAATTAACGGTAGAAAGTTACTTTTTAATGTGATTTATGGATCATAAAGTAAATGTGTAAGAAGAGTTTTATCTTATTTGTGTGACCGTACTTTTCTAGCACCCACTCAAACAGATAAGTTTACCTCAATTGAAGGATTACTTGGATTATTTTTCTAACTTTTCAATAAATTAGAGTTGCTCTTTTTTATTTGTCATGTTATATCAAAATTCAAAACTAGTCGAAACAATAAAATCTGACAACCGAAAAAAAACCAATGAGCGAAGAAAATTGTTCGCCCAATTTAAACTTGAGACTTGTCGCAAAATATTTCCAATACACTCAAGTCTAGCATCATGTGATGAATCAATGGGATTTGATGCTCATAACTCATCTGAAACTGTGCACTGATTCACCAATATTCTACTCAATCTTCCACCTTCATTGAGTGTATGTATCATGATTCATAAACTAAACTTCTATAGTGATGTAATTATAGAAGAGACTCATGATAGTGACAGGCAAGTGAACTAAGAAATTCTTCACAATTTCAGACACATTAGTCTATCTCCCAGCACTTGTTACAATACACCATAGCTGTAAGCAAGGATTCATAAGGAAATCTTCAGCATAGCACCAACAACAGGTTAGGTAACTATAAGGCCTGTACTTTGAAGATCCACATTGAGCAACTTTGATATGCCCCTGCATATTTACGTACATAAAGCATCCAGAACTCCCAGACAAAGAATCAGTCAGTATTTGGTATGCGATTAAGAAATCTGATCACAGTTTTTGTTAAACAGCATACTATTGTTGATGGTTATTATCTATCCACGTCTGCAAGGAGGACTCATAGCACTCATTCCCTATACCAGTCTGTTGATCACCATGCATTATCCCTTCAGCCGCTTCTGAACTTGTACCTTCAAATACACTGGAACTGATGACAATTTAATCACCACAGTTTTATTACAGTAGAAACTGGTCAACATGAAATTAGAACATTTCTATGGGCCTGTATATTTAACATATGCTAACTCAGCAAACAGATTTAGATTTAAATCCTTAAATCAAATTCACACCTTTTTTTAAGGATGTGGGGTGGACAAATCATTAGTTTTAAACAACACAGCTTCAGCTAATGCAAAGCATCTCTGTTTCCCAAAAGATACAAAAATATATATATAATGTAAATATGAAAAATTAAGCTGGTAATTTAAGGCGGCCCCACTTGAGAAAAATGCCATTGTTTCAAGTTAAAAAAACAATACTTCCCAAATGCAAGCTGTTTCATTCCTGGGTAAATAATCAGAACTTTGACCTCAGCACACGAAAGTTGAGATTTACCCTTGATACGGATTAGCAGCGGGGGTGACAGCTTCAGGTATGTATCCGTACCCTGTTTGATCAGAATAATAAGGCATGTGACTGCATAATAGGATTGGTATAGCCCACATCCAAGTAGGGATTAAAATTTGGTTGTGGATTTAGAACATTCGGATTCACATATTGAGGATCTGATATTGATTGAGTCTGATTGTTGCTCATATTCTCCATTGATGAATGAAAACTAGATTGTGGATTTTACATAATAAGATTGGCATAGCCCACATCCACGTAGGGATTAAAATTTAGTTGTGGATTTAGAATATTCGGATTCACATATTGAAAATCTAATATTGATTGACCCTGATTGTTGCTTGAATTCACCGTTGATGAATGAAAATTAGATTGTGGATTCTGCATAATAGAATTGACATAGCCCACATCCACATTGGGATTAAAATTTTGTTCTGGATTTAGAACATTCGGATTCACATATTGAGGATCTGATATTGATTGAGCCTGATTGTTGCTCATATTCTCCGTTGATGAATGAAAACTAGACTGTGGATTCTGCATAATAGGATTGGCATAGCCCACATCCACGTAGGGATTAAAATTTGGTTGTGGATTTAGAACATTCGGATTCACACATTGAGGATCTGATATTGATTGAGCCTGACTGCTGCTCATATTCACCGTTGATGAATGAAAATTAGACTGTGAATTCTCCATAATAGGATTGGCATAGCCCACATCCACGTAGGGATTAAAATTTGGTTGTGGATTTAGAACATTCGGATTCACATATTGAGGATCGATATTGATTGAGCGATTGTTGCTTGAATTCACCGTTGATGAATGAAAACTAGGCGTGGATTTTGCATAATAGAATTAACATAGCCCACATCCACATTGGGATTAAAATTTTGTTCGGATTTAGAACATATTGAGGATCGATATTGATTCACATATGGAGGATCTAATATTGATTGAGCCCACATCCACGTAGGGATTAACATTTTGTTGTGGATTTAGAACATTCGGATTCATATATTGAGGATCTAATATTTATTGAGTTGCTCATATTCTCCGTTGATGAATGAAAACTAGACTGTGGATTCTGCATAATAGAATTGGCATAGCCCACATCCACGTAGGGATTAAAATTTGGTTGTGGATTTAGAACATTCAGATTCACATATTGAGGATCTGATATTGATTGAGTCTGATTGTTGCTTGAATTCATCGTTGATGAATGAAAACTAGACTGTGGATTCTGCATAATAGAATTGACATAGCCCACATCCACATTGGGACTAAAATTTTGTTCTAGATTTAGAACATTCTGATTCACATAATGAGGATCTGATATTGATTGAGTCTGATTGTTGCTCATATTCTCCGTTGATGAATGAAAACTAGACTGTGGATTTTGCATAATAGAATTGTCCTAGCCCACATCCACGTAGGGATTAAAATTTGGTTGTGGATTTAAAACATTCGGATTCACATTGAGGACATTGAGGATCTGATATTATTGATTGATTCGTGATAATAGAATTGGCATCGCCCACATCCACATTGGGATTAAAATTTTGCGGATTTCATATTCACATATGGAGGATCGATATTGATGAATGAAAATTATGAATGAAAATTAGACTGTGAATTCTCTATAATAGGATTGGCATAGCCCACATCCACGTAGGGATTAAAATTTGGTTGTTGATTTAGAACATTCGGATTCACATATTGAGGATCTGATATTGATTGAGCCTGATTGTTGCTTGAATTCACCGTTGATGAATGAAAACTAGACTGTGGATTCTGCATAATAGAATTGACATAGCCCACATCCACATTGGGATTAAAATTTTGTTCTGGATTTAGAACATTCTGATTCACATATGGAGGATCTGATATTGATTGAGCTTGATTGTTGCTCATATTCTCCGTTGATGAATGAAAACTAGACTGTGGATTTTCATAATAGAATTGGCATAGCCCACATCCACGTAGGGATTAAAATTTGGTTGTGGATTTAGAACATTCGGATTCACACATTGAGGATCTGATATTGATTGAGCTTGACTGCTGCTCATATTCACCGTTGATGAATGAAAATTAGACTCTGAATTCTCCATAATAGGATTGGCATAGCCCACATCCACGTAGGGATTAAAATTTGGTTGTGGATTTAGAACATTCGGATTCACATATTGAGGATCTGATATTGATTGAGCTTGACTATTGCTCATATTCACCGTTGATGAATGAAAATTAGACTGTGGATTCTGGATATCTGTATGTTGAGGATCTTCCAGTGGCTCATCATAGACGCCAGCAAAACTTAACAAGGAGAAATCAGGGTTAGTTTGTGGGCTTAAGTGTATCTGATGTGCAAGCAGAGAACTTTGCGATGATGGACCACAAATGGTATCACCCATATTCGTCAAGGAGCCATGTTCAGGTTGAGGTTCTGGCACTGATTCACCAACACTACCACTATTACCAGCTGAATAAGTATTCTGCACACCAAGAGGCGATGCTGGGAGATGAAGCTGGCTCTTTGAAGTTTCGTACTGCATGGACTGTTCCGGGGCTGAAGTGGGCATACTAATTAGCTTGTTGATCGGATCCGAAAAAAACAGCAATAACAGACTTTTTACCTGCACCACAACAACAAACTTCAACTATAGTAAACATAAGTTTTTGTTCAATATCAAAAAAGATGAGAAAAATTTAAAAAGGGCATAATTGTGGTTACTTTAATTAAAAAGAGATTATGATGAAGCTTACCTGTCCAAGATTGAGTTCAGGACTGAATTTTTGACCGCCTTTATGGAAATTATCTTGAATCACATGCTTAATCATCCTTCCTGTCAAGGGAACATAGTCCTCATATTCCTGAAGATGCTGAAATTCTACCTGCAAAAAATTGTTATCGAAAGTCATGATGTTATGTTATGATGTCATAATCCAAACTTCGCAATTAGGAGCAACATGGGATTAGACAATTATGTTGACCTCACATAGAAAATACAATTTACGCTGCAAACATCTGTCCTATCTGACTGATACTACCAGAATTATTTCAATTATCTACTACACCAGAAAATACTATTTTTAATAGGTTGCACCACACACTAGCGGATCCAGGAAATTAATGAAGGGTGGATACGATATAAGAAATTAATAAATGGTGGGCATTCAATAATTTCAATACGTATATATTTTAAGGGTTAAGGTCCATTTTTGCCCCGGAAGTATACGCCGAGGACCATTTTTACCCTGGAAGTTTTTCTTGAAGCAATGTTGCCCCGGAAGTTTTTTTTAGGAGCAATGTTGCCCCTCCGTCAACGGTCAACTAACTGTCAACGGTTAGTTGACCGTTAAAGGAGGGGCAAAATTGCTCCCAAAAAAAAAAACTTCCGGCAAAATTGCTATTTAACCCAAAAAAATGTTATTTATGATATCATATATTTTTAATTCTTATTTATATAATATCTAAGGGTGGAAACAGGGAAGCCAGACGACTTTAGGCTTCACCCTTAATGCGCTGGCATGAACTTTGTTCGACAACAAAGTGGCGCTGTGACTGTTAGAGGCCATTTTTTTTATTTTGGCGCGTGCCCTCTTAAGGCGGGCCTATATTTTTTAAAATTTTATAATTAGGCTAATAGGCCACGGCGTCTCACCATTTAAAAACAGTCTACTTCAAGCAGTAAAAATAGGTCTATTTTAAGCAGTAGAATTAAGGGTGAAGCCTGGGCCGATTTGTGGCTGCTTTCCACCCCTAGATATTATATAAATAAGAATTAAAAATATATGATATCATAAATAACATTTTTAACATTTTTTTTTACTCGGAAGCAATTTTGTCCTGGAAGTTTTTTTTGGGAGCAATTTTACCCTGAAGTTTTTTGGGAGCAATGTTACCCCTCCGTTAACACCCCTAACGGTCAACGGTTAGTTGGACCGTGTGACGGAGGGGCAACATTGCTCAAAAAAAAAACTTTTTTCCGGCAACATTCTTTCCAAGAAAAACTTCGAGGGGGAAAATTGGTCCGGCAAGATATACTTAGGAGCAAAAATGGACCGTAACCCTACATTTTAATAACAAAAGTATATTACAATAAAAATAATTACAATGTCATAATTGTCTTATTATCAATGACATCAAATACATCTTTTTCAATTTCCATCATAAATACATATTCATATCAGATTCAAGAGTAGGCACTTACCCCCCTCGTACACTTGGATCCGCGCACTGGCACCACACACACATATATATATAAACGGAAATGTATGTACGTGTGTCTGTGTGTGGTATGTGTAAGCGATGGCTAAAAGCTTCACCTGGGCTGAGAATTTTTGACCAGAAGCCGATTCTTCGATCCGTAGCTTCACACTAGAGGTTGTTGTATACATACCATAGAGAAACATTGCAAGGATATCATAGAAGAAAAGGTACATGCCAGGCCGTATTTTCGGTAGAACTTCCTTTCTCAATTCAGGGAGCCCAAGAAGTCCGGATTGTACTGGCATTTTTAAATGATCAAACATGAACATAAAGCCAGCAAGCTCTTCCTGCTTGTTCAAGGCCTTCGCCTTCTCAGGCATTGAATCTCTGCATGAGTTAGCAACAAGATCACAAACAGGCCATAGGGCGAGGAGAAACAAGCAAACGCATTCACTGTCAATAAGGGGGGGAATCATGGGAGATATTCCCGTGACGTCTTATTAAAATCACAAAATGTCATTATCGTAAGCGAGGATAGACAAAAGAAGGAAATTGAATATCAAGAGACTAGATATCAAGTATGTAATTAGGTCTAGAATCACACAAATTATGCCATATCCATTGGCCAAAAAGATGGTGCCAGATCATTCATACCTAACACAAAATTACTTACCCATGAAAGCATGTTTCTTATAACAAAGACCTTCATGTTCATGTGCAGTTCTCATGCATGTCACCTTTGATTTCTCTGTCTTGACTCCCAAGAAAGTCAATCTAAAGATAACAAGTGTACTAACACAATCAAAACGATTAATGTGCGTGATCTTGAAAGAATCAGTGACCAAAAAGCAAAGAATGTGACGACAAGTGATCAAGGGTTTCAAAATGGGAGGCATAAACAAAAATAATGGTTAAAATCTTATGCTATAATGAAAATGAAATGGTGTTTTGAAAGAAGGTGACCAAAAAGCAAAGAATGTGTGTAAGATCAACTCCGACTCAGTAATTGTGATTTTCAGGACCCTTTCAAGAATTCTTCTTGGACTGCTGCGCAAAGCACTACTCACGTCATGACAAATTAGCTCTTGAAAGGCTTCTGTTGGGAGGAAAATTAGGGAAAATCCTTTTAGAACCCTTTTTGGTATAAAAATCTTAAAAAATCCACAAAATCGACAATCCGACTCAGTAATTGTGAGTTTTCGCTTCGATATAATTGTTCAAGAATTCTTGATATAGTTGTTAATGGGGGTTGATTTAGTTGTTAAAAAATTGTTGTTAATGGGACTGCTGCGCAAAGCACTATTCACGTCATGACAAATTAGCTCTTGAAAGGCTTCATTTTTTGATTTTTGGGAGGAAAATTAAGACTGCGTTCATTTAATGGCCGTTTGCTTCTAAAACACGTAACCGGCTTCTCACATATTCTTTTCCACTTGCTCTAAGTTCTCGTTCTTTAGCTTAAAACTACACTGTTTTGGATAAAATAAGGGAGGATGGGCATTTAAAATATTTTTCAGTAATATTCATATTCTAAATTAATTTTTAATTTAGTTATTACCTTAAAATATTTTTAGCGGCACCTAATATCTAACACTCACCACCTTGAATTATTTTTCAGTATTGTGAAAGTGATTTTTAGTGCACCCGACACCATAAAGTTTTTTGTGAGTGATTGAGAAAAATATTTTAAGAGGTAAAATTGCAATAAAAATTATTTTAAGAGATAAATGCTAACGCAAAAATATTTTTGGATGCTGAGTGTGTTAAAAATTAATTTATGATACTAAATGCTTCAAAAAAAAAAAAAATCAAAGAGACTGAAGGCCTTTTTTTATTTTATTTTTTTTTAAAAAAAAAGTGTTCATCCTTACCCAAAACGGTGTAATTTTGTGGTAAAGAATATGAGCGGGTGGGGGGGGGGGAAGGAAGATAATCTAGATAAAAAATAAGATTGTGGAATTTTCTTCAAATGCAGCCATTAAAAATCATATCTTTAATCTATACATTAAAAAATTATGAAATCTTAATTATTGTCTTTAATATAACATCCACCTTCTAATTCAATTTCTTTGTTAAAATGTACTACACCTTATATTGAAGGGAGTGTGGTCATTTTAAAAGTCTCAACGTGGAATATATAACATTATGGAATTTCAAGAATTAATTCACACAGTAGCCATTAGGCAGCTAAACATCACTCCCAGAACAACGACTCAGAATTGGTCTTCCACACAAACCACATATCAGATCAGATATGTTAAATCGTGTTGGGTTCTATATGACAAGAGTGCATTTTTATTTTTTACCACGCGGAATTAATTTTCATACTTTCCCACCTCTAATCTTATTGCTGTTAGTTTTAAAATATTAAATATTAATATTGCAAATGTTAACAAAACATTTTTAAAAACTAGCATATTAATCTGGGTCTTACAGCTCAAATGACATCAAACCTCAATTTTAAGAGTTTATTAAGCATGACGTGAGGATGAGTTAAAAGTCTTGGGTTAAGTATCAATTTTGTCTGCAAGATGCACTTGCGGAGCAATTTTACCCCCGAAGTTTTTAAGATAAAGAATGATATTCTTTCCGAAGTATAAAAACATAACAATGTTGCCTCTAAGTTAACTATCCTAACGGTCAACGTTGGGATTATTAACAGAAGGACAACATTGCTACGATTTTATATTTCATGGGCAACATTGCTTAAAAAACATAGCAATTTTACCCCTGAAGTATAAAAACGTAGCAATGTTGCCCCTCCGTTAACAAATCTAACGACCGTTGGGATTGTTAACGGAGAGGCAACATTACTACTTTTTTATACTTTATGGGCAACATTGCTACGCCGAAAACTTCAAAGACAAAATTGCTCCTAAACGCGTATTTTAGAGGCAAAATTAATATTTAACCCAAAAGTCTTTATAAAAGGTATGATAAAACATATTATCCAGCAGCTGAAATATTGGAAATATTAGAAAAATGACAGAAAAATACTACTTAAACTTTAAAATACTGTTGACAATAACAATAATAAGATTAACAAAAACAGTAAAACAGTTGATAACTCATTTTTAGGTTAAAATTTTTCCTAAAATATTTTAGGACGCTAATTGCTGCAAAAAGAAAAATCTTTTTGATTGTCATGTTATATTAACTAGTTGAAACAAGATAGGGGGAAAAAGAAGAAAATAAAAGAAAAGGCTAATTAGCGAAGAAAATTGCTCGCCCAATTTAAATTTAGAGACTTTCCGCAAAATATTTCCTTTACTCTTAGGTCTTGCGTTTTTTTTTTTTTAATTGTTCAAAAAAAGGTCTTGCGTTTTCGAGTCCTAGCCCACAATATTAATCTCATTCAAAATCAGCACAAAAGGCTTCATGAGTATGATTAGTGATGATCGATCACTTAATCTTGTGTAAACCGATATTCAAATCAGATGATATGGAGATAAGAACAGGAAGAGACTCGAGCCACACAGCTTTAAAGACTCGTTTCTGATGAGCTGATATTGAGTGTGATGGCTTGTGAGCATTATACCTAATATCAAAAATGTGAATAACTGGATCTGCTGAACCAGATGTTATGTACAGACCATCAGGAGACCATGCCTGATTTATCAGAGCTGATTGAGATTCACTGCTTTCTTGCTTCCATCCAAAGGCATGTAGCTCTGTCGTTCTTGATCTCATATCAAATAAACGAAGCTGCTTCTCTGGAGTCCTGAGGGGAAAGCCAAAAAAACAGAAAAAGAAAACATGTTTAGTAATATCTTTCCATTAGAATTTAGAACTAACAGGCCAAACAACTTTCTGGACACTCAAATCCAAGAAATGATCTTGGGTTTGAAGCCCTTCATAGACAGTTTATTGGTTGGGAGTAATTGAACCCAATCTATCTTGTTATAACCCTTAAGAGCACAATACAATGTCAGCCTATGTAATAATAGCATTCATCTCATCAAAGGAACAACAATGACAAGTATGGAAATGAATGTAGTTTTAAAATACTTAGCCAGTGCAAATATTTCCTCTGATGTTTAAAAGTTCTGGGTTCTGGACTACATATTGTCTTGGAGATCGTCAAATTAGCATACTTATAGATTCTATAATGCATTAGACAAGCATTCAAGACGAACATGAACTTGAAGAATTTGGCAATAGGATGGTAGAGCATGTGGGGGAAGAAACTAGGAGCAACTGATTAACAAAGCAGACTCCAAAGGAAGTTGCAGAAAAATGATTCTTACCCTGTTTGAACCATGAATAAATTGAAGTCACATGGATTTGGCAGCACACTCATGCATTTATTATCAATCTGATGCTTGAAATATTCTCTTCCCACATGAGTGTCAAACCCAAAAATTCTTTTGTCTGCACCAGCAGACAATACTATTTGTTTCTGCTGCATACCAGCGACTCCCATGACAGTAGATGAATGGAGATTCTTGTGCAATGTTTTTGGCTTCCATATTTTCTCACCATCCTCACTCCAAAGTATAACAGCATGGTCAGATCCCCCAGTCACAAAGCAGGTATCTTCCCAGGGCATAAAAACAATGCTATTTATGACACCTTTAGAATGAGGCTTGTCCTCTAAGAAATTCACGCATTCTCTCTGACCCAAAAAAGAAACACATATAATATAGATTTCAATCAGTTAACCTGATTCCAAAGTACGATTTTCAGGCCATGTTGCTTCTGTCAGTATTAAATATTGATAATAAGCCTTACCCCTTGTCTTCTCTTCAGATTTATAACTGATATTTGAGATTCTCCCGCATCAGCAGTGTAAACTGAATACAGGCTACTTCCATCCGGATGCCAAGCTATAACTTCTGGCCATCTCCTGTGTTCTGGGGATAAACAATCAGTAGAGCTAAGCAAAGACACTCCTGATCTACAGTTTAAGATGGAGAAAAAACATGAAACATATGTAAGATTTTTAAAATATTTAGAACTTAGAAGTATGAAATCATCAATTACTTATACAAAACTTCATTTATTGTGACGAAAAAACTGTCACCCAGAACTAACCAAGAAATCAAAAGTCCCTATAATGCCTCCAGAGAGAATATGAAAATAGATAGCTCAATGACCATATGTAGATGGCTAAAGAAACTTTTCATAAACCAGGTAACAAAATCCAACTTCTACAACATGTGTCCATAAAAAGATTTTAATAACTAAAAACGTTGTCATTTGTCTAACCTTACCATTCATTGGACTTATTGATGCATATGTTAATCATACAACTTGAGATCATATATTAATTGACGTTATAAAGCTAAGATTCAACTAAAATACATGACACACTAAGAGCAACAAAATGAAAGATAAATAAATTATAAGCCATACCCTTTAGACTGAATGCGCCACAACTTAACCACTCCATCCAAAGCACTGCAAGCATTCCCAAAAATAGCAAAAATCAGACACTATTTTTTTTTTTTTTTGGGGGGGGGAAAGAACGCCTTAAACTTTGTTTATATTTACATTAGAGCTGAGGATAAAAAGAGCTATCACATCCAAAAAGAAAAACCCATACTTTCATATAAAGTTTGCAAGCAAAGCATTCTATGATTTCTATGTCACATAAGTTTACCTAGCTATTGTTTCTAAATAAAGTTAAAAGTCATGGTAGTGAGTAGTAACTCCAGAAGCATCACTTGGAAACTAAAAGCCTAGTTAGAAACCATCATACCAGTTGACAAAAATAAACCTTACAGATCAAACCTGCCGCAATCAAATGTGGGAGTAGGGAATAAATTGAAAAGATAATCCACTTTGAAACATTTGACATGAGTCAACTTTAAAGTTTTGATAAATTGCTTATACACAATTGTCATGGAAAATTATAAATCAAACAATTTCATCACCTTGTTGCAAAAAGATTATCATTCACGGGACACAAAGCAAGACTACGCAACTTCCTCTTGTGTTGACTTGGGATAATGATGCTTGATTTACAGTGTACTAAGCGTGGTGATGTACTGCTACCTATTAGAGGAATCAATTCATCTTGTTCTTTATGCTCTGAAAATCAAAGAAATTTCTTGTGAGACTCAGTATCAAGCAACAACAATCTTGAAATGAAGAGGAAAAAAATAGATTGCATAAAGTCGATAAAAGCACAAATAGGCTCAATATATATCAAAAGTAGCAATAAAAACTAACAGAAATGAATCTTTTACCAAGCTTCCTTTTTGTGCCTTTATACTTGATGTCCTTTACTTCCTCATCTGTAGAAACTTCTTGAGACTTTTCCTCTTTTACTTTAGTACCAATAGTTGCGCGACTGGAGAGTGATGGACTGGATTCAGAATCAGTACTTATTGTTATTGAAGCTTTCTCCGAAGTCCTTTGCAATTGTATATTTTGGGAAGATGGTGGGATTATATCAGGAATAAGAAGTTTTGGTTTACGATTATTATGCGCTATGGGAGGACCTTCATTTATATAGATGGGGCTGTTTGGTTCCAGCTTCACATTTTTTGTTCTATCATCCACACAACTTCTAGATGCTGCCACATTAGTTTGCCCTCTAAGGCGAGCCAGTTGAGATTCAGAATCTTTTAACCTTTTTTCCGCTTCCTCTAGCTGCACATCTCTCCCAAAAAGTTTAATCAGCCGCTAATTTTCATAGCCAAGTTGCCAAGTAGATCAAACAAACAAAAATTGCTTGCGATATGCATGCAATTATATACATCACTTATTGGTGCTATGCATATTTATAAAAGTTCCAACCTACAATAAAATTTGTAAGACCTATTTCACCAGTGCAGTATGTTTAAGCAAAACACAAGTCAGTACTGATAAGAAGAAAAAACAGAGGAAAACCCTATAGGGTAGTTTATTCATCGACAGGACGAAAATGCGAGAAAGGAAAACTGAAGAAATGGTAAATCGGAGACCTTAGATGTGTAATAAGAAATGCGTTGACGGAGATGTTGAACTTCGCTGGTGCGGTGATTGATCAAAGCCACCAATGCCTCCTCCTGATCTTCCATACTCGGTGTCATTTCCTTCTCTCTCTCTCTCTGGAAAACTAGTCGCGGTTATCAAATTCGACGCAGAAGAGTGAATCGCAGGAGGCGCGCACTATTACGAATTTTTATTAGTGGCGCCATTTTTCTTTTGGATTAATATTCCACTTTGTTAGTTCTTTGTTCTTACCCGTTTGTTTATTATAAGGTAAAGTTTATTTGGTCTTTTTATAAGGCATTTGCTTATTCCGAATAAGCATTAATTATTTATTTCATGTCTCTCCATAATTAATAAGGGTAGTGGGTGAAAGTAATAATTAATATGATCTTAGATTTTAGTGTAATTAGTAAGAGTAATATTGTAAATTACTTAGATTCTAAAACAATTTTATTGACTTTAACTACTTTTATTGGTTTATGAGAAAAGTTAGTTGGTGTCTTATAATAAGTACATGAAGGAGTATATATATACCCAAAAAAACGAAAATAAATAAACATGTTTATATAAATTCAAAACTCAAAAGTCGAGACAAAACTCATTTTACATATTTACATAGAAAAATATTTTAAAAAAAAATTATATACAAAAAAATTTAAATAGAGATAATGTCGGAAAAAACATCTTTCATTGTTAATCCAGAGATAAAGCAGGCCGAAGAGTTAAGCCCCAGCAACAAAAATGAGCAGCCAGCTCACGCTAATGAGCCGCCCATTAGCGCCATCACGCGCTTTTTTCGATGCTTGTGGGCTCTGCTCATTTGTTAATTACTTAATTTATTAGTCCTTATATATTTTTTTTTTTGGACGACCCACAAATCTTAAAGAAGAGAAATAATTATACGCCAATCTCTTAAAATCATCAAATTGAATTAAAATCCAATAAAACCTAGTTATGCTAGTGCCTTCATGAAATGATGAATGAGACCCAAATAGAATCTGCTCCGTTCCAACAAAATTGTGACCAAGACGTCTTGCTTCCTCCTGCGCAAGCATAATTACTTTCCCCGCTTTCTCGTTGAAAAGGCTCATACATGGCTTTAGGTACATATCTGCTGGACCTTCCTCGTCTGGAAGAAGTTGCAGTTGGAACCTTGGAATAATAGAAATCTTGTTGAGGTCTCAGCATTGTGTTGTTTGTGTACAAAGGATTAACACCTCGGAATCCTGATGAGAAACCTGACATTATATTCTTGAACCAGATGCTTGTAGAGGATGACACATCACTTTCACTGATCTTTTAGTGATTTTCCTGATCCATTATGCTCAAGAACATTCCTTCGCCAGGCCACTTCTTAACAAAAGACATCAATTGACTGAGCTAAAAGCCTAGACATAATTTCTGAATAGCCGCCTGCAATGGTTTGTTAGTTGGATGTGTAATGTGTTAGCAACTGTAAGTCTGTAACTGGCATAAGTCTTTAGAAGAATGACACCCAAAAGGGATTAACTAGTATAAGTTGTTGGGAGAACCACATCCCAAAAGCTAGCCATCAGAGTTACAAAACCTAAGACCTTATAAAACCCATCTTTCAATAAAATCTTCCCATGACTCAGTTACACACTCTTTAGTTCAAATACTACAATGCATTGAGATATTTAAAATGGCAAGTTTCAGCAACAATTTTTTTATTTATTTTAATTTAGCAAGGGCAAATCTTTTGAAAACTTGCCCCCAAGTCATATACCGATGCCTATGCCCAAAAGGATTAACTAATATAAATTGTTGGGAGAACCACACCCCAAAATCTAGCCATCAGAGTTACAGAACCTAAGACCTTATAAGACCCATCTTTCAATAAAATCTTCCCATGTAGGACTCAGTTACACACTCTTGAGTTCAAATACTACAATGCATTGAGATATTTAAAATGGCAAGTTTCAGCAACATGGTATTTAGTGGGGGTGAGCATGGGCAGGGTGAAAATTAATACGATGCCCTACCCAGGAATTGGGTAGTAAAATATCCGCCGATAGAAAAACCCTAATATTGGAAAAAAAAAAATGATATCAATCATGGGGAAAAAATAATTTCAAATACAAAACAATATTATAAACTTCAAATGTAATCCATAATTACAAATTTTAGAATATTCCAAAATAAGTCTACAGCTTAAGTCTTAAAATTAAAAAGACTATCGTATATCTTAACAAATAGTCAAATACACATACATGAAAAATTAAATAATATCCATAATCCATTAAAAACAAGGCATCATTAGTAATATAATGGATTAATGGTCAAATACTCAATGGATATATTAAAGCATTAGTAAATATATAATATAATATAAATATATTAACTATTATATAAAAAAATATTTATATCAAATATAATAATATATTTACTTTTTGAGACAGTAGAATGGGCGGGCGATACTCTACACGATCCGCGTCTATCTCGCAAAATATCCAACCCAAATTTTTTGTTGGGCTTCTTTTTATTTGGGTTGGGCAGGGTACTTTTTTGTTAGGCTCAGGCGGATGCATTGGCCTTTTGAGCTTCATACACACCCCTAATATTTAGGTCAAAAGGAATTGTGAGCCTTGGCAAAAACTTAGAATGCCATAGTATGAGACTAAAACAAATGAACTACTTTCTTCCAATATTTATAGACCCCTATTCCCCCCAACTGCAGCATTAGTATAAAGGAATAAAGACTTTTCGTGGATCCTAATAACCTGCGAATGTTCAATTAAGGAAATAAAAAACAAAAGTAATAAGAAAATAGAAAACTTCGAACCAAGCGACACACATATCTTCTTAGATATAGTACTATCTATTATTTAACAACAATGTATAGTGATTAATAACAGTATAGTTTCCATCATTTTCTAAGCAGATCAAAGTACATAAATAACTATATTTACTTGAGATTCTTCCTAAAAGGAATTACATTTAGAAAGACACAAAGTCTAGAATATAAAAAAGATATAGAGAAAAACTCACTTGAAAGGATGTGGCCCCAAAGACAAAGATGCAAGGAAAGGACAGGAAAGACAAGAATCAATGCACACAAAGATATTATTATATTGAGATAAAGAAAAAGAGGAAAAAGACAAGAAGCCTGTGAGAAGCAAAATAATGAGGGAAGGAAGACGAGAGAACCCATTAAGGGAAGGATTTTAAAATTATCTGTTTGAATTAAGAGGAGAAGAGTAGGGGTTTTTGTATTTCTATAGTACAGAGGAGGAAAAATATTTCTTACCAACAACTTTACTAATATTTTATTTAAGTTTTTTTTAATAAAATATAATTTAAATAATATTTAATATATAAGGGTACCATATTTATCACTTGTCTGCCGAACTTCTGCTTGGTGGAAGGGTTATTACTAGTGAGTTCGACAGTGTTTTCAAACTCAAAGGAATGTTATAGAACGGCCGTTTGTTTTTAAAAATTAATTGTGATGGCAAATTCCCACAACAAAATCTCTTCTTGCCGAGAAATGGTTTCCAACCAAAATGGTCTACCAAACATATCTGATTAATAAATGGGCTCTGGCTTGCATCCGCTGCCTGCCATCCTTTTCTTAAAACTATGCCTTTTTTGGTGTAAAACAGTCAACCTTTTGCTTTTTCTTTTTTAAATTTTTTCAGGGTATGATACTCACCACGCCTAAAAAAATACTTCATGATGTTAAAAAATTATTTTAGGATTTTTCAAAAAAAAATCCTAAAGCATATTTTTAATATCAGTTAATACGAAATATATTTTCAATATCCTAAAATAATTTTTCAAAATCATAAAGTATTATTTTATGATTTTGAAAAAATATTTTCTGGTACTGATTAGTGCTGAAAATATACTTCAAGATTTTTTAAAAAATTCTAAAATAATTTTTCAAGATCAATAAGTTTTTTTTTTCAAAGTATCCTAAAATATATTTTTAGTATGCTTAAAAGATTAAAAAGAAAAGCAAAAGGTTCACCGTTTGTGCCAAAAACGGGGCAGTTTTAAAGAAAATGACGGCAGCAGAGACACAAGCCAAGTCCTAATAAACGGGCCCTAAAACTTTTTTCTCAGTCAAAAATTAGGTATAATCATTGTGCATCCTCACATGAACAATAAACTCAATAAAAAAAACCTGACAACAATTGAATAACAACCAATAACAAAATCCATGTAAAAGATTACAATAGATTGCAAGTAGCTCACTTGTAGGATTTTATTTAGTAATTAAATGGTGTGTGAGACTATACAATAATTCTCCCCAAAAATTACAATAAGTTTCTTATTCACCAGCGTTGATCATACAAGTAATTTTTATAACCTTTAAATTCTAAATTTAAGATTTAACACTAGATAAAAAAAGATAACGGCAAAAAAGAAACACTAGAGGGAAAAGGAGATAGAAGGAAAAGTAACATGAACAAAAGAGAACAAGAAAATCAGAATAAATATAGTACCATACAAATAAGTGGCGACAAATTCCTACGGACAAATTCCATGAGGAAGCTACCGCCACTCCGCCAGTGTGGTCAAAAGACAAAATTACATTACATTAAATTATGAACATTTAAAACAGACAGTGGAATCAAAATTGAAACTTGAGTTAAGCCGTGGCAGCAAGACTCCATGCAAAGATTCAAAAAGAAAATACAGAAGTACTAGATTTTTAGAGAGTCACTTCGTTCTGGTTATGTACCTCAGCCTCTGAAACTTGGGTTTGTGTTTTCTCTATACAGGCAAAAATTGGGAGCCCCATTTCCTCTTTAGCTCCAACTCCTCCAACAACAAAAAGCCAATATACAGATATTGGAGTGATATCACTTAAATTAAGATGCTGAACATTGAAAGGTTAGTGCCTGAAGTTAAAGTCAGTCTGAGTTTTTTGAAGAGCCCATTGAAGAACTTATTCCACTGGAAGACTCTTCTCCATTTGTCAAAGCCGATGGGCTCCTAGCACGCGATTTTCCAGGCCTCAATCTTATATTTGTGCCCATGGGGAAAGGCTCCTGTACAGAATAAATGAAGTCAATGTTGTGCCGAGAAAGTGACCACCATAAGAGATTTCCTAAATTATTATGCATTTTATGGACATTTTCAGGCGCATGCAATTACCAATATATTTTATATATCAGTTTCAGCCAATAGCATATAGAGCCTTTCCTATTGGTTAATATCAATTTGTCCAAAGCAATAAGCTACTAAAACGTATGCTACAGATATCAGTAGCTGGTTTGAAGGTGAAAGGAAAGTGGAAGTATATGAGGAATCAGGTAGTGCAGCTTGCAGTTTACTTATATCAAGTAAGCTATTTTTAAACAGGGAAAAATATTTCATACCGGATCGCCGGCATTTGGGCCCTCAGTGTGAAAGAGAATAGGGCGGCAACGTTTGTCTTCATTCATCAGGCTCGAATTTTGGAAATGTCCAATAAGAGCAGTTTTTCCCTGGATTCGAGCATAGGCAAGCGAAGCCACCTTTTCACTGTTGAACTTCTCCCACTTTTTCCCATTAAAAGACTGCATAACGTTTTTCTAATTTATCAGCTTCATCAATTTTGGCCAATAAATATATTACGCAGATAAATAAATCAAAATCCAGTTACATAAAAGTTCTTGAATCACCTTGTGGAAGGGAATAATCTGACTAGGATCAGTCATGTTGATGAAAGCATAGCCAACATTGCATTTGTTCTGCAATTGTTTGTATAATCAAATGTGAACACAAGTAGGATTCCTTCTATAAAGAAAACAACCAACTAGTGAGACAAATACTTGCCTTGAAGTCAATTGGCAAATACAAGAAGTCATAAGTTCCCCGACATTGCTCATCTATGGCAGCAAGAAGCATTTTTGAAGTATACCTAAAACACACAAAAAATGACAAAGAAATACTTAAGAAATCATCCTCTACAATAAACGATTGTCCAACATAAATATATGCAATAAGCACAGCCATGGACATGTGAATGGGCATGACATGATAATGCAGGGGAGAAAAAGTTTTTGAATTTGTGTGGCTAATGACACTTCAAAATATTAAAGGCACGTAAACAACCAATAATAATCAGCCAACCTGAGTAAAATCATTGAATCAAAGCGCATGCATTTAAGTTAGTATTTGTCATATCTTAATAAAACAATTTCAGGATTTAAGAATGCTAAAAGAGTAATACACAAATTTAAACAATGCAATTTTTCTGCTGTAAATTAAAAGATGACAAAGTACTAATGTAGAAATTAAAGGGGTCAAAAACGGCTAGGAGAACAATTTACATACTTGTTGGGAATATTCTTAATCATAAGTGTTGTTCGTGTGTCTTCTCCGTTCAATATGCGACTTAGGTCAAGTTCAAATAGCTTTTTGTCAGCACTGTTAGTGTTAGCATCGCTTCTACGGTGATACAAGTTTCTCATTCTGTCACTGGTAGAATCAAATTTAGACATTGAGGTCATGGGATATCTCCCAGGGAAAACATGGGATAACTGATTTGGGGAGCTCTGCCCAGTATTGGTTGACAAATCCAAGCCATTCCCACCAACATGAGGAAACATTTTGTGAGAAGAAAATTCAGGAGGATGCAATTGCCATGAACCAGGAAAACCTGTACTAGCAAGGGAACCCATGTGAAAACCAGAGGAATCAGGGGACTCTGACAAATAAGAATGTCGTCTGTCCCATGGGGAGGCGGTAACAACCGGTGCTGAACCGACGTGGTGGTCTATATGTGATGCTCTCATCATATGAGATGGTGATCTGGGAAAGCCAGGCATCTGTTGAAGACAAGGAGCACAAGCACCATTAACAAATGATGGTGTTTTCTGCCAAACCATTGGACCTGGTGGAGTTTGCTGGGGCAAATTCGATCCGCTCCACATGTGATAAAGCCCATGATTAGGAAGGCTCCCATTTCCTGTATTTTATGGGGGGAAAGGTTCTCAGACCAGGATTGCAACATAAAACTATTCAAAATGCAGCACAAACATTAATTTCTTCAATCCACAATTACTTCTAGAAATATTTATTTCAACAAATCAGGCATTATTTCTGATGGTCAGCATATTTAAATAGTAGTTTTAAGTTTCTGGAGTTAATAAAAAAAATTATGTAAAGCAACATATTTCCCTTCCTATATAAGAAGCGTCCAATGGACATACCTCCTCCATTGAAGTCCGTCAATTTCCCGGGTGAACCGAATCCCAGAGAGTGCCTGCTGCCAGAGCTATCTGTCACTCCTGGACCCATATTACCAGATACATTGCTAAAGGTTCTTGAAAAGTTGTAAGGATTGCCACAAGCTAAACCATCGTGATACTCGGGGAGGGAATGGGGATGGAATCTAGGAATTGATGGCCCTCTCACAGTGTTGTGAATGCCAGAATTCACATATGGCAATACACTAATTGGTAAGGTATCCATAGTTTGTCGTATTGCTGCTGGAAATCCATGATCAGATCCATTATCCAAGCAGCCAGATGCAATTACTCCAGAAGACGTTATTGCTGTAAATGATGTATAGTGAGACTAAGAAAACCAATTGCTTTCTTGGGAAATAACAACATGAACAGCTTGAAGCAGATAGAAAACCGAAAATCATACCACTCTGGCTTAGTGATAAGTAGTCACCCATACTCTGACTAAGATCAGACTCATTCTGCCCCTTCTGAGACTGCTGCATCAAACTACAAATACAGATTTCCAATGTTACTTTCACACAAAGGGAAAGAATTTCTAAAATCAAATTTAATTAGTACTACCTCCGATCCTAATTATAGGACATAGTTGACTTTGTTTGGAGAGATTAAGGAAGCTAAATAAATTACTTAATCATTTTATATGTTGAATATCTTTAGATTTTATATTAGTTTATTAGTCAAACTAATTATTTTGAAGAAAAAAATAAAAATAAAAATACTCTAAAGTAATTTAATTAGCTTCCTTAATTTCTCCAAAAAAGTCAACTATGTCTTATAATTAGGACCGGAGGGAGTACTATTTACTAATTGAGGATAAAGGCATAAAAAAGAATGCTGGGGTCCATTAACCATGAGATGTTGTTTCATCAATTGTGGATGAAAGAATGCTAAAAAAACCAGAACCTATGATCTACAAAACGCTGATCAAGAGCTGTGTGCTTCAAAGCAAAGAATCGTAACATGAGCCAAAAGGGGGGGGGGGGAATACTCGAAAAAAGAAAAGAGGAAAAAAAAATAATAGCCACCTTGTTGCACTTGAACCCCTAGGATAGCTGGGTTCAAGCTTGATCTGCTTCCCAGCAATTTCACTCTTGTTCAGAGCACGAAGAGCAGCTTCAGCAGCTCGCACATCATAAAACTCAATAAATTTGTCATAATTCGTTTCTGGAGATTGGTAAATCTGCAAGTAAAAATAATATTTAGTATGCTCATCCTATTTTCATAAAGAAACAGCAAAAAACTGCCAAAACAAACAGTGATCAACTCACTTCTTTGATTTCTCCATAAAATCCAAAAATTTGAAGAATTTCATCTTGTGAAACAGAAGAATCAAGGCCAGATAGAAGCAATGTACCATGGCTAATATCCTTCTCTGGAAGAATTGACCTAACACATCAGCAAGTGTAGATGGATCCATAAGCAAAGCATCAAATATGGAATTGTGATAGGACTACTAAGAGATTACGATAAGAATAATGCTAACTATTTAAATATGGAATAGGCATTATTCCTGCAGCAAATGTGGCTAACAATCTTACCTTTGGTATCGAATAATGTATGTCAAGTTTCCTAGACCTCAATGACTTGTTTTGAAGAGCTTTCATTGCTTTTTGTGCAGATCTTATATCATAATAAGAAATCATAACAAATCCACGATGCTTGCAAGCAGTATAGGTGGTTCGGACATCACCATATTGCTGTCACCACAAACAAAAAATTGCATCAACTTTTTCAAGGTCTAAAATGTTACATAAGAACTCTAACATAACATCTGCCAACCAAAAACAATAAAGATGCACCTCAAAGAGAGCCTTCAGCTCAGAATCTTCAACATTGCTGTTGATGTTTCTCACAAAAAGTGTTCTAGAAGGGTGTTCGCCAAAAGGAAGTTTCCCTTTGAAGCCCCCAAAGCAACCAGGATCTCCATCTGGACCGCTGGTTCTTTTTCCTGAAGTTAGATGTTCATCGCCTTCCAGTTCCATGCCTCCACCACTGCTAAACAGATCAAAATCTTCCAGGTCATCACCTGTTTTAGTAAGAATATTGAATCCTAAGTCATCACTGACACCAGAAAATAGATCATCTTCATCAGGAAGGAGATTTCCAATAGTTTCAGCCTCAATTTCTT
Source organism: Acacia melanoxylon (assembly GCA_019022615.1). NCBI lineage: Eukaryota > Viridiplantae > Streptophyta > Magnoliopsida > Fabales > Fabaceae > Acacia > Acacia melanoxylon. The sequence continues at coordinate 1,400,879 of JAFJYJ010000098.1, forward strand.
CAAGAGATTTGAATGGTTCCTCCTCAGGAAGCGAACCAACAGTCAAAGGCTGTTGAGGTAGAACATCATTTTCCGTTAACCTCACTGCACCAAGATAAGCGAATCAACAACACAAGATATTGAAACTGTTGGAAAAATCAGAAATTTGAAAAAGGAGCAAACGAAAAAGAAAACAATTTCATGTTTATTGTTTCATGGGTCAAGGGTAGTGCCCTTCTTTATTCTGCTCCATTAGGAAAAATAATCAGCACCAAATATTCTCATTTACAACTAATACGCAAGTAAACTAATAACAAGTACCTCTTGCTTAAAAAAAGCACCAGAGATTATCAATTGACTATGCTATAGCCTATAATCCTAGTATACAGTTCTTGTACGTGGCATGCATTAGAACAAGATCTTACTCTTCCGGGTAAATATCTCAGACAGTGAGCTTGAGAATAAACTACTTTCACGCGAGGCAGCATTAGTGATGATCTTATTGCCAATTAAACCATATGGGTTAGATGCTGGCAGCATACGCGCAATAGACTGAGATCTGGGATGATGATTTAATGCTTCCTCGGAGGCTTTAAACATATCAACACTACCTTCTTCACCAGACAGACCTGTTGGTGACTTTGACCAGCTAGTCTTTGCACTAATTTCCCGAGGTGACAAAGCATTCAAAATGCTGCCAGGTGATGCTGCCATTCTATTCTTTCCTAAAAGAAGTAAAATAAAAGTAATATTGCAGAACACAATTTATCCAGTAAATTATTGAATATTCTCCATGTGCACCAATTACTACCAAACTTATGCTTACACACATGAATATTGGAAGGAAAGTGGGGAAACTGACAACATTTAAAACTAACAGTTATCCCCAAAATACATATCTGATCTTCAACCCAGCAGAATACACCATCAAAACTCATGACTCTTTGAATGATCCCAGCCATACCCAAAATTAATGAGTATAACAAAAGGATAAGAATTATACGTGCATTGTAAAGCAGTAAGGATGAGTCAACAAAGTCTTCAGCATAAACCAAAACAAATTCATCGGTTTGAGGGTTTAGGACAAGTCCTTATATTAAGCATACTTAGTGCACCAATAATCACTATTTTGGATGCAACTAAACATTTTGACCAGAAAAAAGTCCCAGAACAAACATGCTTTATTTTAGATTAACATTGAGACCAAACCCTTGTCAGATAAGGCAAGCAAAAAGAGTCCAAAGTTATTCGATATTATGGAATCACTAGTGACTCGCCAGATTCCAGACTGGAAGTTTGATATGAGGAAACCAATGCAAGACTTTGAACAAAATATAAGGTAATTGATCGTCACCTTGATGGTACTGGTCATGAATAGATTTTGGCCTCTGCAATCCCGCATTCTTCTGCCCAATAGAGGTTTAAGAAAGGTTTATGAAATAACTTGACCATACTAAACTTAAAAGGATAGGATGATAAATACCTCGGAGCAAAAGGACATGTCATCAAAGAAGTGTGATGAGGCAGATACAGCCCTCTGATCCATCACTTCAAAAGGCATCCTGTGGCTCAGAGTCTAGAGAATGGGGAAAGAGAAAAAATCACTGAAAAGCTCTTCACTTGCTGGCTTTACATTTACCCTCTCAACTGGTGAAAATTTGAAGTCGGCTGTATAAAAAACAAAGGACAGATGAGAATAAGCATAGCAATGCATCACAAAAACTGCTATTAGCGGGTAGAAAATCCAAGGCCATCTAAGACCTAAAACATGATTGATCCTTTCCAACATCCTAAAACCCACCAAAAAATGACGACGAATTGAAATTCTGCAAAAACAAGTTTCTGAATTGTAAATCTGACGGTATAACTAAGCGAGATTGTGATAAAACTCGCAAAAAAAAAAATGTGGCATCCTTAAGAGTTAAGACTTCAACTAAATACCATCCAAAAGAAAAAAAAAAAAAAAAAAAAAAAGGAGGAAGATGATACCAAGGAAAGGAGAAAACTCGCGGCTTACCTAACAACAACCTAACTTGGCTGAAAGAAAATGTAGGAAAATAATAAGGAAGCATCAACAAAAAGAAGTAAATTCCTATTCAGCTGGACGCAAAGAACCCCTTCCCTGACAGCTCTCTTATTCTTTAATAACAAACAAGATCGCATCTTTCTCAAGTTTACAATAATCTGGTCCGGTTTTGGCAGCAACGGAAGCAGATAAAAAAGAGAATTTTGCAAGAAAAGCCTCAAACGTTGACGGATCAGATGCAGAAATCCATATTTTCATATGGAGAGAATAGTGATATGCATAGAAGAGGTTCTGAATTCTATGATAAAATCAAAATCAGGAACACCAAGACGAAATAATTCAAAAAGATAAGACTACACAAATCAGAATTTGTCAATTTAACAAATTGGTACCTACAAATTTTCAAACACTGTCTCGTTGGCACAAAAACCCCCCAAAACTCTTTCTTCCTCGGTTGCTTCGCAGAATTCAACAAACTTATCCTCCAAAGCGTTGAGAAGAAAGAGAAACAAAACAAATCTTGACGTCGGTTTAGAGCACAACAAAATCATAAACAAGGGATCTCAACATTTTTTGGCACTTGACTCCATCAATCTCCATATACTCTCACACTGCATTGTGCTGCAGGCTATCTCTTACTCCAAAGACAACACAAAAGAAATGTCCAAGATGTACAAAATTTCTTCCGTGGTGGTTTCTAACAATCGACCGAAATATTGCTCTGGCGTGCACTAAATAAACAAACCAGAAAGGAATCAGAATTGGAAGCTCAACAGTGACAATCTAGAGATCCCGGCGACCTTAGAGTGATTTTCCGGCGAGATTAAACTCGCCGGAGACCCTCTGGTTTAGGGAGAGAAGCAGACAAAATAGAGGAGGGAGGGAGAAAGTCAAAAAAGCGTGTTAGTTGGCTTTAAAATCCATGTAATAACATCACAACAATTATCACAACCGAAAAAAAAGAATGCGAGCATAAATAGGCGCGGGGCCGGGGTGTGTGAGAGAGTATGCGTGTATTGTTGGGTTTCTGTGTATTAAAATTTTAATTAATATTCTTCAAGTAATATCAAATCCTTTTCTTTTTTGAACAAATATCAAATCCTTTTCAAAATCGGTCCACATCTAATATTTTTGTCTTTTATATTTTATTACAAAAAATATTTTCAGTTCTAATTTATTTTCAAATATTCTTTCATATAAGATCCAAAAAAATAAAATTACATAAATTAAAAATTAGTTTAAATTGGTTAAAATAAATAATTGCATAGGAAAATTGGAGTATATTTTATTTTTTTAAAAAAAAATACCTTTATTATAAAAAAAAAAATATTGTGAATGAGTGTGAACAAGAAGTGTATGAGAAATAATTAACGCAATAATATTACATGTAATTAAGTTGAAAATAAAAATTAAAAAAACTAATGAAAATTCCAAACCTACTCTAAAGAGAAATCATATCTTATAAAAAAAAATCTATTACATGAGTTTTTATATCACTATTTCGTAGTTACCTACTTTTTACATGAGTATATCATTTTTCCTTCAGACCAACAAAATAGATATAGTTTTTCATTTTTTTAATTTTAAGTTCTTAGTAATATTACTTATTATGTGTTACAACTTACACAAAATATTATTAAAAAAATTGTTATAAAAAGTAAGTCGCATGATTAATAACTTAATATATATACTCCTATAAACAAAACCATTCATGACAAACCTATTTAATGCAAGGTAGGGACGTCTGACCTAAAACAAATTACTGTATTTTCTTTAAATATTGGTTTACGATGTTTATTTATTTCTCCTAATATTCAATTATATTACTGTTAATTGATAATTGATAACTTGACCACTGGTGACGTATTTATTTTATATTTTAATCTATAAGCTAAATTCTAAAATGTTAAATATCTAATAAAATATGTAAGAAGAATGCTCGCTAGAAAGTATTACACGCAACTAATTGACCCCTCTTTGGAAAAATCTAAAAAATTAAAAAATTCAACAGAAAGATCAAAACCAATAAGTGGAATTAAAAAAAAGGTAGAAAATGAAAAATGCAAATAACGAAGACATATGAAGTAAAGATTGCATAACGAAAAGAAGAAAAAGAGAAAAAGATACGAAGTGAGGAAAAGAAATTGACTTTATGAATTTCCTAATTATTAGGAGTAGATAGTAAAAATAAAATTTTAAAAAAAAATTATAACGTCAAATCGAAATCGTCCACGTGTTGAGAACCATCAAAACAAGTCATTTCCGGGCCCACATGGTGGGGGCTCCGTACGTGTCAACAAAGCAATGGAGCTCCACGCTGATTAATCTTCCGAGATTCAGGTTATGTTTAATGGACGGTGTTAGGTATAAATAAATAAAAACGATAATGTGAAAATAAAAATCTTTTATTTTTCCTGGTTTAATATATAAAAATGGAATGTTGCTTGGCGGGGTGAGGCAGCAATGGTGGAAGGAGAGAGAAGGAAAGTGTGGAGGAAGAAAATGATTGAGAAGAGAGAAACCAAAATGGTTGTCGTATTTAATTGAGTTTAGTATAATTATTTCTTGGGATAAGATCCCACCTCTGTTCCACTCCAGGAATAAATTCATTTCATTTATTTAATTTATTTCTTTCCTTCTCTAACTGTTTCTTTCATCCAATCTCACCTGCCAATTTCTTTAATTTTTCCCTATTGTAGCAAATTTTTAAATAAATAATATTAACAATACAAATATATCATGGCAAGTGGTTCCTTGCTCCTCAAAATATGGGCAGGGAATTTGGCTGATCAGATTGGGAGGGAGGGGAGGGGGATATAGTCTTAAATTGATTATTTTGCCCTCATATATGGGAATAGATATTTTTTTAGAGTAAATACCTTTTCTGATCCCTGACAAAAAACACGAACCCCATTTTGGTCTCTTACAAAAAAAGTCATTTTTAGTCCATAAAAATGACGAATAGAAGTCGATTGGTTGACATTTTGATCCTTCACAAATTTCCAAAAGGTCATTTTTAGTCCATAAAAATGATGAATAGGGGTCGATTTTTTTTTAAAAAAGACCAAAATGGGGTCCATGTTTTTTGTCAAGAACCAGAAAGGGTATTTACTCATTTTTTGTATCACTTGGCGAGTGCTTGTTTGGCAAACAACTAAATCGTAGTTTTAGAAGTTTTTTTTTCATAAACTGAGACAAAATTTCTTCAACAAATACTCATTTGGAATAGTGATTTGAACCTTTAAAAGTAGCTTTTCAATCATAATTTACAGTATATAAGATAAGTATGTGAGAGGAGTTTTGTCTTAATTTACGTAAATAAATACTTTTGAGATCCATAAAAGTGATCTCAAACATGGATTTTAAATCGAAAAAGCACCGCTAAAAAGTTAAAACAAACATGCACGTAAAGACATATAAGAGCTAGGCAAAATATATACTCCCTCCGGTCCTAATTATAGAACCAAGTTTGTAGTGCGATTTACACTACCTATTATCTATCTACCCGATTAGATAATTGTAACAGGTAATAAGAGTGTGGCCAAAAAGAGCTTTGAGAGTTGTGATTCTTAAATATGATCATTCATTTTTTTTAAAAAAAAAAAAAAGACAGAGAAATTAAGCATGAGATCTGCTGAGACAGAAAAAACCACTAGTGTGTTGTTAATGGCAGATAAAATTTATTATGCCATTATAAAAACTCAAGGATTTTGACCAAAAATAAAAACTTAAGGATAAGAAAGGGCTTGTATTATTTTACTAAGGCTAATTTTGTAATAAGAAATTTTATCTCTCATTTCCTGGTCAAAAAGCCTATTATCTTTGTTCTGTATAAGAACACAGATGTCTAGCCTTAAGAGACTAGTGGGTAGTTTTTATCAGATCAAAGGATTCCTCAGGATATCTGTGTGGAAGACACCGAAAGGAATATCAGATGACTCTCCCAGATATCTATATAAAAGATACCAAAGAGAGCGACAAATCACTGTGCAACACGAGTATAACGTTTGCCAAAGAGGGGTGGGGTGTGTGCACAGTGAGGCTCAATAGTAAAATAGGATCAATAGAGAATGTGCACCTGTTAGGTTAACCTCCTATTTATAAAGATTACCTTAGGGTTTGGAACTTGGGCTTTGTGTGCCGCTCAGCCCATGTTTCAGCCGTAGTTCCTGCATGTCCTAGGCGCACTACCTGCATGTTTCAGGCGCACTACCTGCATGTTCCGAGATTATAGCCTTGATTATAGGCCAATTAGCGTTTTATTTGATTATGGTGGAGATTCTGGTACAACTTGTCCTTACTGGGTTGCATATCAAAGGGGCCTCATATATAAGTCTATAACAATCTTGAAGGGGATGCTAAAAAGGGAAAAGAGGGCCTTCAAAACTCTATATCAAACATTTTTACCGGAAAAAAAAAAAAAACCCTATATCAAACATGACTTACAAATTATTTTATATTTTTTAATATAAGACATATTTATCTAATTTAATTAGATTAAAAAATTAGTTAATATAACGTGTATTTTATAAATATCATAGTCATCTTCCTCAAACGTTCATCCATTCTCTCCCCTCCATAATTATTGTTAATGGAAAATTAATAGGCGTAAATTAGGAAAATATTGTTAAATATGAAAATTTTGTCTTAGATTTAGGGTTAAAATTAACTACTCAAATATGTCTTATATTTATATTAAGAACCTATATAAATAGTCTTGTATATTATTAATACTTGAGTGCATGTAAAAGACTTGGCATACAAAAATTACTTGCTCCAATCTTTAAATATAAGAGACATTGAAGATGCATGTGCGTATTAGGCTATTGAAGTCTACTTTAAATGGGACAAAAAAAATGGAAATGAGGGCGCAATAAATAAAAACATGTTTTCTGGATATTTGCCAATCCGTATATAACTTGATAGGCCTTTAAATTAGTTGTATATTATCAGTTTAAATTTTGTAAGGCGGATAAAATGTATGATAATGCACTATCTTTATTTATTTATTTCATAAACTTATTTATTACCACAACATTAAGAACTAGATGAAATATTATTAAGGTCAAATTATACATAACCTTTTAACTTGAGATAAAAAATAAGCAACTTGCTTTGCAACTAAAATTCAGTAAGTTTAACGGGTTGTTTTGGCAACAAAAAAACAAGGTTTAGCAGTGTTGTTCACATAAATAACCGAAATTAAAGGGTATATAGAGGGTGTGTGTTTTTATAGGCATATGTATTTTTTTATTAAAAACATTTTAATTCCAAATATTGTTAACCACTAGATATAAATCTTGATTCACCAAGTTGAAGAGAAATAAGGTACTATCTCTGGTTCTAATTATAAGACCTAGTTGACTTTTTTTGGAGAGATTAATGAAGCTAAATAAGCTACTTAATTATTTCATATATTGTGTGTCCTTAGATTATATATTAGTTTATTAGAGAGAAAAAAATAAAAATACTCTAAAGTAATTTGACTAACTTCTTTAATCTCTCCAAAAAAAAGTAAACTAGGTCTTATAATTAGGACCAAAGGGAGTATATGAATTGGTTTGTCTTACTTTTTGGTCCTTTTTCATTAGGCTAGACTTTGACCAGTTTGACCGATTAAGGGCAGGTAAAATGGGTTTGTGCATTTGGTAACATGTTATACATTATAAAAGGGGAAGATAATGAAGTAATAATTATAAATTATGGCTCAAAACTCAATTGGGGTTTATTTGTCTTGCTTTTGGACTGTTTTCATTGGGGTGAATGGGTCCACTTTAACATCGTCGGGCCAATTATAGCATGCTTATTGCTTGAACCGAATGCATTAGGTATATGACTAGCATGTTACATTCAATTCAAGAAAGGATAGACTCAGAGTAATCTGCATAAATTTAGAAAGGTCCGTTGTAAAATATCAAAAATCAAGAAAATTATACAACTAAATTTTAAATTATGTACATACATTTTTTTTTAGTTAAGCAGGCATGATCTAACTGCTTGATGCGACAAATGAGATCAAATCCACAACCTCCCATTTAATAGAGAGTTTCCATGCTATTAGGCTACAAAGCCTATTGACTATTTATATACAATTTGAATTTTTTTTCTTGGAGTTATGAGCACAAGTTCAAATGTAAAGCATAATATCAAGACTAGCTTATTAGAAAGAAAAGTCCCTGAAATCCTCAACTAATAAATCACACTATACTTGTGAGGCTTTCCAACGTAATAATCTCCAACTTTAAAAGGAGGCATCCACGACACTTCACTCGTCCTCATACCGATCAGATCCTTTATGACTCTCAATAACACAAATTAAAAGAGAGAGTTCAATGTTAAAAGACATGTATATTAGGAGAAAAACCCTTTAATTTATAAATCACATACAATAATATTAATGAAACTCTTGATGTAAGACTCATAACACATATATACATGTACGATAAATCATAGTGAATGATACATAATAATTATTTTTAAATTCCACACAATTATAGATATAATGATGATTAATAATTAATTAATTAATGAGATAGGAAATGGAAAGGGGAAAGAGGAGATGAGAGGAGGGGAAGATATTGCGTGGAGGGTATTCTTTGGATAGTGTGAAGAAGAGGATAAAGTTATGATGAGGTTCCTATTTGTACCAAACACAAAATGCCACAATTGAGAAGCAACGTTTCATTTCATTACTCTTTATTATTATTATTAGGCTGATTTCATTTAAACTCACCCACCCACATGCCCAATCATTTATTTTTATTTATTATTCATTATTTATTATTTATTAGAGAGAGAGAGTGTTTGTGTTGTTGTTGTACTAGTACATTTATTACATTATCTTTATTTGGATCACTCAAACAAGCTCAGCTCAGAGCAGCTTCTGTTTTTTGTTTGTTTCTTCTTTTATTTTTTTATTTGGTGACCTTTCTTTTGGTGCAAACATATGATGATTCTTAGCTTTTTATGGTTGGCCTTATTTTAGATCATCATTTGCACTTTTCCCTATACATGACTTTCACGCACGTCTATGTTTTCCTTTTCCTTCTTTATTTCTTTTAATTTAATATTCTGATACTTTTTTTAATTCAGAAATTTACATTCTGATACTAACCACAATGCCGCCCATTCAGATTTCAGATTTGATTTCAGATTTCATATCCCTCCCTTCCACCCTCAACAATACGTTCCCTTCAATCCATTTGTTGGAATTTTTGTTTTTGTTTTTGTGTGTGATAGGAAATTATGTTGAAATAAAAAAGCAACTGAAAAAAAGAGAGTGTACCATGTATGTAAGTTTTTTTTATATAAAAAAAATATTTTGAAAATTTTCAATTAAATACCTTCAAAATTAAAAAAAAAAATCATAATTAGAGATTTATACTAATGTTAAAATCAATTTTAGCAACAAAGTTTTTAATTTGAGCGTCTAACATAATTAATTTTGAAAGGTACAAAAACAGATACAATCTTTTAAAAATGGTGTAATTTTAATAATCCCTAAGTTGGCTCAAACATTTATTATAAAGTTGGAGGGATGACAAGTAGATCCCACATAAAATAACAGAGATGGACACTGATGTTAATTTAACGAAATTGTTAAAATTACTCTATTTTTAAAATATTGTATCTTTTTTTGTACTCTTCAAAACTTAATTCTGTTATACTATGAAAGACTTCATTGCTAAAATTACACATTAACCCTTTATACTAAAACATGTTGTTATTTATACTTATCAAGTGTTGTAAATAGTTAATGAAACTTAATAGACAAAACTAATTTGAGATTTTGATATTTTTAAACTATTTTTCTGAAAAATTTCCATTTATTTTAGTTTTTTCATATACTCTTAAATATGCAATAAATATTTTTATTACTCCATCAAGTCTTTTTTATAAGCAATTTTTTTTTTCTCTTTGGACTGGTCTTTTATATAAACAACTTTCTCCTTGTGTCTCAAAATTTAAACTACTTTTTTTCTTTTCTACCCATATGAAATACATATTTTTATATTAATTGTCCTCAACTCACCACTAATTCTCTTTCATTTAATTATTTATTACACATTCTCTCTCATATTTTACTCTCTTACTCTCTCATATTTGTTATTCCTTCTCTTTCCTACGCTCATTTCATAAATAAGGGCATATTTATAAGAAACATGACATTTTTGACATATTTATTATTTTTAACTATTCTTAATAACCTCTAGTTTGTTTTACGTAATTAGGATAAATTTTTTTAATAAAAAAGACCAAAAGGAGTATCATTTATGAGGATGTTGGTTATTCATAAAACAATACTCCCTCCGGTCCTTTTTATATAAAATTTTGAAGAAAAAAAATGAATTAAATTATTTTTTAAAATAAAAAAATGTTGAACAAGTCAAATCAGTCTTACTTGCTAGACCGGTTGAACCACTAGTTTTTCGGTTTCTAGCTCAAACCGGTCAGTTCGGTCCTGTTTGAATAACATTAAATTTTGGATTCTTATAAAAAGAAAAAAGAGGGAGGACAAAAGTCATGTATTTATTGCTTTTAACTAATATTTTGAACAATATAATTTTAATAATTGTTCTAAAACCAAAGAGGATTGGGATTACGATATCTATCGAGGATTATCTTTATATATTTTTTTCATTTCTTCTTCAATTCTTTTAAATATAGTGATATGATATTGACTACACTCTACCCTAAGAAGAAATTGAATACCCGACTACTATTTACGTTCAATTCCCATTGAGTCAATGACTATGTACATGGACCCTGAATTATTATTAAGTATTAACACCTAAATTAGCTAGCAGTCTTAAATGTCTTAATTTAGTAAAGATGAATAATACCATTGATTCTTATATCCAATTTATTAAAATATCTGACTAACCAGTGACAATGATTATCTACAAATTTCAGGTATTTATTATTAAACTTTGATTCTCGTGTACCATTTGTAGATCCCTTGAGATTTAAAAAATCGTGAACAATTTAGACAAATCTATATATTGTGTTAGTTATGTTCTAAAAATCTCTCTTTCTCTTCCATTTGCGCGGCTGGTTAATGAATTTAAGCTTCCTAGTTCCTGCAAACTTTTTGAAACATAAAAGACATTTTCTTAACTTTAATTTTAATCAACTATTGAGACTTATAATCATAATTCAGAAATTGAATTTCTTTTGGGACCGACAAACACTAGCAATCCATACATATTCTTTTTTTTTTCCCCAACAATTTTACCATACATATTCGAGTGATAGAAATGAGATCATACTTTTATATAACAAAAAAAAAAAGCATCAATTGTCCGTATTATAAATTATTAAATACACACACAAATTTTAGGGACCCTCGTGGACCTCAACGATGAAGTGACATATAAGTGGTCACATTTTGTATGTCGGGTCCCTTTCACTAGTCGAAACCCGATCATGCCTCTTAATTACTAACCATAACTTCTCCTCTGAAAAGTTAAAATTATGGGTTTGATTGGTGTGTGTAAAGTGGAACTTTATCTTGCACGATATATTTATATATAATTTCGCATGAGACTTGCATATTTAACATCTCAATAATTTAGTGTTTTGCTTGGATTAGGTGTGTTCGGTTCTACGAACACAAATATCTAACTTTTAGGTTAGTATCTGGTTAATATAGGATCTGTGTGATCTCCGGTAAGTGTATAAGCAACACTGAAGAGAAGGTGAGTACTCAGTGGTGCCTATGAGGAAGACACCAAAGAGTATCGTCTGATCGCTGTGCTACACGAGAATGACGATAAGCCAAAAGGAGTGAGGTGTGTGCACAGTGTAACAGTATAGTAAAAGGATATGAATCAGATGTGTGCACCTGATGGGTAATCTCTTATTTATAAAGATTACCTAGGGTTTCGTTTTCTTGGTTCTACGTCCGTCCCCCTAGTAACATGCACTCCCATGTTCTATAAATGCCTGCTCCACTATCTGAGAAAACTCTGCTCCGCTACATGCATCTGCTCCACTATCTATACAGTCGGGGTTAGTGCCGAGATTATAGGGAGATTAGCATTTTACTTGCTAGTGGAGGGCTTTAATTACAAGATGCCTTTATTGGGCCATATCTCATCTGGGCCCAAAATACGAATCCATAACAAGGTGATATTAAGATTTGGATTTAAGTCAAGTCCATCAAGTAGATTTTTTCATTATAATTTTTTAAAATTTCTAATCTCCACTCTAATCAACCTAAGAATTTTAAATAATGTCTATAACTTAATTATTTTAAATGTGATTGGATGTAGCCGTGTGGGAAACAAGAGGAATAATATGAATCATATATCTATTAATCATTAATACTCCTTTGGTTCTATATATAGGATAGAGAGACAAAAAACAAACAAATTTGTTCTATCTATAAGCCAGAAAAAGAGAATTTTCATATGAATGTACAATTTTACTTTTCATTTATTTTTTTATTGGACTTTGTGCTCATGGGGTATAATGTATACTCCCTCCGGTCCTAATTATAGGAGCATTTTTGTAGTGCAAATTACACTACAAAAGTCTTTCTATGAAAGTAAACCTAGGAGGTAGTATTAAATAGGGTAAAATTGCAAAGTTGTTGAATTTTATGGAATAGTTAATAAAATTTAAGGTTTTTCTTGGTTTACGTAAAATCATTCCCTCCTTTTCCAATTCTCTCTACTCTGCTTCCGCTCCTCCATTCAAAGCCTTCCACATGACTTGAAGAGAAAAGAAGCAAGCAAAAGTAATTATGGTAACTTATATGCATCATAGTAGGGGCTGACATTATTAGATATACTTAATTATAATTGAGGAAAACTAATAATTAAGGAATATAAAATTATTATTTTTTTTAAAAAAATCAAAGTAATTATGTAAAAATAATGGCTTCTTTTCAATTATTTTTCCTTGCTTCTTTTCTCTTCAAGTACAAGAAGAAGGCTTTGATTGGAGGAGAGAAAGCCACTTGAGAGAATTAGAAAAGGTGAGAAGCCGTTTGCAAAAGTGCCTTATGTATAAGACCAAGAGTACAATAATTAGTTGTTGAGATAACAACTCGCAATATAGATCACTCTGAAAGCAATTAATACTTATTTATCAATTTTATTCATATAATTAAGGGTTAAGGTGCGATTTGCCAATGAACTATTACATGAAAAGCCTCTGACACAAAAAAACAATTGAGGATACCAAAATTACTAATAAACAAGTAAAAAGTGAAAAAAGGTACCAAATAACTATTAAAGAAAACAACTATCACAATTACGTTAAAATATGAGACACTGACGTAGGACGGTGGCGGAGACGCTGGAGAAAAGAGCGGTTAAGCCTTCTTGTTGGATAAGGCAAACACCAACAAAGATGGGACCCATGCGAGCAGACGTTGTGGCAGTGGCGGCTGCTGCTTGTGACATCGGAGGGATGGAACCAGGGTGTAAGACGCGTGTCGGTCGAAAGCTGTGGACTGTTGGATTTGGTTTCAGTGCGTGATTTTCGCCCTGAAGCTGCATACGGACCTTGATGAGTTCAAGAGGGTGAGTGGAACACTCAGCAACAATGGAAGCTTTGGAGACGCCAACGTCGCCGACACTGTGACAGTCAATGGAAGACGGAGACACCAAGACAGTGACGGGGTAATAGTTCGTTGGCTGATTTGCACCTTAATTGTGTTTTTTTTTTCACTTTTTAATTGTTTATTGGTAATTTTGGTACCCTCAATTGTTTTTTGTGCTAGAAGCTCCTCGGGTAATAGTTTGTTGGCAAATCTGCACCTTAACCCTATAATTAATGATCATCATTAGAGAAAGATTAATCGGTAAAAAATCTTCCAGTTTGTTGCCAAGATAGCGGATCATTGTTTAAAGACTTTTCAAGGATTGAGGTTTTGAACAAGAGGGGGAAAATACATTGTTGCCTCTTGTACAAGGGTGCATTTATCATCGAAAGATTTCTGGTTAAAGTGCAGCTATGAAGAATGTATGATCTAATGTATCGAAAACAAATTCTGAGGAAAAAAAAACAAAGAATGTGTGTGTGTGTGTGTGTGTGTGTGTATGATGTATGTTGTGACCAAACGCTTTGGGCATTGGCAAGAAGTATACTGTAGACGATATTTGCTTATTGATATGAGAGCCTCATTTGATCTGTTGAATTTTAAATATATGTGTATGTAGGATAGGGTAGAGTTGTCAATTAATTGGATATACCTCATTTTTATATACTTTAGTTTAAATAAAAAGTAATGGAGAATCTCACACTTGATAGGATATAAGCGTGTTGTTAAATTAATTATTGTGGATGAAGTATTAGTAGGGTGATATCACTAGTGAAAAAAAGGGCTTTAAGACCGCCTCATTCAGAGCGGACATTGGAAGCACCGGTTTTAAAGGTATGACCGGTGGCAGTTTTGTAAATAAAAGGAACTTCTTATGTATGACCGGTGGTAGTTTTGTAAATATAAAGAACTTCTTATACCGGATCATTTTTTCATCGGTCTTAAATATATTATTAAGACCAGTTCAAAACAAGGCCGGTCTTAAAAATGTTATTAAAAAATATTCAAATATCAATTACTTTATGGAGAAATCTCACACAATAGGACTAATATTTTATGCGGGCCAAAAGAATAAGGAAAAATTTAAATATAAAGGTAATAAAGTTTTAAGACCGAATGTAAATAATCACCGGTCTTAAAAGTTATTCTTTTAAGATAGGACATAAAATGCGGCGGTATAAAATATAGAAAAATAGTTCGGGTAAAAAATTAATTACTTTTAAAACCGGACTGTAGTATGACCGGTCTTGAATGTTAATTATTAAGACCGTTTCTTTTTATGTCCGGTCTTAAAAATGAACCGCCAAATATACATTTCTTCGCGCGTAAGCTTTTGTTACTATCATTTGAAGAGCCTGTTTACGTTGCGAAACCCTTCCCGTTGCATTACCTCTCTTCCCGTCTCGAAAATGAACGGTGAAAACGATTCTTCTCTGTTCGGGAACGCCGCCTCTTTGCTTTTTGGCGGTGTGAGTACGAACGAACCGTCTTCATCTGTCAATGAGCCTCGAAACCGCCGTGCACGTCGTGGTAGAAGAAGAACACGAATGCGGGATGTAACCCTAAGTCGGACTTCGGGTCAAAGGAGATTCAGTTTAATGAAAAGTTGCAACCTTTCGGTCCCATGAAATCCAAATATAATAGTTTTGTTGGCTATCAAGCACGCAGCCATGTTAGCATCTTGATAGATAAGTGGAAAAGTGTGGACGATTCTAAAGTAAAGGATCCTATTTGGGACACTATCCGGCTTACCTCTGTTTGTCCCGATTGTCCGAAGTTGAAAGAGAAGACATTGTCTTATTGTCTGATCGGTGGAGGAAGTTTAAGACCTTTCTAGCTAACACCTATATTTTTGCCGAGGTTACGCCTCAAGAAAAACGGCCTTGGGATAAGTACCCATATATTGATGAACAAACTTGGCAACAATTTGTTCAGCTGCGGACCACTCTTGAAGCTTTGGTGAGTTTATATTTAGTTTAGTTTGCCTTTTTGTGTGCTTATTAACCTGTGCGGATATTTGAATGTTATTGTGTTCATCTAATCCTTTTAGTTAAATGGTTTGGTTTATGAATAGAAGTATACATTTCCTGCCTTTGTCAATGTAAGTCTAATATGTAGACCCTGATAAAGAAATTAAGTAAATTAAGGAAATAATGATGGCATAAGAGTCAAGTCTCAATTATATAGTCTTAGTTACGTTATAGTAGGCGGTTGTTAGACGTTGGTGTTATGATGTTAGTATGTTAACTGTGTAATGGTTTCGGTACAAGCTTTTATGAGTCAAGCCTCTAACTATATGTAAGATGTTAGTCTAATATGTGTGGGAACCAGTTATGATGAATGAATTAATTGACTAAGTTGGCAACATTTCTGCAACTCCCTTTCCTCTGTTTATCCCAATTTCTTCTACAATTCTACATCTTTCTTAAATAAAATGTTGAAACTTGATGAAGTGAATTTGACTAATGTTTGACCTTCATATGAAGCGAAGTGTTCTAATTTCGTTAGACATCAATGGTGGAATTCATAAGTAATATTTTTTTTTCATTTCGATTCACGAGATAAGAAGGGCAAAAGCACAGGAGCTAGGGAGAAAGAATGATTGCCCGCATAGGGCTTCTCGCGGCGGATATGAAATGGCCGAAAAAGAATTGATGGCGGCCAAGCGGAAGAGATTGGAAGATGATCAAGCTGAATCCAATCCTTCAGCCGTAGTTGATCAGCCATCTCCTATACGTCGCGAGGAGTTGTGGTTGCATATTCGGCAAAAGCCAAGCGGCGCCTACACTAGTGAACAAACTCGTGTAGTTCTTTGAAAGAATTGTAAGTATCGTTATTCTTATTTTTAGTTACTAAACATGTTTCATTACTAAGCTTCTCGTTATCCGTATCTTACGGGAAGATCTTAAAAATAAAGAAGCGAGAGGGATCTTTCGTGTCGGACGGGAGGAATGATGTTCGACCGTTGCGGCCGGAAAAGCTGGATCACGCGGGGCGTGTAAGGGGGGTTGGAGGACGGGTAGGCCTGAAGGAATACTTTGGTAAATCCAAACGCCACAAACAAAGTATGATTACACAGGAGGAGATGGAACAGACGCTGGCCAAAATAAATGAGGAAGCAGCGGCTCAAGAAGCTTCATTGACTGCAAAGTTGACTGCACAGTTTCAATCCCGGATGAGCAAGATGGAGGAGGAAATGAATCAATTGAAGATGCTTTTGAGCTCTCGTCCAGAGACCGGTGTTCCGTCACACATTCACTGCGGTTATGCGGCGAGCACTAGGGGAGCTGCATTGTTGGATAGCGATCGAGCAACCTCCTCCTCAAGTTCCATCCCCTCGTCAAGCCGCATCCCCTCCTCCTCAAGTTCCATCCCCATTGCTCATTTGATTGCCAGGCAAAAAATAACCGACTTGGCAAACAATAATTATTTTCGATAAATCGTGGCCTGTCCAAGAAGTAGTAGGCGTCCTCATCCCGAAGATGTCTACCTTGA
Organism: Acacia melanoxylon; assembly: GCA_019022615.1. Classification (NCBI taxonomy): domain Eukaryota; kingdom Viridiplantae; phylum Streptophyta; class Magnoliopsida; order Fabales; family Fabaceae; genus Acacia; species Acacia melanoxylon. Next base: position 1,417,930 of record JAFJYJ010000098.1, read on the forward strand.
CAAAATAGATGTAATGTCCCGCGATTACGGACGGGAGATTAGTAATGCAATCATTCAACTGTTTATGAAGTAAGTATCCGATTCTATATATGAGTACATAATTTAAATGCATCGTTTAGACACACATACATATATACTAATTCCCTGATCGATGTCATTATTGTAGGTTCTTGCATCAAGAATTGGTTGAACAGGCACAATCAATGATTTTGGATTCTTGTGCCCTGTCTATGCAAGTACAACGAGAGAAGGACTTGAGACAAGAATACATGTCAAATAGGGTGTGTGAAGTGATAAGAAAGGTTTACGTGTTTCCATACTTCCGCGGGTATATACATATCACAATTCTTGTATGCAATTAACTTAATATAATTACGCTACATATAATCTGCTTTGTGAATTTTCAGCCGCCGGCGATTGGTCCTCATGTGCATGGAGGATCATAAAGTTATCTTCTTATGCTCCACTCATAATAACCCGAGATACTATAATGACGGAGACCGTCAACAAGTAAGCATGCATGTCATTGAAATTCTCTTGTGCGAAATCTCTCCGTAATGGTTTCGGTGAATTATTGATAAATTTGTGATTTTGATAATAGTGCCATGATGACCTACCAAGTCAGGGTAAGACAAAAGCGTGGGAAAGAGGCCACTATTAAACCTTCGTGGTACACCCCAGAGGTTAGCACATATTTTAATTTGGACACTGAAACACTGCCTTGAGAACTTGGTCAGTAACCTATATATATATATATATATATGCTATATATTTCTTATCACTTATCCTATATTATTTCTTGTTCGTTTTAGACCCATCGGCAACCAAAAGAATCCAACTTATGTGGCACATACGTCATGAAACACATGTATGATGTTATCATCAAAGCGAGGAAAGACAAAATTGTTAGCAAAGGTAAATGTATTTGATGTTATTACATATATTATGTCCGAATTCGGTTTACGGCTTAATGAAATATGCACACAAGTTAATTCGGTTTAGCTATCTTTGATGTTACGAGATGTTTAGAGGTTACGGTCTCTCGTCCCGATAATGAAGTGGAGCACATACGCAATGTGTTTTGTGAATATACGTATCGCCTTATTAATTCTTAAATGTGGATGTAAATATATGTTGTGCAAAAATAATTTTACGTAAATTTGTTTATTTTTTCGAACAAGTCATTCATTTGTAAATAAACATACAACCGTGTATTTCAAGAATAAATTCGTTTATTCATTCTAGATATTTATGCTTGAAATTTGTGTTACAGGATGTTGTAAATGAGAAAGTATTTGTTCATAAAAATATGGCGAGACCTTTAGGACCGCATAGTTATTAAACCTGCGGTGCTTTAAGTCTTCGTTAATTTTTAAAAAATATGGGTATACTTTTAGGACCGGACGTAATTATTTGCCCGGTCTTAAAAATGAGCTAGACTTTTGGGACCGCATCTTTATTATACGGCCGGTCCTAAAAGTCTACGTTTATATTAATAAAAAAATTATGGCTATACTTTTAGGACCGGACGTAATTATTGGTCCGGTCTTAAAAGTCTTCTAAAAATTCGCTAGACTTTTAGGACCTTGTTATTATATTTCGTCCGGTCCTAAAAGTCTACGTTTTATTATTTCAAAAATGTAAAGACTTTTAAGACCGTAGTTTTGTTATATATCCGCTCCTAAAAGTTAAGTCATAAAATTTTTTTTTAAAGGACTGTGTATATATATTTGTTTCCTCTTAATAGTTTTTGACTCGGTTTTCGGACAACCGAGGTTCTCGCATTCCGCTTTCAACCGAGGTTTTGACGGTCCAACCTTGACAAGAATAGTCATTTGGTTTGTTTTTATTCGAATAAGGTAAACGATCTTTTTTTGTTTTTTGTATGTTCTTAACTGTATTGTGAGAATTTTTAATGTTGATTTACGCGACGACAATGTTTTGTTTGTTTCCTTTTTTGTCGGAAAAAGAAAGAAGATAAGAAAAGGACATGGCGATCGAATATGGAAACAAAAAGATCTTTAATTTATATTTTTTTTTTACTGCTGCCCCGTGAGGAGCAGCAGCAGCAGCAATACAGACAACAACAACAAAAAACAGGAAAAAAAATGAAATATATACTCCCCCCATCGTTGTCGGAGGGGAGGGAGTCGTCGGAGAGGTCGGACATGTCGTCATCAGAAGGATGGTACTCAATGTCCGGGCATCGAGTACCGCCCGCCGCAGCTTTGCGTTGACGGCGTGATAGACTGAAACAACCGGCCGCACCGTCGGTCTATATGATCGAGGCGGGCCGGGATGTCTTTGGATCATCGGTAGATTGTCGATTCCGGAGGCAACGGAGGAGGAGGACCTCGTGGTGGTGGAGCGGCCATTCGTGGATGTTTCAGAAGTGATGGGGAAGAATGTGATGGAAGTAAAGTAACATCTGGTTTAAATAGAGAACCCTACCCGGACAATTTGAAATGCCGGAAACAATAACAAGGAGACGCATAGTTTCGCAGAATACGAGGAGATGCCTAGTTGGGAAGTTTATCTGGAAGTCGAAGCGATTCTGAAATTCATTTGAACAGAGAACCTTTAAGACCGGATATTGTAAAAGATCCGTTCTTAATAAAATTAAATTGATTTTTAGGACCGGATATAAGACAAAATGTCGGTCTTAAAAGTAATTGAATTGATTGAAAAATAAATAATAGACTTTTAGGACCGGATATATTTAAAAAGGTCGGTCTTAAATTCAATGGAATTGAAAAAAATTTAATTATGAATTTTAGACCCGCATATTTATTAACTCCACATATATCTCTGTCCTTATTAAACTCATCACAATCTCATAACTCCACACTACGCGGCTCTCTGCCCCAACTGCTCAAACCATGGTTAGATACAAGAGAACCGCTCGTAGGGGTACTCTTACTCGTGATGCTCGTGCCTTCCGTAGATCATTATACGGTGCGCCTCCTCCATCAAGAGTGCGTTCTATTGTGACAGAGGAGTCTCGGGTGGTTGGACCGATTGTTATTTCGGATGATGAAGAGGTTCCTGCTCCCCCTCTCCAACAAGTTGGCCCCAGCGCGCCTACCGTGACCCCCTCTCCCTCGTCCTCTCGATTTATTGCGGTGATGCGATTAAGGCGGGAACTTGCGATATCCCGGGAATTTAATGCTTTTCACGCCGATATCGACAAGGATGTTTAGTCGATCGATTCTTGTTTTTTATAATTTTCTCGCTTGTTTTGTGTGTGTGTACGTGTATATATATTCTCCAAGTAATGTATGAAGCATTAAGAACTAAGCTTGGAATTTTCCTTTAATTTTCATCTTTTTTAAAAAAAAAACAAATAAGGACTTTTAGGACCGGATGTTTAATAAAACTCCGCTCTTAAAATTAAATGAATAATAACATATTAGGACCGTCCATTTGTAAATAAACGGTCTTAATAAAAGTTGCGACCGCCAAGCTTGTGTCTTTTTTTTGTTCATATTCTCAATTTTTCCTTTAATTTTTTTTCATTGAGTTGCTGCTGCGCTCGCCCAAGCTAATCATCTTTTTGTTAAAAAAATAATAATTAGGACTCTTAGGACCGGATATGAATAAAACTCCGGTCTTAAAAGTAATTTGCCGGTTTTAAAAATGTAATTATATATTTAGGACCGTCTACTTTATAAATAACCGGTCTTAATAAAATCCAAAATATACTAAAACACAACTCTTTTCGCGGAATAACAAATTTCCCTCTCAAAACTTCTCTCGTCGCGCCGATAGTGATTTCTCGAGTTCGTCTCCAGTTTGTTTGTGTTGCTTCGTCGTGCGCTTCGCGTTGCTCTCTCGACAATCGCTTTGTTTCCTTAGTTAAACGTCTATCGACCAATTTGTAAGAGGTGTTTCGGTTAAATAACTTTATGGTTTTCCGGGTTTAACGAAATCGATGAAATGTTCTAGTGGGTTTCTCTCGTTGTTAATGAATATTGTATTTTGAAGATTATATTTGCGCTTTTGACCTACCCAACTGACCAACAAATGTTTTTAGGTTACTCTTGTCTCGCAACATCAACGTTCGTGGCGGGAGAAGAAAGACTCCGCAAACCATTTGAATTTATATGCTACAAGGTGAGTCCACATTTAATTTCACGCGATGCATTTAATTTCCTCGTCATGCTTTAATTTTTCTTCTTGGATTCACTGTGTTATTTATGACCAAAAGTGTTTCTTCGTTATGCATTTAATGGACAAGTTTCTTCGTTGAGCATAAATATGAATTTGGTGTTTCCTTATTTTGTATCTGTGTCATAAATAGGAATTCTAGTATGGATCATGGTTGGATAAATGCGTTACGTATGAGTGTTGAATATCAGAATGGGGTGAGGGAATTTATAGAATTTGCTAAACAAAATGCCCATGATGATAGTGAGAAGTTTTATTGCCCTTGTGTAAAATGTTTGAATGAGAGGCGACTAAGTCCTGAAGTTATCTACACACATTTAATTTGTGAAGGATTTTGTAAGACTTATACTGTATGGGTATGGCATGGTGAAAAAGTACCAAGTGGGTCTCAACATGAGGAAGTGGCCTTTGATGATAATGACACGGATATGGATGATCACATAGAGGACATTATTCGTGATGTAGGAGAAGAGGCTTTTCATCAATCACATGCATATGGTAATATGTGCGGTGATGCGAGACCCCGCTATACCCCGGTTGTAAAAAATATCAATTGTTGAACGTATTTGTATTGAAATTGGTAAGCTTGAAGGCACGTCATGGATGGAGCGACAAGAGTTTTTTCGAAATGCTTGAGGCTTTTAAGGACATGCTTCCGGATGATAATGTGTTGCCGCATCGATACTATGATGCTAAGAAAATACTCTGTCCACTAGGGATGGAGTACAAAAAGATCCATGCATACCTGAATGATTGCGTATTGTATAGAAAAGAGTTTGAAGAGAAGCAGAATTGTCCGATATGTGAAACACCAAGGTACAAGTCAAACAAGGAGCCTGCAAAAGTGTTGTGGTATCTTCCAATCATACCAAGGTTCAAGCGGTTGTTTGCGAATGAAATAGATGCAGAGAATTTGAGGTGGCATGCGGATGAGAGAATTTTTGATGGAAAGCTTCGACATCCGGCCGATTCTTCTCAATGGAAGAAAATCGATCATTTATTTCTAAACTTCGGCGAAGAACCTAGGAACCTTAGGCTTGCCCTTAGCACGGATGGCATGAATCCATATGGAAGCCTTAGCAAAGATACATAGTTCATGGCATGTGCTCCTTATTATTTACAACTTATCTCCAATGTTATGCATGAAACGAAAGTACATCATGCTGTCTATGTTGATTTCGGGACCAAAACAACCCGGAAATGACATTGATGTTTACCTTGAGCCCTTGATCAAAGACTTGAAGGAGTTGTGGGAAGAAGGTGTCGATGTTTTTGACTCTTTCAAGAAGGATGTGTTTAAATTGCGAGCCATGATATTTTGTACTATAAACGACTTCCCAGCATATGGGAACTTGTCAGGGTATAGTGTAAAAGGCCATAAAGCATGTCCGGTTTGTGAAGAAGTCACATGCTACCATCAACTTCAACATGGAAGAAAGACGGTTTATCTTGGACATAGGAGATTTCTTCGACGGGACCACCCATATCGTCGATTAAAGAAAGCCTTTTTTGGTGGCCAGGAGTATGAAGATGCTCTAGTGGCATTGACTGGGGAGCAAGTTTATGAAAAGATGAAACATATCAGTGTCATCTTCGGTAAGACTGCAAAGAGTAGAAAAGAAACAAATATATGGAAAAAGAGATCTGTATTCTTCGATCTTCCATATTGGCGCAATCTTGATGTGAGACACTGTATTGATGTCATGCACGTGGAGAAAAATGTATGTGATAGTATTGTTGGCACGCTTCTAAACATACAAGGTAGTTCCAAGGATGGTGTGAAGGCAAATTGGATTTGCAAGTAATGGGAATACGCGAAGACTTACATCCAAGGTCATACGGGAAGAGAACTTATTGTCCCCCGGCTTCTCATACTTTGTCTAAGGATGAGAAACGAAGTTTTTGTGAGTGTTTACATGGCACAAAAGTTCCCTCGGGGTATTCTTCAAATTTTAAGAGGCTTGTATCGATGAAGGACTTGAAATTAGTTGGCCAAAAGTCTCATGATTGTCATGTCTTGATGCAACAATGCTACTCCCGTAGCTATTCGAGGCATCGCCGAATATGATCTTCGGGTCGTTTTGACTAGACTTTGTGTCTTCTTCAATGCGGTTTGTAGTAAAGTTTTCGAGATTGAAAAGTTTGATGAATTGGAGAATAAAGGATATCTTATCTTGTGCCACCTTGAGAAGCTTTTTGTTCCTACCTTTTTTGACATCATGGTTCATCTAATTGTTCATCTAGTGAGGGAGATAAAGTTGTGCGGACCTATCCATTTACGGTGGATGTACCCAATTGAAAGATCTATGAAATTCTTAAAAGGGTACGTGAAGAACGCATACAGGCCAGAAGCATCAATTGTTCGAAATATGTTTTCGAAGAAGCCATGGAATTTTGTCAAAATTATTTGGCCAAAGTAAGACATATTGGGCTTCCAAAACGTCGCATCTTTGAAGGGGGTAGACGAGGGGCTTCGGTAAAGAGTGTGGATCCTGATGAATTGTCACAAGTCTACTTATACATCTTGAATAATGTTGATGAAGTTCAAGCCAGCATAGCTGCTCATAAAGAAGCTGTAAGGAAGGAAAATCATCGAATGACTGAACAAAGGTTGATTAGGGAGCATAACGTAACTTTTGCAAAGCTGGTTCAAACAAAAGGTCGAGGGAGAGGAATGTGTTTCTGATACAATTAAATGGTTAGCCCGTGGTCCTGAGGTTGATGTCATAAGTTGGAATTCGTATGTGATCAATGGTTATACATTTTACACGAAGTCCCTAGATGATAGGAGCACCGTCCAGAATAGTGGTGTTATGTTAGAATTTGAATCTATGCACTTCTCCGTTCGAAAGACAAGAGGCCTTTATTGGCGTAATGCCATATTATGGGGTTATTGAAGAGATTTGGGAGGTAGACTATGTTAAAATTAGATTTCCCATTTTCAAATGCAAGTGGGTTAATGTCAATAATGGTGTTCGGATCGATCGGCTAGGATTTACATTAGTCGATGTCAACGGTAGAAGTTTTGGTGATGAACCTTTTATTATGGTAGACCGGGCGAAACAAGTGTTCTATATCACCGATCAAGAAAATAAAATGTGGTCCGTAGCTCTCCAAGGTAAAAGGGTCATTGATATTGATGAGGAAAGTCATTCAAATTATGGTCTTCCTGAAAGTACTCCTTTTTCAAGGGGTCTACCGGAAATATTGAACGAAGAAGATGAAGCGGATAATGAACCCGGCATAAGAAATGATCATCAAGAAGGGATATGGGAGGATATCGCTTTATAAAAGAGTCAATATAATTCATATATAAGGTAATGTTCATATGCAAACTTCTTTGCAAACTTTAAGGTTTTAACTATATATATTATATATTCCTTCGATCTATGTTCTTAAACATTATTGTCACTGACTATGAAGTTTGTTCTTGTTCTATTTTTGTGGCAGGATCGGATCCTAAGGGGCATGTTATAAAAGAGGATGTTACGTTGTTGGGTGGGAATCAGATGAAGGCATGGTGAATATTCTATTGGGAATGTATTTGTAACTTATTGTATATTATGCATTGTAACTAACTTATTCCATTAGGCATGTATGTTGTATTTGTCACAGACTCATGGTGAATATTATTTGTAATTTTTTCCCAATTTAATTTATTCATAATTTGTTCAAAGCTTGTACTTATAGATTCGACTTTTATGTCTTTGGATTGGTTGGTGGATTTGTGAATGAATATATATATATGATCGGGAAAAAACAGAACAAGGATAAAATACGGGAAAATTTAGACCGTAATAATAAATAGGCCGCTCTTATATGTTCAACTTTTAAGACCGGAGGTATCCATATATCCGGTCTTAAAGGTCATGTGTACATATTTGATATTAAGACGGTCTTAAAAGTTTGTCTTTTAAGACCGGTGTGTTTATAAGTCCGGTCTTAAAATTCAATTTTTAAGACCGGAGAATTTATTGTCTAGTCTTGAAAGTCAGTCTTTTAAGACCGCGTATAATTAGTCGTCGGAGTCCTAGAAGCCGATATTTTTCAGATCGACTTTATAATTGTCCGGTCTTACAAATTTGATCTTTTAAGAGCGGCCGATATTTTCCCGGTCTTAAAAGTTGAGTTTTAGGACCGAACAAAACATATTTCAACCTTATGTAGTACTACTTTTAAGACCTAATGTTTTAAATGTCCGATCTGGAAGATGTTCTTTAAGACCAGGTTGTAGTCCGGTCTTAAATGTGGACTTTTAATACGGGTGGAACAAGACCGGTCGCTGGTCCGGTCTTACGATGCCTCTTTCGTACGGTCTTAAAGCCCTTTTTTGCACTAGTGTATGAAAAAAAATATGACAAAAATTGCTCAAAATTATTTTATATAAAAAAAAGGTATAATTGAGGTGTATATGACATTAATGAGTTGCAAACATTATTTACTTTATAGAATATATAGGTGTATTATTAAATTATTATTGAGAAAGTATAAATAGAGGTATTATAGGGAAAAAATGACAAAAGTTAAAACTTGCTCTTATAATTAGGATCAAAACAAACTCCAACTGTACCAGAGAGAGTATTTAATATCTACGTATTCTAATACCATTCACAAGGCAACTTCAGCTCTAAAAGGATACCATTCTTGAAATGATATATATAGACCTTTTTTTAGAGCCTAAAGGATATATATATTTGGGTAAGAGATGATAGCTCTGTTAGTTTAGCGTTATAGCTATCGCCCTCGTTGAGATGGGTCCGGCCGGCACTACTTCAAGCACTAGCTTGTCTTTTTTTCTTTTATCGTTTTCCAACAAAGAAAATAATAATATATTGAAAATAACAGAAATTACAATGTCTTAGACTGAAACGAAAACAACCAACAAAATGAAATTACAAAATAAACTGCAGACATAGAAATTAAAACTGGAACCACAAGCCAATAAAAGGTTTTTGATATAGAAAGAAAACGAAACACGGTCAAAAGAAACAATCCGAACACCAAACACCAAATAAGCCTGTAGCTGTGAATGTTGAGATATCCAATCTAAAGGGTAAGACTATCCAATGAACCTTTGACAGTCCACCTGCCGGCTATCAAATGATCTGCTTTCATGATGGGAATCCATATACAAGAATGGTTCCTAGCTAATTAAATTCTTTGAAACAATAGAGTTCTAAAGGAGGGCAACAAACATATTAATAGCAAATAAAGAAAACACAATTAATATGCCCATAGAGGAGAGAAACACAACTCAAGCCCAATGATGAACAATGTTGCCATACTCACTGAACATGCACTGATGCACGCACATGTCTAGCATGAAAATGAAGAGTGTTGACGAACTGAAGAGGCATATGTCTCGCTAATGAAGACAAAGGAACAGACTAACTAAACAAACATGGTCATCTAAAAACCATATAACACAGTTCAGGCCAACAAAATAACTCGTCTTCCTCCCACTCCCACAAACAGATACCTCAAATAAATCATAACTATTTTTAGAACAGCAAGCAATGGCCCAACTTTTAGCCCTATAATCATACATTAATCCTACTCTTCCCCACATAAGAGTCTTCCTCACCAATTCTAGGCATTTCACATTACTCAGCAAAGTTAATCTAGTAATATGAACCATGTTAACAATCTCCAAGCCTAATCCCAAAAGACCATCAGTATTAGAAAAGCCATGAAGCTTGAAGATACCTCTAACCTTAGAATCCATAGTTCTAAAATTTTCCATCTCTGCCTCATGCGACGCTGCTCCACCACTGATTTACTCAGAAAGCCCCTACTCTCGCTCCTCGATTCATCCTTCACTACAAAAAAAAAAGAGTTTTGGTGGCGACTTTTGGCCGCGACATTGAATGTCGCCGCTGAAAGTCGTACTTTCAGTGGCGACTTTATGTTGTCGCCGTTGAAAGTATGACTTTCAGCGGCGACAATTTTTGTTGCCACTGAAACTTAGTTTTCAGCAGCGACTTTCACATGTCGCCACTAAAAGTGTCTTTCAGTGGCGACTTAATATTGCTGCCGAAAGCTTTATTTGTAAATTTTTCGAGCACCAAGTCGGCCAGCAGCTCTTATTCCCATTTTCATTCATTCATTTCAATCAAACACCCCTTCTCTCCCAATTATTCATTTCGCCTAAACACCTCTAGAAGCAAAGGCAGAGACAAGATTGAAAGTTGGAGAGACTGAGGAAGACGGAGAGAGCGCGAGAGGAGTCGGAGGTGTTGAATTTCACACTCATTTCGGATAACAGCCCCTTCTCCCACACTTCTCATTCAGTTCGACCTTTCACAAAATCATAGAAGGCGAGAGTGGGAGTTGAGTCCGTGGGTGGGAGTCGGCGATCAATAAGGGAAGAGGAAGAAGGAGGACAATGATTAAAAGCTTGGATTTGAGTTTAGGTAAGCCTCTTCATTCCCTTCCCATCTCTGATTTTCGGTCGTTGCTACTGTTTGGGTTAAAGGAAATAGCAGAAAATTGATTAAATGAGACGGGAAACCGATTAAGTAGATTAAAGTCTATAATCTTAGTTTTTGGTGTTGCACGCGGTTTGGTTTTTCTGTTAGGTGATTTTCGGATTCCAATTTTCCCTTTCTCTACGTGTCACTGCTCTGTGATTGCCGAATCGGGGTTCATTTTTCTAGGGGTATAGATGTTAGTTTATGAATAACTTTGAAGCCCAAGGATTCTTTTCTAATCTGGTTTACTGATTTTGTGCTCTTGTGCCGTTGGGTTTCAGTTCTGAATCAATGGGTATGAGCTTGATATATATATATATATATATATATATATATATTGTATGAAGATGAATGATAGTTGAATCTGAAATTGAAGGCAGAAATTTAAGACAAATGCCACTATTTGAGATGTTAAAGTGAGGAATTAGAGTTCTAAATTATTTTATTTCACCTAATCCTCATGCAGAAGCTCTTGAGATGTGCTCAAGGGAAATAGTATTAAATTTCATGAATTTTTCCTTTTCCCTGTTTGGTTAGTCACTGTTCTGATATGTAGGAGTTGGATTTTGCTTAATCTAATGCTTTCAATGTGTTTAGAAGAGATTTTTGTGTAGGATAAGCGCCTAACATTGACAATGGAGGACCTATCAAAGGCACATGGTTGGTATTAAGAAGGGATTTCTCGTTTTTAACTAATAGATGGAATACAGCCAGGTATTAAGGAGGGAAGACCATTATGGCTATGTCTGTTTTCCTTCAAAATATAAGATCAATCAAGCATATTGTAAGGAGTAAGAGTTGATATCATAATAACTAGAGAGCCCTAAAGAAGTAATTGGATAATATGCATACTTTTATGCTTGATTTCTCATGGGAGAGAGTGCAAAACATGTAAGACTCGTGCACACAGATAAAAATATTGTCTAAACAAGTCACCCTCATGGTTATAACTAAAATGATGTAAAACAAAAGCTGACAGAGGGAGGGAGGGGGAGAACAGAGATTAGATATTTTACGATAATAGGGTTCAAATTACTGACTTCACCAAGCAGAATTTTATTTATGTTACTAGTTTGTGCCTCAGGCTGATTTCCAGGTAGTCAATAGAATAGAAGGACGGATGCCTAATTTGCATTGAAGGCTTCTATTAATCAATAATCTTTTGTTTCTTGATTGTCCAGCAGGGTTGGAAGAGTTCTGACTTGTGCTTTTGCTGGGGTTTGTGGCCCTACAGTTCAGTTTGGTAGAAGGTTGTTTTGATATGAATTGTCTCGTAAAGCAGCATCATGTGGCCTCTTAAGTGTAGTACTTTATGTTACAGTTCTACATTCAGTATTATTCTTTCTGAGCGATACATTTAAAGACTACTTAATCCCTCTACCCCAAAAAAAAAGAATAAAAGAGAGGACTACTTAATTCATTGCAAATGATGTGGCACGCATCTTGGTAGAATATGGTGCTACTTACTAATGTGATTTTACTCCTCAAACAGACTATGCAATTCATTGCAAATGATGTGCACCCAGATGGTAATGACTGTTCTCTCCATGTGTGCTGCCCATTAGCATTAGATGTGGCCTCTGTTAATTAAATTTTGCATTTTTATGTCTTTGCGTCCAAGTGACAATATGCAGTTCTTTTTGGGAAGTTAGAGTTTTGGATAAAATATGATGTTGTGGCTATGTTGTGATGATTTCATTGTTTCCACTTGTCATACTTTTCTGTTTGTACTTTACTGCTTTTATTCAAATTAAATAATGAATTTTTGGGTTTCTATGTGCTATCTCGTTTTGGAGAATAAATGGTAAAATTGCTTGTGTCATATGCATATCATTCTTCATATCAAGTTTGATACTATATTTCAGGAATTTTCTCCTAGTTCCAATGGACGAATGACCACAATGGGTGTATATGTCCGTGATTTACTTCTTGGACAGGGCAGTTACTACTAAATCTATCACACTATTTTACCTGGATATGCTTCCTAGTATTTCTGTTTCTGGCACATGCTCTCTTGTTGCTTGTGGAATTAAATCATCAAATGATATTGGCAAAGCATACCCTGAACACTTGATAATGAGATTGTTCAATGTAGTGTCACACAGTAGCAAGCTAAAATTTCATGTGACTCTACTGTCATTGGATGCTTAATTTTGATTTTTCATGGTTTCGGGCTTTTTTGTTTGCTTGTCACTTATTATGTCCTGATTTTATCCTTATTGATTAGTATAACAAGATTTTTTGGGTCAAGCTTCAATACCACCTCATTTTGACTCCTGAGGAAATGCATTGATGAGTATGTTCTGCTTTTGTGTTGCAGTACTACCATGACACCCTGTTTCCACGTATCCCTGTTCCTGTAATGAGGCAAGTTGTGGCTCATCTTGAGAAGCCCAAACATTCCGGTTCAACAGGGGAATCCACCCATCATGGTTCTGATGATACTGCCTGCCGACCACCTTCTGAGAAAGCATCTCTTTCAGTTGTTCTTTATAGTTTTTTGTTTGATCTTTCTAATGGACAATTTTGAGACCTTGTTAAGAAAATTTTAATACTTGATGTTAATTTTGAAGAATTATGTTAATATCATTGCTAATTAATATATTGTTAATTTAAAATTTCTTTTGATCTTTATCAATACAGTACAAGTTTAATTTTAGCAATTTGCATTTTTTTTAAAAAAAAAAATCTGTAACTTTTGGTCCGCTGAAACATGTATTAGCGGCGCAATTGTGTCGTTGCTGAAACATATTTCAGCGGCGACAGTTGTCGCCGCTTATACACACTTTCAGCGGCGACAAAATGTCGCCGCTGATTGTATACTTTCCGCGGCGACAAAAAATTGTCGCGCCTAAAGTATCCGCGACAATCGTATAGGTGGCGACAATTTGTCGCCGCGGAAGGGTTTTTAGCGGCGACATTTATACTTTCAACGGCGACTTTTGTCGCCGCCGAAAGTTTTTTTTATTTTTTATTTTGTAGTGCTTCCAAGTCCTTACTTTCATTTGTGAGTAGGGAGCCCCACAGGCCACAGCCTCGAACCGTACACCGACACCGAGAGCCCTAGTGGCACCCATTGGAGATCATCATCGGAGGTCTTCACTACGGCGGGGTGAGAAACCCTATCAAAGATGGAGAAAGAAATCCTAGCAGGGAGGTAAAAGGAAACGACGCTCTCAGGGTTCCCACTAGTTCAGCATTAGCTTGTCGTCGTTCCAAATAAAAAAGGACAGTAAGAAATAGATCATTAGCAGAGAAAGATTCTAATATCTTCCACAAGGCAACTTGAGCCCTAAAAGGATATACATGGCGACAACGTAACATTATGCATGCTCTAATAATTTCTTCTTCTTTGTACTTCATGTACTGGGTCGCAACATGCATGCTCTCATAATATCTCTCCTCCTTTGCGCCTTTTCAGACTCATGCAAAATGACGAAGAAATTTTACTCTTAAACAAAGTCAAAAATTAGGAATTCCCTCCCTGTATTTTTTTTGGATAAAAAAAGGAATTCCCTCTAATTAGACTTAACAATAATATAAAAAACTGACATAATAATTTTAATTCTGAGATGATTTTATAAAAAAATATATATGAAAATGTAGTAAATAAAGGATGAAATAGTCAAATGAAGAGTGAAAATTTATCTAGAATTATACAGAGAGGGAGTAATGTGCATGTTTGGGTAATAGTGAAAGTATGGTTTCAGAAGCCTTTTTCATCCGTCAAGAAAAAAAATCATTTTATATATTTATCTTGTTAGTCGTAAAAGTTACTACTTTCAGTTCTAAATATAAGACATAATTTATAGTACAATTTACAATACAAACTATATCTTATATTTATGAATGACACACTAAAAATTAAATCACACAAATATATTTAGGAGTGAAATGGGAGGAGTAGGAGGGGATGGTAAATATAATGATAAAAGAGGAGAGTTAGAGGAGAGAGGTTGGTGAGAGTTTGGAGAGCAGAGGAAAAGGTAGACACAGTTTCGTCATCCTCTTCCTTTCCTTTAACACTTTTTGCCTTTCACCCTTTTAACTCAACTCAACATGCTTTCCCCATGCTCTCTCTCTCTCATTTCTGGGACTTTGGACCTTTTCCCTTTTCCAATGACCAAAACTACCCTCCTCTTTTCCCGCTCTTTCTCCCTTGCACGAATCTTCTTTTTACCTGTCTCAACAAATCATATTTCTCTTCCTTCAACAAATTTTTTTTTTAATATATGAAAATTACTTATCTTACAGACTCATGCATTTTTTTTTCTTCTTTCAAAAAGTACTCCTATATAAAAATATAATGTATCTCATTGGAGATATCTTCATAAATATGGCAGTTATTTTTGTGGTACAAAGCCTGATAAATAATTATTTGGTTTATTATAAATTTTCAAATACATACCGAAAGATGAAAATTAATAAAGGCAATACTTAGGTCAAATACATTTGATCCATTATGTTAAGTTGTACAATAACAACACGTTGTCATATTTTTTTAAAAATATTACTCCTTCTAGTCCTTATTATAAGATACCAACTAATAAATGTATTTGGTCCTTTTTATAAAGCACTTGCTTGTTCTCAATGAGCATTAATTATTTTTTCCGTGTATACCCATAATTAATAAGGGTAGTGAGTGAGAGTAATAATTAATATAATACCACTCTGGTCCTATTTATAAGTGCAGACTAAAAAATTTGGTCTTATTTATAAGTCCAGTTTCATGTAATAAATAAGATTCTGATAATTTTACCCATATTAATTGCACCCATGAAGATAGAGAGAGAAGAAATAGTTGAAAAATACCCAATCATAAATTAGGGCAAAGTTGAAATTTTACCTCATAATAATTGTGTCAACTAATTTTTCTTGGTATGTGAGATTTGGTTAAAGTAGACTTATAGACCAGAGTGATATTAGGGTTTAGTGAAACTAGTAGGGGTAATATTAGAAGTTAATTAAATCGTAGGACATATTTATTGACTTTAACTATTTTTATTGGTTTGTGATAATTGTTAGTTGGTGCCTTATAATGAGGACCAGAGGGAGTACTACCCCCGGTCCTAATTATATGAACACTTTTGTAGTACAAATTGCATTATAAAAATATTTTATAATTAGGCCCAGAGGGAGTATCATTTATTTATAAATTCACATGAAATAACATGACATGTATTCATATGTAATTGGAAAACTTGACCATTTAACTTGGGTTTTGTTTACTTAATAGTATATGAGGTGCTCCTTTAGAACCTAGAATAAAAAATAAAACAAATATTTTTTTAATAAATATGCATAATGGACCTGGAATGAATTACGCTACATTAATTTAATACTTATAAAGTCATCAGATTTTGAATCTGGATCAATTTGGTATAAATTAAATGGAATTACAGTTAGCATGCCCATAAATTAAATTTGTTGAATGAAAATCTAAATTGTTGGAACACTTAAAGAAACATCATATTTTTATATTTAAATGTAACGTAATATTTTAGAGATAGAAGGGGCATAATGTTTAAGACTTAAAGACATAAAGATACATTAATTTGATCTTGATAGAAGGGGCTCCCACCACTCAAACGCTATGTCTCAAGTTTGAATTTATGTAAATACAGAAAAATTCTTTTGAGATGGATACTCCCAATTGGTCCGATAATAATTAACTAAACTAACTAAATTGATTAGCTCAGATAATCAACTAAGTTTTTTGGCATTAGAGCTGATTATGTTTTTTTAATTCTTCTAAGGTGGTTAAAAGTCCATATAATTCAGATAAAAAACAGTCAAAAAAGGTCCATATGATGGACTGGAGTACAAAATTTTCTTAATTAATAATTAATGACACGGTTCAGCTTTTGAATTTTCTTTTTCTATAAAAATTTTAGGAGAGGGGTTAGGCTCACCCATAGTCCAAAGGCAGGGCGCTATGACTTTGATTTCTAGGGCATACAGGACTGAGAGTATACATGCCTCCATCTTAGTCTGCGTTTCCACAAGTTCACATTGCCTAGGATGCCTCCCCCAACATCTTAACCACATCTTAACCAACTCCAGGATCGAACTCCCCCACTTTGGTGATTGTGTCCGATCTTTTTACTAGTTAAACTTAAAGATGAGGGGTTCAGCTTTTTTTTTTTGGTTGCCCACCCGGTTCACCGGGGCTTCGCCCCGACTAATCCGGGTTTAGCTTTTGAATTATCGGACAATTAATAAATGTATACGTTTATTTTATGGGCTGAAACCACACAAACACACAGAACAACTATTAAAGCAAAAAAAAAAAAAAAAAAAAAAAGCAGAATACTGGGCTTTAAAAAAATGTCTGGACAATCAGCCCAGAGCTACATGTAATTGCAATGTCCCATAACCACACTATTAATGAGATGGGTCTTTACTTCTTTGACCTGCCCATAGAGGGTTTGTCTCCCAAAACCCTTGTAAAAGGGTCAGCCCCACATGATATAAGATTTTAACCCTAAGTCAGTTTTCATTTACTAAAGAATACAACATTGCAGATAAATATTCATATATATATATATATATATATATATATATATATATATATATATAAAACATTGCAGATAAATATAATTTGTTCTAAAAATTCTTATTCTTCAAATCTCACACACACCCACAACTCTAAAATGTATGCTAGATTCCTATAATTGGTTCATATGTTGTTATTAAACATGACGAACAATCAGGTTTGTTACATATATTTTGAAGTTTAAAGTAATTATTTATCAATAAGATTTGAAAGGATTCATTTTCATCAATATTATATATTCCATTTGGACTTTAAGGTATGAACTAATTAAGTTACATAAATTAAAAAATTATTTATTTGTTAAAAATAATTATGCACCTTTTCCTTAAATACCTCCTTTATTAATACATTAGAACCTAACAAAAATGAGTTTTGACCTTGTGTGCCTTGGGTTAGTTATTTGTGATGGTTAATTTTGCCTATTACATGACTTTCATGCAAAGGTTCATGAGGTTGAAAACAAAAATTTTATTTAATCGTTGCGGAAACCCGTAACTCCTTACGATTCTAATGAATTATTAATCTTAACTCATTACATTAATTAGTTAATAATTATTAATCTGTAACTCTTTACGGCGCTCATGATGATTCATAACAATTTATAATATTCATGAACTTTGGGATTACTCGTTAAAACAACTATGGGGATTAGGATAACTTGACAACACAACTATTAGAGATTAGGATTACCTTAGATCACTTGAAGACCTCAATGTTGTTGATGTCCTCTAACGTTGATCCACACGTCTACCTCCCGATTGCAACGAGAACTCTTTCTCTTGAAACCTCTCACTCCTTGAATGCTTGTTAGGCGAAGACAAGGTTGATGTTCGGTTTCCTTGGGTTTTACTATTTTCAAGAAGGTGATGGTTTCTTGGAACTAGGTTATGGATAGGATGAACAAGGTTGAAACCTTACCATTTTATGGATGGTGCATTTTCCTCTCTAAATCTTTGGTAAAGACCTAAATTTAGAGAGCATAAGGGTTCTTGTTTTTCTCCTAGAAAAACGTGCAAGAAGAAGGCACACCAAAAATCAGCATTTTATAAGAGTCTAACCCTAATTTAAGTGCTTACAAGAAAGGCTCAATCTAAGCTTCAATTGGAAAATACAATTCACAATTAATTAAATTCATATCTTGATTGATTGATTGGATTTAAGATGATGAATCAAATTTATCTTGATTGATTGATTGAATTTAATATGATGAATCATATTCATATCTTGTCAACCAAGTCACATTAAATTTACATCTTGATTGATTGAATTTAATATGATGAATCATATTCATATCTTGTCAACCAAGTCATATTAAATTCCCATTTTTTTCTTCAAAAAACGTCCATAAAAAGGGTATATAAAAAATCAGCACTTTATAATAGTCTAACCCTATTTTAAGTTCTCACAAGAAAAGCCCAATCCGAACTTGAATTGAAAAATCCAAATCGTAATGAATTAAATTCATATTTGAATATTGAATAATAATTTAAGATGATGAATCACATTCATCTCTTAAACTAAAATTCAAAATCATTTTAAATCAATTCTCATTTATTATTTCTCCTATCTTCATCCAATCATTATTGGATCTTTATATATATATATATATATATATATATTAGATAATTCTGAATTATCTTTTATAACCTATCATTTTTGAATTAAAATTCAAATCTCCTCATTGAGCTTGGAGTCCCACTCCAACTCAATTACACATTTACTCTTGATAAAGCCCAATAACAACTATTGGTCCAAGTTTGCTAATTTTAAACAATCGGGAATAACCTTTGTGTGTGACCCATTAGGCCCAATTAGTCACTGACATAAATAAAATTGGACCAATTAAAACCCCTTTAATGAGCCCAATTTATTTAATGACCTCATAAGACACTGCAATGCTCTTCGCGGCCCCCGGAACTAATTGAGTTGATCAAGTGATCTACCTTTCATATTTGGATACCGTGCAGGCATCATCCCTCACATCGTCATTCACATTTAGTCGAGAGCAAAGATAGAGTATTATTTCTCTTAATTGACTAAATGTAGCTATTTCACAGAACTATGAATCTTCTTATATTAACTCAATAATAGATCATGACATTCATGATCACTTCTGCGCACGAGACTCCGAGTTAATTAGAAGCTATCCAAGCTCTAGGTCTTGTGAATGACTAATCCCTTGTAGGGGATCGTGAGTCCTCTCGATGTCCATCTACACTTATGTATTCGAGTTACACCCAAGAGTACATTGTTCTCCCCATTTTCAGGTGGATAGAGTTGTACAGTCAAAGTATAATCCCAGGACATAGTGTTCGATGACATCCTTAAGTCCAAGACGATCCGCACTACCAAACGATGAGAGACTTTACATATCCAATGATACTCTCTACAATGAATCTTTGTGGAGTCTCTCGGCGGGTCAGTTCGGTGCTATCTGTTCTCCAACAGATCCACCCACGACATCAACTAGGACATCTCCATGACTGTATTCCATGAGGTCCCTACCTTGTATTTCTATACAAGTAGATGATGTCATACTAGTCTTATTGAGATCATCAATGCCCTTTCTTGGTGATTCAAGACTAGGAACAAGTTTTAGGTAATAGATATACGGTCTTTCTTGAGTCCTCATGATCATGATCTCTATCATTGATCTTCAAGATAAACACATATTCTATTCCTAGGGCTTTTATCTTCAAACACATATTTACTTTAAAATAAAGGTGAGACATAAATATGATAAAGATAAAATATGCTCATTTATTAATAATGAAATACTACAATGTAGAAAAAGGTGCTGATCTGTCTCTACAGATTGTCTCTAGGACACCTAAATACTAACAATTTGTTCATGAAATTGAACAAGTGTTAACTAATGAATACTCATATTGATAAGTTTTTCATGTTATTGTGTGAAAATTGGTCTATATGATTCAGATTTTGTCCACAAATCCTATTCCTTTGAGCCTCATAGTGCTGCTTTCACCTATGCAGCATTTGACACACAATCTAATCACGACAAAGATTGTTTTGCTTACCTACCTGACAATGAGGATAGATATGATAGATCCTCATACAAAAATATACGTAAAGGCCTTGTTGGAGAATTTGTATCGTCACTGTTGCACCTCCCATTGAATTGGTATCAGATTATATCTATCTCTCTTCAGGGATTGATGCACATTATCAAGTCGATTATTGCACCTAATATTTAGTGGTATCAGAGCCATTCGATTACAATAAATCTCTCATCAAATGTTCAAAATAAAATAATTAAATTGTTATTAAGAAATTAATAAACAATGATATCTTTTATTAGTTGTATTTAATGAAAATCTGCATTTAGCCAGACATGACGTCAGCTCCATCGAAAATACGGCTACGTTGCTCCTCATTCGCTAGGTCAATCATAATTCAAATCCCGAGCCTTGGAAACTGAAAACACGAAAACATAAAGCATGACAACAAAAATTGAATGAAATAGCCAGAATTTCTTTATGATCACAACAAAGGTCTCAAGATATTACATCAACGACATGAATAGAGGTTTGCGTATACAAAGAAACCCAAAAATAGAAGGCATTGGTAAAAAGAAGAAAAAGAAATGGAAGAAGCTTGAAACCGAAATTAGAACAGAGATGCACGCCGGTCTCGTGAAAGAGAAATCTAGAAAAGCTAGTTTCAGAAGTATTGGGGGAAGCAGAAGCAGACGAATAAAATAATTTCTCCACCCCTATCCCTTTGTTCGGTGAATGTTTGGCGTCGAAAGCTAATAATTTCGGCGACATTGGCTTTGCTCTTTCTCCAGCTCATCCACCTCAATGTTTCTCAAGCAACCAGTTCGTCGGTTCGGTTTTTTCGCTTCTGGTAGACTGTATGCAGTTCCTTTATCTCGTCGTTCTGGCATGAAGAAGAGAAGACGAGTTCAGGAAATGACGAAATGCCGAACGTTATCCAATGTTGTCCAGAAGCTAGAATCTTGAGCTAGAAGAAGCTTTTTCTCTAGAAGCTTAGTCACTTATAAGCTCACTCAAACACCATCTCACCGATCTTTCAATCTAACTAAGCTTTTTGTCAATCTTTTTGGCGTTAAGAAGCCAATCCAAACATGATGATTAATGTTCTTTACTGTATTGCATATATGCAATAATTTGCTAATTGTCAAGTTTCTCAATACTTAATTTTTATTATCAGGGAACCTAATATTTAGTATCAAATGATCAAATGACCTATTATTTGGTATCAGAACACCTAATATATAGTGGTATCAGGTAGGGATGTTTAAAAAACCCGGTAGCCCAGGTGGTCCGGTCCGACCCGGTCTCCAGATTTTTTTTTTTTTTTTTTGGTCTGGGATCATATGAGGCTGACTGGACTGATCTGCTCAGGTCAGACCGAACTTCGGTCCAGGAGCTAAGACTCCCTAGTCCGGTCCGGTTCGGCCCGATTTTTTTTTTTATATATATATATATATTAAAAAATCACAACTTAATCTAACCCTTTTGTCCTTCTTTACTGTCTTCTTTACGATTCTTCACCACTCATTAGTGAGTCTTCTTCTTCGGCCAAAAAAATATTCGGAGTCTTCTTCCCTTCTTCTTCAGTCTGGCCCGATAGAATGTTGTTATTTTGTATTTTTGTTCAATGTTGTTGGAGATTCTTATATGTGTATGATTGGATTTAAGATGTTTGCATGTTTAATTATTGGTCCAAAGAAGTGAGAAAAAAAACTTAAAAAAAAAATCAAACAGGTCCTGGACTGTCTGGACCAGTCCAGCCCGGGCTCGGGCTGATGCTAGACCGGACCAGACCTCGAGGTCCCTCCTGGACCAGACCTTAAGGTGACCTCCAATCCGGTCCAGTCTGGTCCATAAACATCCCTAGTATCAAGTCCTCTCTAGTTAGGAGGTTCTAGATTTGTAGCATCATGTGAGCAGTCATAGCTTTCTCTTCGACAGTAACTTCTAAAAAGGCGTAAAGCCAACCGGACAAGTAGGCAAATTAATTGAAATGAAATAAATTTCATTTTAGAAATTTTCAGTAAAGTGAAGTAATAAAAAAAGTTGAGATGAGCCCCACAATTAAATCAAAAAGAAAGCCGGCTATATATGTCTATGGGATTCACATGGCTAGAAGATTTTTTTTGTCAACATGTGCAAGTATAATATTTTTTTAGTGGTATATAAGTATAATATTTAATATAGAAAAAATATTATAGAGTGGGTCTAAATTATAAATTGTGAAAATTAATCTCCGAGTTCATATAGATTCATTGAATTTTGAATCAAGTTCCTGAGATCTTTTCCTTTTTGATGGGTGCTTGAAGTTTACTATGTTAGGTTGGTTAGTCCTTCCTGTATAAATCCGTTAAATAGTGATTAACGGTGTTAAAAAATGTGTTAGGCACTGACGATGTGGCAGATACGCGCTGACAAGTTAGATCTGATTAGGCCAGGTGAATCCACATAGGTTGTGACTGGACGGGGGCATTTTTGGGAGAGGTGGGAATGCCGACCGGACTGTGCAAGCGGACCCGGATGAAGTTTCCTTCCAGTTCCAGGTGATATATGCCCGTCATCAATGATTCTGGTTCAAGAAACTTGTTCCCTTTTTTCTCTTGGCAATCCATGGTCCTTAGGAATTGTCATGGCAATAAAGCACCTGTACAGATATTTGCTCGATTGTGTGTTTACATTTCGGCATTTCATTTTTAGGACGCAGTCTTAGCCTCTCCAGAATAGATGAGTTTCTCGAGCAACAGGAAGACCATCAGCAATCATCGGAAAATCAGTTCGTTTTGGGCGTTCTAGCGTGACTGGCAAATCACTCGAGGTCGGTGCTTTAGCCTCCAGAATCGACGGCCTTCTCTTCCCCATCAGTCTCCTCTACAATCGACGACCCTGTTCTCACCAAAAATGCCCTAGTCTAATCACCGCCTACGTGGATTCACTTGTGCCTAATCAGATCTAACTTGTCAACATATTTGCCATATCATTAACGCCTAACACTTTTTTTCAACACCGCTAAAAACAACTTAGGGACTTGAATCAAAACTCAATGAAATTATAAGGATTAGAGATTAATCTTTCCTTATAAATTTTTATATTTTTGTAGTAATAAAAAATGAAATATACTTATCGTCACTACCATTTTTTTACCGTTAAAAAATGTTTACAAAATTCATTCAATAAAAAAAAAATGATGTTTTGTTTATTGTAGTGAATTAAATATCATTTAATGCTTGGTGATTTGATTTCTTTGCTTTTAAATATGCCCATTACTTTTATTCTTCAAGAAGTTAACAATGATTCAGGTAAGATTTAAACATAGCTTTTATATATAAGGATAGTTTAAGAAAGAAAATAAGGATAAACCGCAAATGAGATTGAGATAGAGACATTGCATTTAAAATTAATTTAAAACCTAGACTAATCCATATATTTAGGACGAGGTTAAGATATTACATTTAAAATTAAAACAAAACCTGGACTAATCCGTACTTTTAGGATGGGAGGAGTATTTAACAATACAATCAACCATTGAAATCTCATTTAGAATATCAATTATTGGCACTCATATCAATGGTTGGTACTTGGTAGGGTTAGGTTGGAACCATATCTCCACGGACCTATGTATGAGAGGATTGGATTGGAAGTATTTCAACCCGTGTAATTGCTCTATCTTGGACCATTCACAGAACGCACTTTCTTTGTTTTGTACTCCACAAAGCATGAAAATAATTACACACGATCCTATTTATAAGTAATAAATGATACTGTAACAATTTTGTCCATATTAATTGTACCAATGAAAATAGAGAGAAGAAATAGTTGAAATATACTCAGTCATAAATGAAGGTAAAGTTAAAAATTTACCTCACAATTATTGAGTTAACTACTTCTATTTGGTAATATGATTTAGTTAAAAGTAATTTAAAAATAAAATCAGAGTGGTAGACACGAAGTTTGAGATCACAAATTAGACACCTCAAGAGCATTTATTTACATAAATTAAGATAAAACTCATGACATATACTTATCGTAAATCAATATTGAAAACTATAAATGCTTTTGAGATGTCCAATTGTAATCTTAAACAATAAGAATATCTGGTCCAAGTAGACAAGATCAATGATGTCAGGTTAATTGCAAATATGGCATTTATGAGACAAGTTTAGAGACGCTGGCCATATTTGGCCGATCACATGCTGCTCAAATCTTCTCACAGTGTTTTGTTTTCCTTTCGTCATCAAAGAAACTTAACCAAGTGGCCAAAACAAAAACACAAACGTAACCGAACAACCAAAACTTATCATTAATAGATTAATAACATAATCGTATCGTGCACGTCGCTTAGAAATGGCCATTCTTTCCTTATAATCCTCCTGCCATAGTTTGTAATACGAATTATATTATAAATTATGTCATATATTTAAAACTAGAAACTAGAGATAGTAATAATTTTTTGTACCAAGTTTTGGACCAAGTGCTAATATGCAGCCCAGCCAAACAATCAGAAAGAAATGATAACCCCCTTTATATTATTTTATAATATAATCTCTATCTAATTCAAAAATATAATAATAAGGGAAAAAAAATAAAAAATACCATTTGAATTATATGAATAAAAAAATATCCACTAAATTAGTAAAAAGACAAATCGGTAATATGGAAGGAACTTAATATTTTGAAGTTTGAGTATTGACAATGATAATTAAAAATAGCAATTAACAACTTGAGTATACACAGCGACAACTTAGAAGTTAAGTTATTAGTCTCTATATTTAAGTTGATAATTCTTGCGTCCTTGGGTTCAACTGGTGAAGAGGTCGGACTTCCTCACCTAAAGGGAGGGGGTTCGATCCCTACGTTGGTCAAGGCGTTGGGGGAGACATCCTGCGTCAGGAAGCGGTGGAAACTTATTTGGTAGAGGTGGAGACATGTGTACTTCTGCGGCACAAGATCTTCATGGACGGGCTCCAAGCCGCGCCTCAGATCATGCGTAAGGAAATTTCAACCTCTTTCTTAAAATTTTATTAGTAAAAAAAAAAAAAAGTTGATAATTCTTATCTTTGAAGTTGTCAACACTCAAACTATAGAATTCTAAATTTCGACCATATTACATATTTCTTATTTTATTAATTTAGTAAACATTTTGGAGTTTTTTTAATTCAAATGATATTTTTTTTGGGTTCAATTTTAACAATAATAATAATAATAATAATAACAATGCTAGAGGATGTAAGCATACAAGTCAAACAATCGTAACCATTAACTTCTCCTGCTCGCCAACAAGTTGATCCTCTCTTGACCAAAAAAATAAAATAAAATTGATCCTCATATTTCACAGTTACTGCTCACTGTGAAAGTGGGAATCTTGGAGCTAGAAATAAAATAAAGTTCCAGAGCTTGTTTTCATTTGCGGAGACATCCCAATCCTTGTCATTTATCATTAACGTTTTGTTTTTGGCTTTGGAATCTCCTGTGGACCCAATATTGTAATATTGTTCCCCACTCGACACTGAATGTAAAGCAAAAACGTGAATCAATCCATTATTAAAGTCAGCAAATGATCAGCTGATTATGCTTGTTACTGTCGATTTTATCCATTCCACTTCTGAACACCTACCTTCCCACTTCTCGTTCTTCCTTCATGCTTAAAATGGGTGGGATTCAATTGAATTGAAGCGTGCTTAACCTTTCTCACTTCAATGGCGATTCCTCTGTTTCTATGTGCTGTACTGTTTCTGGGTTCTGTTTTATCGTCGGAATCAAAGTATATAAAGTACAATACGACGTCAACCACTGTTCCTGGGAAGCTCAATGTTCATTTGGTACCTCACTCTCACGATGATGTTGGGTGGTTGAAGACCATCGACCAGTACTACGTTGGTTCCAACAATTCCATTCAGGTCATTATCACTTACTCGCTCACTGTTTATTCTCCCAGTAGTTTCTGTGTGAAATTTGAAATTTTGATTCATCATTTTTGGTTTCTCTGATATGGAAATACAGGGAGCTTGTGTTCAAAATGTGTTAGATTCTCTGATACCAGCATTGTTGGCCGACAAGAATCGCAAGTTCATTTATGTTGAACAGGTAAGTATCTATCATGTCTTATGATTCGGTCTGTTATGTCATGTGTATGTTTTGTTTTTCTTTTTGCAGATGATTCCTTTTAATTTAGCATCCTCTTAGTCATTAACATGTTTTTCCCTCAAAAAAATAAATATGGGGAAGAAATGAAAATTTGAAGGTAATAATGTTTGGTGGTCAACAACTTTGACCAGGAATATCCTCAGTAAATTGTTCATAGATTTCGGATTTCACTACTAAGAGAATAGAATAACATGATACTGATAATAAGCATAGATTAGCTCATACTCTTAAAATTGAAGGTAATTTTGAGAATATTTTTGTTTTAATTTTCTTAAAGGCCTTTTTCCAACGTTGGTGGAGAGAGCAGAGCGAGGCGGTTCAGAACACAGTGAAGCAGCTAGTCAACTCTGGTCAACTGGAGTTCATGTATAAAGATACATTCTATATTCCTTCTTCACTATATAATACTATCTCCGGTCCTAATTATAGGAACACTTTTGTAGTGTAATTTGCACTACAAAAGTATTCCTATAATTAGGGGGAGTAAATACTTTTAAATTAATAACAAGGGAAAGAGCTTAAGATTTTTATATTCTATTAATATGTAAGATTGTGGACATGCGATTGCAGAAATGGGGGTGTGTGTATGCATGATGAGGCAGCCACTCATTACATTGACATGATTGACCAGACAACTCTTGGACATAGGTTTCTCAAACAAGAATTTAATGTAACTCCAAGAATAGGTTGGCAAATCGATCCCTTTGGGCATTCTGCAGTTCAGGCTTATCTGCTGTCAGCAGAGGTAAGCTTATGTTTTGCTAGGTTTCATAATTTGAACACAGTGATTGAAAAACACAAGGAAAAATGGGTAAAAAAAATCTTTGTTTGAAAATTTTATTAGCGAGAAGGATCTAGATCAGAATACCTGTACTTCATATGTACAAAATTTGTGGAGTACTGGTACTTTTTATGGATAAAAGTATATCAAGTCCTTCTGACTGATAAAATTTCTGAATATGGACTTTTCACCAATTTTCTCCTAAAAAAAAAACTGTCAAAGTACCTGAATTGCTGTCATAGGTCGGGTTTGACTCACCGTCAAGGTATCTGAATGCTGTCATAGGTTGGATTTGACTCTCTCTTTTTTGCGCGGATTGATTACCAAGACAGAGCAAAGAGGAAAGATGACAAGTCACTTGAAGTTGTTTGGAGGGCCTCTAAAAGCCTTGGTTCATCTGCACAAGTGTGTAGCCCTGGAGTGGTTTTAATGATTAGTGTATTAAAGATTCAGCTTCTAATTGTTGATCCTTGAAAGTGTTTCTTGCCTGTAGATCTTTTCTGGAGCATTCCCTAAGAATTATGAACCTCCTAATAATTTCTACTATGAAGTAAATGATGACTCTGACTCTCCTATAGTCCAGGTTAAATCTATGCCAAATTATGACTGAAAAGTGTTGTGCTTTATTTTCCAACTAAAGACGGAAGCCAACGTACTCCTTTTTATCACTTGAAGGATGATACTGATTTGTTTGACTACAATGTACCCGAACGAGTAAACGAGTTTGTCTCAGCTGCTCTATCTCAGGTAAGACAAACAGTTGTAGATTCAATAGTATGCAAGTGAGCCAGCCAATGAGCAATAGCCATGTGGACAAGCTGAGCATCTTTTCAGTGTCTGAAATGGTGCACGCTTTTAACTAATAGAACCTGTAATCTTATGGTAGCCATTGTTCTATTTTCTGTAAATGTCAACAAATAGGAATGATCCAAATGGATCACATTGTTTGTTCTTGTCTCTTTCAGGCAAATATTACTCGCACAAATCATATAATGTGGACGATGGGAACAGATTTCAAGTACCAATATGCAACTAGTTGGTTTCGGCAGATGGATAAGTTCATTCATTATGTCAATCAAGTTATTACTCTTAAACTTGTTGCTTAGCTTACAAGTTTCTTATAATGTTATGTTTCCCAGGATAAGGTTTGACTAAATCTGATTCAAATATTTATACTTTCACAATTCACATCATCGATTCACGCTGCATATCACTTCTGACAAAAATGAAATTTCACATCGTAAACTTGATTGCAAAATCTGATTCATGGTTTTATATTAAGCTAACAGCACATTAATGAGACTATGGGTTCTTGTTTCCTTAGGATGGAAGGGTTCATGCCCTGTACTCGACCCCATCAATTTACACCGATGCAAAGTATGCGGCGAATGAGGCATGGCCAATTAAGACCGAAGACTACTTTCCGTGAGTTTTAACCCTTAAACTCATTATTCCCAGGTAGACCTAGTCTACAAAAAAATGGATAGACAAATCAATTATGGCCCCTGTACTTACATATCAATTTATTATTGGCTTGACTTACTATTTTCTTAATAGGCTGTGTATACTTTTAATTCTTCATTTTTTTTATGTGTCTCATGTTAGGTATGCCGATGTTATAAATGGGTACTGGACTGGGTATTTTACAAGTAGGCCAGCTATTAAAGGTTATGTAAGAGCAATGAGCGCGTACTATTTGGTAAGCTTTTGTGACTGCCATGTTTCAAGCTACCTCATAATCATTAAGATGAAGGCATATGACACTTTTGAGACGTTTTGAACTCTATGCTAATCTGAAACCTGTGATAAAGAACAATGGTCCTTCAATCTTAAACAGGCAGCAAGACAGTTGGAATATTATAAAGGAAAGAACGTGTCAGGTCCTAAAACTGACTCACTGGCAGATGCTTTGGCTATTGCTCAACACCATGATGCAGTTAGTGGAACAGAAAAGCAGCATGTGGCTAATGATTATGCGAAGCGGCTTTCAATAGGTTACTCCGAGGTGGGTGGGAATGAGACTTATCACCTATTTACTATACACTTTCTCAAACCTTCTTTCCTTGAACTCAACCTAAAAAAATGTTCGTTTCGTTAATGACTTGTACAGGCTGAGAAAGTTGTTGCAGCATCACTTGCTTGCATTACTGAGAAAACATCCAAATCTGGTTGTGATGGTTCACAAACTCAATTTCATCAGGCAAATAATACTTTCCTTGATCCCAAAGTTTTCCTAGAAGCAATGTTCAAAGACTCTCCTGAGATTGACTTCTTGATTGTGCATTTTCTTGTATGTCTGCTTCATTGATATATATATATATATTTTTTATCTTGTCATTACAGTGTCCACTTTTGAACATAAGTTACTGTCCTGCATCAGAAGTTGATTTTTCAAATGGGAAAAACCTGGTGAGGAGTTCACATCTTATCTGATGATGGATTGAGTTTACATAAATTGGAACCAAAGAATCTGATCTTTCACGATTTATTGCTCAGTAATATATTGTCTCTTGCAGGTTGTTGTTGTTTTCAATCCTCTCGGATGGAAAAGAGAGAATGTTATAAGAATCCCCGTGAGTTTATTATTATTATTTTCTTAACATTGTGCTGTGGAATTACATGCATTACAGTGAATGAAAGATGTTTCCAACTTGATATGAAAAAACACATTGCATGGCATGAAATGAAAGCTGCTTTTGTTTGACATCACATCATGTTTAAATTTTCCATAGGTTATCAGTGAAAATGTTGAAGTTCGGGATTCAAGTGGAAAAAAAATCGAATCCCAGCTCGTACCAATTCTTAATTATTCTCTGGCTCTAAGAAACTACCATGCTAAGGCATACCTGGGTGTGTCTCCAACTGTAAATCCCAAGTATTGGCTTGCTTTTTCAGCAGCTGTTCCTCCACTTGGTTTTAGCACTTACTACATATCAAGCGCTAATCAATCAGGTTTGAAGTATCATGCATGCATACGAACTTATAAAATCGCCATATTTTGCGTGTAAACAAAATTTTAATCTGTCGGTAAAATTGCAGGTTCAGCTGTTATTTCGGAAAGACTTACAGCATACAAGTCAGGAAGTCAAAATCAATCATTTGAAGTAGGCCCAGGCAACTTGAAACTAGTTTATTCTGTAGACAAAGCGAAACTAACTGATTATATCAACACCAGAAGCAAGGTAATATTTACTTTGGTTCAACCTAGAGGCAATGCTTATTTTTATGACGTTCATATGAATGATTACATGGTTTTCATTATAAATTGCTGTTCACAATGGAAGGTCAAAGAATCAATGGATCAAACATACACTTTCTATGCTGGGTATGGAAATGAATCAAATGATCATTCTCAGACTTCTCAGGTAATAAAACTTTCTGTTGTCAATCTTGTTTATGGTTTAATAGTAATATCTAATGAAATCGATTTAAATGTTTTATTAAGGCCTCAGGAGCATACATTTTTCGCCCCAATGGTACATATCCCATCAAATCTGAAGGAAAGGTAATTAATTTGCCTAAATTATCACTATATTCAGTGGTAACAGAAAAGTTGATGTCTTCATTTTTAAATTTTCAGCTCACAGTTTTGAGGGGACCTTTAATTCATGAGGTGCATCAGGAGATCAATTCATGGATATATCAGGTATTATTCTTAAAATAAACAACAACAACAACAAAAATTGCTGTCTTCATGTGAAGTGTTTGATTTTATCGACATGCTCATGTTTACTGTGGTTTTTTTTGAACAGATCACTAGACTGTACAAGGGGACAGAGCATGCTGAAGTCGAGTTTATTGTATATCTTTCTCTCTCATTTCATTTTTAAATTTTTTTCTTGAGATTTTCTAATGCAGATGCTTATGAATATTGTTAGTATTTATTTCTGTAAGAGCTAGTAATCATGATGGAGCTATTTGACACCAGGTTGGACCCATACCTATTGATGATGGAGTTGGCAAAGAAATCGCCGCTCAGATTAAAACAAATCTTGCAAGCAACAAAACTTTCTATACCGATTCTAATGGACGTGATTTTATCACAAGGGTAGGTCACAACAAGATCAGAAACTAATCCTCAGTATTTTTCACATGCATATGTTAGCAATGACTGTAACGCTTGTTTGCTCAGATCCGAAACTATCGAAAAGACTGGAACTTGGAAGTCAATCAACCAATTGCTGGAAATTATTACCCTGTATGTTTCATTAAACCTTCTATTACAGTAATGCACGTGATGAAACTGCATTGTTTTTAAGGTGGTCACGTAATGGAATCTAATTTCTTCCTTCAGATCAATCTTGGGATTTACCTTAGAGATCAGAGTAAAGAGTTTTCTGTTTTAGTGGATCGGTCAGTCGGCGGATCCAGCATCGTTGATGGACAAGTGGAGCTAATGGTTCACAGGTCTGTTCTGTTATTCACAAACTCAAACTGGTCGAGTTGACAAGCTCATTGATGCGTTATTATTCAATACTCAAATACCTAAAGCCCTATTGTTCCCATTGTAGGAGGTTAATTGTGGATGATAGCAGGGGCGTCGGTGAGCCACTAAATGAAACAGTTTGCATTGGTAATAAGTGCTCCGGACTAACTGTAAGAACATCCCAATCAGCCTCCAGATTTTATGTTAATGTGATACCGTTATGAGTCCCACAAGGGGAGCTTAATGAGTCAAGGGTTCTTAATAAATTAAAGGGACTATCCTTTCTAATGGGTTAACCTTTTGGGATTGGACTCTCCCTTTAGCCTCTAGATTTTATCTTAATGTGAAACTGTTAGGCTCGTTTGATACGGGGAAGATTTGAGGAGGGAAAAGAAGGGAAGGGAAGATTTTAAGGGATGAGGGAAGATGAGTTGTTTGATTAGAAGAAAAAGAAAGGGTGTTAGTTGGTAAAAAATAAAAATAAAAATACATATTCTACCCTCAAAAGTAATTAATTCTAAATGAAAAGGAAAAATATATTTTTAAAATAATATCTTCTTATCAAGTTCAAATTTGTCTAAAATATTCTCTCGCCAAGTTCAAACTTGTTTAAAATATTTTCCCGTCAAGTTCGAACTTATCACCTAAGTTCAAACTTATCGTATAAGTTCGAATTTATTACACAAATTTGAATTGAATTTAATCATATTTTCTTGCATTATAGAAAAAAAATATTTTATGAAGGGTAAATATGTTCAAAAGCGTCACTATTCACATGGGAACTTGAGTTCCCACCAATTTTGGTGGGATCTTATCTTCCCACCATTAAAGGAAGATTTGTGGGCCGGGAACTTGAGTTTCTGGGAAGATTGGACACAAAAAATGTACCAAACAAGGGAACTTATTCATCTTTCCTTCCCTTCCCACCTGTTCCGCGTACCAAACAGGCCCTAATGAGTCCCACATTGGGGAGTTGACTAGTGAAGTTGGTTTATAAGTTCAAGGAGCTCTCCTTTCCAATATGCCAGTTTTTTAGTATTGGACTTTCCCTTTGGACATTTGTTCATAACAAATGTGCTTTCATTGATAGCCTAACAAGTTTAAGGGGCTCTCCTTCTCAATAGGCTAGTTTTTTGAGATTGGTATTTCCGGATACATATCACTAACACTATAATACACTCAATATGAAGAAGTGTTCAAGTTTAAGCTTTTTTACTATTTTTCAGGTGCTCGGTAAGTACTACTTCAGAATTGATCCAGTGGGAGAGGGTGCTAGGTGGCGTCGCTCGTTTGGTCAGGAGATATACTCGCCGTTTCTTTTAGCCTTCACAGAACAGGTCAGATTAGATGAGCACATTGAGCTCATCCTTTAAGATGTGTAGATAATCTGGATTTTATGTTTGAATTGCCTTGTCTGGTTAATTTCTAAGCTATTGATGAAACCTTTTTTCCACCTTCTTGTAGAGTGGAGATAATTGGAAAAACTCTCACCAGACAACCTTTTCGGGGATCGATTCCTCGTACGAGCTACCAGATAATGTTGCAATATTAACAATTGAGGTGAATGCATGTTTTCCATGGAAACAATTACTGATTTGTAAGATTTCTGGTCACTGAAAGTCTGAAACTGTAATATTGCATATTGAATTCTGCAGGAGCTGGACGATGGACAAGTTCTCCTTCGGCTGGCTCACTTATACGAGGTAAGGATTTGAATTGAATACACAGTTACACAAACACGCTTGTTAGGTAAATCAATTTTGAACGTATAACTTAAAAAGATGAAATTTGAAAAATATACTCCCTCCGGTCCTAATTATAAGACATAGTTGACTTTTTTGGAGAAATTAAGGAAAGTTTAATTAAATTACTTTAGAAAAGTATTTTTATTTTTATTTTTTTCTTCAAAGTAATTAGTTTGATTTGAATGACTAATATATAATCTAAAGATACACAATATATAAAATAATTAAGTAACTTATTTAGCTTCCTTAATCTCTCCAAACAAAGTCAACTATGTCTTTTAATTAGGACCGGAGGTAGTATTATTTATTTGTCATTTTGTTTATCTTAGCTCAAGTATTTAACGTATATTAAGTAGGATTGGAACGTTGTTGAAATATTCTTTTCTTGTTTTGGTCAATACAAGGTGGACGAGGACAAGGATCTTTCAGTGAAGGCAAGTGTTGAACTGAAAAAGGTGTTCCCGGGTAAAAAGGTAAAAGAGCATATGGCATTCTTTTTCTTTTTATTTTTTAACAAAGAATGCTTAAAATATAATTTAATCAAATTCTAAAAAAGGGTTAAGATGTAAGAATATCTATGAACTTTTATCTAAAGTGTATCAAGTCAAAAATATCTATAAACATTCAAAATTGGAGCAAAAATGCCGGCACTATTAAATACTCGTATAACATAATGTCGTTTACATGTGCATATGCAAAAAGAGTGTGACCCCACTACAAAATGTAACAGTGTGAGGTTATATTTAACGGTACTGACATTTTTGCTTCTATTTTGAATGTTCATGGTTATTTTTGTACTTCTGAAAAACAGATTGTGTTAGACGTACTTTAGGTAGAAGTTCAATGGTATTTTTGCACATTTACCCTTATTATTGTGATTTTATTTATCAAATGCTTGAGCATCCGTTTTATTGTGTTCAGATAAAGCAAATAACAGAGACAAGTCTATCTGCAAACCAAGAAAGAGCAGCAATGGAGAAGAAAAGACTAGTTTGGAAGGTAGAAGAAGGAGAAGAAGCACGTGAGGGAGGCCACGTGTCAAGAGGAGGAGCCGTAGATCCAGAAAAGCTAGTTGTTGAACTTGCTCCAATGGAAATACGAACCTTCATCATCGGTTTTTAGCAACAAAAAAGACCAACCGCCGGCATATCAAAATAGTGGTTCTTCCACTGAATAAGGTGTCTCCCTTCCCCCAGCAAATAAAGAATGCTTGTGGTGTTATGTGATTACATGTTCTATTAAATCATTGTAATTGAAATTTCAAGTTAAAGATTTTAATTAGGAGAGTTACTCCTAATTAAATCTAACAATACTCGAATATGATCCAATCGGATCACTATATAAAAAATCAAGTTAGAAAGGGGTTTCTCTTTATCACATTCATCTTTTAAGACCTCCTCCTGATTTTCTCAAAATCATTCATTATTTGCATCTATTCACGTACAGTGCTTCGAGTCATTGAAGTGTTGAGTGAAAGTAATATCAGAAGTACATTTTTTTTTAACTCAAAGGAGTTCTCTTACAAAGAAAGCATCAACATAAAAGACTAACCTCCTCTTGATTTAGAGTTAGAGGTAGTGGATGGTGATAGAGACAAAAGCTATCGAACAAGCCTATGAGAGTGTTTAGCTAAACAGTCTGCTACAGAAATGTGATCTCTAGGTACATGATGATGAAGGAGCACCTGCCAATTCCTATGCATGAGAAGCCTAGCATCACCACGAATGGCATCTATCTCCACAACCACTCCTATATAAATGAGAAGAAATACATACATGTACAAAATTACAGTGATTATGATTTTAATTACACACACATATGTATAGTTGGCAAAAAAAAAAAAAAAGATATATAAACATTATAAATGCGCACAACAACATGAACATTACCCATGTAAAATATGTTGAAATTTTAAATTATTATATTAGTATATATTTAATTCTGAAAGAATATTCCATTATGTGGTCCACATTTAAAGCCCACTAACCCACTGACTTCAGTAACTGCCCATTTTGTAACCCACTATCCTTCAGTAACTGCCCATTCAATACGCATAATTGTGATCCACCTCTGTGATGGCCAGAGGTTAAAATTAAGATGTGTATATATGGTTTTGGTCCCCTAAGTCTGCTCACACGTTTAGAACTCACACCATCTACGAGTGAGAGAAAAGGCTTAGAAGAGCCAAAACCTAGAGTTGATTCCTTTTCATCCTAAAACAAATCAATGGTTGGAGGTATTTATGATCTCTATTTTATTTTTCTGCATTGATCTAAATGTCAATTTAGGTTTTAACATGTTTAGATTGCTTAAGTTCCAACATTTGGTATCAAAGCCAATATTCCTCTGCCTTGATTTTTGACCGATGAAATTTTATTTTCTTCAACTGGTTGGAGAGATTGGATGCATATATTTAATCTGGGTTTTTCTTTTTTGGATTTCATTTGAATATATGTATGCTTATTTCATCAAGAAATCAGATATATGTTACGAAAACTTTCAATCTACATTTTCGCTGGAGTTGTTGTTGTTTTTTTTTTTTTTTTTTTGATTTTGTGGTTGATGGTTGAATCATTGGTGAATTTGTGCTTTCAGTTTGATTTTCGTTTGCTAACACTCTCTTTTGTTTGAACTTGGGATTGTTGGGAACTGAAAATTTTCTGTTCGTTTCAACTGATTCTGTTTCGTTTGAAATTTGTATCGATTACATAATGGAATTTTGCTTTTGATCAATTTTAATTTCTCAATTATTTTTAATCTGGGTTTTCGAGTTTCTGCATGAATCTAACGATTGGATTTCAAAACTCAAATTTTTGTTTTTTGATTTCAAGTAATTTTGGTGGATTGTGCGTCTATTTCGTTTAAGATCCTTTTTTCCGTGATTGCCGCCGTCAAAATCGTCGGATTTTGAACTATCCGATCGCCAGATAACGTCGCCTGAAATCGCGGGTCGCGACGGCTCCTTTCGGGTCGTTGTCGGGTGACGGGTCGGGTAGGGTTTCTGAAAACGGGTAGGGAAGAAGCCAGGAACGACGTTGTTTTGGCCCTGAGTGAAACGCATCGTCTCACTTGTTTGTCAGATGGGCCGAACGCACGTTTTGGGCCGAGACACATTCTGTTTGGGCCAGGCGCGTTTTGCTTCAGAACAAAAAAAAGGTGAATTGATTTAAACGCAGAACTGGTCTTGGCAGGATTCGAACCTGAGACCAGTAGGCGCGTGGGCGCCTTAAGGGATGGCTCTCTGCCAACTGAGCCACGAGCTCTCTTGTATAAGGTTATCAGCATTTAATAAATTTAAATGTTTTTCAAATGATAATTAAATTTTTAGAAAATGTCAAATGTCTGATTCGAACTCCCATTCCCTCGGACAGAAAGCCTTAATAGCCCCTCTTAGACCATTAGGCCTAGCTGACATTTGTTTCTTCTCTGTAGATTTTGAATTTACATATATGGAGATTTTTACCAAAATAATACTTTTTTTAAAAATAATTACCAGATTGAAGCACATTGGAAAGTATTTTCCAAACTAATGCTCACGCCATTGATGACACACGGAGGGTTAGCGGGACTAGCTGTGGCGCAAGGAGAGTTCACGTGATCAGAGGCGCGGGACGTAGGCGCGATGCTGCTGGCGGGCGTGAAAAAATTTCACGCCTCCCATGTGGCGTGAAATTTTTTCACGCCACACAAGCCACAGGTGGTGTGAATATTATTCACGCCACCAATAATAATGAAATCAGACCCACTAAGTGGGTCTGATCTATATATATATAAATATATATTAAATAAATATAATATTAAATATAAAAAAATTAATATTAATATAATAATAATAAATGATAAAAAAAGTGGAATAATTTTAAAAAGCTTTACTTTATTTAATTTGAAGTCAAAAGAAA
Organism: Acacia melanoxylon; assembly: GCA_019022615.1. NCBI lineage: Eukaryota > Viridiplantae > Streptophyta > Magnoliopsida > Fabales > Fabaceae > Acacia > Acacia melanoxylon. The sequence continues at coordinate 1,455,132 of JAFJYJ010000098.1, forward strand.
GAAAGCATGGAACTGAAATAGCTCATTAAGAACGCCTTTTAAAAGATTACGCAGTACAACTTGATTATAACAACCGATCCCAATACAGGGGGATCTATATATTTGTTATACACCTACAATTTGGTTATAACAACAGTATTGATTTTGGGATCGGTATAACTTATTAGAAACACTTTTACGCGGTACATCTTATTAGAAACACTTTTACACGGTACATTTTTTTATACAGATCCCAAAATCAATACTGTTGTTATAACCAAATTGTAGGTGTATAACAAATATATAGATCCCCTGTATTGGGATCGGTTGTTATAACCAAATTGATCGCGTAATCTTTTAAAAGCGTTTTAATGAGCTATTTTACCCATGCTTTCTTTCTTTTGACTTCAAATTAAATAAAGTAGAGCTTTTTAAATTAGGGTAAATGTGCAAAAATAGACCTGTGCTTTTCTCCGAGGAGCGCCCAGTAGCAAGTGCTTTTTTGGGGTGCAAAAGTGTACACGTGGTTACAAATTAGGTGCAAAAATATCGTTTAACCGTTAAGTTTGACTTTTTTTTGCTGACTGCACGATGACGTGGCATTTTCAAAGCTACAAAATAGACATGTGCTTTGGTCGATGAGCGCCCAAGAAGCAAGTGCTTTTTTGCACATGTGAATTTTTGACAAAGCACACACGTCTATTTTTGCACCTTTGAAATGCCACGTCATCGTTCAACCAAAAAAAAGTCAAACTTAACGGTCAAACGATATTTTTGTACCTAATTTGTAACCACGTGTACACTTTTGCACCCAAAAAAAGCACTTGCTACTGGGCGCTCTTTTGATAAAAGCACATTTGCACCTTAACCCTTTAAATTATTCCACTTTTTTTTATCATTTATTATTATATTAATATTAATTTTTTCATATTTAATATTATATTGATTTAATGTTAATTTAATATATATATTTTATATATATATGGATCAGACCCACTTAGTTGGTCTGATTTCATTATTATTGGTGGCGTGAAGAATTTTCACGCCACATGGGAGGCGTGAAATTTTTTCACGCCAGCAGTACCGTGACTCTGTCCCGTGCCTCTGATCACATGAACTCTCCTTGCGCCACAGCTAGTCCCGCTAACCCTTCGTGCGCCATCAATGGCGTGAGCATTAGTTTGGAAAATACTTTCCAATGTGCTTCAATCCGGTAATTATTTTTTAAAAAAGTATTATTTTGGTAAAAATCCCTACATATATGTTATAACTTTCAGATTTAAATAATCTGATTTTGCTTAAATGTGGTATTTCATGTGATTGTGAATTACATATTCTATTATTTGCATGAATTAATTATTATTCAATGATACATGCAATGTTATGTTAAATAATATGCAAAGCATGAAATATGCAATTTTATTTTAATATTGCTTATAGTTTCTTGCAATATAATATAGTAATGTTAAGTGATCAGTATGTTTTGATTAATTAAAGAGTAGCCACAACATCTTTAATTAGTTGAAAATGTATATAGAGTTGCATGATCACATAGTGACATTAGTTGTAATATATCATATGTAATATAATAAGATTTTGTCCCACAGGAATTTTTTATTATATGTTTTGGTATGATTAATTAGGATAGAATATCAAATTTTATTCTTAACTTACCCACAGGAATTAAGAATAAGGAAATAATTTGGTAGTTTTATCATACAGTTATGTATAAATCTAATTGAATTAGAACTTTAGCCTACAAGCAAGTTGTATGTCGATAGATTTATGACTTTTAGCATGATTTACATTGGTAAAACATGATGTAGTTTATTAGTCTCAATTCTTGATTTTTAAGCATGTATTTTTAATTATGCAGTTAAACAACCTGCGAATTTCTCTGATATAAAAAATGATATTCCCGAACTAAAGGGTGATAACTATAAGGTATGGAGAGAGAGAGAGAGAGTTCTTCTCCAATTGGGGTGGATGGATATTGATTATGCTATTAGGAAAGACGAACCACCTTCCATTATCGTAACCAAAGACTCAGATCGGGTTGATCTTTATGAAAAATGGGAGCGATCAAATCGTCTCTCGAATGTTCATAAAGACTTCCATCTCGCCGGCATTCGTGGTTCTGTCAAACAGCATGACAAAATCAGGCCACTTCTGAAGGCGATCGATGATCAATTTCAGACTTCAGAAAAGACACTTTCCAGCACCCTAATTATGAAGTTTTCATCCCTAAGACTTACTACAGTGAAAGGTGTGCGTGAGCACATCATGCAAATAAGAGACATTGCAGCTCAACTAAAGCAACTTGAGGTTGACAAGTCTGACTCCTTTCTTGTGCACTACATACGGAACACTCTTCCACAGCCATATGGACCCTTCAAGATATCCTACAACACACATAAGGATAAATGGTCAATTAATGAACTTTTGACCATGTGTGTTCAGGAAGAGGGAAGACTGAAAATGGAAATGGGAGAGAGTTCATTTATGACAATTGAGAAAAAGGGTCAGACTCAAGCCAAGAAGAAGGGGAAAGGAAAAACACCACCCCAAGGTGGAATTAAGAAGGAATCCAAGTGTTTCTTCTGTAAAAAGAAGGGACACATGAAGAAGGATTGCTCTAAATTCCAGCAATGACTTGAGAAGAAAGGTATGTCAGTCTTACTTGTCTGTTATGAATCTAATATGGTTGATGACATTAATGGCACTTGGTGGATTGATTCTAGTTCTACAATCCATGTTTAGAATACCTTGCAGGGTATGCAAAACCTAAGGAAGCCGTTGGGAAGTGAACAATTCATCTACTCGGGTGGAAGGATTAGTTCACATGTGGAGGCTGTAGGAACTTGCAGTTTGGTTTTAAGTAGTGGCTATGTTTTAAATTTGGAAAAGACTTTTTATGTTCCAAGTTTCTCAAAGAACTTAATTTCTGTTTCAAGACTTATACGTTTGGATTATTCCTTTATGTTTTATGAGACATCTTTGGATTTGTTTTATAAATCAAATAAGATTGGGAAAGGTACATTGTCTAATGGTCTTTTTCTTATTTACTTATAAAATGATACTACTTATGATGCCATGCATGTTACTATTGGTTCGAAACGTAGTGTTATGAATGAGCACTCCTCTATGTTGTGGCACCAGAGATTGGGACATATCTCCATTCAGAGAATTGAAGGAAGGGGTACTTAGTACTCTGGACTTTACTGATTTTGATACTTGTGTAGACTGCATAAAGGGAAAGCAGACTAACAAGTCAAAGAAAGGTGCTAAGAGGAGTACTAAATTGTTAGAGATCATACATACAGACATTTGTAGTACAGAAATAGATGCGTATGGTCAGAAATACTTCAGCTCTTTCATTGATGATTACTCACGATACATGTACCTCTACATGCTTCATAACAAGCACGAAGCATTAGATGCCTTTAAGGTATTCAAATCTGAAGTAGAGAAATAATGTGGTAAACAAATTAAGATCGTGAGATCGATAGAGGTGGGAATATTATGGTAGATACACCGAAGATGGACAAGCACTGGTCCATTTGCGAAGTTTCTTCAAGAACATGGGATTGTTGCCCAATACACCATGCCTGGTTCTCGCACGAATGGTGTAGCAGAAAGAAGAAACCGAACATTATTGGACATGGTGAGAAGTATGCTTAGTAGTTCTAAGCTACCTAAGTCCTTGTGGATTGATGCACTTAAGAAAACAGTGTACATATTAAATCGAGTTCCAACCAAGGCTATCTCAAAGACGCCATTTGAGTTATTCAAGGGTTAGAAACCGAGTTTGCGACATGTACGCGTTTGGGGATGCCTGTCTGAAGTTAGAATTTATAAACCACAAGAAAAGAAGCTGGACCCAAGGACTATTAGTGGGTATTTCATTGGATATGCCGAAAGGTCTAAGGGGTATAGGTTTTACTGTCCATCTCATACCACTAGGTTTGTGGAATCAAGGAATGCTAAATTTCTTGAAAATGACTTGATTAGTGGGAGCGATCGATTCGGAAACCTAGTTTTCGAAGAGGATCATTCGATAGCCAACCTTCTACTTCGAGTCCGAGATTGGTTGTTAGCAATGCTCCTTCGTTCAACAGTGTTGTACAACCAGTCATACAAGATCCACAACCGACTGATATTGATCCAGTAGATCAAGTTGTTGATGAGGAACAACAAGAAATTGTTGAACAACCAGTTGAACAACAAGTTCCTCAAGAAGATATTGAAACAACATTGAGGAGATCTACTAGACCAAGAAGATCAGCGATACCTAGTGAATACATTGTGTATCTGCAAGAATCTGACTATAATATAGGAGCCGAAAATGATCCTGAAACGTTTTCACAAGCCATGAACTGTAGAGAATTGCAATCATGGTGTGATGCTATGAAGGATGAGATGAATTCTATGGCATCCAATAGAGTCTGGGATCTTGTTGAGTTGCCTGATGATGCGAAGGCCATTGGATGTAAATGGGTCTTCAAAACTAAGAGAGACTCATTGGGCAACCTTGACAAACATAAAGCAAGACTTGTTGCTAAAGGATTCACTCAAAGAGAAGGAATCGACTACAAGGAGACATTTTCTCCTGTATCTAAGAAAGATTCTCTTCGTATCATTCTAGCATTAGTTGCACATTTTGATTTGGAGTTGCAACAAATGGATGTGAAAACAGCTTTTCTCAATGGAGAACTGGAGGAAGAGGTTTACATGAAACAACCAGAAGGATTTTCCTCCAGTGATGGTGAGCATTTGGTATGCAAGCTCAGAAAATTCATATATGGATTGAAACAAGCTTCTCGGCAATGGTATTTAAAATTTCATGACGTTATCTCTTCATTTGGTTTTGTGGAGAACGTTATGGATGAGTGTATATACCAGAAGGTCAGTGGGAGTAAGATTTGTTTCCTGATTCTATATGTGGATGATATTCTGCTTGCAACCAATGACAATGGCTTATTATATGAAGTGAAACAATTCCTCTCTGAAAGCTTTGAAATGAAGGATATGGGAGATGCATCTTATGTCATTGGCATTAAGATACAAAGAGACAGACGTAGAGGTGTTCTAGGTTTGTCTCAAGAGACCTATATCAACAAAGTTTTGGAAAGATTTCGGATGAGGTATTGTTCACAAAGCGCATCTCCCATTGTGAAAGGTGACAGGTTCAATTTGGACCAGTGCCCAAAGAATGATTTTGAGAGGGAACAAATGAAAAAAATCCCTTATGCTTCCGCTGTAGGAAGCCTTATGTATGCTCAGGTCTGCATAAGACCTGACATTGCATTTGCTGTTGGAATGCTAGGGAGATATCAGAGTAATCCAGGTATGGACCACTGGAAAGCTGTGAAGAAGGTGTTGAGATACCTTCAAGGGACTAAGGATTACGTGGTTAAATACAAACGGATGGACAATCTAGAAGTGACTGGTTAATCCGATTCAGACTATGCTGGCTGCATTGACTCAAGAAAATCCACTTCTGGATACATTTTTATGCTAGCCGGTGGAGCTGTGTCATGGAGTAGCAAGAAGCAGTCTTTGATTGCTACTTCTATGATGGAAGCTGAGTTCGTGTCATGTTTTGAGGCTACCTCACATGGTGTATGGATGAAGGGTTTCATTCCTAGGCTTAGAATCATGGATTCAATTTCTAGGCCAATGAAGATATATTGTGACAATTCGGCTGCTGTCTTTATGGCTAAGAACAACAAAAGTGGTAGTCGAAGCAAACACATCGACATTAAGTATCTAGCCATAAGAGAACATGTTAAGAATAAAGCAATGGTTATCGAACACATTAGCACTGAATTGATGATTGCTGATCCTTTAACTAAAGGCATGCCTCCGATGAAGTTTATGGATCATGTGGAAAGAATGGGAATTAGTGCCTTTCTTTGATTTTCATTTTTTTAGAATGATTTTCTTTTCGTTGTAAGAACGATGTTATTTTGTGAAACCCTATTTGTGATGTTTTTCTCATTTCAGGTTGTGTACACATTCATTTGTTTGTTTAATTTGAGGAATATCATTAAGTTTGGACCTAGAATAAACATAGGGTTTATTCATTAAGTTACATGGGCTTGGGAAACATGATGCACTGTTATACATGGAAGATATTACTCGCTTTAAGAGGACCTATCGCTATGATCCATGCATTTTGTTTTTCAGGAGGTATATGCTGAAGTGTGTGGACCAAGTGAGAGAATGTTGGAATTTTAAATTATTATATTAGTATATATTTAATTCGAAAGAATATTCCATTATGTGGTCCACATTTAAAGCCCACTAACCCACGACTTCAAGAATCGCCCATTTTGTAACCCACTATCCTTGAGAATCGTCCATTCAATACGCATAATTGTGATCCACCTCTGTGATGGCCAGAGGTTAAAATTAAGATATGTATATATGGTTTTGGTCCCCTAAGTCTGCTCACATGTTTAGAACTCACTCCATCTACAGAGTGAGAGAAAAGGCTTAGAAGAGCCAAAATCTAGAGTTGATTCTTTTTCATCTGGAAACAAATCAATGGCTGGAGGTATTTATGATCTTTATTTTATTTTTCCGCATTGATCTAAATGTTAATTTAGGTTTTAACATGTTTAGATTGCTTAAGTTCCAACAAAATATAGTAAGTTTATACATGGTATATAATATTTTCATTTTAAAATTATAATCTCTTTTGAGTTGTAGCCATTTTTCAAAATGTTTAATTCTTGTTTCAGAATTTTAATAAAGCACTAATTATTTTTATATTACTTTTCTTTTCATTGGTGAAAATAATTCGACAAGAGTATTACAAATAAAAATATTTAAGAGTACTTTAATCTCGTACAATTAGATTTCATTGAACAATTTTCAGAGGTACGAAAGGCGGGAGGCTTTGAAAGACCTCACATCTTGTGAGTGTTACTTCCTTTGGTTTTTATTATAAGGCATCAACTAACATTTCTTTCAAATTAATAAAAACAGTTAAAGTCAATAAAATTTTCCTACAATTTAAGTAACTTCCATTACCCATATGAATTGCACTAAACTCTAATATTATATTAATTATTACTCACATTCACTACCCTTATTAATTATGGACATACGTGAAAAAAAATAATTAATGTGCTTTGAAAACAAGTAAATGCTTTATAAAAAAGACCAAATACAATTATTAGTTGGTGCTTTATAACAAGGACAATAGAAAGTATATACGAAAGACAAACAAAAAATAGGAGGCTTTAAACACTCATATTCTATTTCATTTTTAAAAAAAATATTACAATAACAAGAAAAAGCTTGTGCTTCACAAGATAATGTTATGATTAAGAAAAACACAAATCTGATGTGAAAACGTATTTTTTGTTTGATAATGTACATAAATAATAGTTGATGTTTGATAGAATGGATGGAATTAGTATAGGAGAAAGTGTACAACTTAAAAATGTTGTATGATGTTGAAATTGTGTAGATTGAGGTGCTTGTTTTTAATTTTATATGTATATTTATTTATTTATTTGTGACCGGTTTGTCATGTTTAGTGTGATAGAAGTTAACCGTTGGTCACAACAAAAAGGAAATCGAGGGAGAGGGAAGTTTAGAACGAAAAAAGGCGGGCGAGAGGATTCGTATTTCGAGCGACAGCCATGAAAAATCGCTACATGAATTCGACTTCTGAACATCCCCTTCCTTCCTCCTCCAAATGCGCGCTAAACAAACAATCTCTATTTTAACAAAATGACAAGCTTGTGCTCTTTCTTTAGCTGATAGAGAGCGATTCCTTCCCCTCCTAAGTACCAGGATCAACACGAAGAGGATTTTGATTATTCGCCATCTTAAATTCTGGACAATGCAAATTGATTGTCTTGATGATTCGCCCTTGTTCCGCCAACAGGTTCTGTTTTCTTCGATTTCTTGCAATTTTGGTGTGGTTTGTTCTCAGAGTTCTATCTAATTCATCTTAAAATTGTTGCCATCATCGCAATGACGCTCTGATTGTAAAATCGAATGATTGAATAAAAATATCGAATAATATTTATAGCTTAATGGACGTCAATCTCTTCGGCTTTTTGTTCCTTTTGTATCTCACATTGTTATGAGCGAGAAATGCTGGTTTTTATGGAGTCTGTGCATCTCGTCCATGAATGTAAAAATGCTCGGGCGTAATCCTCTTTGATGAATGGCTATGGATGCAGATCCAAAACTTGGAAGAAAGTGCTGACTTATTAAGATCCAGATGCTGGAAATTCTACAAAGGATGTCGAAAGTACACGTGAGTTTTGCTCATGCCCATGGAATTATTAAATAAACTTGTTCTGTTACCATTGGATCGATTTTGATGTGGGAATGATGAATTGGACAAAACTATTTTATTATAAACGGTTAGAAGAGAGTGAAAGTCAGAAGCATGTGAAGTATATATGATCGAATCTAGACTTTCAATATCCTCCTAAGTTGAAAGAAATTCAGAAAATTGAAAAAAGAGTAAAGAACAACAACAACAAAGCCACTAGGGCAAGAGGTTGAAACTGAGAGTACTTATTTATTTCTGCTTAAAAGAGATACATATCTCTGTTACTCTAGGCCCTTGACTCCCTCTCCCAGCCACTAAACAGTTAGTCGAAGAAGTGAAAAATGACAGTGACGACCAAATTGAACAAGTGAAGTAATTAAAGTTCTAGAAAACCAGCATCATGAACAATAATGAATCAACCGGTAATATTTGTCTTTCGTTTTAAGACATGGCTTTATATCCATAGAGTATTGAATAAGTGAGAGAAGCAACTGCTACCTATTGAACAAATATAAAATTACTGACAAACGTGGTTACTTCATTTTGAAGCAGTTCAATGAATTATAGTTATTGAATGGTCGTTATATTAATATGGATTTATATGCATCTTCCTTGGTAATGTTAGGAGTCGGGCCATGACTTAAATTTGCAAGCGAGGAAGGCCTTCTATGCAGGCTGCTTTGGAAACGTGAAATTAAATGGAAATTTTGTCATGCTCCTCAAGTTTTTGAAATTCTTATTTCTTATTTATTTTAAATCTTATTTTAGGGAGGGGCTTGGAGGGGAATATGATGGGGACATCGCATTTGCAAATGCCCTTGAAACATTTGGAGGAGGGCCTAATGATCCTTTTTTTGATGTTATGGGAGGTAAGCTTTATTAGTCTCCTTCCTCCATCTGCATTTTCTCGAGGTAATAATTGGATGTATGCTTTGTTAGTAGTTAACCCAGGGTTATATAATTTCCCTTAACTGACACGAATTAGTGGTTGAACATAATAAGAATTGGTGCATATTGGTGCTGTTAAAAAAATTTCCCAACTTAATTACGAAACATGGTCCAAGTTTCTTAACTGAATCTAAATCAAAGCATGCCATAGAATGCTTGCCTTTTTTTAAGGTTTTTTAGAAGATTTCTTTTTTCTATTGAATACGCTGTATTGAGTTCCAATAAATTATAGTTCTTTTTTTTTCCTTTGTGGTTATTCATTTTGATATATCATTCTTAGGATCTATAATGACGAAATTCACTGTTGCTTTGAGAGAAATCAGTACATACAAGGAATTGCTTCGGTCACAGGTAATGGTTTGCTAATGATGTCAGTGTCGTTTGTTCATTATTCTATCTTTTCCAGAAATTGCTGTAACTTGAATTTCTTTATCTACTGCTTCTTTTAGACGTTTAGTATATTCCCTTCTGTATACCTTCAATTCAGCTATACAGGTTAGAACATGTTCCTGCAGTTATTCTTGGTTGAAGAACATAACTTTATATTTATCATACTAAAGTATATTTGTAATTAGCTTGTAAACGGGCTATAGCATTTATAGAGCAAGTGGTGTCTTTTCCTGCTCCAGTCATGGCGCAGTTTTGTTCGTAGTAGTTTGACCAACCATTATAGGAAAGCACACATAATAAAATTTTTGGATGTTCAGTTCTAGAGTCGTTAATTTCTTTTAAATTTTACTGTTACATGTATATTTTATGGATTCCTGTTTAGAAGACAACTTCAAGATTTCCAGCTGCGCTGATTACTTATATCCTGATGGAAACCTCTGTATATCACTTAGTATAAAGCAAAACAACCAGAAGAACAGGATGGAGTTGAAGAAATACAGTGGAAGACGGATAGGAAACCTTTTTTTTTTTTAAAAAAAAGGACAAGGTCCTCTGCTTTCGAGAAGCTAGCGCCTGATTAATTTTGTGGTCGCCTTCTCCAATAGTTCTACACCTCAAATTCCATTCTCGTCGACCTACGACTTAGTGTTTTCACCCACTCTTCATGTAGCCCGTGCTGAGATTAGTCAAGTTAGAGACACCTCATTTAGGGTAGTTAAAATCGAGATTTTAGGTAAAATCGGAAGAGGGATAAAAAATCTTAAACATAAAATCGTAACGTAAAAAAATCATAAAAACATAAAAGCGTTTGGAAAATTAGTAAAATTATTTTAATGAGAAAAAAAAATTAAAAACGTAAAATCGCAGTGATAAATTAATATTTTAACTACCATGATCCACGAGAGTTCACACTTTTCTCCTTTCATCTATTTTCTTTTCTTTATCTTTTCATGCTATAGACACCTGCCCAACATATCCTTGAGTGTTTACCGGTTTCTGAAGGTGATTGATCCACATTCAATATCTGTTTTCATTTATGTGTCACATCACTCACAGAGCATAAAAATAATTTGTTAGTTAATGGTGGGTGATGATCAAATTAGAAGCACCTCCGTATATTCTCCTTTTCCTCTTCTTTCTCCACTCAGATTGATTTTTTTTTTCCTTATTGATATTGTCATTCTGACTCCATCCATTGTGTCTTCTTAGGTGGAGCACATGCTGAATGACCGATTACTACACTTTCTCAATGTTGACATCCTAGATGCCAAGGTAAATTTGAATAATATAAATCTTTGCGTCTTTGCGTATTCATATGTAATATTTCTGTTTATAAGTCCTTTCGATATATGTGACTAACAGTGAAAGAGGGAAAATAATATCCTGAATATTATTGATGATTATATGTTTATATACACAATTGATGAAATACATAAGAAGAGAAAAGTACACTAAGTTTACATAACTGAATGTTAGTTACACAACTGAATATAAACTATACACAACAAATTAAACAAATACAAATACAATTTGTTGTGTGACACATGTCACCCCCGCAAGCTAGAGCACGGATATTCTTGAGGTCCAGCTTGGATGTAAGTTCATGGAACCTAGTAGGATGCAAAGGTTTAGCAAAGATTCGGCAAGATGATTAGAGGACCGAACCGGAAGAAGATGTATAACCTTTGCTTGAACTTTTTCCCGGACCAAGTGACAATCAAGTTCAATGTGCTTGGTCCTTTCATGAAATGTAGGATTGTTGGCAATTTGAATGGCAGAATTATTATCACAATATAGAACAGCAGGAGCAACATGAGAAATATTGAAATCATTCAATCAGCCATTGTAACTCACATGTTGTTGAAGCTAAGGCACGATATTCAGCTTCAGAAGAAGATTTAGAAACAGTGGCCTGTTTCTTGGCTTTCCAAGAAATTAAAGAAGAACCAAGAAATATAGCAAAACTAGTTACAGATTTCCCAGTATCTAAACAACCAGCCCAATCAGAATCGCTAAAACTACGCAATTGCAAATCAGATTGAGCTGAAAAGAAAATTCCAGCACCTGAAGAAGACTTAATGTAGTGCAGAACCCGATGAGCAGCAGATAAATGAGAGTCACGAGGGCTGAACAAGAATTGACTCAACTGCTAGGTGACAAAACTCAAATCTGGTCTAGTAGTAGTAGTAAGATATTGTAAACGACCAATCGACCTTCAATAAGGAAGAGGATCAAGCAAAAGTATACCACTATCTTTGGAAAGCTTCAAATGAGGATCCATAGGACAAGTAGCTGGTTTACAAGCCAAAAAACCAGAATCTTCAAGCAACTCAAGAGCAAATTTGCGTTGGGATAAAAATAAACCATCCTTAGATCTAGCAAGTTCAAGACCGAGAAAATAACGAAGCTCACCAAGATCTTTAATAGTAAAAGCTAAATGTAATTGTTGTTTTACCAACTTAATTTCATCCAAATTATTTCCAGCAAGCACCACATCATCAACATAAAGAAGAAGAACAGCAAATGTAGTGGAAGATGCTTTATAAATCAATGAATTATCAGAGGCTGATTGAAGATAACCATAAGAGATCAAGGCAGATGATAGTTTAGAATACAATTGTCTACTAGCTTGTTTCAAGCCATAGAGAGACTTTTGCAACTTACAAACTTGATTAGGTTGAGAAGGTGTGAAGCTAGGAGGAAGGGCCATATAAACCTCCTCATGTAAATCTCCATGTAAAAAAGCATTATTGACACCCAATTGGTGAAGATGCCAATTTTTAGTAGCAGCAATAGACAATAATAAATGAAGAGTAGTCATTTTTGCAACAGGAGAAAAAGTGTCAAAATTGTCTATCCCTTTGGTTCGGTTTGAGTATAATCTTTGGCTATAAGACGAGCTTTATACCTTTCTATGTCACCATTAGCCTTGACTTTGGTTCGAAAGACCCATTTACAACCGATGGTTTTCTTCCCCGGTGGTAATTGAGTAAGAATCTAGGTCTGATTTTGTTCAAGGGCATGAATTTATGCATTCATAGCTTCTCTCCAAACAAAGTTTTTCACAGCTTGTTTAAAAGAAGTGGGACTAGGATTAACAGTAACAACATGCACAACAGAATGATAAGAAGAAGAAAGAGAGGAATAAGAGAGAACGGAAGCCAAAGGGTAACAAGGGACACCTTTACATGATGACTGATTAGTATATGTGTTGAGAGCACAATGAAAATCCTACAGATATGAGGGGGGATTACGAAGTCTAGTGGAGCGATGAAAAATAGGAGATGGAGAAGGGGAATGTGAGAAAGTATTGGGTAGAGGAGAAGGTGATGAGACAAGTGAAGATGAGGGATCAAAAACAGAAATATCATCAGATAAAGGGGAGCAAAGTTGCGGTGCAGGCCAAGGAGAAGAAAGTGGTGTAATGCTATCATTTTTGAAAGGAAACACATGTTCATAGAAAGAAACATCATGAGAAAGAAAAATTTGATTAGTAGATATATCTAACAGTGTAAAAGCTTTTGAACCATGAGGGATGCCCAAGAAAACACATTTTCGTGCACGAGGATCAAATTTCGAGCGATTAGTGGACAAAGTGGAAGCAAAACAAAGGAAACCAAACACTTTGAAATTAGAATAAGAGGGAGCAGAAGCATATAAACGTTCATAAGGTGTTTGATTTTGAATAATAGGAGAATGAAAACAATTTATGATATAAGTGGCATGTAGAACCAAAAAAGACCAGTAACCAATAGGAATATGAGATTGAAAAAGAAGAGCTCGAGCAACATTTAAAATATGTTGATGCTTACGTTCAACCAACTCATTTTGTTGAGGAGTAGCAACACAGGATTTTTGATGAATAACACCATTAGAGTCAACAAATTGAGACATTAAACTCAGCACCATTGTCTGATCGAAAAATTTTGATAGATGATGAAAATTGCGTTTTAACAAGGGTAAAAAAAAAATTAATATGAGTTTGAGCCTCAGATTTGTTGGTCATAAAAAAAAGCCAAGTATAACGAGAATAATCGTCAACAATAGTAAGAAAGTAAAGATGACCATAAACTGAAGGTACAGAAAAAAGGACCCCATATATCAACATGAATCAAATCAAATGTTTTATTGCATGAACTTGTGCTTACGGGGAAAGGTGAACGTTTTAGTTTAGCAAAACAGCAAGCATCACATGTAAAAGCAGGTATTACAGGAATGCCTGAATCTAGTTTATTTAAAATGGAAATAGTAGAGGTAGAGGGATGTCCCAAACACATGCCAGAGGGTAGTTTTTGAGATAGGCACAATATGATTCATAAGAACCTGAGAGGGTTGAGATTGAATATGCATATCTGCGGTGAGAAAATATAAGCCCTCATCAGTCTAGCTAAACTAATCATCAACGAAGGTTGAATTGAGTGTATCTGACAAAAATGAGAATCAAAGGTTAAAAAACAATTATGTGCAGCTGTTAATCGAGAGATAGACAAGATATTGAAGGAAAAATTAGGAAGAAAAAGAACATGGTGCAAAATTAAAGAATCAGATATTCTAACTGTTCCAGAAAAGCTAGCGACAGACTTAGCACCAGTCGGAAGACTTACATTAATTGGGGAAATGGATTTATAAGAAGAAAATAAATCCAGTGAACAACAAACATGATCAGTTGCTCCTAAATCAATAATCCAAGAGACAAGAGATTGAGATACGGAGTTACCTTCAGTTGGAGTAGAAATGGAAGCAGAAAGGCGGTTGACTGAAGGTGATGGGGATGTCGAGTTTAAGAGGCTGAGGAGTCTATTGTATTGGTTTGGCGATAGTTGAGGCAGAACAGTAGCTGGTGAAGGTTTGGAATCTGGAGATGAAGCTTTAGCAGATGAAGATTGATGAACAATACCAGAACCTGGAGTCCCAACTTGGTTGACTGCAGGAGAGGAGCCATTGGATCGAAATTTAAATCTAAGGGGGAAACCATGCTTGCGATAGCAAGTAGCTTCAGTGTGGTGAGGTTTACCACAACATGAACATAATTTTTGTGACTGTGGCTGACCAAGGGGATTATATCGTGGAGTCTTGGCCATAAGAACTTTGGAATCAACAGAGGCCAGTGGATGAAGCTCTTGTTCTTGTTGAGTAACAAGAGAAAAGACACGAGTGATTGAAGGCAGAGGATCGAGCAACATAATTTGTGACTTTGTGGAATTATATTGCTCATTAAGGCCTTTGAGAAATCGAATCACCTAGTCTTCATCTTGGTGGCGTTGAGCAGTAGTAATTAAACCGCATGAACAGGGTTGCAGTGGACGAATGTTCATCATCTCGTCCCATAAAATTTTTAAGCGAGTAAAATACTCACTCACACTGAGATCACCTTGTTGAAGGTTGCATATCTCTTCTTGAAGATCAGAGATGTGAAATAAGTCTGATTGTGAAAATCTTAAGTGAAGATGACTCCAAATTTCAGAGGCAGAGTCGAACCAGAGAATGCTCTTGGCGATTGTTGGAGAAAGAGAGTAAGTGAGCCAACCTTGGACGAGATTGTTACAGCATTTCCATGCTGGAAAGTGAGGATCAGTCGATGGCGGAGGAACCAGGGAACCATCAATGAATCGAAGTTTGTTCTTCGAAAGGAGAGCTATGCGTATGGACCAGGACCAACTATGGTAGTTTGCTCCGTCGAGAGGAGGAGCAACGAGGACGAGAGCCGGATTCTCGTTTGGATGAATGTAGAACTGAGAAGACGGATCAGTGACCGGAAGAGGAACATCGGAAACAACGGAAGGAGACGTATGAGCGACAGAAGGCTGATCGGAAGCAGAGGCGGACGCCATTGAAGCTGGTGATGAAGGTCGACAATGAAAGTCGATGATGGAGGTCGATTTGGTGAGGGTGGAGGAAACAAGAAATGACGAAGAAAAGGGCAAAAGTTGAAGGAAATATACGGGAAAGAGAAAATAAAATTGGGAGAAAAAAAATTAGAAAGCTCTGGTACCATGTGACTAACAGTGAAAGAGGGAAAATAGTATCCTGAATATTATTGATGATTGTATCTGTTTATATACACAATTAATGAAATACATAAGAGAAAAATACACTAAGTGGTTTACATAACTGAATGTTAGTTACACAACTGAATATAAACTATACACAACAAATTAAACAAATACAAATATAATTTATTATGTGACACCCGTCAATATAAAGGCATCATATCCTGTGAGCTTGACCTGCCAAACTGAAAGGACTCTGTTTGCTGGTCATACCTATGCAAGGAGACCAAGGCAGATTCCAACAACACAGATGAAAGGGCCAGATGCCTTTTAAGGTTCAGGGTTGACCTTTTTGTTTTTATATCCTTTTTGAAGTAAGTGTAGGCATAGTAGCTGTTTTAGTAGGGTGGCTCATTGGAGACTGTGAAGCTCCTGGTTTTGAATATATGGGCCGTTAGCTGTTTGGGGGGGATATCGAATGTTTTGTGAGTTGTGTGCGGAGTGGTGTATCAGGTATTGTATAAACCTGAGACTTTTGCTTGGCTGTTAGGGAGTATTTTGGCTTCCAGCAGATTGTGTATCTGTTATATTAGTTTAATATATCAGATCAGAAGTATTTTGGGGTGCTAATATTGTTAGTTCCTAACACAAACCCATAAATATAAATATGACGCTGATGCTGCTCTGCCTTTCTTAAGCTGTTTATGCGCAGCTCTTCTATTGAAACAAGACTTAAATCTTTGTCAACGTTTGTGAATTTTTATATTAAGGTGGTTGTGAACATACATATACAACATGTGTCAGAAATAAGTTTTCATAAGTGTATGTGTTTGAGCTAATATTACCGTAGGGAATAAATATGACAACAAGACTACTCTAAAAACTTTGATGAAAAAAAAAAGTCGTCGTAAGACTACACATTAATATCGTGGATAGTCGACGTTGTTGCTGATGAGATTAAGTTAAAAAGCAACAATCTCTTTAAAAGAGCTATGCTCTTGAAATCGTTTTTCTTCATATATATACTTAAAAATATTCATATACATTTTGTTATGTGGTTATATCTTTTCCCATTTAATGCATTAAGTGATGCCTACAGGAATCTCGTAAACGTTTTGACAAAGTCTCCATTCAGTATGAACAGGTGCTTCCCAATTGCTTTTGAAGGTTGGACAGTATTATAAAATATGCATCCATGGTTTTTGTTCCTTGACAATGATATCAGGAGTATATTTTCAATTTATTCCTTTTTTATCAATCTGTTGTGTCAATTTATGTATCAAAAGTTCAATATGTGTCATTTACTGGATTTGTATGGGGCACGAACGGAATTATATGGATCAAAGAATGACCCGCATAGGCTGCGTCATTTTGATTTTCATTTCAACCACTCCAAGTCAGTAGTTTAATTTTGTTTATTAATGCTTCTAGTTCAATATAATTCTTGAGAAAGGGGGAAGTTACTTCACTTTTAGTGGATATATTTAAAGTGTGAGGTGATGAAAAGAATATTTTAGTAGTCTTGTTGAAGTTTCAGGATCTTCCAGTATGCCAGACCTCCCTGGAGTCAGTTTAATCTTCATATTATTGAAGTATTTGTATTAAAAATGCAATTACTGTCTTGAGCAACTTGATGCTTGACTTGAGAAAAGACAGTGCTACTGTAAGCACAGGCAATTCTCATCTCCTTATCATAATAGCTATGCACTGGGTTTTGTGGTACAGGCACGTGATAAGTTTATGTCTTTGAGGAAAAGCGCCAAGTTGGACACTGTCGCTGCCGTAGAAGAGGTACGTGCAGGAGTTTATTTTATGACATTGCTTTGTAATATTTTGTCTATAGATAACACTATTTCTTGTCATGGATTGCCATGATACTTTAAAATCTAATTGGTAGAGAGAGATTCCAGGAAATGCACAATGCAAGGAACACATTTGAGGAAGCCCGTTTCAACCTGGTAATATTAGTTCCAGAAGATACCTAAGTAAGATTATAATATATATTTGTTCAGGTCTTAACAACATTGCATAACTCCTTATCCAGGTTAGTGCTCTCAACCATGTTGAGGCCAAGAAGAGATTTGAGTTTTTGGAGGCTGTTCCTGGAATTATGGATGCTCATCTTCGATATTTTCAACAGGTATATGACTCAGTCATATGCACGGTTTATTTTTATTGATAGTTGCACATTGCTGCCTCTGAAAATTCTCTCTTGCAGGGATATCAACTATTCCAGCAGATGGAACCTTTCATCAGCGAGGTTTGCTCTAGTTCTTTGCTTTTCACTTGACTTCTGATGGTGCATATAGTTTTTTTCCCTGGACTGGTAGATGCAGGTTTCTTTCAATTTGACTAAAAATCTGTAAGCCTAGGGAGTCAAGCAGCCAAAAACCCTTTGATCTAGTAGCACTAGATGTGCTTTTTGTATCACCAAGTTTGGGGTTCTATTCCCACACTGTTCCGGCATTGTTCCTGCGTCCAATTTTTAATTTTTTTATAAAAGAGCTAACACAGACAGCGGTTGAATGTAATTATCTGACAATTTGATTTAGAATGAAATGTTAGGAAACGTTAGCAATGACACCTGAAGAAAATGTTAGTTGTAAATTTTGTTAAATGTCAGAGATATATTGACTGATCGAATGATTTCCTACTGTGTCCAAGTTTCCTTTTAATTCAATTGCGCGCGCTCATGGCGCGGAAATGCTTTACCTTCAAATTCAGTGGCTAAAATTACAATCTAGTCCTTCTTGAGATGCATGATATTGTTTAAGAGATTGACATTGCCGGCAATCATTTTGAGATATGTATGCTCTTTTTGCCAGCTTAATGCTCAGGAACACTTCTATATATATTTAATTCTACTAGGTTGCAGGTTCTGAGTATTGCACAACAGTCGAGAGAAAATTATAATACGGAGCAGATTTCCCTTCTTGAAAGAATTCAAGAGTACAAAAAACAAATTCATCAAGATAGCAAGCATAGCTCGAACGGCCCTTCTCCTAATAGAGACAAGCAGGCCTTTTCTAGGATACCGAATGATGTGGCCGATGCTGTAATGGAATCTGCTGCAAATGGAACGGTATTTTCTTATTTGATTTTTCCCTCTTTCGACGTGAATGAGCATTCAGCATTACGAGTCCTTTATTTAAACGTATCTTTTTCAAAATATGCACACAATGTACTTTCTTATTTGATTTTTCCCTCTTTCTACGTGAATGTGCATTCAACATTATGATTTATGAGTCCTTTATTTAAACGTATCTTTTTCAAAACATGCACACAATTTTAGGTTCAAATTCTTCGACAAGGATATCTGTCAAAGCGGTCTTCCAATCTGAGAGGGGCATGGAAGAAAAGGTATTTTGTTCTTGATAGTCGAGGAATGTTATACTACCATCGCAAACCAGGGAACAGGTTGCAATCGCACGTAAGTTCCCAACTAAATTGTTAAAAAGGCAATACGTACTCTGTGCCTGTTAATGCACATGTTGTCAGTTTCTTCATTTAACAAATGATGATCATACCATTTCAGGGCTGCGGCCAACCATCTGCAGCAAAGAATAATTCCGCTGAACCTAATCCTGGGCTCTTGAGTCGGTTTGCCCATCACCATGCTGTTGTCGATGAAAAAACTGCCGCACGTCGTGCAGTGAACTTGCTAACATCAACCATCAAGCTTGATGCTGAGCAGAACGATTTAAGATTTTGCTTCAGAATTATTTCACCAACAAAAGCCTTCACACTGCAGGTTCGTACTCCCTAATTATTTCAACACTTAATTTGAATTTTATTACTTACTCCTGACGATACCAACGTAAAGCATTGCAGGCAGAAAATTCGGCGGACCAAATGGACTGGGTTGAAAAGATAATAGGAGTAATTGCCTCCTTGTTGAGTGCCCAAACAATAGAAAAGGTACAATAAATTTGTCTTGGAATTGTATTCTTACGGACCGGAATTAATCGTGATTAGTGATGGTGATTATTATCAAACCAACGATATGGCAGCCTCCCTCAGCTGACTCTGAATGCAATGATGGTAACCCTGGGAATACGTTGGAAAATCCCCCGGTTGATGATCAGGTAGTTGCTAAAGCACGTGCATCTTAAGAACTTCATCTAAAATACTTACTTTGCTCTAGCTAAAAGTTTGCAATCGCATCAACAGGCTGTAAAAAGTGAAAAGCCAATTGATATTCTCAGAAAGGTGTGCGGGAATGACAAGTGCGCTGATTGTGGTCAACCTGATCCGGACTGGGCATCCTTAAACCTCGGCATTCTTATATGCATTGAATGTTCTGGTGTGCATCGTAATCTTGGTGTACATATATCTAAAGTAAGTCGTTGAGGTTTCGCATCTAAGCTTATTCTTTTTCGCTATATATGGCTCATGTCTTATCATTCTTTTCTGAATGAAAGCTAGATATAGGGCTTAAGAGCCTTATACTTGTTGCCTGAAAGCTTTCACTATGCCTTGCTGTAACATAACTGCTTGTCATGGAAAATCTTTTGTTTGTTTAACTTTTGCTTTATACTTAAATGGTTAAAGATAATGGCAGTCGTTTGCTTTGTTAGATGGCTAATACTGTTATCGACAGAACTAAAATTCATGCAATATTTTTTGCAGGTAAGATCGTTGACACTGGATGTGAAAGTCTGGGACGCTTCTGTTTTGGGCTTGTTTCAGTCTCTGGGTAATCTCTTTGCGAACTCTGTTTGGGAAGAGCTGTTGCATTCACCAAGTAATGCAGCTGATATGCCTCTTTGGTAAGTGTAGCCAAAATTTATTTATTTATTTGTGGCCAATGATAGCATTAAATGTTTGAACTTAGGCTAATATAAGCGTTCCTGCGATGTAGTTCATTTAAGGTCAGAAATAAATTATTTCATGCAAAGAAACCAGAACCCGATGATCCTATCTCTTTGAAGGAGAGGTTCATTCACGCAAAGGTAATTTTAACTTTCTACTTCCTATGGCCTGATCGCATTATTTCGCACTTGAATATTAAGGCAGTTAATCTAGTCTTCGGAAGTCATCGATTAAATATATTTTACACCTTAGAAAAACAGCAAACACACTTTTTACTTTAGCTAGCAAGTTTGGCATGGTTAAAGACTCCCCAAGGAGATTTACCAGGAAGTTAGCGCTCCCTTTATATTGATTCTCGCATCCCATATTTTTCTTAGGCAGCCTATTTTGTGACGCAAAATGTCCTGCTTACGAGGTTAGAGTTCATTGGTGAAACCAATTACCTTTAAGAGCATGTGGTCTCGTTCTTTTTTAAATAAAATACAATTTACCCCTAACCTATCCCTCCCCATAGGAAAGGGAGACACACCTATCACATTGCCTACCTACCTTGAGGCTAGAACCCACAACCTTCCATTTAAGGGAAGTGTGATTTGCCACTTGAGCCTCATTTTGGATTTGGTCATGTTTATCTGTGTTTATTGTGCACATTTTGACAAGCCTGAACTTCAATTTAATGACAGTTTGTTTCCGATTTTTTTTAAAATAATAGGTCGCAGATAATGATTTGGGACAGATGCAAATATGGAAATTTCAAAATTGCTAATTATGAGACTTAACTGTCATTAATGCATAGTTTGAAACTAAAATCCTCATATTTATTGATATTTTCAATTTATCTTTTGACAAAACTTGTTGGGACCTACATCCTCCCTTTTGACAAACATGTTCTATGACTTTAAATTATGCATCCCTCTCATCTATTATGAAAATCTGTATAAATTGATTTGAAATCAAAACAGTACAACAATATCTTCAAAATATCTATTTCTTTCATTAAAATGCAACTTCTAAGGAAATATATCTCTGAAAGACTAAAACTTATATTTAACTTTATTTATTCTTTTATTAAAATTCATAATCTTTTTAAGAAAGAAAGTGATCATCTTATATTGGCCAAATACCTATGTAATGTTTGTTCTAATATAATTATAGATTAGTCCAAATGTCCCCAGGCACTTGGAGGAAGGGTTTTGTGGTCCTTTTTAATGAGGCACCACATTGAATATTTATTATGATTTTTTCCTTTTACCTCTATTCAATGTTGATGTGGGAAAATATAAAACTGTTTTTAAGGATGTATTTAATATGAGTAAAGTAAGAAATTTCTTTAATTTTTAGTTAGCGTAATGAGTCCTAAGGTTCCCTTGGTTCAAAGGATTGTGGGCTTCTAGCTGCTTTCTCTCTCTCTCTCTCTACAGTGAAACAAGTAGTCATAAACTAATAATCATATTTTCAATGTTACCTTCAGTAGTTGGTAGAAATCTTATTCTTCAAGTGTTACTTGACAGGAGTTTATGTCTGGGAGGTAGAACTTGATGCTTTCTATTATTGCAGTATTTGGAGAAGGTCTTTGTTAACCGGAAGAAGAAAACCGAACGTATTAAATCACTGCCTCACCATGTTTGGGAAAGCATCTGTGCGAACGACAAGAGAGCAGTGTACCGACAAATTGTCAAGTCAGATGTGGATCTAAATGCTATCTGTGATCAAATATCATATGGTGGGTCTTCTTGTCTCTTGACTCCATTAGCTGGAACAGGTAATTCTGAGGTGCCTTCTTCAAGTAATATAGACTCGTCATCAAAAAAAGAAAATCAGCCGACGGAGTTGCGACCCAAGAAAACAGAAAATCAGCGGGTAGAGGATAAACAAGATTGTTCTAGTTCTAGTGTGCTACATCAGGCATGTCTAACTGCCGATTCAAGCATGGTGGAGCTCCTTCTCCAGTATGGTGCAGATATAAATGCTCCAGATTCAAGAGGTCAGACACCACTGCATTGTTGTATAACCAATGGCAAGAGCGCAACTGCAAAATTGCTTGTAGCAAGGTAATAAATGTCGGTATCATCCATACCAATGAACTTAGCACCCTACCTAGTAAGATCCAGCTGGCTGGCTGGCTGGTCTCTTCTTTGTTCCTCATATTTTCAAACATTTGTTTATTAGAACATAAGGTGGTAGATACTCTGCCTTTGCCTCCCTCAATGCCATGGTGAGATCCTTGGGAAAAAACAGCCTGAACCTAGTGGTAATAACGTGTCCATGTCCTTAATATGTCTTATATTTACCTAAATCGATTAGATTAAGAAAATTAGTTAAATTAGTTAAAAACACCTTAGTCATCTTCCTTAATTCTTTCTTTTATCTCCTTCTTAATTATTGTTAAGGGAGCATCAATAGGAGTGAATTAAGAAAAAAAAATTGACAAATATGAAAAATATGTCTTATATTTAAGACCACAATTTACTCCCTAAATATTTTTTATATTAAGATGGGAGGGAGTAACTAAGTTGTTACTGCATCCTGTTTATCTCTGTAGTAGCCTTTATTTTTCATCAACCCCTAATCATAATTAAAATTAAAATACTGTAATTAAAGCTTCTCATCCGAGTTACTTTATATATATATATATACAATCATCCGATTTACTAGTATAATGCACCTGGACAGCCTTAGGAGAAGCCCACTTTATCAGCTGGGGTTTCCCGATCTCCTTTTGCAAGAAGTGAATCCTCCCCATTGGTCGGTGCATTGCTTGTTTTGCCCGTGCTCTTGTTCCTGAAGTAGTACTCGAGATTATTGCTCAACTTTTTAGTACATCTAAAACCCTGCAAGAATGAAGCCAAGTAAAACATATCAATGGTTTTCCAATACATGCACATTTATTATGTTCAAGTACATAACTTATCACTTGCGTTAAATACTTTCCGTTAAACTGATTCAGGTGCAAGCAATTGTTATTATGACGATAATACAGGTGAAACAGGAAATTGGATCCCTGACTTTGAGGAAATAAAATTGAACTCTTACACAATTGATCATGATTATTCGATTCCATGTCATGTCTATAATACGTACAGTCTAAAGGACCTTTTCCCGTTACATTTGAATCCGGTGTTATTGAAATTAACTTTGCCATGACCTTTGTTTTTTTTTTGGGTTGTGTAGAGGGGCCAATCTTGCCGCTGTAGATAAAGAAGGCAAAACTCCTGTTGAGCTTGCTTCGAGATCCTGTTCTATTGGCAGTGATGTTTTCTCTCTCTTACTTAGCAGATAGTAAGCCCACAAGGCCAATTATTACCGGCCTAAAATTGCAGGAGCCGTTGTATTGGGCCATGCTGCTAAAAGAAAAAAGAAATTGCTTTTTTAAGGAAGGAAAAAAAGTGATTTTTTTTTTTTTTTTGGATTGAAGTGTAGTTATGGGTTCTTATCATATACTCCTCCAGTCCTAAATATAAGATAAAGTTGATTTTTTTAGATAGATTAAGAAAGTTAATTAAATTATTTTAAAGTATTTGTATTTGTCTTTCTTTTCTTTTTTTTTACAAATTATTTTGTCTAACTTATAAACTGATATATAATTTAAAGATACACAATATATTATATGATTAAGTAACTTATTTAGCTTTCTTAATCTCTTAAAAAAAAGTTAATTATATGTTATATTTAGAACCATATCATAACTGGAGTTAAGAATATGCTTTGGATTGAAGTAGGTTGTGACCATGTTGATGGGGGCTTCACACGTGTCCAAATCTTCACGGCTTCACCCAAGGCACCCTTAATTCATACACTTCGGAGAAATAGGAGCATCGTGTCGTATGTTCTAAGGTATGCATACAATCACAAGCTTCTTGAATGATCATGGTCATCATTCATTAACTTTCTCAATTTAGACGCGTGACGACACTGTAAAACAAAACACGTAGACTTGTTGGCAGAAGCGGGAGACTTCTTATGTGGGGACAACGTTGTCCCTGAAACGTCGATCATGACCAACATTTTTTTATTGAGTTGTTATTATGAGGGAATAGGTAGGTTCAATGTATAATAAAGATGGTGAGTTATAAGTAGACGTAATTGAATTTGCTCAACTCTTGACCAGTGTCCGCGTCAGGTCAGATCCGGTTAAAAGTTCAAAGTGTCACTTTTATATACCATTTTCCACGTTCAGTGATTTTAGACTCATCTGATATTGCCATACTTTGAACACGAATTGTAACCGCAAATCAGATGATGTGACGTGCTATCACACAATCATGCATTGACTTCCCCAATGCCTTCTATGTCCTGAATTGAATGTAGTGTGAAAAGGTTGAGTTGAGATTTTCATTAACGAGTATATTTTTCATCAAATGTAGTTGATAGTATATTTTCGTATTAATTAAGGGTTGACATGGAAGTATTCACAAAGGAATTATATGGGTGACTTGAATTTATAAGCGGTGCAGGATCATGTTAGTGTGATAAATAAATTTCATCATAAAACTTGGGTTTCAATTGAAATCCATAGAGAACAAAATCTTTAAAAAAAAAAAATCTCAATTAAAAAGTACACTAATATGCATTATATTGGTTAATTTCTCTCTCCTTATATTAAAATCTCGACTCGTCCAATATTTTTGTATAAGGCTACTAAATTGAATGATTTATTTTAGGCAATATACATGAATTAAAATTATAAAGTTAAACATAAATCAATTAAATAATATTTTAAAGAGAGATATATTGGGATCAAATAAAATTTATTTAACAGCCAATTTTAAAATTAGAGAAAAGGATTTTTAAAATATAGAAAAAGTTTGCGTAGGTTTTTCGTAAGTAAATAACATTTGTATAAAAAAATATTTCTGTTATAAACAATATGTGTATGGATGTTCACAACTCTACGCATGAGATTTCATCTCATGGTAATTGACATTACATCCTATAACTCTCAAATTGAGTTGGCTTTATATGTTTGGAGCTCTTAGTACATATTTTCTATATCCTTCAATTACACCATTATGTTTTGCTTAATTCCCTTCTTTATATACTTGTAACTCTTCATAAGGCTCTGATAAATTAATGAAACAAAGTGAATGAGATAGGTCATTTTCTTCTCTTTCATTCTATTGTCTTATTATTTATTCACTTCTTCTAGCTACTACTCTCTAATCCTCTTATTTTCCCTAAATTACAACAATTTCTTAATAAATGAACATTTTGGGGCAAAACTGTTTTTTTTTTTCTCTCTCTCTTTTTGTTTGTTGAGGCGTCACATCCACGGGCAAACTTTCTAGGATAGGTTTTAAACTTTTAATCATACTCTACCGTCTAGTGGGATCATCTGCTACGATTTCATAATCAAACGACATTTTCAATTGAGAGAAGGAAGGAACAGAATTAGGCAGAGATTGTTCATGCATGGTTGGGAACGATGGCCAGTCAGAAGCATTGAAGAGAAAGGTGGCCTTATTGGAGAAAACAAAGAAGATGAAGATGACCTCAAGAAAGAAGGACCATTTCTTTTTGTAGGTTCCCGAATCCAAATCATAGCTCAACACCGCTACAATGCCGATGATTCTCACCGCCGTCGGAATCGCTCTCTTTGCCAACTTCTCTTCATTATGGTATTCCTCACTTGTACTTGACCTTCGAATCATTTATAGCCATAAGATGGTACTTTTAGGTGCTCAAATTAAGATGCTCTTTTTTTTTTCTTGGGACATGTTCTGATGGCATTTTAATTGTTTGATGAAAGTACTAACTGACCAATTGAAATATGGATTATCAAATTAGAGGATTAGTATGTATATGCATATACGGTTTAGGTAGTTTGTTGTAACCTGCATTTTGTGTTTGTACAACTCTTAGTATCAGCCTTTTGCTTTGCATACGCCATTGGTATATGGAACTACAATCTGATCCATGTCTGTATTATGTATTGGCATCACAGTATGATGAGTCCAACTTCCAAGAGTTGCTTGAGTGCAAGATAAAGCATGCACCTGAAGGTCAAGGCACGGTGGGAATGCTTACGTGCGCTTGAAGAGTGCAAAGAGTTTCGAGAAGTGAGGCTTAGGACTCCTTTTGAACTACTGGAGAGAACCGTTGCGTTTGGCAAGCCTTGTGATGCTTCTTATGCATGTGACTTTTTAGCACAAATACGTAAGGACAATTTGGCCTCATTCTATTCTTAACAGGGTAGTGTCCTTTTATTTTAGTTACAACCGCAGGCACCAGAGTTTGAGTTAAAGAGCGGGATGGAATCCACGACCTCCCTCTTGTAAAAGTATCCATACCACTAGGTTACAAAGCATTTGATAGGTAGTCTCTTACTATCTTTTATTTTACAAAAAATAAAGCTGTGAAATCACTAGCTAGATAAGAAAAATAATACCACGTCGCGGCAATGCTTGTAAATAAACCTAAAGAAGGGATCGGTAGATTATATATCTATATATATGTATATACATTAATAAATACATACATATATATTATGTATGTATGTATATATGTGTTTGTGTAACTGTGTATGTATATTTCGCAAAAGGATAGGATAGCACTTTAATTAGTCTTAAATAATGGGAAAGGGTAAGAGGCAAATGGAAATGCTTGCAGTGTCATAAAGCAGTTCTTAAGATAAGAGTGCCATTCAAATGATTTTGAGGTCATAGTGTAACTTCTAAATTTGGTATAAATGTATTTAGGTTGATAATTTAGCCCGAGAGAACCTAGATATGTAGTTGTAAGTCAAGATTTTGACTAATTAAGATGAGTATTGATTTTGGCGCCTAAGTTTCTCCATCACAAAAATTCACACTCCATGGATAGCCCTTGGGATCCATTTATATCTAGAAGAGTTGTGTCAGTACCATTACTCAACCTTCTGCGAAAAATAACAATAATTAGATGTTTTTCTTTCCGAATGAATAGTACTATTCTTGTGCTGTTTTTCTGAGAGTTTCCTATGCTGCTACTGCTAGCTCATTTCCCTCCCAAGATTTTTGCAGGAGCACTTGAAGGATTGGATCAACCGACGTGATTATGGATGCAGTTGCCCTAGTTGAAGAGTATGGTATATGTACAAACAACAACAAAAACTATTCCACTAAGTAAGGTCGGCTACATAGATCGCACGACGCCACTCTCTATCAAAAAAAAATCTTTAGACAGATTATATTTGTTACACTACGGCTATTCAAATCTAGAAAAATGTCAGGGGATGCACGCAAGTACTTCTAAGTGGATGATTGCAGGAAGTTGTGTTCAAACAACCATTTCTTGGGGACACTCTACAAGATGGGTAAACAAACTTTAGCTATGCAGAAAGTTATTTGCAAGCTTTAAACAGTGGAAATGTTGAAGTCTGACCTTGAGTGAAGAGGGAAACAAATGACTCTTGACGTGTTTTAAAAGAGTGAGCCAAAGTAAACAATTTCAATAATAACTGACTAGCGTGTTTATACTTGTTTATGAACACTTGTTTCTTTTCCATAACTGACTAGCGTGTTTATACTTGTTCACAATGTGCCTATTCATTTTCCAAAAAGAGGCACCTATCCTTCCATTCCACTTGTTATTATAACGGCAACCTTGACTTCAAAACCGTGTATTGACCTCAGAAATTTAACCCACACGGTCAAACATATATAGGTCCCCACATGTACCTAATCAAATTTAAGCAGTGTTCAGTTCACGAGCATGCTTATTATATATAGGTCCCACATGTACCTTCCCGACTATTTTAGATTTCTCTCTACGTTGGATCCACTATTATGGGGAAAGAGCTCCCAACACAATTTTTTTCATTCCCATACATCAGAATAAGGACATAGTTAAGAGAGAACAGGTTTCTTTCTACTTACTACCAATAGTTATTGGTTATTATTCTATTTATTGATTATTGATGATGCATTGTTATCAATTATGGGCCTTGTAACACATTTCAGCAGTTTTGCAGATAAGGGTGAAGCTTTTTCTCTGAAGGGGGTAGCAGAAGGTGGCCGACCCTTTGACCTTCCCTTTATCCCCCCCCTATGCAGAAAAGCAAACAGAGGAATAAATATAGGATATATTTATCTGATTAGATTAAGGAAGTTGGTTAAGTTAGTTAATATGACATATATTTTCTAAAACACTCTTAATATTTTCCTTAATTCTTTTATTCTCTTCCTCCTTGATTATTGTTGAGGAAGCATTAATAGAAGGTTAATTAGTAAAATGTTGACAAATATAAAAACATTCTCGTATATTTAGAATCAAAATCAACTTTTTTGAATATATTTATATTAAGTACAGGAATTAATTTAAGCAATTCAGGGCACGAAAGCCAAAAGGATTAGCTAAAGTCATGTGATATATTATGAGGGATTCCATTTTTTGGCATTTCTATTTTATAGCAGAGTCTGTGGTGGGGACCGTTCTGAAAAAGACCTTGTGAATTTTATATATATATATGTATGGGTCCCACCATTTCATGTGTGTAACATGAGAAAACACTTCTCCTATAACATGAGAAATATTTTTCTCTTTATATATATATATATAGACACACACACTTACACTTGCTTCCCCATTAGACTAAAGAAACATACTAGTTTTATTAATCTACTGAGCCCAAGCTATGTAATGATTGGTATAAAGAAGAATTCATCAGTTTATTATGAGGAATGCACGCCCCAAATTAAAATGTTAATAATGTGAAATGCGGCAAATGGCGGTGAGTTTTAATGATAAATAAATAAAATATTGTGAGGTTTGAACAGCCAACAACAATGCTCTGTTCTGTTGTTTCTTTTGCTTACAAAAGCATTTGAACTAATTGCTTTGAAATGTCTGCCTTTTGCTTGTCAAACTATCAATTAAGATTCTCTTTCTGTTTGTTACATATAAAAATGTCCAGCCTACGAAAATATATAAAGTAATTGGGTCCTTTGATCCTTTCCTTCTGAAAAGTTTTTTTTAAAAAAAAAAAAATGAATGCAGTTGAATAAGTCATACGCGGCATAATTTTGTATTATTTCTTTAATTTATTAAAATAATTTCTTACATTACAAACTAATTACTTTTGTCTCACTAGCTACACCTAAGACACTAATAGGTAATACCTAATGTTTAATATGATTAGATTTCGGGTCATATGTTTCTTACAAAATCTGAAATAAATCACATTATTTAATTAGCATATTCAATTTATGTAAAGAAAAAAAATATCAAACTGATGAAGAATAAATTATTGTATTTTTTTAAAATTGATAATTGATCATCACACAATGGCAAACACATGGGGGGTGATTCCTCTGTTTTATACTGTGCCTCATATCATTAATATAAGATTATCCATTTAACTTTTTTTAAAAGATTAAATAAATTAGTTAATCATAGCATATGTTATAAATCATTTTATTATATATTCATAAGTCAAAGAAATTTCCTTATTATCTCAACAACAACAAAAAAGTTAACTGAATCTTATATTAAAAATTGAATATGATGCTTACCAGAAAAAAAAAATGAAGATGATTACTAGGAAAAAACATGCAGCGCAGAAGAGGAAGAAAAAAAACATGTATCGCATAAGGGGAAAGAAACAAGCGAATGACATGTTTTGTCTCGTTCCACTTTAGCTGAAGCTTATCTTCTTCCATTAAAATATTAAATGAAAGTAAAAATAAAATAAATAAAGATGCAGCTTTGGTGATCTCAGTGAATTGTGGTCCTCTCAGTGAATTGCAATTTGCAAGGAAGGAAGAAGGGCCTCATTAATATGTGCCGTGTTCTAATTAAAAATGTATGTCATGTTCCTTAGCTAAGAAAAACTACATCCAACAATAAATTTATTAAGGTCCGTTTGAATCAAAGAAAAGATGGGAATGTAAAAGAATGAAAATGAAAAGAATAGAATAGAATAAAAAGGAAAATATTTTATCTCTATACGTTTGGTTCATACAGGAAAAGAAAATGAGTGTTCTGTACAGAACACAGATGTCTAGCCAATGGGCTATTATATTGATATTGGATCAAATAATCTCTCTAAGATATCTATGAGGAAGATACCGATACCGAGGAGAATGTTAGAGATGATTACTCCAAGATATCTATGAGGATACTGAGGAGAATGTTGGATCACTATGCACGTATATGGCGTTTAGCCAAAAAGGGGTGGGATGTGTGCACAGTAAGACTGAATAATAAATGAGGATGAATAGAGAGTGTGTACCTTTTAGGTTTACCTTCTATTTATAGAGATTACCTTTAGGGTTTAGACTCTTGAACTTTGTGCGCCTCCTGGCCCATGCATCAGCCGCTGCACCTTAGGGTTGAGGCCCCCGATTAGGAAATCCCTTGATTATAGGTTAATTAGAATCTTCCTTCATTGTAGGCAAATCCTGGAGCTTATTACCCTTGTTGAGCTGCATAACAACTGGACCTCATATATTAGTCGATAACAATGAGTTAACAGGAAAAAAAAATGTTTGATTGAAAGAAAATAAGATAGAAAAATTAGGTAAAATACCATTTTACTTCCTAAAAATAAAATATTATTTTAAACCAGGTGTTTGAATGTGCCATTGCCCACGAGCTCGAGTGTGTTTTATATACCATTTTCCACGTTCAGTGATTTTAGACTCATCTGATATTGCCATACTTTGAACACGAATTGTAACCGCAAATCAGATGATGTGACGTGCTATCACACAAGCAATCATGCATTGACTTCCCGAACGCCTTCTATATTCTGAATTGAATGTGGTGTGAAAAGGTTGAGTTGAGATTTTCATTAACGAGTATATTTCCATCAAATGTGGTGAGTATGTATATATTTTCGTATTAAGGGTTGACATGGAAGTATTCACAAAGGAATTATATGGGTGACTTGAATTTATAAGCGGTCCAGGATCATGTTAGTGTGATCAATAAATTTCATCATAAAACTTGGGTTTCAATTGAAATCCATAGATAACAAAATCTTAAAAAAAGTATTTCCCAATAAAAAATTACACTAATATGCATTATATTGGCTAATTTCTCTCCCCTTATATTAAAATCTCGACTCGTCCAATATTTTTGTATAAGGCTATTAGAGTATATAGTTAGTGTAACTAATTAGTCCTATTTTAGTGTAATTAGTTCTATTTTAGTGTAACTAGTTAGTTCTATTTTCATGTAATTTGTTATTTTGTATATATCATTTATTGAGTCTTATTGGGTCTATATAAAGACCTTGTATCGAAGACATTGGGCATGGAATAATATTCTACAATTTCATTTTTCTTCTTGCTAAATCATAACATGGTATCAAAGCGAGGTTAGTCTTTGACATCCCGTATTCTTCTCAAAAAATTTGGACTCTTCCCGTACCAATTTTCTTGGTTTGTCTATTCACTTTTAGACTTTTCTCATTTCCTCTTTCATCTTTTTCTTCCAAACCCGATGGCTTCACTTTCTTCTACCATCGATTCATCTATCGTTGCTTCATCTACCTCTCCCATGATTCGCTCCAAACCATTGCAAATTCTTTCTATTTGCATCCAAATGAAAACCCTTCCCGATTCTTGTGTCGCCTATTCTCACCGGCCTAATTACCATTCATGGGCTCGTGCGATGCGGAATGCGTTGTTGTCGAAGAATAAGCTAGGGTTCGTCAATCGTTCGATTCCAAGACCGAAATCAACTGATTCATTGTTTCCGGTTTGGGAGCGGTGCAACATGATGGTATTATCATGGTTAACCCGTTCGATTTCGTCGTCTCTTGCTCGAGTATACTATGGATCGATCAGGCTTGCGATGTATGGGATGATCTTCGTGCGCGTTTTTCTCGAATGATATTTTCGACTTGCGGATTTGCGGGAAGAAATCCAGAATTTGAAGCGATCAGACCTAAACCGTGAGTGATTATTTTACAAAATTAAAGATTCTCGGGATGAATTTTTAGCATTACGTCCGATAGTTTTCTGTTCTTGTAATCCAAAGTGTTCTTGTGGTGCAATTGCAAGTTATAAACAACATTTAGAACAAGACTATGCTATTCGTTTCTTGAAAGGACTCTCGATCGATTTTCCCCGTGAAATCTCAAATAATGTTGATTGATCCTCTTCCACCTATTAATCGTATATTTGCGTTGGTACAACAACAAGAAAGGGAAATGGGATATCCTTTTGTCCGAAGCTACCGCACTTTTCAACAAATCCTCCGGTTCTCGATTCCCGGATCTAAGCGAGACTAATTCGTCCAATTCCGCTTCCTCCGGTTCTAGTAAACAATGCACCTATTGTGGTAAACCCGCACATACCGAAGCCACTTGTTACAAGAAGCATGGCTTCCCACCAGGATTTAAGTTCCGAACTTCCACTGTGAATGCTGTATCGTCTGAGCCTATTCTCAGTCAAGATTCTACTGACTCCTCTCAGGTTGCTAATCCTTCATACAGTTTCACACCAGATCAATATAAACGGTTGCTGGCACTTGTTCAAGCAGACACTTCCACTCTGCCCTCTGCTTCTGTCAACAAAATTTCTACCAATGGTATTTCTTTAACTTGTGCTTTTCGGTCATTTTCTAACTCCTGGATCATAGATTCAGGAGCTACTGATCATGTGTGCTCTAACATTTCCTTATTTGCCTCTTATAAGCGTATATCACCTATTTCGTAAATCTTCCGGATGGTACTCGGGTATTATCTTCCTATTGTGGCATTGTTCAATTTACTAATACTTTTGTTATTCAGGATGTATTATATGTCCCGAATTTTCATTTCAATTTGATTTCAGTTTCCAAACTTACTAAATCTTTGTCTTGTATTGTCTCCTTTCAGACATTGCAATGCCACATCCGACTCCAGCCTTCAGGGAGGATGATTGGTTTAGCTGAAGTCATTGAAGGGCTCTACATCATGAATTGTGCAGATATGGGTTCTTCTCCTTTAGTTAGTAGTATTTCCACCACTCGCATTCCATACCTTTTGACCTTTGGCATTTTCGTTTAGGACATTTATCTCAACATGCTTTGTATTCACTTCATAGACAACATCCATTTATTCCTTATGATTCCTCTTTTACTTGCCTTTGTGATGTCGTCATTTTGCCAAGCAACGAAAGTTGCCTTTCCCCGTAAGCAATAGTACTTCAAATAAAATTTTTGGTTTAGTTCATATGGATATTTGGGGTCCCTACCACTTACCCTCTATACATGGTCATAAATACTTTTTAACCATCGTTGATGATCATTCCCGTTATACATGGATATATTTGCTTAGGAACAAATCTGAGACTCGGTCTTATATCAAAACATTTGTGAACTTAGTTTCTACTCAATTTCATACATCGTGCAAATCATTAGATCCGATAATGGCATTGAATTTCAAATGTCGATTTTTTTGCTCAAAATGGCATTATTCATCAAACTTCTTGCATTGAAACTCCCGAATGAATAGTCGAGTAGAACGAAAATATCAACACATTCTTAATGTTACTCGTGCTCTTTTATTTCAAGCCCATGTTCCCAAAGTATTTTGGTCTTATGCTCTTACTCATGCCGTATACCTCATCAATCGTTTACCTACACCAATTTTGGGAAATAAGAGTCCCTATGAATTATTGTTTGCTAAACCTCCTGATTTTACACACTTAAAGGTTTTTGGGTGCCTTTGCTTTGCTTCTACTCTTTCCCAAAAACGAACTAAACTTGATAAAAGAGCGCATAAATGTGTTTTTCTTGGATACAAGACTGGTACTAAGGGTTTTGTCACTTTAGATATCCATACTCGGCAGATTCTTGTTTCTCGTCATGTACATTTTTATGAGTCTTGTTTCCCCTTTTGCAATTCAGATTCTATGCACAAGCCTGATTCAATTCCTTTACCTCAAGCTCTTCCGCCACTTGATGTTTCTAATTTTCCCCTTGATTTCGTGTCTTCTTCTTCGATGTTTCCCCTGTTTCGGTTCTCTTGTTGGTTCCCCTTCGTTCCTTTGTTGCGTCGTTCTACTAGACCACATAACCCACCCAATTATTTGCATGATTATCATACTACTCTTCAATGTGCTTGCCATACAGATTCTTTGGAGGCGGGTATTTATCACCCTCTTTCTAAAGTTCTTTCTTATCATCGTCTTTCTCCTTTATATCACCATTTTGTTTGTTCCATATCGTGATGATATTCCTAAGTCATATTCTAAAGCCATTAAACATGAGGGTTGGAGAAATGCTATTAATGCTTTGAACTTGATGCTTTGCAACTAAATCAAACTTGGGTGATAATCGATTTGCCTCCTAATAAGCGCTCGATTGGTTGTAAGTGGGTTTTTGCTAAGAAATATAACTCGGATGGTATCTCTTAATCGATATAAAGGTCGCCTTGTTGCTCAAGGATATACCCAGTTGAGGGTATTGACTATAATGATACATTTTCCCGGTTGCTAAACTAACTACTTTGTGAGATTATTACTTGCCCTTGCTTTGCGGCTCATAATTGGCATTTGAAACAATTAGATGTCAATAATGCATTCTTACATGGTGATCTTGATGAAGAGGTATATATGCTTCCTCCTCCGGATTGGTTGTTTCTTCTCCAAACAAGGTTTGCAAATTACAAAGGTCCCTTTATGGTCTTAAGCAAGCTAGTAGACAATGGTTTTTCAAATTATCTAAAGCTCTTGTTTCTTGTGATTTTCAACAATCTCAAGCTGATCATTCTTTGTTTATCAAGAATTCTCCCACTTCCTTTACTGTTTTACTCATTTATGTGGATGATATAATTGTTGGTGGGACTGATTTGGATGAGATTAATCGTATTAAAGCTTTTCTTGATGATTGTTTCAAAATCAAGGATCTTGGTGATGTCAAGTATTTTCTGGGTTTGGAGATTGCTAGGAACTCTAAAGGCATTTCTTTATGTCAAAGAAAGTTTGCCTTAGATCTTTTATCTCATTCTGGTTTCTTGGATTGTAAGCCTGCCAAGACTCCTATGGCTCGTAACCTTAAATTGTCCAAGGATTATGGTACTGTTTTGGCTGATTGTTCTGAGTATCGCACTTTGGTTGGCCGTCTTTTATACCTTACTAATACTCGTCATTTATCCTTTCTTTGTTCAAAGAACTTAGTCGGTTATACAAGACCTACTGATGTACATTTGCGTGCTCTTCATAGAGTTTTTCGCTATATTAAAGGTTCTCCGGTCGTGGTCTTTTCTTTCCAAATACTTCTATTGATAGACTTAATGCTTTTAGTGACTCGGATTAATTTGGTTGTCTTGATACACGGCGTTCCATCACCTTTGGTTTTTGTGGTTTTCTTGATCAAGCCCGATTACGTGGCGTTCTAAGAAGCAACCGACGTCTCCACTTCTTCTTCGAGGTGAATATCGTGCCTTGGCAAAGCAACTACTTGTGAATTACAATGGCTTTCTCATTTATTGAGGGATTTTGGTCTTCCTCTTTCTAGTCCTCGCTCTCTTATATTGTGATAATCAATCGCTAGACATATTCGCTAACCCTACTTTTCATGAGCGTACTAAACATTTGGATATTGATTGTCACATTGTTCGTGAGAAACTTCAACAGGGTTTGATTCATCTTCTTCCTATTAAATCGAAGATCGCTATTTGATATTTTCACTAAGGCTTTGCCTCCTTCTTCCTTTTGTACACTCCTTGCCAAGTGGGCATGATTAACATACATACTCCACTTGAGGGGGTATTAGAGTATATAGTTAGTGTAACTAATTAGTCCTATTTTAGTGTAATTAGTTCTATTTTAGTGTAACTAGTTAGTTCTATTTTCATGTAATTTGTTATTTTGTATATATCATTTATTGAGTCTTATTGGGTCTATATAAAGACCTTGTATCGATCATTAGGCATGGAATAATATTCTACAATTTCATTTTTCTCTTCTTGCTAAATCATAACAAAGGCTACTAAATTGAATGATTTATTTTAGGCAATATACTTGTTTTTTAAAAAAAATAAAATAAAATTATATAGTTAAACACAAATCAATTAAATAATATTTTAAATAGCGATATTTTGGATTAAATACAATTTAACAGCCAATTTTAAAATTAGATAAAAGGATTTTTTGAAAAAATAGAAAAAGTTTGTGTAGGTTTTTCGTATGAAAATAACGTTTGCATGAAAAAGTATTTCTCAATAAATAAACATTTTTACGAAAAACTTTTTTTTTTTTTTTTTTTTTTTTTTGCGTTTATCTTCGTTGAGGCTTCACATCCACGGGCAAACTTTCTAGGATAGGTTTTAAACTTTTAATCATACATTCATACTCTACCGTCTAGTGGGATCATCTGCTACGATTTCATAATCAAACAACATTTTCAATTGAGAGAAGGAAAGAGGTAATGAACTAAGGAACAGAATTAGGCAGAGATTGTATGTTCATGGTTGGGAGCGACGGCCCCTCAGAAGCATTGAAGTGGCCGAATTGGAGAAAAGAAAGAAGATGAAGATTACCTCAAGAAGGAAGAAGGAGCATTTCTTTGTGTAGGTTCCCGAATCCAAATCATAGCTCAACACCGCCACAATGCCAATGATTCTCACCGCCGTCGGAATCGCTCTCTTCGCCAACCTCCTCATTATGGTATTCCTCACTTGTTCTTGACCTTCGAATCATTAATTTATAGCCATAAGATGGTACTTTTAGGTGCTCAAATTGAGATGCTCTTTTTTTTTCTTGGGACATGTTCTAATTAATGGCATTTTAATTGTTTGATTAAAGTACTAACTGACCAATTGAAATATGGATTATCAAATTAGAGGATTAGTATATGCATACACGGTTTAGGTAGTTTGTTGTAACCTGCATTGTGTTTGTCCACCTCTTATTATCAGCCTTTTGCTTTGCATAGGCCATTATATTGGTATATGGAACTATATATGATCTGATCTATGTCTGTATTGTGTATTGGCATCACAGTATGATGAGTCCAAGTTCCAAGAGTTGCTTGAGGGCAAGATAAAGCATGCACCTGAAGGTCAAGGCACAGTAGGAATGCTTACGCTTGAAGAGTGCGAAGAGTTTCGAGAAGTGAGGCTTAGGACTCCTTTTGAACTACTGGAGAGAACCATTGCGTTTGGCAAGCCTCGTGATGCTTCTTATGCATGTGACTCTTTTAGCATAAATACGACGGACAATTTGGCCCCATCCTATTCTTAATAGGGTAGAGTCCTTTTTTTAGTTATAAGGATAGGCATTAGCGGCAAGAGCGAGATCAAACCTGTAACCTTCCACTTATATGAAAATATCTGTACTATTAAGTTACAAGGTCATTTGATGTCTTACTGTCTTTAAAATCGAAAGTACTTACTAGATAAGAAAAATAATACCCCATCACAGTGACGCGGCAATGCTTATAAGTAAACCTAAAGACGAAATCGGTGTATTTGTTAGGGTTAAGTACCAATTTTGCTCCTGAAGTACGCATCCAGGAGCAATTTTGACCCTTAAGTTTTCGAAAGAGCAATGTTACCCCTGAAGTATCAAAATGGAGTAATGTTGTCCCTCCGTTAGAAACCCTAACGGTCGACTAACGTTGACCGTTAGGGTTTCTAACATAGGGGCAACATTGCTTTGTTTTGATACTTTATGGACAACATTGCTCCTTCAAAAACTTATGGAGCAAAATTGCTCCCAGGCGCGTACTTTAGAGACAAAATTGGTACTTAACCCTATTTTTATATAGGGTAAAGGAGCAAAAATACATATGTACTTTACCCCCGGGAGTGCCCAGCACCATATGCTTTTTTTGGGAGCAAAAATATACATGTGGTTACGTTTTATGAGTAAAAATACTGTTTGACCGTTAAGTTTTACTTTTTTGCTGATTAGACGATGACGTGGCATGTCCACGTACGTGACATCCAGCTGGACCAAATAGTTCTACGTGACATTCTACGATGACGTGACGTGTCTACATGGACATGTCACGTCATTGTCCAGTCAGCAAAAAAGTCAAACTTAACAGTCAAACGGTATTTTTGCTCCTGAAACATAACCACATGTGTATTTTTGCTTCCAAAAAAAGCATATGGTGCTAAGCGCTCCCAGAAGTAAAACACATGTGTATTTTTTCTCCTTTACCCTTTTATATATATTGCACAAGGATAGGAGAGCACTTTAGTCTTAAATAATGGGACGGGGTAAGAGGCAAATGTGAATGCTTGCAGTGTCATAAAGCTGTTCTTAAGATAAGGGTGCCATTCAAGTGATTTTGAGGTCACAGTGTAACTTCTAAAATTGGTATACAAATGTATTTGGGTTGATAGTTTGGCCCGAGAGAACCTAGATATGTATTTGTAAGTCAAGATTTTGACTAATTAAGATGAGTATTGATTTTTGCAGGAGGACTTGAAGAGTTGTGTCATTTATACCTAGAAGAGTTGTGTCAGTACCATTACTCAACCTTGTGACGAAAAATAACAATAATTAGATGTTTTTCTTTCCGAGTGAATAGTACTATTCTTGTGCTGTTTTGTGAGAGTTTCCTGTGCTTCTACTGCTAGCTCATTCCCCTCCCAATATTTTTGCAGGAGGACTTGAAGGATTGGATCAACCCACGTGCTTATGGATGCAGTTGCCCGAGTTGAAGAGTATGGCAGACGTACAAAAGACAATAAAGTCTTATCCTATTAGGTGAGGTTGGCTACATAGATCACACGACGCCATTATATTCTATCAAAAACAACATCTTTAGACAGATTATATTTGTTGCACTACGGCTATTCAAATCTAGAAAAATGTCCGGGGATGCATGCAAGTACTTCTAAGTGGATGATTGCAGGAAGTTGTGTTCAAACAACCATTTCTTGGGGACACTCTACAAGATGGGTAAACAAACTTTAGCTATGCAGAAAGTTATTTGCAAGCTTTAAACAGTGGAAACGTTGAAGTCTGACCTTGAGTGAAGAGGGAAACAAATGACTCTTGACGTGTTTTAAAAGAGTGAGTCAAAGTAAACAATTTCAATAATAACTGACTAGCGTGTTTATACTTGTTTATGAACACTTGTTTCTTTTCCATAACTGACTAGCGTGTTTATACTTGTTCACAATGTGCCTATTCATTTTCCAAAAAGAGGCACCTATCCTTCCATTCCACTTGTTACTATAACGGCAACCTTGACTTCAACACCGTGTATCGACCTCAGAAATTTAAGAACACGGTCAAATATATATAGGTCCCCACATATACCTAGTCAAATTTAAGCAGTGCGGCATGCTTATTATTCTGTTTTTTTTTTTTATCTCATCACCTAGTTTATTGCAACCTTCAGTTTCGACTAATCCAGATTTCTCGCCACATCGGACCCACAGTCATAAGAAAAGAGCTCTCAACACCATTTTATTCATTCTCACGCCTCGAATCGAAGACGTGGTTAAGGGAGAGCAAGTCCCTTTCCACCTGCTCCTAATGATTATTGGTGGTTATTCTTTTTATTGATTATTGATGACGCATTGTTATCAATCATAGGCCTTGTAACACATTTCAGCAGTTTTGCAGATAAGGATGAAGCTTTTTCTTTAAAGGGGGTAGCAGAAGGTGGCCGACCTCTTTGACCTTCCCTTTATTTTCCTCCCCCCTCTCTCTCCAGAAGCAAATGGAGGAACAAATATATGACATATTTACCTAATTTAATTAGATTAAGAAAGTTAGTTAATATAACATATATTTTCTAAAACACTCTTAACATTTTTCTTAATTCTCTCATTCTCTCTCCTCCTTGATTATTTTTAAAGAAGCATTAATAGGGATTAATTAGAAAAATATTGAGAAATATAAAAACTATATCTTATATTTAAGATCGAAATCAAATTTTTAAATATATCTTATATTAAGCTCCGATAGAGAAATAAATTTGAGCAATTCAGGGCACATAAGCCAAAAGGATTAGCTAAAGTCATTTGATATATTATGAGGGATTCCATTTTTTAGCATATCTATTTTATAGCAAAGGGGACCATTCTGAAAAAGACCTTGTGAATTATATATATATATATACACACACACTTACACTTGCTTCCCCATTAGACTAAAGAAACATGCCAGTTTTGTTAATCTACTGAGCCCAAGTTGTGCAATGATTGGTATAAAGAACAATTCATCAGTTTATTATTATGAGAAACACAATGAGGATTGCACGCCCCTAATTAAAATGTTAATAATGTGAAGTGCGGCAAATGGCGGTGTTGTATTTGGTTAGTTTTAATAATAAATAAATAAAATATTGCGAGGTTTGAACAGCCAACAACAATGCTCTGTTCTGTTGTTTCTTTTGCTTACAAAAGCAATTGAGCTAATTGCTTTGAAATGTCTGCCTTTTGCTTGTCAAAGTTTCAATTAAAGATTCTCTTGCTGTTACATATAAAAATGTCCAGCCTACGAAAATATATAAAGTAATTGGGTCCTTTTGATCCTTTCCTTCTGAAAAGTTTTTTTTAAAAAAAAAAAAAAGTTGAATGAAGTTGAAAAGAAATTATAATAAAGTTGAATAAGTCATACGCGGCATAATTTTGTATTATTTCTTTAATTTATAAAAGTAA
This sequence comes from Acacia melanoxylon, assembly GCA_019022615.1. NCBI lineage: Eukaryota > Viridiplantae > Streptophyta > Magnoliopsida > Fabales > Fabaceae > Acacia > Acacia melanoxylon. The sequence continues at coordinate 1,496,089 of JAFJYJ010000098.1, forward strand.
TTCTTACATTACAAACTCATTACTTTTGTCTCACTACACCTAAGACACTAATAAGCACTACCTAATATAATATAATGTTTAATATGATTAGATTTCGGATCACATGTTTCTTACAAAATCTGAAATAAATCACATTATTTAGCATATTCAATTTATGTAAAGAAAAAAATATTGTATTTTTTAAATTGATAATTGATCATCACACAATGGCAAACACGTGGGGGGTGATTCCTCTGCTTTATATTGCCTCTTATCATTAATATAAGATCCATTTAACATTTTTTAAATGATTTAAAAAAAATAAGTTAGTTAACCATAACATATATCGTATATCATTATATCAGTTCATAAACCAAATAAATTTCTTTATTTTCTCAAAAAAAAGTTAACTTAACCTTATATTAAGAAGAAGAGGAGATTACTAAAAAAAAAAGCAGCGCAGAAGAGGAAGAAAAAAACATGTATCGCACAAGGGGAGAGAATGACATGTTTTGTCTGGTTCCACTTTAGTTGAAGCTTATCTTCTTCCATTAAAATATTAAATTAAAGTAACAATAAAATAAAAAAGATGCAAGAGGAAAAAAAAAAAAAAAAAAAAGATGCAGCTTTGGTGATGATTCGACCAACGAGCAGAGCTACTACAGTCTGTACTGAATAGTGGTCCTATCAGTGAATTGCAAGGAAGGAAGCAGAAGCAGGGCCTCATTAATATGTGCCGTGTTCTAATTTGAAATGTATGTTATGTTCCCTACCAAAGAAAAACTACATCCAACAACAAATTCATTAAGGTTTGTTTGTGTTTTATAGAGTTTTAACAATTCCTAAATAATATCAATTGATTCAAATCAAACACACATCAACTTGCATGTCTTCAGTGTGCTCACTACTACAAAACAACCCAAAAACGACCTAAATAAGACTTAAAAAACGTCCCTTTTCTAAGGGACGTCTCGGAGGGGGTAATTAAAAATTTAAACCTTTTGACGTCCTGAATTAAATTCAGGACGTTAAAAGTTCTAAATTTAAAAAAAAAAAAAAAAAAAATCAACCGCCTAGCCTCCCCACGCGCTTGCCTCCTGTACTCACCACCATTTTGCCCACAACCCAGGACACAACGCGGCGGTGCTCTTCCATGACAGCAGATTTGTGCAATCAGCGAAGCAGATATATTTTCAGATCTGGATTAACAAAAAAAAACCACAAAAGCATATATGTGCAATCAGCGAAACAGAACTATTTTCAGATCTGGAGTCAAAAAAGAAGAACCACAACAGATCTGTGCAATCAGCGAAGCAGATCTATTTTCAGAGCTGGAGTGACAAAAAAAAACCACAAGGGATGGAGAGGAACCTGAAGATCGCTGGACCATAAGATCTGGAGTCAAGAAATTCCCAAGACGTAAAGATCGTTGGTGCCTCGTCGTCCTACGCTTTTGCCGGTGAGTTGTGTCATCGTAAGGGATGGAGAGGGAGGCCACAGCAGCGAAGGAGCAAGGGAGGTCACTATGAAGAAGGTCCGAGAGCAAGTTCTTCGCGCAATGAGAAGTTTAGAGAGCAGACGCATGGAGGAAAAAACCAGAGCGAATGTGATTATGTTACAGCTGTAGTGCAAAAGAAGAATAGAAAAAATTATAGGGTGTGTGATTAAATTCCCAAATTGGCCACCTGAAATAAATTCAGGTCGCCAAAATTCCCAAATTGGCGACCTGAATTAAATTCAGGTCGCCAAAATCCCAAAATTGGCGACCTGAATTTATTTCAGGTCGCCAAAATTCCCAAATTGTAAAAAAAAAAAATTGGCGCTATTTAAGATTTTTTTTTTGGCGCCCAAGAGAAATTTCGGGGAATTAAAGCGACACGGATTTATTTCAGGTCGCCAAAATTCCCAAATTATGACACGAATTAAATTCGGTCGCCAAAATCCCCAAATTGGCGACCGAATTTGTTTCAAGTCGCCAAAATTCCCAAATTGTAAAAAAAAAATTGGCGCTATTTAAGAATTTTTTTGCGCCCAAAGAGAAATTTCGGGAATTAAAGCGACCGAATTTATTTAGGTTGTCTAAAAAGTATTTTCTGCGCCAAAAAAAATCATTAATGGCGCTAAATATTACATTTTAGGCGCCCTAAAATATATTTAGGGACGTCAAAAAAACGTTTAGACGTCCTAAATTATTATTTAGGTTGTCTAAAGTATTTTTTCTGTACAAAAAAATCCTAAATGCGCCTAAATATTACATTTTAGGCGCCCTAAAATTATTTAGGACGTCAAAAAAACGTTTAGACGTCCTAAATTATTATTTAGGTTGTCTAAAGTATTTTCCTGGGCATTTTACTTCCTTTTTTAAAAAAAAAAATGACGTCTTTTAGGATAGTAATATCCATATTTTGTAGTAGTGTTGTTCTCTTACTCTTATAACAAGTTTATTTGCAAAACTTGAAATGTTTAAATCATGACCATTTATAGGTTTCATCAGTTCAACTTCAATCAAGTTTTTCTCATTATGGACACCAACATCTAAGTTGTCTACATCTTCCCAATCTCTTTCATTTTACACTATCCAATCATCATCAGATGGAAGATCATCAAAATTACATGCATAGGAGTTTTGAGCTTTCTTTTTCTTACCTAATCTTGAATTGGCCATCACAAAACCAACATCATTCATAATCTTTGGATTTTGGGGAAATGAAAATAAGGGTTTTTGTTTTTAAAATTTAAATATTTTTGTTTGAAGTAAAAACGATTTACGTTTTCACCATTTTTAAGTTTTTAAGCGTAGTTTTTGTCAGTTTTTACTTACGTCTTAACACATATTACTCTAATAAAAATGTCACTAGTTTTTTACAACAATTTCATAACATATGTTGTGTATTATTTTATTCTATATTCATAAGTTAAAGAAATTTTCTTATTCTCTCTGGAAAAAAAGTTAATTGAGGGAAAAACAAGCAGCGCAGAAGAGGAAGAAAAAAACATGTATCGCAAAAGGGGAAAGAAACAAGAGAATGACATGTTTTGTCTGGTTCCACTTTAGTTGAAGCTTATCTTCTTCCATTAAAATATTAAATTAAAGTAAAAATAAAATAAAAAAAGATGCAGCTTTGGTGATGATTCGACGAACGAGCAGAGGTGTTACAGTGTATACAGAATGGTGGTCCTCTCAGTGAATTGCAAGGAAGGAGCAGAAGCAGGGCTTCATTAATACGTGCCGTGTTCTAATTAAAAATGTATGTCATGTTCCCTACCAAAGAAAAACTACGCCCAACAACAAATTCACTACGATTTACCAAACCTCGTCGGTAGGATGACAAGTGTACTCCTTGAAGATAACACTAGTACTCTCAACAAGTGTCCTTTTTGAGACATAAGTATCCTCATTGAAAAATATTTTGTTTGAAATAATATCAGACAATAGTATGATTAGTTTGAAGGATGGGAAGGAAATTTTTTTACCTTATTTTCACTAAATTGCTCATAATTTTTTTTTAATATTCTATAACTGTACTCTCAATAAAAAAAACTTTTCCTTTCTCAACAATTTGGTAAAAGTATTTCATTCCCTCTTATTCTTTCCCTCAAACTAAACATACGTTAAATGTGAATACCTTTTTCAATAAGAATTCGAACATTAATCCGTAGGTTATAATTAGGCATTAGTTTGTTCTATTTACCATTACCCCTTAGGTACTCTTTTCAAATTATTTAAATTTATAACCACACGTTTAAGAAAGTATTGAGAGATGAGTTTGACCTCCGTTAGACAATAAGCTCCCCTGGCTTAAAACAAACTCATTTTTAGACTTGATGGTACTTGAATTCTTTGGTAAAATAATAATACTTGGATTTAATCTAGTTTAGTAATATCACGCACTAGTTTAAAACGTTGAAAAAAAAAATTAAGTATAGTCTTGTAGTTCAATAACACATCTCTTTCTTTAAGCCTTTCTTAATAAGTTAAAACCATGTAATACGGGCGTGAATTATGGTTAAAAAAAAAACTAAAATTTAATAATCTAAAAGATTAATTTCAAGCATTACATTTTTTGTGTGTAAGATTAGAATTTTGATTTGTGCTTTTTAAATCATTGCACTTAAGATTATTCTTAGTAATGTTTGATGTCATTATTATGCACTCTAAATTTTTTTTATATTCCAATGATATGAAATTGTAACTTTAAGATGAATTAATGACGATTATAAAGAGCTTTTTGAGGGGGGGAAAAAAGTAAGAAACGGACGAAGGAAATTAAAGAAGATTATTAGAATGTTTTAGAGAAAAAAAAATAGATTAACTAACTTAATTAACTTCCTAAATCTGTAAAATAAGTCTTACAGACAGACATGAGGGAGTATATATTTTCGTCTGTTTTTGCAATTGAAATGTAATTTTCCCAATAATTTAAGAATTTGTAAAACTTGATGTGTGTGTGTGTGTTTGAAGCCCGGCCAATAAAATTAATAATCCCCCATAATCTAAAGTTATATGCTCCCTCTGGTTTTAATTATAAGACATAGTTGACTTTTTTTGGAGAGATTAAGGAAGCTGAATAAGTTACTTAATCATATCATATGTTGTGTATCTTTAGATTATATATTAGTTTATTGGTCAAAATAATTGGTTTAAAGAAAAAAAAAATACTCTAAAGTAATTTAGTTAACTTCTTTAATCTCTAAAAAAAAAATCAACTAAATCTTATAATTAGGACCGGAAAGAGTATAAGCCGGAGAATAAATTAACATTCAGATGTCACGAACTATGCTTAACAATTCATTTTCTTGATATTATCATGTTACTATTATTTGTCCGGGGAACAAAAGCAAACCACTGTAACCTAATATTATATTTTAATAATATATATATTACTTTAGCCTCTATCTTATCTTAATGATATCAATTCATAGTTTACGACCTCCTTTTAATCTACATCAGCATGATGTCATCTAATTAGGGCACAATTTTTTCTTTTGAAAATAATCATCAAGCTAATCAAAATTCAAGCACCATTAACCCTACATAATGGGTAATTTTATAATATTAATATTACCGTAGGAAGTGGGTAAAAGCACATATTGGATCCCATCACTTTATATTTATAAAGTCTTTTCGATCTTTTAATCTTAACATTGTTAGTCTCAAATAATAATTTTTCATAACATTAAGTAGCAAATTTGTTTTGAAAGTACACGTCCAGGAACAATTTTACCATTTTTTCTCGCTTAATGTAGCCTCAAAAGTTTAAAAACGTATCAATCATGTCCTTTTTCGTTAAAAATGTGACATTTACCATTAACTTTTTAACGGAAAACGGTAAAATTGCAACATTTTTATATTTCCGGGGTTAATTGAGGCAAAAAAAAACTTTCAGGACAAAATTGCTCCTGAGCGTATATTTCTAGAATAAATTTGCTACTTAGCCCAATTATTTCTAGTATATACACACACAATGGCGGATCTTAGAAGAGACAAGGGGGCCATGGTCCCCCCAAAATTTTTGTAAATGAACAGAGGAGAGATGGTTAGAGGAAATGGAGGTTGGAGGTCGGAGCTTGATGGTGGGTGTAAGAGATGGAGTATGGAAGTCCCTTAATGGTGGTGGTGGCTTTCTCTCTCTCTTTTCTCTCCTCTCAAAACTCTGGTCAAGCTTTCTTCACGTTTTGGTTTGAATCCACAGCGCCTCTGTCTCTGGAAATGGCCTCCTTAGACCTCAGTCCTCTCGGAGAAGAAGAAGGTCTTGGTCAAATAGGGATTTGACCAGGGACCTAGATGAAACCTTCAGAAGTTCTCAAGAAGGGACTAAAGTACAAATTTCTAAAAACTTTGTAGAGAGTACTATAATTTCTGGAAAATATGGGTATTTTTCTGTAATTTTCCCTAGTCTCTTTTCTTCATTGATTGCAATTTCCAAAAATTCTGGGACTTTTCTATAACTTTTCCTAATCCTCTAAACATTAATTCTGACCATCCAAAATCTCAAATATTTTTCTTAAACACCTACGTGCAAAATTAAAAAAAGTAGTATCGAAGTCAAGAAATCGTTTGTATGAATAATTAACAAATTATAATCATTTCACCCTAATATCAAAAGTCAAGAAATCATGACACACCTCAATTTTTTTTTAAAAAAAATAATATAATATTTTAAAAATGTTATATAATCATAAAAAAAATTAATTAGTTAATGATTATACATTTAGCCCCTCAAACATTTTCTCCAAGATCCGCCACTGTACACACACATAAATATAAATATATGTGTGTATATATATATAAAGGGGGCCCATTTTGTAGGTATAGTTAGTGGGTAACATGGATGCCCACGAGCTCGCGTGGCCCCCACGGGCATAGGATTTCCTTTTCAGCAACTATTTATTTATTGATTTATGTGATTATTTTTGTTTTTACATAAAAGGTAGGCTTTTCTCCCACCAACAAAAAAATGGGCACTTTAAAAAATAAAAATCGAAGGTTTGGTCGGTGAAAACAAAACAGGAACAGAGGAAAGCAAAGGCTGATGTATTATGATTTATGATGAATGATCATTCATTTCATTATGGATCTTACTTTCTTATTCATCCCCCCTTTCATGTTTGTGAGCATATCATCTATACTCACATCACGTGACCATTTTCTCCACTTTTTATTATTACATCTCTAATTATTTTAATCTCATAGTTTTTTATTGTATATTTAATTATTAATCTACCCATAGCAAATTAATCCTTCTCCACTTTACATATATTGAGGTCTCCTGGATTTTATAAACATTAACAACAAACTACAAATTAACTTCATTTCATTATATATATATATATATATATATATATATATATATATATATTCATGTCTCCCAGATTTTATTAACATTTACGGCAACCAACAAACTTTATGCCACCACGTGAGTGAGCTATATAAATTTTACAATATCATCGTACCATTAATAACTACCACTCTTGAACAAAATAATAATAATAATAATAACTATGCTCGTTTATAAATCTTTTTCAAAAAAATTAATCATATTCATAAGTGTAGTTTCAGGATAGTAAATGAGATTGTAACAGTTTTATCTATATTAACTGTACCAATAAAAATAGAGAGAAGAAAACGTTGAAAAATATTCATTCATGGATAAGGGCAAAGTTAAAAATTTATTCCATAATTATTGAACTAACCACATCTCCTTGGTATGTGTGATTTAGTTAAAGATGACTTATAAATAGGATCAGAGTGATCATTATCAATATAATCGATGTTGATATTTACAACAATTGTGTTATCTAAAACATCTTTCAGTCATGTTTTTTATTATTCTATTTGGTCCTAATTATAAAACATATTGACTTCTTTTGTTAAAAAAAAATAAGGAAGTTAAATAAATTGCTTTAGAGTACTTATATTTATCATTTTTCTTTCAAACTAATTTGTTTGACTCATAAACTAATATACTCTGTATAATCTAATGATATACAACATATATTATGATCATATCATTTATTTAGTTTCCTCAATCACTCCAAAAAAAAGTTAAATATGTCTTATATTAAAGATTAGAGGAAGTGTTTGTTTTAGTATTGAAAGAAAAATATATAGAGAATATCTCAATCAATCAAATGAACAAAGAATAGGTTAAAAATCAAAACTCAAATCAGCGAACATGTCAGATAGATTGGTCTATTTCAATGTCTCTTTGTATTAGTAATTATTATCGATATTACATGTGAAAGACTCAAAGTTGATAATGATATTCAATCTTACCAGAATAATTTAAGTATCAGTATCGATACTCTTGATGGCAGGGTTTTGAAATTCAGAATCAGACCAGCCGGTTCGGCTTGACAATCGGTGTGAGCATCAACCCAGTTTACTATATAAAAAAAAAAATGGATTTCTTTATTCTTTTTTTAAAAAAATTTCATATTAATAATTCTGAAATCTTCAATTTTTCATCTGATTATTTCGGTTTTGTCGGTTTGGCCCATTCAAACTTGATCTAGTATTAGTGACTCATTCAGATTTATTAACCTTGTTTGATGGAGATTTTGAATATTATTTGTCTAGGATAAACTCATGCTACCTCTGATTTTTAATATAAAAATTCATTGACTAATTTGAGGATATTAAAAAATTACTCAATTATACGATACATAATTACTCTAAAATGCTTAAGTACAATCATTTGCTTTCTCAAACCAAATATCAAACACACTATATGTAATATATTTGTTCCCCTTTTTTTCTAAACATGATTTTTCCTTATTTTTTGTTGATATTAATTAGCTAAGAATTTCGTTTAGATACACAATTCAATCTTTAATATAAGATATATTTATTTAATTAAATTAAATCAAGAAAGTTATTTAAGTTAGTTAATATGACTTATATTTTTTAAAACAACATATTCATCTTCCTTAATTCCTTCATTCCCACTCCTCCTTGATTATTGTTGAGAAAATATCAATATGAGTAAAAAAATTTAAAAAAATTGATAAGTATGAAAAACATATCTTATATTTAGGATAAAAATTAACTCTTCAAATATGCCTTACATGATGACAGGAGGAAGTACTAATACAATTATAATCAATTTATATTATTTTTAAATTATAAATATAAGAATTATTTATTGTTATTTTTTTTATTTACAAACGAGGTGCAACTTAAATTATAAATGCAAGTAAAAGGGTTAAGGTTATCTAATAACTTGAAGTACTAGTATTTTTTAAGTGTGCCAAGTATACTAAAAAGTATTTTATAGTTCATCCCGGATATTAAAGTATTTTTTTCATTTGTGCACAATATTATAAAATATTTTGTGGTACAATTTTGCACTTACAATATTTTTGAGTTAATTTTTATTATTTTTTATATTTTAGTACTCATTTGTCATATTTTTAAGTATTCATCTCTAACACTATTAATAATTAGTTCTACATTTTTTTCCGTTGTGATCACTCATCTAAAATATTTTTTATGCTTATTATATCTTCCATGTTTTTAACTCTAATACTTAATTATTTTCAGTGCTGAAAAAAATGAAGATAGGTACATTCACTTAACATATTTTTGGGAATTAACAGTGAGATTAAAATAGTTCTTAAAAAATGAAAGAAAAAATTTCTCTTAAAAAATATTTTAATAATAAAAGCACAAAATACTCTAAGATACAGAAAGTAAATAGAAAACTCTTCTAGGGTGGGGATGAATTATAAAATGCTTTAAAATAAAAAATATTTTGAGTGTCAGTTTAATACGGAGTAAAAAAAGTACAGTTTTTTTTGGGGGTCAAAAAGCTATTTATATTATTACTGCAAACCGGTGCAATACATGAAAACAAACTGAAGATGGAAGAATAGCCCGACTTGGGGTAACGATCAAAGAAAACACAACCTCGAAGGAAGAAAACCCATGATATCCTGAAGAATACTTCTGCTCCTTCGTTCAAGTAAATACAGTGACCTCGACCACACATCGAACAACACCTCTTGAAATCTTCCCCTAAGAACGTAGATCCGAGCTATTAGATGATAGTCGAATCTAATAACGTTCAAACAACTATCCAACCAAGAGGATTTATACTTAGATCTCACAGGTGTGTTTATTTCCTGAGAAAACAAAAACACCACCACAAAACCCAGCACCACAAAAAAAGAAACAAAATACATATAGTTCTCACCGCTGCATAACAAATCTGAAGAATGAGAGGAAAAAACTTGCCTCAAGGACGAGAGAAGTCCACAACAGTCAGAAATCAGAGGGAGAAGGTCATAAATCAAAGATCTGGGAACCGATCTACCTCTCTCGACGCAGTTGATGGCGTAGAATGATCTTTGCCGGCGAGACTTTGTGATGTCAAGCCATGCCACCGCGAAGAAAGAGATGAAGGAAGATCATGAGGTAGAGAAAAGAGAATTCAAATTTTAGGGTTACTAGAGAAAGCGCGTAGGGAGGAAGAGAGCAAAAAAAAAAAGGTACAGTTCACTTTATTATTTCCCAACGCCATTATGTAAGGGTGTGCATGGTTTGAGGGAATGGGAGGGAGGGGAGACAAAAAATGTAATGAGAAGGAAAATTTTGTGGGTCTCACTACACTAAATTTTGGTACAATTTTCTCCTCCCCTCATTTTTTTTCTCTCCCCTCCCCTTCCCTTCCCTCAAACCAAACATACCCTAACCGGATAAGGAATTAACTATCTGTAAAACTGGAAAAGTAGGAAGGGAGTAACTGAGGTCAAGAAAAAAATCCGCAGAGTATATTCTTGGGGTAGGGTGACGTCATCATCCGTAACGCTGTTCCGTTTCAATTCCCACCAAACATCACTCACGCTACCCGCGGGAATGGGTTAATCGGGAAGATGAAACAATTTATTTTCTAATTTTCTTCTTCAAATTTAATCTTCACACCCAGATTTAATATTTTTTAGAAATATTAATATAATTTTTTAAAAAAATTACTGTTATAAATTATGTAGAATATATCTTAACAGTTTAAATTTATGTATTTATGTTTAATATAATAGTTTTATAAAATATAAAATTTGAATCATAAATTTTTTAAAATACGAGGATGAAGATAGAGTAAAGAATCATGAGAGAATGAATACCCGGTTAACCGGGCAATACTCATTTGTTCCCCGCCAAAGTCCAAACTGATTCTACCGCCACGTGGCGGTTCGCTTTGTGCTTTACCCCGCCAACCAACAAGAATCATGGTCCACATTATTGGTTCCGTTATTACCATTAAATAAAAATAAACTATAATTAAATCCCGTTTGGAATCCGCAACCGACGTTTTTGTCCTGATGGCGGGCAAGTTCGTGCAATGGGGCAGAGACAGGTGCAAGAAAAGTAGGGAATGACGTGGAAAAATATATAGTATTAAAATAATGCAGTTTGTTTTTAAAATATTGGGTTTAGGAGAAAAATGCTAAAAAACTTTTATCAAAAATGCCTTTAGCACTATCTACTTGTAAAAAATACCTATGAATATTTAAAATAGAAGCAAAAATATTAGCACCGTTAAATTTGATCTTACACCATTATATATGAATTTTTAAAAAGAGTGTAGATCCCACTAAAAAAATTAACGATGTTAGATCAAATTTAATAGTACAAACATTTTTACTCCAATTTTAAATATCTATAAGTATTTTTACACATAAAATATATATATGACGCCGAACTCACTCTTAATAAAAATTCATGAGTATCTTTACTTATTCTCCCTAAAAAATTTAATCAGTTAAATAAAATTAATTACAATTTAAAATTAGTGGGAACTGCCGAGGCGGCGAGAGGCAGAATGAAGATTGGCCCCCAAGTCCCATTAACATGAGACATCTTATTGGGACCCACTTAGGCCTTCGCCCTAGGAGCTGTTAATTTTAATCTCCTTTTCCTCTTCTACCTTTTTTTTTTCTTTCTTTAACTCCTTTTTAATTTTTAGGGAAATATATATATCTTGAGGAAAAAAGGGAAATATATATATATATATATATATAACACTTAAACTTCCAAAACCAAAACCTCAAAAGGTCTGTTAATACTTGTAAATGATAGAAAGGTCATCTGATTAGATTATAGAATATTAAAGTTTGAGTAAAAAGACTTAAATGCCTTCCTCTTTCTTCTCTTTATTTTTCATTGTTTCTTCTTTCTCCTCTTTCTCTTTATTTCCTTCCCCGTTGGCATCCACCTCCCTCACCCACTTGTTAGTTCTCATATTGTTGTGTTTTGATGATAACAAGTCTTAATATACAAAGCATAACAAAAAGTTGACTTGGTGATTCGAGTTACTGGAGTGAGTTTCTAAGCATTTGAGTGATAGAACTATATTTAAAGTAATATTGAATCAACAAGTCACTCAAGTGAATATTCTTCACTTGAAGTGATCAAAGAGGATCACTAGGGTGGCAGTGGATGCACTCGAGTGATGTATCTTCACTTTCAAAAATTATGCAAATCACTCCATAAAAATTTGACATTATGCAAGATCACTCAAGTGATTGGGTAAGCACTCTAAAACCTAAACTGGCCACTAAACTAGTTGGGGTACTAGGTCAACGAGTCAGATCGAAGTCAAACAGGAGCAAACATGAGACCAAACCAGTGAGAAATTAAAGATTTCAGGGTAATTAATATGAAATTCTAAAGGAAATTAAAAAAAATCATTTTTTTAAAAAAAATACCGCATCGGGTTGATGCTCAAACCAGGTTTTAGTCTGGTTCAACCGATCCAGTCCATGTTTCAGAACAATGATTCAACATCACTTGCAAAGTTTTTGAAAGTTGAAACAGATCACCCGAGTGATACTTTTGAACACTTGAGTGATATGTTCAGGACCACTCGAGTGATGGCAATCACGTGCGAGTCTTAGCGAGTCACTCATAGGTGAACCAAGAGTGATGTGATCTTAACATTAAATCACTGGAGTGATCTTGTGAATCACTTGAGTGATCCGAGATCACTTGCAAACGTGTGCAACTAATCCGTAAAATCACTCAAATTACCTAGTAGTGTCGAAGCATTTTCGAAACAACAGAAAATCACTCAAGTGATAGTTCAAGCACTCAAGTGATAAACTTTTCTACAAAATTTCACTACCAATCACAGAGTTCATATGAGCACTCGAGTGACACTACAATAACTCGAGTAACAAGGTAAAACAACTCACCTAATTTTTTTTAATAAAGAAGCAACAATCTAAAAACTTTTGAAACATTGAATTGAATTAAACTTCTTTATCATTATTAGTAGGAATGTAAGATACAGGTTCATATTTTAAAGAGTTTAAAATAAATCGCCTCATCTATAGTTTATAAATAAGATTATATGAATGTATATCGATATTTAATTGACTACAATTATGATTAAAAAAATGTGATTTGTAAATTGTTTTTGTTGTTAAAAGCCATATGGGATATAGAAAGAGTTTGTTTATGTTAAGATTTGCAAAAATAACTTTTACTATCTCAACCGACTTTTACAGACTAAAATTAAAGTCAATTAAAAGTCAGTTGGTGCAATAATATGATTTATGTTTAAATAAGTTATTATTAAAACAAGTCAATCTAACATAATTTGTTTAAATGATGTATTTAAAAATTAGTCTTAAAAAATTAAAATTTGAAGAAAAGTAAAAAATTAAAAGGCAAGAACTAAAAAAAGTTGTTTCAAGTGATTTTTTTAAGTGAAAAATCAATTGTTTTAAAAAAAGTCAAACATCATTTTTTCTTGGACCAACTATTTTTTTTTTTGTCCCATGCTATTATTGGTGGTACCACTTGCTGTCCATTCTGTTGTCCCATGCTTATCACTTTATATATGGTTCCCACCCACCAACCTCTCTCCATTAAACCCTCATTTTGTGTCTGTGTGTGTAGTTATGAACTTGGAATTATAATTACAATAAACCCATTGGTTTAAATATGACCACTACTATGATCATTATACAATTCATACTCATACGTGGCTTTCATCAACCAGCTAAAATCACTGTTTCATTTCAAATTTATAAAGCATTACGTTATAATTGATTACTCTTTAACACTATATTATTAATATTAATTGATTAATTATTAGTAATTGGGTTATGTAGAATATACTCGATATAAAGTTGGTAATTTGAATATTGTGAGAGAATTACTCTTTTTTTTTTTGGCCCGCAGAGAATTACTTCTATTTAGACATGACAATACTTAATTTTTATATAATTGTGTAAAGACAATCATATCGAAAAATATTCACCAATTTTTAGGGCCACAATAACCGTTACCTATATATATATATATATATAAGGGAAAATATATTCTAAATAAATATCATTGCAACTTATAAAACAAACAAAAACCTGTTAACATGTGTAAATGACATATAGATCCTTGGGAAAAATATGATATTTTGAAATATTGTGCTTTTACCAAAATACCCCTCACATTTTTTTTTAAAAAAAATAGCAAGGTCTCCTCGTCGCCTGGAGCTCTACCAGTCATTGCCACCACCATGCCAGCGAGCCTGTTGCTGAAGCTCCGACACCGACGGCTGGAGCTCTAGTGACAATTTCAGTAATGTGATTAATTACTTGAGTATAGAGATTGATAATTTTAACTATCTAAGCCTTACTCACTAGGTCCCTAATTATTAGAAATTTAATTGACTTTTTTGGAGAGATTAAAAAATTTAATTAAATTACTTTAAAGTATTTTTATTTTTATTTTTTTCTTCAAACTTATTAGTTTGACTAATAAACTAATATATAATTTAAGAATATTTAACATATGAAATGATTAAGTAACTTATTTAGCTTCCTTAATCTCCCCAAAGAAAAAGTCAACTAAGCTCTTATAATTGTGACCGGAGGTAGTATTAGGCAACAAATTGTAGTCAGTATCATTACTCATGTAGTTGATACCTTTACTCTTTTAGTCAATATCATTACTCATTTTGTCAATACATTTACGCTAGGCATGTCCATGGACCACTGCCGGGTTGGGGGTCAACCCGGTGCAGTCAGGAGGGACTCCTTGACTGGACAATCCGGCCGAGGAAGTCGGTCTGGGTCCATTCGGCGGGACTGGACAGGACCGGCCGTCAGGGGATACTGGACACCCAGCGTCAGGACCAATTTTTTTTTTTTTTTTCTTTTCCCACTTTTAACAATAATTAAATCATAAACACCGCGGACAATAAATAAACATGCAAACATCTTAAATCCAATCCTAAACCCATAATAATCTCCAACAACATGTCATTGAACAATAATACAATATAAAATAGAGGCATGATTTTATAAAGTCAAGTAAATTTTATAAGCTAAACCACAAATCAATACTGGAGTGAAAGGGAGTGAAGTCACAAATTTGGCTTGGGTGCCCAATGAGAGATTGATGCAATGGATTTTTTTTTATAAAAAAATACACTTTTCCGACCGACCGGATGGTCCATAGGATCGAAACCACGGACCGAAGTCCGGTCTGCCCCGACGGCACTGATACTGTCGTCGCCTTGAATGGCCTCGGACCGGACCGGGTCGGGCCACCTGGACCACCGGGTTTTTTGGACATCCCTAATTTACGCTTTAGTCAATATCATTAATTACTCATATAATGAATACTACATATACTCCTTTAGTCAATATCATTACTAATTTAGTCAAAATTATCACTCGTTTTATTGAAACCATTACTCACTGAGTAAAAATCATTACTCCCTCCGGTCTTAATTATAGGAACACTTTCGTAGTACAATTTGAACTACAAAAATGTTCCTATAATTAGGACCGGAGGTAGTACTATTTTAGTCAATAGCTTTTCTCATTTAGTTAATACATTTATTTTGTTCTATTTTCTTTGTTTGTCAAAAGGTGGATTCATTTTTTCCCAAAGACCAAACACTCACACAACAACATTGAGGTAGCACCATTTCGGAAACGAAGAAAAAAAGGGAAGACCTAAAGCAAAAGGAAAAAGAGGCAGCACGACTTGAGAGGAAAAAAGGTGAAGGTGGACTCAAAGAAAAAATGGGGGTAACCACTTCCATTGCTTCTTGGACCAGAGCACCATCTTCGAGAAACATAGAGGGAGTTGATGAGTGCAAACCGTCGGGTGGTTTTTGGAGTCTTTTTCTTCAACCTTTGATGGCAACTGGAGTGAGGATGGAAGGAACTCTGGTGTGCCGTCTCTAGGCCTCTATTTCTACTTCTTTGTCGGAGTGGAGAGAGAACGTTCTGAAAAGGCACATTTAGAGAGATAAGACTAGTTCAGAGAGAGAGATGTTCGCCATTGATTAGAGTGGGGCTTTCTTCTTTTTTATCCTTATCTCGATTTTCAAGAGACTAGCGGACAACCTGAGTTGCTGCTTCTTCTTTTTTACCGTGATTATGAACATAGGAGAAGCTGTGGATCAAAGAGGAACAACCGAACCTCATTATACTTCCATGGTCATCGCTGCTATAGCAAGAAGGAGAGGAATCAAATGGGAGTAGGAGGAAAGTGCGCAATTGCGGAACATAGTTATTGCCTTGCCCCAGCTGATCTTTTAATTTTTTTTAGTATATATATGTATTTATTATATGATAATTTATTTGGTCAATAATTTGGCCCCAGTTAATTTTTATCTTTTCTGTAAGGATAATGTTTGGTTCATTACTTATTGGGCTGTGAGAGGAAAGTAAAATTCTTGTTTGAGATACCTACCGAAAAGGTTAGTATCATCTTATATATTGTTTTGATTTATTATCGGTTATTATTTATTTGTATTTTCAAGGTTATGTGATACTATTTAGTAAATATTCTCTCTAGTCTTTATTATAAGGCACCAACTAACAATTCTCACAAGTCAATAAAAACAGTTAAAGTTATTAAATTTGTTCTAAAATTTAAGTAATTTTCAATATATCCCAATTAATTACACTAAACTCTAATATCATATTAATTATCACTCTCTTTTGTTTGCTAAAAAAAGAGAGTAATAATTAATTTTTATTAAGTATTACTCTCACTCACTACTTTTTTTAATTATGGGTATACATGAAAAAAAATATTTAATACTATTTGAAAACAAACAAGTGCCTTATAAAAAAACCTAAATAAATTTGTTAGTTGGTGTCTTATAATAAGAACCAAATGAAGTAGTTCAATATGTTTATTTTTTTTTAGAAATTTAAAAAAATTTCTGGTTCCGCCACTGAAGGTGCGGTGGTCAGACTTTGGTCTCCGACAAAGTGGTCTGTGAACGAAAGATGGTGAAGAAGAGAGAATGAAGTGGAGAGAGAGAAGAGATTAAGGGCTGAAAGATAAAATGGAATGAGAGAAAGAGTAATCTTGTCTTTTGCCCAAACATTCAAAAACTCAGATTCATACATGTGTATCTCTATGTTCTTTCTCTTTTTCAATAGACTTTTTAATGTTTTTCAAATTCAAATAGTATTTATTTATCTTTTTTCCTATATATAATTTGGTGGGTCCCTAAATTATATTGCATGATTTTTTAATAAGAAACGAATAATTTATTAAAAATTTTACATTTTATACTTTAACTCAAATCTATAATAAATTATTAATCACATTTTATACCTCAAACCAAACACTTATCAAGTAAACAAACAAACAAACAAGCTAATTAATTTTCAAATAGATTATTTTGAAGTCTAAGAGCCATTGCCTAAAAGGCTAAAACTAACCCAGATGACCAGGGTGAAGTAAAGTGTATAGATAAAGCTTTTCACCAAACATAAAAATAGTTCACAAAAAAAAAAAAAAAAAATTACGAGATCACAAAAAAATAATTAATTATTTAAAAGTCCTAATGACAAGTAAGTAACATAAACGTGTTATTATCCTAGACAAAAGCACTCATCATTGTATGCTACTACTAAGTTATTGTCAAATTTTTGTGGGTGGTTATTAAATTATATCTCAAGGACCTTATGGTAATTTCAAAAAACAGCAAAAAATAATTTTTTTAAAAAAAAAGGAATGTGGGGAATAAGGCACTTGATTTGTTACATTGTTGGCCCTAAAATGGATTGAAGGGTGCGTCTTTAGATTGAAGCACCTTCTTCCTCAAATCAGCCCTCGCGTCCCTTCAACCCATGTGCCCCCTTCACGTCATGTCCCTAACCTCTCCATTCACGAATCTCTCCCTTTATATTTTAACCAAAATTAAATGTGTCCAACATTTTAATATTCTATAAGTTTAATATTTAGATTAATAAAAACCATGCATCAAACTTTCATGGGAAAAAGACAAGAAAAATACTCCATTTGTCCTTAATATAAGACATATTTGGGGAATTGATCTTGATCCTAAATATAAGATATAATTTTCATATTTATCAATGTTTTCCTAATTTAATTTACCCCATTGATTTTCCTTCAACCATAATCAAGAAAATATTAAGATATTTTAAAAAATACATACATGTCATATTAACTAACATAACCACCTTCCTTAATCTAATCAAATTAGGTAACTATGTTTTTTCGTATATTTTTTTCCAACTTTCATTTCAAATTGACATGCTTCTTTTCATTAGTGGAATGCCCTCATTTGACGTGAGTTTATTATGAAATTGAATTATTCAAGATGAAAAACCAACTGTTTCAATTTGTACATATTTCCAACAATATGAGAAAAGCCAAAAATGTCCCACACGAAGAATAATAATCTGAAATGTTAAATGGAATTAAATCTCAAATTGAATTAACGTGTTTTTTTAGTAAGAAGGCCAACATGACATGCAAAATTAGAAGAAAAAAATGTTGAACTGTATGAGAATGCAATCTTACAGATCACTGACTGATGTGGCAGAATCAAACAATATATTAGTTTTTATCTCATATAATAATTTGGCTAATATCAATTTTAGCGATAATTATTTATTACATTTTGTTAGCATTACTTGACAATTTTTTTATTTAAAGGAACATCAAATATTTATTATCTTCAAACCATTTTTTTCACCAATTTTACGTATATCGGTACAGTTTGTGTTTAGTTTCATATTGGAAATAATCATAATCATGATTTTGCTAAAGGCATGTACCAGTAATTAATCTCAATTATTTGAATTTTTCTTATCAAGTTTGTTTTGGAAATGCTCCATATATTGATTCTAGGAATAAGATTATGATGTCAAACTTTTTCACATCCTAGGCCCCTCATATACTAAACTCAACTAGTGTTATTTAATACACATTACATTGTATTGTTTACATCAATAATGGTTTTGATTATAAATGGAGTAACTTTAATACATTTTAAACAAGATTAAGAATTCAAATATTCCAGATACGAAATCCCATCGCAAGAAATGACCCACTCAAAAATTCAATATATACAAAGTTTCACAATGAGTCGATGACCAAATTGGATAGATTAATTAGTCCGTAACTTAGTAATCTAGTTTGGAAAGAGCTTCGAGTTGCACAATGTGATCCGTAGTTTAGTCTGGTCTTAGTGTTTGTTTGGATTAGCGATGAAAACTGCTTTTTCAACGTGTTTTGCGATATATGAGATAAGTCTATTAGAGGAGTTTTATTTCGACTTGCGTGTACATACTTTTTAAACGTCAACTCAAACACTACTACACAAATTTGATATTACTACCCTAAAAAACGTCCTAAATAAGAAATAGGTAGTAAAAAATGACAATTATAAGAAAAATGAGTGTTCAACGTCCGAATTATTGTTTAGGACTTTTAAAATTGATTTTTTGGCGTTAAGATTTTTTCGTGACGCTTTAATTACTTCATATGAGAAATATAAGAATTTTTTGTTTTGCGCCATGGTATTTATTTATTTTTGGAATAAAATTCATTTTTGGCGTCCCGATATTGTTTCAAGACGTCTAAAATCTCGCCAAATAATTTGGCGCGAGAGGGAAATATGAGAGAATTTTTTGTTTTTATTTATGATATTAAATTTGGCGTGAAAAATTGGCGACCAAGACAAATCAAGTTGTCAATGTTCGAAAATTCGGCGACGATTTTCAATTTAAGTAATAAATATTCGAAAATTGGCGTCATGAATACTTTCAGGTCGCTAATATTTTTGTGATATTTATTTTATTGGCGAAAAATTGGCGACGATTACAAATCGGTCGCCAATTTTTGAAAATTGGCAACCGAATTGTATTCAGGTCGCTAAAAGCCTAAAAAACAAATACCTCGATCAAACGCGTCCTCGATAAAGGGGACGTTAATTAGTGCCTTATTTAGGTCGTTTTTTTAGCTTTTTTGTAGTAGTGAAACAAGCCCTTCGCTTAGTCCAACACCAAGTTACATTTGGTTGGACTATACTTAGGCCGAACTGGATTGATTAAAATTCATGATTTAGATATCCAACCTCATTTGAATATATGATTGATAAAACCATGTCAAAAAAAGGATGATACAATGACTGATTCTAAGAATAATTCAATTGTCTAATTTTTCTCACTTTATTTTTATGGCGAGATATTCGTGCTTGATATTTGTTATTAAAGGATCTTTGGACTGCTCCAGTAGTAACAGACATGGAATCATGATTTGGGGCTTGGGCAACGAAAATGAGGTTCCAAGAATGCATTAATTAATGGGGTTAAAATACAAAAATATATATGTATTTTATCCCAAGAAACGCTTAACACCGAATACTTTTTGGAGGTGCAAAAGTAGTAATGAAATTTAAAAATTAGAGCAAAAGTCACAGCACCGTTAAATCCTGCTTGCTTGACATGTTAGTTTTGGGGGCGGGGCCTACACTATAATTCTAAAAATACCAAAATGCCCTAAAAAAACACCCTCCAAACCTCTGATTCTTTAATCCAGACATGGTGAATATGACTCCAGCTTTCAAAACAGCACATCCTAAGAAGTTTAGAAGGAGACAATCACTGAAGACCTCCAATAGATAAATGATCCATGAGCTTTTAGAAATCACAAAATTGTGACTTTTTGAGCTTAAGCTAAACCAATAAAGAAGAAGAAGAGGAAGAAAGTACAGAACTAACCAAGCAATATTTGGAACCATAATACAGATGTTCCAAATAAAATAAATATCTGATGGGACCATACCCAAAATCTTAAAGGCCGAGGGAGAGAGAGGGAAGGATGAGGGTCAAAACAAAAGGATTAAAAGATACCGAGAAGAAGAAGATAAAAAACACAACACAAGCGACCATAATAGGAAAGTTACGGGTGAACCTTTACAGCTTAATCTATTACTATGAGCACAAGCAAGCTTTATAAGATATTCACCGAAATATATTGATTCAAAAGTATTAATTGAAAAGTAGAAGCTGATGAAAAAATCACCATAGCCTTTAATTTTTGGGGAAAAAAAACCATAACGACCAGAAACTTACCAAACAATTATGACGGCGCCGTCGGGCTTCTAAGCCTCTATAATAACCCAATCGAACATGGTTTTGGTAGAAATGGGTTCGAGATCAATGGAAAAATGGGAGAGTCATCAAGTTGATGCAAAGACCTTTCTTGGCAAACCGAATCTTGAAGAGGTCATTACTCGTCGTCCCAGATCTCGCTGGCTTTGCCGCAAAAGCAATTGCGACCTCCACTGTTTCTATTGCCTTTGAATACCTGTCACAGCCCTCAACTTTTACCTCTGAATCTTTACCTCTACCGATCAGTGAAGAGAAGGAAGAAGCTGTCAAACCTCCAAGTCGTCGCTGGTGGAGGATTCTGTCGTCACCGCTACTCTTTGATTTTTCTTATGTGTCGCAGATGAAGAATCAAAGGTGGAGATGGGATGGTTTTTTCAAGTTAGGGGAATTATTGAATTTTGAGAATAATAATGTGGGCCCCACCCAAAAAACTAACACTGTTAAACAGGATTTAACGGTGTTGTGATTCATGGTTACTTTTGCACCTCCAAAAAACATTTGATGTTGAACGCTTACCGTAAAAAGTAGGAGAAATTTATAGAATAAAAAGACGATTGGTGAGGGTTTGGGGTGAATATTTTTTTAAAGGAAAATTTTAAATCATTAAAAAATAAAAGAATATAAAAAAAAAAAAATATATCAAAAAATATTTATGAAATCAGTGAATCTTGATGATATAATAAGAGAGACAATTATTTTACAAACTCCGTCATTTAAAAGCAAGGCTAAGATCTTTTGTTAGAAATAAACGCATTACATAAATTACTGATGAAGGGTGAACGACACTCAATAAGTTCAAGACATATATTTTAATAAAAAAATATTACAATAAAAATAATTATAATGTCATCCTTCTGCGCTTATTTTTTGGTGTTCCATCATAATTACCTTATTATCAATGTTATCAAATACATCTTTTTCAATATAAGACACTAAACAATCATTCAATCATTCATCTCCCATCCTATTATGAAGTGCAATCTTGATGTATTAAGGGAGGACACTTAATTTAAGGGTGGACAAGCACTCAAACATGTATTAATTCAAGGAAAATAGACAAAGAATGCTAATGCTAACTCGTTTAACTTGATTTTTTTTAAGAAAAAAAATTCTCAAATTCAAGGGGGGCACTTGCCCCCAATCCTAAATGTGGGTCCGCCCTTAACTCCTCGGGATAAAACACATGTGCATTTTTGTACCTTAACTCTTAATTAATGTGGATCAACTTTTTATTTTATAAAAATAATAGATGTGTGAAACTTTCTCCAAAAAATATGTAAAGTTACTTTTTAAAGATAAAAATATTAGATTAGCAAGCAAATCTTTAGAAAATAAAAAGGGAGAATGATGTATCACACAAGTTGTTGCCAAAAAAAAAAAATATTCCACCCAAAAAAGAAGAAAATAAATTTATTTAGACTTTTTAATTTGATAAAAATTAAATAATTTTACAACTTGTTAGTGAAATTCTGTCCCGTTTACCAAAACTAAATTTATTCAATGAAATTAAACAATTTCATATTCGTTTTTGGGGCATTTTCAACTTATATATATACATTGTTTTTTAAACATAATTTCTAACATTTCCAAAACTCACGAATGGGCATTAAAAAAAAGGCATGATTAAAAATGTGTTCGATAATAGGAAGTAAAAAACCAAGATCCTTAATCGATACTTTGAGATTTTGAGATCTAAACGCGTTATCGACTTTTTAATTTGGCCACAAAGTGTTATTTTAGCTACTATGAATTTTATAATTTATTTATCCGCGTTAAAAAGAAAAATAGAAAATATAGATGGAGGCTATGATATTTTGGAAGTGTCGGGTACGAAGATTCCTGTAATTGATGTTTCATTAGACAATCCACGTGGGTCCCATTCTCACGCTCTCCCCAATTTCTCTTCATTTTATCTTTTCTCATCTCTTCCTCCGATCATCACCCACATGCACACAAATTTCCCCCTCACTTCGAATTTTAATTTTGACCAAGAGAATCTGATTGCCATGAGGATTTTTTATCCGTCGTAATCATCAAATTCATATTGAAATTACCATAATACACATTTTTATTTTCTCTTGTAAAGTACGTAGTCAATCTCTTCAAAAAAATTAGTCTTGTATTCTTTTTTGAGATATACTAGTAATAATCGAATTCGCAACCTCTTGATTAATTCTGAGTCTCAAACTAAGAAGACTAGGATTACGGGTAGTTTTATATTCTCTCTAATTAATTAGTCTTTACAATTTTATGTGATCTTAATTGTATATATAAAAAATGTTTTAATTTAAGGAAAAATCATTCTTGAAAAACCTATAGTTTTAAGAAACATTAATTTAATTGCTACATGTTTATTTTTTTTCTTATTAAATTTTTTAATTTTACTCTATTACCACAATTAACTTTTGTATAAAAGCTAACTGAGTAAAGTTATGGATGTGAACGGTGTTAAAACAGTAAAATTAAAGGATTTAATAAGAAAAAAATAAACACACAGGTATTAAATTAAAAATTAATATACTTGAAAGTAGTTTTCCCTCTTTCTTTCTTTTTTTTTTTTTCAGAAAAGTTTAGGTGGGGTACACCAAGTGCTCATTTAAAGAAAAAGACGCCAGCCGAAAAAACACTTACAGATCACCTATCAATGAGGCTCTCACATCGATCAGCGGTATCAAATCTCCTCCCTTTAATTACCCACCATACCTTAAATCTAAATAATTAGGCATCTCTATATATGGATCCTCACTAACCCACCACGTAGAGGAAGTATTAATATAGTAGAAATTAATAACATAAGGTTCAATTTGACCACCTTTTTAGCTTCCATATATTCCGCAATCTCACCAAAATTGCACAATTATTAAATACCTTGCATGTATAAAATATTGAGTTTGTTTTTAATGGTGTAATTTCGAAAAGGAGTTACGTGCACGATTATCTCTACTTATTAAATGGATAAAATTATAAGTTTTGAAGATTTCTCAAATGTCATCTTTGCGACTTCCATGCTTCTTTTTTTAAAACCATGTCAATTGATTTCCTCAAATCATGGGTCCAAAACGCATTATTATTAATTATTAAAATTAATCTTTAAAACAATAATAATATTCTTAATTGCGTGTGTGCTTGTTTTTTTTGCTCGAAGTGTGTGCTTGTTCAACTATAGGCTTTTATATTGACCCTCATTTCATGCAAATATATTATTTTGGCAAGCAGCATGACTGATTAAATGGTTTTAGAATAATAATTAATTACACGTAAAATTGATTAGTGGTTGCTTGATGAATTGTTTCAAAATTCCATTGAATTCACATACCACATTCTGATCAAATATATACGGCAACGTATATTACAGAAAAATATTCTCGTGTTGTCATTTTATTAATTAAATAAAATATAAATGGCCATAATACAGGAATAATTTCACGGCACAAATTTTTTTTCCCATGTCAACGATAAACTGCCTCACAGCAACAACACTACCTATGACCCTTGATGAGGTTTCAGGTTTGAGCTTGGCAACATATTTGTATTAATGTATGCAAAGTGCAAATAATAAAAGTGTTTGTAATTAAAAAGATGTGAGCCCCCAGGGAAGGCTTGAGCTTGACATACTATAACTTTTTTAAAAAATAAAAAATAAAAATCTACACAAAAGCACGCAGATGCCCTTACATAGAAGTTAAGTGAAACTTAAACTTAATAAAACACGTCTTTATCACCAAGCATTTGAATCAACTAGTTTTGAATTGTTTTGGCTTAGTTTTGTGTTCAAACCCTACATATGTAGTTATGATAATTACTTGGTGATAGTGAGGTTTCTCTCATTATTGGCTTCTCTCGAACTAGACTAGCCAGTTGTTAGTAATGCCAAATACCCGTGGATTAATTTTTTTTTAAAAAAAACACGTCTTTCTTATATTAAAAATCCAATAGGCTAAGGAAGGCTGAAATTTTCGCCACATAATGGAATGTTTTGTGCATATATACTCCATCATCTATATATTTTGGCGTATGTGTATAATACAATGACCACTTACATATAATGTAGGTGGTATTAAATGAGAAGACCACCAAATTATGAGTAATATGGTTTGGGTTTTCTTTTTAATATAGACAAAACGATTCTGCATATAGAGAGAGAAACTCATACAAGACTTGACAAGGTCAACTCTTTGTTCATGCATAGATTGTGAAGAGTTTGTTTAGTGGAATTCAATGTCAACAAAATTATTATTGCTATCGTAATATACCACTTAACATTAAATCCTTTCTTATTAATTTTTTTTTTAATTCAGTTGGTCATTTAATTTATTATTGAGTTACTAATATTATTGGTCTTTACAATTAAAGAAAAAAAAAAGTGAATTTTAGTTTTTTTCCTGTAATTTCAAATTATTGGTTTTAATACTTATAATCTCATAATGATTTGTCCTTATTAGTATAATGGTGATTCTCATAAATTCAAACCAAATTCTTATAAAATTATGTAAACTACTCCCTTTGGTTCTTATTATAAGACACCAACTAGCAAATCTCACAAACCAATAAAAACAGTTAAAGTCAATAAAATTGCCCTACAATTTAATTAACTTCCAATATTACCCCTACTAATTGCATTAAACTCTAATATTATATTAATTATCACTCTCACCCACTACCTCATTAATTATGGGCAAACATGGAAACAAATAATTAATGCTCATTGAAAACAAGCAAGTGCCTTATAAAAATGACTAAATAAACTTGTTAGTTGGTGCCTTATAATAAGGACCAGATGGAGTATACAAAATTGTTGGGAGCAGCACTAATATTGGCTCTTATTAGTTACTACTCTGATCCTATTTATAAGTCCATTTTGACCAAATTTCACATATCAATGAGAGGTAGTTAACTCAATGATTATAGGGGTAAATTTTCAACTTTACCCTCACTTATGATTGGGTATTTGAAAACTGTTTCTTCTCTCTCTATCTTCATGGGTACAATTAATATAGGTAAAATTGTCACAATCTCATTTATTATATAAAACAGGACTTATAAATAAGACTAGAGTGATATTAATTTAAATTTTAAACATTTTTCTAGCGTATTTGAAAAGAGGGAGTGTGTATTTCCAGGCAGAAGAAAAAGGTCCAAAATTTGAGAAGAGTAATTAAAATAGAAAAAAACGCATTGTCGTCCAAAAAAAAAAACAAAGAAATCTAATGCAGGACGTCATTACGTGATAAATTTTCTGACAGGTTTGCCATTGATTGTGAGACTTTTTTGTCGCGAATTTTTAAATTTTCTTCGTCATTTTATGTTTGGTTTAATTTGAGAAATCAATTCATGAATCGTGAGCATTGTTAATTGCGGCAGATTTTACCCTAGCTCCAATCCTGAATATAAAATTTAATTGATTATTTTTATAGAGGTTGAAGAAGTTAAATAATTTATTTAATTATATTATATATGAACATATTTACAATAAAAAAAAAGTCCAAAATTTGATAAGCGTGATTAAAATAGAAAAAAACGCGTTGTATTAAAAAAAGAAGAAAAATAAATCTAATACAGGACGTACGTCATTACGTAATATAGTTTCGGACAGGTTTGCAATTGATTGTGAGACTTTGTTGTCGCAATTTTTTAAATTTTCTTCGTCATTTTCTGTCACTGATATTATAGCGGTTTGAGAAATCAATTATATTCATGATTCGTGAGCATCATTAATTGCGGCAAATTGTACGCTACCTCCAGTCTGGATGTAAAATGATTCATTGTTTTTTAGAGATTAAAGAATTTATTTAATTATATTATATATTATGTATGATTTATATTAATTTATAAGTCAAATAAATTAGTTTAGAGAAAAAATAGTAAATATAAATTTTTCAAAATAATTTAACTAACTTCCTTAATCTCTTCGGAAAAAGTTAATCCGAGTTTTATATTTAGGATTAGAGGTAATATTAAATTAGGGTTAAGGAGCGTCCAGCACAATTAACTATTAAGTAACCACCTAAGACAACAAACTTTTAAAAGGAGTCGTAAAGACAACATTAAAACAAAGTTAACGCAGTTAGCAAAAAAGTTAACGTCCATTATCTAAGCGAAAGGCCAAAGACAACAAATTATTATTCCAAGAAAGAAGCGTAAAGACAAAATTCTAAATTTTACTAAATTAAATAATTTTTTTCTCAATGTCATTGTCAAAACTACTTGTATAAATATCTATGGACAAAAATTACTCATTTTTCAATTTTGTCAACAAATTTTTTAGATTTTTTAGATTTTATTAACATTAAATGAATTTTTTAACTCACATAAATTTCTTCTAAAATAAAAATAAATCATATATTTTTTTTGTTTAACATATATAATAAACTATAAAACACCTTGGGTTTTTACTAAATTAAATAATTTTTTTCTCAATTGTCATTATTCAAAACTATTTGTATAAATATCTATGGATAAAAATTACTCATTCTTCAATTTTGTCAACAGATTTTTTAAATTTTATTAACATTAAATGAATTTTTTAACTCACATAAATTTCTTCTAAAATAAAAATAAATCATATATATTTTTTAACATATATAATAAACTATAAACACTTAGTTTTATTTAAATCATATAATTATATTTTTAATCAAAACTTTTGTTTATTTTAGCAAATTATAATTTTGACAAAATTGAAGAATGAGTCATTTTTGTCCATAGATATTTATACAAGTAGTTTTGAATAATGACAATTGAGAAAAAAATTATTTAATTTAGTAAAATTTAGAATTTTTCTTTAGCATTTCCTTAGATAACTGGACGTTAACTTTTTCTTAATAGCGTTAACTTTTTTAACGGCGTTGTCTTTGGTATTTCCTTTTTAAAAGTTTATTGTCTTTGTGATCCACTTAATAGTTAATTGTCTTTGACGCTTCGAAATTTAATAGTTTGTTGTCTTTGGATTTTGACTCCTTAACCCATTAAATTATGGCACAACAACTATCACTCCCTCCAATTCTTAATATAAGGTGTATTTATTTAATTTGATTAAATTAAGAAAATTAATTAAGTTATTTAATATAAAATGTAGGTAGATATCTTTCTTAATTCATTCTCTTTGATTATGGTTGAAAAAGTATTTATAGCTATAAATTAAAAAAAATATTGACAAACTCCTTAAATATGTCTTATATTAAGCATTAGAGTGATAATATATTCATAGTTATAGTTTGTTTGGAAAGAGAGAAATGGAGCCAAAGGAAAATATTAAGGGTTGGATTAAAAAAAAATGAAGAAGTAAGTTATAAAATCTTAATAAAGAAAGATGTAAAATAAAAAAATACGAAAATTTAATTAAAAACATTTTTTTTCCATTTTTTTTTTAAATCCAAATTTTATAAAGATTCACAGCCCTTAATTTCCAAGCATTGATAAATTAGGAATTAGCTATATCAATTGTAGACTGTGGATTTTCTTTAGTTTGACGTATGCATGGGGTTTCGTACTAACAAAGCAAATCATGTGTTTTAATTTTTTAAGGCTTCACACTTTTGCTGACGATAATATACATAATACAATTTATCTAATTGATCTTTCTTTTAACAATAATTAAAGAGAATAGTAAAAGGGAAATTAAGGAAGATGAATATGATATTTTATAAAATATACGTCATATTAATTAAATTTCTTAATTTAATTAAATAAGTTAAATATGTCTTGTACTGGCTTGGGAAACAAAAAAATAATGCATTTTTAAAGTATTTTTTTTATAAGTTGAGCTAAAATTTTTCTTACATACTACCTCCCATAGGTCACAATTATAAGGCATAGTTGACTTTGTTTGGAGTGATTAAGGAAGAAATTTAAATAATTCTTAATCATTTTATATGATGTGTATCTTTAGATTATATATTAGTTTATTACCAAACTAATTACTTTGAAGAAAAAAATAAAAATAAAAATACTCTAAAGTAATTTAATTAAACTTCCTTAATTTCTCCAAAAAGAAAAGTACTTATCTCATATATTCATGTCTAAAAAACTAAAACAACCTAAGACTTATATTAAGTGTTTGTTCAGAAAACTATGAAACCAGAAGTTTTTTAATAATTCGAGATTACATCTAAGCTAAAACCATGCGGGCACTCACGACACTGCCGTGAGTTTACATTTTTCAGATATACATAAAAAAGGAAAAAATACAAAAAGGAAAAACGATATATAGCGGAGGGAAAAATATCGTGATACACTGACACGAGAGGAGGAAGAGAGAGAAGAAAAAAGGCAAATGGGGGTATGGGGGGACAAGGGCTGCTCACGCTTTGTGAGTGTGTGGTACTCTTGCGCCCAGGTGCACCAAAGTTCTTATCGTAACTCCATAAAAAGAAAAGCAAAATCAAAGTTATATTTAACTCCCCATGCGCCCTTTATTATAAAGAAAAGAAACCCCTTTACTAACTTGCGCCCTGGGGGTGTTCCCTACGCCACCCTCCACTTCTTCCATCAGCCCCTGCCCGTCAATTCCACGACAAACCCACTTCCCAATAAAAACGCAGCAACTTTCCACCACCGTCAAGACACACGCCGTTACTTGCCCCCTCCAATGCCTCCTCGACAACTCTAACCATCACTCTAACGTCGTTTGTACCTTCTCCGTCAGAGCCGCCTTTATTTATGATCCTCATCGTCTCTTGCTTTTTCCTTTTATTCTTTTTTAAATATTTTCTCACTGAAAGAGAGGTCTTCTGTGCTATTACCGGCTGTGCCCGGTCATTTTCACTGGTTATTGCCGGTGGTAAAGACTGGTTAAGGATTGACCCCGGTTGAATTGTTTGTGCGCAGTTTTGACCACTCTGGTTGGTTAAGTCCCCCTTCAGACAACACGAGAGAGATACTGTAAGGTGTTTCTGGTGCGGATAGCGTTTATCTTCTGAGAGAGGAAGAGGAAGATTTCGTTTTCCTGTGGTAGCGTGGGTAAATTTAGGGGCTGATTGGAGCTATAGGCTGATAATTGTGAAATAGAGGTCGGAATTGTGTCGTGTTTTCGCCGACGAACTCTGTTCTGAGCGTTGAGGTTCGTTTTCTCATTGAAGGTTGGCGTATTTGTGTGTAGGTTGCTGAGAAGGACGTTAGAAGAGGAAGGAAGAAAGCTAAGGCCTCGCCGATTTTGAGAGTTTTGGTATTTTGGTTCGGTTATCTGGTCACTGGTCCCTGTATTTCCCTGCCGGGTCGTGTCAGCTGGGGGTTTTTGAGGTGGAAGAGGGAATCGTGAAGGTATAGGTCTGAGTCTTGGGATGTGATATCTCCTGGAAATTGTCTAGAAAGTGTCTCAGATGACAGATCTGTGCTGAGATTTCAGAAAAATGGCATCATCGGAGGTATCGATAAAGGGAAATGGTGTGAACGGGAAGGGGGAAGGTTTTGCTTCGGGTTACAACAACCATGACGATGCTAGGAACGGTACAGAGGGACAAAATGCTCATTCGTTAACCGGGAAAGGTAATTATGGCGAATTAGTATTATTTCGCCTCAGAATTTTTGTGGTTCCTGAAATAGTTGTAATGGATGACTGCCTGTTAACATTTTCTCTCTACCTCACAGAAGCAGAAGCTGCGCTTTACAGAGAGCTATGGCATGCCTGTGCTGGTCCTCTTGTTACAGTCCCTCGGGAAGGGGAGAGAGTTTTCTACTTCCCTCAAGGACACATAGAGCAGGTGATTCCCTGACGATTTCCGAGCCTCGTATAATTCGTCTTTGTTGTCATCCGAATTTCTTATTGCCTTGATAAAATTTCCGCAATGTTTGTTATTGTCAGAGCTCAGACGTGTCACAATTGGCAAGAGTCTGACTTCTGGCCCTGATTTTCTGTTAACTGTTTGCTACCTAGCGCTGTATCTTCACCTTGCATGATGAGTTCGAGCGAGATATAGCTTCGAGCCATTTTTTACCAGCTAATTTTACAAGAATTTTGTTTATGTTGCTGAGCATCTGTATTTGTTTTCCCGTCACATTAGGTTGAGGCGTCTACCAATCAGGTGGCTGACCAGCATATGCCCGTGTACGATCTACCTTCCAAAATTCTCTGTCGGGTGATCAACGTGCTGCTGAAGGTAATGATGCTTGATCTATGCCGAATTATTTATTCGGAGGCTTTGAAAGCAAGCGACCTTTATAGAGTTGTGACTGCTATATGTTTCACATGACGACTAATTTTATTTAAATTTCGATCGTGCAAATTTCAGGCAGAGCCAGATACTGACGAGGTGTTTGCCCAGGTCACCTTGCTTCCTGAGACTAATGTAAGTTCTGGACTCGCTCAAGCCCCAAGGATCTGGAGTAATTATCAAAGAAATATGGTTCTCATATATTTTTGTGTTTTTAAAATTTTGATGTGAATGCCAGCAAGATGAAAACGCTGTGGAGAAAGAACCTCCACCTCCTCCACCACCTCGATTTCACGTGCATTCGTTCTGTAAAACTCTGACTGCCTCTGATACAAGTACTCATGGTGGATTTTCGGTTCTGAGACGACATGCTGATGAATGCCTGCCTCCTTTGGTGCGTATCCCTTTTCAGTTTCCCCTCATTCTACACTAAGATATTTTTGGTCAAACCTGATTGGGATTCTCTGTACTTCTTTGTTGACAGGACATGTCTAAGCAGCCACCTACACAGGAGTTAGTGGCAAAGGATCTGCATGGCAATGAGTGGCGATTCAGACATATCTTTCGTGGTGATTGCTCGTATCTGATAATTCATCTTCTAATTGTAGGATATGCTGGCTGAATATTGAGTCCATGCCTACTCTAGAGTACATGCTGCTAAGAATTAACTTGGTGTCAAGAGGATTGAGAATCTTTACTTTAATTAATAATTTTTGCTGATTAATTGGTTAGATAGATAGGCACTTGTATATGCTGTTATCTTTTCTGTTAATTGTGACTGGTGACAAAATCTTCAGGTCAACCTCGCAGACACTTACTGCAGAGTGGTTGGAGTGTTTTTGTCAGCTCCAAGAGGCTCGTTGCTGGGGATGCCTTCATATTTCTTAGGTTTGTATACTTTGAATGGGTTATAGATTGCGCTGGTTTATTACTTTACTTCCTTTTTGAGAAGGGACTAATTAAGAATGTTCAGGGGTGAGAATGGGGAGCTGCGTGTTGGTGTCAGGCGGGCAATGAGACAGCAGGGTAATGTTCCATCCTCAGTGATTTCCTGTCATAGCATGCATCTTGGTGTCCTTGCAACTGCTTGGCATGCTATCTCGACCGGCACCATGTTCACTGTTTATTACAAGCCAAGGTTTGTAGCTCACTGTCGAAACTATTGACAAATTGATTTTTTTATGAGTTTCAGTTTGAACTGCATCATGTTCTGGTGCTTTGAATGGTACTGCTCATGATTGTGTAACTGATATGAGGGTATATCTTTCAATTTTCTATAGTTTCATTTATAGTGCTTCTTTCAATAATTTGCTGTAGGACGAGTCCGGCGGAGTTTATTGTTCCATATGAACAATATATGGAGTCTCTAAAAAATAACTACACAATAGGGATGCGATTCAAAATGAGGTTTGAAGGTGAGGAGGCTCCTGAGCAAAGGTATGAACGTTGTCTTTTTTACTTTGTAGAATTCTAATCTGAATGAATAAAGTTTCCTGTCTTGTAGTATCTTCCCTTTCCTCCTGCTTGTAATGTCATCCACGAGAGTTTTATTATTAGAATGTATGTTAAAAGTGGATGAACTTTTTTGGACGTAACCTCTTAAATTGTAGGTTTACTGGTACCATTGTTGGAATTGAAGATGCTGATCCCAACAGGTGGCCAAATTCCAAGTGGAGATACCTCAAGGTCTCATTTCTAGTTTTTTTTTTTTTTTTTTTTTTTTTTTTTTTTTTTTTTAACTATATATGACTGTCAAAATGTCACAGGGCATGATAGAGTTCCCTTTGTGTCTTCCAGGTGAGATGGGATGAAACATCTAATATACCTCGCCCTGAAAGAGTCTCCCCTTGGAAAATAGAGCCTGCTGTTGCTCCTCCTGCTCTGAATCCTCTTCCGATGCCCAGGCCTAAAAGGCCTCGTACTAATGTGGTTCCATTATCCCCGGACTCCTCCGTTGTTACTCGAGAAGGTTTGAATGACTTACTATTAGTGTACAGTCTTTTCGAAAATAGTATGCATTTGCAGTCTAGTGAAATCTGACCTTTTTGTTTGATGGTTGTTGGGATGGGGGTTTTAATGTGCAGCATCATCTAAAGTTAGTAAAGACCCTTCACAGGCAAGTGGGTTTCCAAGGGTCTTGCAAGGTCAAGAATGCTCGACCTTGAGAGGCAATTTTGCAGAAAGCAACGAGTCTGTTACTGCAGACAAGTCTGTTGTGTGGCCACCTGTAGTAGATGATGAAAAGATTGATATGGTTTCCATCTCAAGAAGGTATGGGTCAGAGAGTTGGATGTCAATGGGGAGGCATGAGCCAACCTACTCAGATCTATTATCAGGCTTTGGAGCCAGTGGGGATTCTTTCCGTCCACCCTTGGCTGATCAGAATGTCCCTCTGGCTAGTCCTGCTAAAAAGCATTCATTGGATCAAGAAGGGAGGTTTAATGCGCTTGCTAATCCATGGCCTGCTGGGCCCTCTGGTCTATCACTTAACCTCCCTAACTCAAATATCAAGGGTTCTGTGAATGGTGGTGATGTAACATATCAAACTCCAGGGAATGTGCGGTATGGTGCATTTGGGGACTACACTGTTCTCCATGGTCATAAAATCCAGCAATTACATGGGAATTCGTTGATGCCACCACCATCTACAACACAATATGAGAGTTCTCGTTCAAGAGAGTTGATGTTAAAACCATTATCTACACAAACAAGTGAGCCTGTCAAGCCAAAAGATGGGGATTATAAGCTCTTTGGCTTCTCACTTATCAGCAGCTCTGTTACGCCTGAGCCATCTGTATCCCAAAGAAATGTGATTAGTGAGTCACCAGGTCACATGCATGTTGCATCTTACAATTCTCATGAAAGTGATCATAAATCGGAACAACTGAGGGGCTCAAAACCAGCTGATGTAGCTCCTGTTGATGATCCAGAGAAGTCATTGCAAGTTTCTCAGACACATCTGAAAGAGGTTCAAGTCAAACCACCTAGTGGTTCTGCTAGGAGCTGCACTAAAGTAAAATATTTGTTCTTTCTTTTCTCTTCTGTTCGATAACTGAGAAGGAAAAATAGTTGAAATTTAGAAGATTAATCATGAATTCTTGATTCTAGGTACACAAGAAAGGAATTGCACTTGGTAGGTCAGTGGACCTCACTAAGTTCAGCAACTATGAAGAATTAGTTGTTGAACTAGACCAGCTGTTTGAATTTGGTGGTGAATTGATGTCTCCTAGAAAGGATTGGCTTATTGTCTATACTGATGATGAGGGTGACATGATGCTTGTTGGGGATGATCCATGGCAGTAAGTACCTTTAAATTATATATCCATTGATGTTTAACTGATTATATGTTTTTTTTTCAATCATCAATTTTTTCAATCATCAAGGGGTCACATTCGCATGATTTTATAATTCAATGCAGGGAGTTCTGTGCCATGGTTCGCAAAATTTATATCTATCCCAAAGAGGAGATTCAAAAAATGAGCCCAGGTACACTAAGTTCAAGGAATGAAGAGAATCAGTCAGCTAGTGAAGGTGCAGACGGCAAAGTTGAATGTCAGTTGCATCATCCAGCTTCGCTGCCTGATAGTTTGTAGATTTGCTTTCCATAGCTTCCAGGTAATTTTGCTCTTTTGTTCCAGTTGTCACTGGATTCAATGTCATGGTCTCTCTGGATGACCTTCACATTTTTCGTCTTCACCTGCCCATTTTAGTTTGTTGACAATTGGGGATTTTGAAATGAGCCTAATTTGTAGTGTCATTTATTTTGATCCTTCCGTTCAGGGCTGGAAAAGTGGGATCTACTGAAAAGCAATCCAATTGGAAGTAGAACCTGAAGACCGAAGTCGTATTGTGAACTGACGAGGGACTAGTGTGAACTGACAAGGGGACTAGTTGAATCAGAGTATGGATAGCATGAGTTAAAAGATATATCCATCCGATTTTTGGACCCATCTTGGAATTAGTATAGTATTAGTATATGTTATGCGTTGAGCGAGGTATCGTTCGCCATGAATTTTTCAACAACCCACCCTTGTAAATAGTTGTTTCTCCGCCCCCTCCCTCCATCCCTGCCCCCCACCCCATCCCATCCCATAATGTAAGTAAGTTCATTTATATGGTAGGTGTAGTTTTATCTGATTTTGATTGTCATATGACTAGTAAGCAATGCCAGATTGAGGATTGAGATAGAATAGAAGTATTATGGATTACCGTTTACAAGCTGTATATTATGCTGCCTAAACAATTTTTGAAAGGCTCAATGACATTTTTATTTTATGCCTTTGCACTTGGCGAATGGAGATTGTTGGACTGTTGTGCGGAATGGAGTCCGAGCAAAGATTTGGATAATGCCCGGCTGTTACGTCTTTGCCTTCATTTGCCACGACTCAAGTCTTCATCTTTATTGGTCCAAATGAAATGTATTTTCTCGACTAAAAACCCCTTTATGAAATAGGTGATTTCGGTTGAATTTGACTGAAACATTATATTGTGTTGATGGTTAGCAGGTGAAGATTCATTAGTTGTTAATTTGGGCATTTACCCCGACCACTGAACTGGTTAACAAACCAAATATTTTGAATATTCTCTTTATTGACTTGTATTTTTGCAATTATAAACGCGCACGCACGTCGGGTTGAGGTCTAATTCATCGGATGAAATTCAATGATGCAATTGTTGTTTTCATGATGAATTCACGGAAACGTTTATATTTTGAATGGACTAAAGATTTTAAGATCAAAATCTTGTGTCAAGCAGAATGCTTGTTTCAAATTCTGAAGGCGGCAAGCAGACGGCATAGAAATCCGCCAGAGAACAAGTAAAAATTCAGGCTTAGATTACCAAGGCCCGTGTGAGGCTTTCTTGTTCACAGGTTGTGATGCTTGAGAATTAGTCTTGAATGATTTTGCTATAATTCTATGCCCTGTAATAAATAGAAAAGCTTCAGCAAATGTGAACGAGTGAAACAAGATTGTTATTGCAATTCCTCGAATAATTTCCCACAAGCAATCCCTGTGGGCTTGTAGTGTCATAGTGAACAATACAATTAATGGTACCTTTCCTAACAATAAATGAATTCTAATCAAGATATCTGGTAACTCATGTGAACCTGGTGTGAATTTGTTAAATTAAATGTGTTAAGTGATACATATAGACGGGTTGGAGAAATTCTCACGTGAATCAGGAGGACCACATCCAATAAAAAGATGACACGACATCAAATTTAATCTTACATGGACGAGACGAAGATTTCAGCGGTGAAGACAGCTCTGATCATGAAAATCTATGGTGAACGACGGCCAAAGGCGATTTTAGCGGCAAGGAAATACAGGGAAGGGACGGCGGACTGATGGGGTGACATTTGTGACCGAAAAATTAATGGATTTGACGATGGAGCTAGGGTTCGACCATGGAAAGAGTGAGAGAGACGGTGGAGCCGCAATTCTGAGGAAAGGAAAATTGAAGAGGAGGAGAAGGGGATCATCAGCTTTGGTCCGCTGCGGACTTGCGTTATGAGGGTTATAAAAATCAATACTACCTCCGGTCCTAATTATAAATTATAAGAGCTAGTTGACTTTTTTTTTGAGTTTTCTTAGATTATATATTAGTTTATTGGTTAAACCATTTAGTTTGAAGAAAAAAATAAAAATAAAAATACTCTAAGCTGATTTAATTAGCTTCCTTAATCTCTCCAAAAAAGTCAACTAGCTCTTATAATTAGGACCGGAGGGAGTAATAGGCTACTATAGTAATCAACACTTGATCTTCGAACCAGGATTTGACAATTAGTCAATACTACCTCTTATGAGCAAAAAAAAAAAAAAAAAGTCAATACTACCTCACTCCCTAGTTAACTTTTTTTTTTTTTAAGAGACAAGGAAATTAAATAAGTCATTTAATTATTTCATATATTATGAATCTTTAGATAATACTACCTCCACTCCTAATTATAAGACCTAGTTGACTTATTTTGGAGATATTAAGGAATCTAAATAAGTTACTTAATCATTTCATATGTTGTATTTTCTAAAATTATATATTACTACCTCCGGTCCTAATTATAAGACTTAATTGACTTTTTTTGGAGAGATTAAGGAAGTTAAATACGTTACTTAATCATTTGATATATTGTGTATCTTTAGATTATACATTAGTTTATTAGTCAAGGTAATTAGTTTAAAGAAAAATATAAAAATAAAAATACTCTAAAGTAATTTAATTAGCTTTATTAATTTCTCTAAAAAAGTGAACTAAGTCTTATAATTAAGACCGGAGGGAGTAGTTTATTAATCAAACTAAATAGTTTGAAGAAAAATATAGAAATAAAAATACTCTAAACTAATTTAATTAATTTCCTTAATCTCTCTAAAAAAGTCAACTAGATCTTATAATTAGGACCGAAGGGAGTAATATGAATTAAGGAATCAATTTGTGATTTTCTCCCCCTTCCTCAATACTTGTATATAATTCTCCGTAATCAATTATTGAAAAAAAATAAAATAAATCATACCTATATTTTTAATTATTTTCAAATTTAAAACTGTAATAGGTTCTATTTTAGATTATGCCACCACCTCGTTTTATTGATATGATAATGGTATCTATCTAGAAAATAAATATTTGTAGATGTAAGAAATATATTTAAAGGGATATAGTATTAATAACATCAATTTTAACGATGGGAATCAATTATTAATATAATATATTTATTTAAAAAGTTATCCATATGTTAAAACTTTTGCTGTCTAGATATATTTGTAGATGAAAAAATATATTTATTTACCCCCTTTTTTTAACGAAAAAACTTGCAAAGTCTTTAAAAAGATTGAATGTTATCTCTACCTAATCAAAGGATAAATTTTTAAATAAATATATTTAATTTTTTTTATCTTTATAAAAATATAAATTTACACCATTCTCCTATATATTCATCTCAATCCCTCTTATCCTTCCGTTACAATGCAACTAAAGCACTCCTCTCTCTCCGAGGCCACGTCCTTTCTTTCAAGTGAGTTTCTCTCTCTCTCACCCTCTTTATATTCGAGACTTGGTGCTTTCCTTGACAATTAGATCCATGATATTATCATGAAAAATCAGGAATAATTCCTCATTACAAAGCTTATTAGTAAAAAGAACCTGAAAACTTTTTGCCTATACAAATTTATTAGGCACTATAAACAAATAAAAATTTCAATGGGGGCCTTTTTTTCTGATTTTCTTTATTATTAAGGCTATCATGTTTGAATTGTTTGCCTCTATAAATATATACACATATAAACATAATATCTTTGATATTTTAGAGGATAGTTTCATGATCTTAGAGTAGCTTGTAATTTTTTATTAATATATTGGTAGATATTTATATTTATGATAGATTAAATCATTAAATCTCTTTTGTAATTATCTTTATCGTCTATAATTTCATTAGTAATTTAAGTATGTGTGTATATATTTATATTTATATAGAAATCTTTTACGTAACCCTCATTCCGCGCTGAGAAGCTTCCTTTCTTGGTGGCGCGATACCTCCTTCCTCCCTTGGGTCTCGAGTATATCAGCGAGAGAAAGTAGAACTGATACCAAATCAGAGTCTCATCTAATTGTTCTTGTTTTTTTGTAACAACTTTTCTTATCTTTTTATATTTAACTCGTAATTGTTCTTTGAAATTATAACTGACACTGTAGGAACAGTTATGTGCTTTTCTTTTATATTTAAATTAAAGAAGAATCTTTGGTCAACACCGTTATATATATATATATATATATGCCCTAAGATCTGCATTGGAAAAGGATGGAAGTTATAAAATTATTAACCACTACACATTGTTGAATAGATAGTGGGGTCTTACTATCTTAGGAAATATATGTCGCCTATTTTAGACTTTAATTTCCGTGATATTTGAACTTTAAAGAGCGTTACTTGCTGACTAACACATCCCACTAACAAATAATTTCAGGCAGCTATATATTCATCAGAAAATCATCATCATGTCTAGGCTTTTGGCTAAGTTCATTGATGCCCCTCGTTCACAAGTGGCCTGGGGACTAAAAAATGGTCATCATGACAAAAATAAGAACAAGAGTTTTGGAAAATCACCAAGATCAGTGAAAATGATGTGTCCTCCGTTACGAGCATCATCTGGATTAAGGATGTCTACTGCTACTACTTTACAAACATCTGGATTATTAAGACCTCAACAAGATTTCTTTTCTTCTAATATGGTTCCTCCAATTGTAACTTCTTCTTCTAGACGAGCAAGATTCAAGCCAAGTGTACCTAAAGCCTTGTTTCAGGGTTTCACAGAGGAAGCACTCACAGTAAATACGAATGCACAGGACGAAGCAAGGCGTCTTGGTTACAACGTGGTTGGAACGGAGCTCATTCTATTGGGTCTCATGGGTGAAGGCACTGGTATATCTGCTAAGGTTCTGAACTTTGTGGGCATCAACCTTGAAGATTCACGTGTGCAAGTGGAGAAGACAATGGGACGGGGTAGTGGATTTGTCGCTGTTGAAATTCCTCTCTCATTTGCAGCAAAAAGTGTTTGTCTTCAAGCTCGTCAAGAAGTCCTTCGACTTGGTAATGTATTTAATACCTTCCTCTTATCCTTTTCATGTCATCAAATTACTAAACTCATAATATACACTATGTATAAATTTAAATATATTTTTCATATTTATCAATATTTTTCTATTGATACTCCCTTGACTTGACAGTAACCAAAGAGGAGAGAAAATGAGGGAATAATTTAAGGAAGATGATTAGGGTATTTTAAAAATTATTTATCATATTAACCAACTTTCTTAATCTAATCAAAAGTTAAGTAAATATATATCTTATATTAAGATCGTTGATGATTTCTCTCTTTGGTGATTAATATTATCTATTCGTGTTTGTATATTTAATTAATCTGGGAATTTCAGGACACATTTATGTGGGATCTGAGCATTTGCTTTTAGGACTCATTGGTGGGAGATATTGTGCTGCGGCACATGTACTTCTTGAAAAGCTTGGTGCACAACCAATTACTATTCGCCCACATGTTAGTTTCCCTACATCTTTTTGTGTTTTCTGTTGATAATCTTAATTTCCATTTTAGTTATTAAATTTTTGTTTACGGGCATACGTATAGGTTACTCGCATGATTGCTGAGAGTGATTACAGTGGCAATGCTCCTACGGAACCAAAGGGACGGTTTAAGGGCGAAGGAATCAATGACAATAAAATGACAACTTTGGAGGAATTTGGCACTGATTTGACCAAGCTAGCTGAAGAGGTAATTGTGCCTTGCTCTTAATATCCTCCTTTTTGAAATCACCCTTTAGTAACTATTCAGACCTTTATAAGGCGTGTTTCATTCTCCTCCCCAACTGATGGGAGACTTCACAGATTGAAAGTTTGGTTATTGATGATTGACAGTATGATACATTACTATGCTTATTATTTCTATTATTCCCTCATTTGCAGGGAAAATTGCATCCTGTTAGTGGAAGGCAGGAGCAAATTGAACGTGTCACTCGAATTTTAAGTCGTCTCAAAAAAAATAATCCTTGTCTAATTGGAGAACCTGGTGTTGGAAAGACGGCTATTGCCGAGGGTCTTGCCCAGAGGATTGTAAATGGCGATGTACCTCAAACTCTAACGGGAAAGAAGGTTTGGAATACTTTCATCTATTTTAAGGATTAATATAGTGTACAAGATCGATTTTGAGAAGTCTGAAACCTTAATCATGTGAAAGATTTTGCTTAATTCTCATTTGTATTTGATGTATGACTATGTTTATATAAGTGCCAAGGCAATTTTCTTTATCCTTGTTTCTTTGTCAGTCTTGCTGGTCTAAAACATGCATGGTTGAGAAGATCTATCCTGACTTGTAAATAATAGTGACGTATATTATGTCTATTTTTTTTAATTAGTAGTTAGTTATATATTGGTACCAGCTTTCCCATTGTTTTCTAATTAACTTACTTTCTTTTAAATAATTTAGGTTATAAGCATTGATATGGGTCTACTTGTTGCTGGAAGTAAATATCGTGGAGAGTTTGAGGAGAGATTAAAAAAATTAATGGAAGAAATCAAACAAAATGATGAGATAATACTCTTCATTGATGAAGTGCATACTCTAATTGGAGCTGGAGACGCTCAAGGAGCAATTGATGCTGCAAATATATTAAAACCAGCTCTTGCAAGAGGTGAACTACAGGTAAATATCTTGGTAGATCAAATGGATATATAATGTTGCTGCTTATATTGAAATTAAACACAATAAGTATATGCTTAATAATTTGTACATACAGTGCTTAGGAGCGACAACTCTGGATGAATATAGGAAACACATTGAAGAAGATGCAGCGTTGGAGAGGCGATTCCAGCCAGTTAAAGTACCAGAGCCCAGTGTGGAAGAAACAATACAAATTTTAAAAGGACTTAGAGAACGGTATGAGACACACCACAAAGTCCAATACACTGATGAAGCTCTTGTTGCTGCTGCTCAATTGTCAAACCAATATATCAGGTCTGTTGCAAAATATTTTGTTTTTTATGGAGCATATAAGGAATGAAGCTGGTGGGACAATGTTAATACTCCTCTTTCCCTCTTTAGAATTTCGTTGTGCATTATCTTTAGATTAATCACATGCTCATTGAAGCTTGTCATTTACTACTTGTAGTGTATTTTAACCAAGTTATTCCTAATTTCTGAATAATTATGTTTCGTGTAGTGATCGATTTCTTCCAGACAAAGCTATAGATTTGGTTGATGAGGCTGGATCCTTGGTTCAACTTCGCTGTGCACAGGTATCTATTGTAGCTTTAGCTTAGCTAGAAGTTCTTGGATTGATTAGTTTTGTGTTACTTGCGCTGAGATTATGTCATTCCAGTTACCTGAAGAAGCTAAAGAGCAAAACAAGGAGGTCATGCAGGTTGTGAAGGAGAAAGAAGAAGCTGCGCGCAACCAAGACTTCAAAAAGGTAACGCCTTTTATTTTGAGACTGCTTGTACGGTATTGTGCAAACTAATGTCATAAGGGAGACATTCTTTGAATTTATAAATAATTTATGAATTTATGGTAGGCGGGAGAGCTACGAGAAAGAGAACTGGACCTTAAGGCACAGATCTCAGCACTTGTAGAGAAAGGCAAGGCTGAGAGTGAGGTAGGAGAAAGAGGTCCGGTTGTTACTGAAGCTGACATCCAACACATTGTATGTTCTTGGACTGGTATTCCTGTTCAGGAAGTCTTAGAGGAAGAATCTGATCGCCTCCTTAAGATGGAAGAGAGTCTGCACAAAAGGGTTATTGGTCAAGACGAAGCAGTAAAAGCCATAAGTCGGGCTATACGCCGAGCTCGGGTTGGGTTAAAGAGTCCTAATCGTCCTATTGCTAGCTTCATATTTTCTGGTCCAACTGGTGTTGGTAAGTCTGAGCTAGCAAAAGCATTGGCTGCAAGCTACTTTGGCTCTGAGGAAGCCATGGTTAGGCTTGACATGAGTGAATTCATGGAAAGGCACACAGTCTCTAAACTTATTGGTTCCCCTCCTGGATATGTCGGCTATACTGAAGGTGGTCAATTAACCGAGGCAGTTCGGCGTCGTCCCTATACTGTTGTCCTCTTTGATGAAATCGAGAAAGCTCATTCTGATGTGTTCAACATGATGCTTCAAATTCTTGAAGATGGAAGGCTCACAGACAGTCATGGCAGAACTGTGGATTTCAAGAACACCCTTCTTATAATGACTTCAAACATAGGAAGTTATGTGATTGAGAAAGGTGGCCGTCGAATTGGATTTGACCTTGGCTTTGATGATGATAAGGACAACAACCACAATCGTATCAATGATTTGGTGATTGATGAGTTGAAACAGTTTTTTCGACCTGAGTTTTTGAATAGGTTAGACGAAATAATCGTTTTTAGGCAACTCACAAAGGAGGAGGTGAATGAGATTGCTGACATAATGTTGAAGCAAGTCTTTGACAGATTAAAAGGCAAAGATATTCATCTTCAAGTCACACACAGATTTAGGGATAGAGTAGTTGAGGAAGGTTATAATCCCAGTTACGGAGCCAGGTCTTTGAGAAGAGCTATAATACGACTTTTGGAGGACAACTTGGCGGACAAGATGCTTGCTAGAGTGATCAGAGAGGGTGATTATGTCATAATGGACGTGGATTCTGATGGAAATGTGATTGTTCTTAATGAAAGACATGATGCTCCAATGACCTTGTCGGAGGTTATATCTATGTGAAATAGGAGATCTTAAATGGCTTTGCCTCCATGTTCATAACTTATTTTTGGTTTTGTTTTTGAAATACACATTGTTGGAATGCTTTTCTAGTAAATAGACTAAATATTTTTTGGTTATTAATTTTTTTTATTAAAAATCATGGTTTTGAACATGGAGGCTTGATGGTGCTCCTTTAAAACACTTAATTAAACTAGGTATACTAAATGATCCTGTAATATTATTCGCCTAAGTCATTCTCTTAAGATGCAATCTACAGTTTTTGGATAATTGATAACAGGGACGGAGCTTGGGACAAAAATATGGGGGGGGCCAAATAGTGGCGGGGGATTCGGGGGCAGCGCCCCCAATTTTTTTTTTTAAGGAAAGTTTTAAATGCATTAAAAAATAAAAGAATATAATCAAGAAAAGAAAAGAATATAAAAAAAATACACCACAACATTGGAAAGCAAGAGGTTGAGGTTTAATCTGTTAATTTATGTGATTGTGAATCTTTGGTTCAACCATAAACTTCATGTAATTGAACACCATAACATTGGAAGGCAAGAGGCTGAGGTTTAGAATGAAAAATTAATTAACTTCATCCACAAGTGTAGTGTAAAATGGGTAAAGGCATGGTAAAGAATACACCTCAAAAATAAATTTCAGCTAAAAATTTCAGGTAATTAGAATGAAATATAGAAAAAAAAATGGCAAGATTAACATAAATCATACAAGACCCCACATAGAACACAAATTGAATTATAAGCCCAAAGATATAAAAAGATGGGTAAAAATTGGGGGGGCCAAAAGTCAATTTTACATTATATTAATTTTTTTATAAAAAAAAGCTAAACAATTTTTTTTTGGGGGCCATGGCCCCCTTGTATGTTCCTGATTGATAATACTACTATCTAAATACAATAAACCAACTAAATGCTAAGAAAAGAATCAACTAATAGTTAAACTAGTTAGCACACTACAAATGAAGGGGATAACATAGGGTTTACGTAAAGTTAAATTAACGAATTTAAACCTTGAAGCACAATAACACTTAATCGACTAGAAAACTCGTAATGGTGTAAGCGCTAGATAATTAAACCAATTGAAACCAAAAATAATTTATTTCAATTTGAATCTGAAAATTATGCATAGAATTATTTAACTAAACAATTAGACCACTTGCCAACTGAAATGAACAATCTAGAGGCAGAAACCAAATTTGCTAAATTAATAATGAGATCAATCATAAATTTAATTGACAATTCAAAGGTTTATAAGCATAAATAAAATTCAACAAGTGTTTCAGCAAAAATTTAGTTCAAATATATGAATCCAATGTATAAAATTTAGAATAGATCACCATCTCCAAGCAAGATAGCTCAAAATTATTGAAAACTAAATAATCTTAAATTAAGATAAATGGAAAATCACTCTCTTGTTGGCAAGTGTAAATCTTAGGCTCTAGCTTAATCACTACTTCAGGGAGTGTTTCAACACAAATTTATTGGTCCCAATATCAATCCAATCAA
Organism: Acacia melanoxylon; assembly: GCA_019022615.1. Classification (NCBI taxonomy): domain Eukaryota; kingdom Viridiplantae; phylum Streptophyta; class Magnoliopsida; order Fabales; family Fabaceae; genus Acacia; species Acacia melanoxylon. Next base: position 1,540,868 of record JAFJYJ010000098.1, read on the forward strand.
AGAAACAAAATGTCTACAATTTAGAACTAGATTGTCTCCAAATAGCTCAAAATTGTTGAAAACTAAATAATCAAAATTCACAAATCTTGAAATAAAAAGATAAATGTAAAATCACTCCCTTACCGTGTTCAAGTATAAGTCAAAGTCATAGGCTCTAACTTTATACATTCTTCTCCCAAGACCTCAAGCTTGCATGGTCTTCAATCTCCTTATACCGCACGGTTATGATGATCTATGAGCGAACAATTGGGAGATTGAATTCATACGTGAATGGATTAAGGAAGTTGAAGGAGAAAAAGAATGAAGGGTTTTTTTTTTTTTTGGATAAAGAAAATTTAGGAAAGGGGTTGGGTTCACCCACGATCCAAGGGTAAGGCGAAATCTCCTTTCCTTCTAGGTCATACCGATGTTGGGCAGGGCGAGTCGTCTATTACCCTCAGGCGTTTACCTAAGCATCTAAGAGTTAGGATACCTCCCCCAGCGCCTTAAACAACTCTAGGATCGAACCTTCTCCCTTTAGTGAAAGTGTCCGTTGAGCCCAAAGACGAGGGTAAGAATGAAGGGACTTGTGTGGCCAATGGAAATGAATGAATGGTGTGGGCTGTGAAAATTACTGTGAAATCAGTTGCTGAGCGTGTGAGCGTTAGCGCCCTCCCAGAGATGTGGCAATGGCGGCTAGGTTTTTATAATTAGGAGAAAGAAGGGGTTTTAGGTTTTAATTTGAGTTCATTAGATTATTTTTAAACTTCTAAAATTAATTCTGCAGCATAGGGTCTTGTAATTAAATATCTAATCTTCCTTATCCTACAAAAATTAACGGGATCATCATATTAAATATTTGAAAAACTTAAGCACATCATAAAATATTAAAATTTAAGGCTGATAATCTTATAATTAAATCAAAATTATATTATTTTCTAAAATTGGTCAAGTAATCTAAATAATATCTAATAAACCCAAATTAGATTAGAATTATCACAAAAAATATATGAATAAGGTGGGGTAATACTAATTTATATGAGGGTTAATATTTAATACGAGTACAATCTTTGATCTCTCAAGTTTACTCTCATTTTGGTTTTAGTCCATCACGTTTCAGATTATAAGTTTTGGTTCCTCAAATTTCATTCTATTTGAAGCATTGATCCCTATAGTTTAATAAACCTAGACTATTTTGCCTGTTGAGGAGTTAAAACTAAAATAGGTGCAAACTGGAGAGACCAAAAATTATGTTAACCTTTTATTATTAAAAAACAAATCGTGATAGAATTGAATTACCCGGATATATTGATTGACTTGCTGAATATGAATTTAAGTGTTAAAATGGTATGATTTTGCTGTAATTCTTTGCCCAGTAATAAATAGAAAAGCTTCAGAAAATGTAAACGAGTGAAAGAATAATGTAATTGCTTTAATAATTTTCATCACTCTTGCGTACTGAAAAATAACCATGGATCATCCCACTTGTAATAATATAACGGAATAAATGGTGTGAATTTTTTTTTTTTTAAAAAAATATCCCATCCAATTCACTGGAACCTTTGGTTCCGACTAATTCCCTTCGGTTCTGACTAATCTGGATTTCACCCTTGTCTGGCCTACGGTTGTGGGAGAAGAGCTCTCAACACCATTTTCTTCATTCTCACGCCTCGAACCAAGGGTATGGTTAAGGGGAGCAAGTTTCTTTCCACTTATCCCAATAGATGTTGGTTAAATGGTGTGATTATAATCATTGATAATTACGGTAATCCTTTGGGTTCGAAAACATTGTCGAGCTCACTAGTAGAGCCAGTAAAACAGGCTCAACCCTAGCTTGCAGGTTATGACAATGTTAGGATTGAGGTTATTGAGGTTTTTTTTTTATAAATGCTGAGGTGAACTTATGAAATTGTCTTCGGTATGTTGTGTTGAAGCCCATTAGCCCTAAGTATAAAGAAACCCTAGTTCATTTCACTTTCACTATGTTCAGTTTGGAAAATTTTAGGACTTTTTGTAACCAATCTTGATGGCTTATATATAAGTTTTACTATATGCATTAGAGACAGTTCCAACATAGCAGAAAAATAGGGGGAAAAGGGTTTTTTGGAAAAAAAAAATATTGTGCGAGCTGGCTTGCGAACCCACACATGAAAATGCAAGCCTGCATAGCCCGCGGCTGTCCCGTATTCCCAGCTCTACTCACCAGTAACCCTTCCATCAAGGAGAAGTTCACCAGCGATGGTTCATCTACTGTTATATATTTGATATTATTTATTATTATATATTATTAAACATTGGTGAAAAAACAACTCAAATAAAATAGAGCTTGCTACTGAGTTAGCTTGGATTTAGTCTCTCATTAGTGATTTGGTGTTGTGATGAGAAATCCTCTGATTGCTTGGTGCGACAATCTCAGCGCTACAGGTCTAGCCTCTAATCCTGTGTTTCACGCACCATCCAAACCCATAGAGCTTGATGTTCATTACCTCTAAGAAAGAGTACCATTCAATATATTCGGTCATTAGAGCAAATCGCTGACAATTTTTTTTTTATTAAAAAAGTTTTGATGGGGGTAGACATTGATACCTCATCAGGGTCAGGGTACGCCTCCAAACTCAAAGAGCACTTACAGAGGTACTTATAGATTGCCCATCCAAGGATGGACGGAGGGGGTAGGGGTGGCCCCATCCCCTTAATTTTTTTTTTTTTTTAAAAAAAAAAGACATAAACAGTCCCTGCAGAATGTAAACATGAAGCTAGTTAGTGATGGTCAAGTATATATAAACAAATACGGAGGGGCCTATTATAATAAGAAAGAGGTGAGGTGTTTGGCTACTTTCTTCCTTGACTAGCTGACCATTTGTTTGCGAACTTGTTAATAAATTTTATTTTAGAGATTTTACAGAACAGGAAAAATTACATTTCAAGATAGAGTTACAATATTTTGAGCCTGACATTCCTAAACATTCAAATTTCATTAATTTATCAACTACATCTGAATTACGTCAAGTACTAGTAAGAACTAGAAAGTCCACCATTTACCCTCTTATTGATAGAGTGATTAAGACTTGTGCTGACTCTTCCAGTTTCTACAACAACTTCTGACAGACCTTTCTCTGTTATGAAAATAATCAAGAATAGGCTTCGAAATAAAATGGAAGACCAATTTCTTAATGGTTTTTTTATTACATATATTGAAAAAGAAATTGTTTTAAGTTTTAGCACATATTTAATTGTAGATAACTTTAACAATATGAAAATATGTAGAGTAAGAGTCAAGTGAAATCATCTTAATTTCTATAATATATTTCTTTCAGTTTTTTGTATATTAGGTCGTATTTCAAGTACTTTTATTTATGATGTAGCATTTTTCATTTTCGCCCCCCGTCGATGAAATTCCTGAGTCCATCCCTGTGCCCACCAATAAAGCCCTTACATCTACTAGTGGGTATTGAACCTCCAACTGTGCCACTCCTCGTTGGCAAATCCTGATAATTTTACCGAAGCCTTGTTGCCCTCCAAGTTTCGTCAGTTCAGAGACAAAATGAGCCTTATATGGTCACTTAGGCCTAGTTTGAGGGGATGTCAAAAATATGAAACTGATAACAAGCCCAACAGTAAAGCCCAATAGAAATAAAAGGCAATTGCAGTAAACATGGTCCATTTAGACATTGAATTTATCCGTTGTAGCATATCCTGAGAATATTCTTTCATTAAATTCTAGGGAACATCACTGTTAGGTCCAAGGTACGGAATTAATCACAAAAAAATCTCACACCAAATTCTCCTTACAAAGGGACTTTTTTTTTTTTTAACTAATTGTGAATAAGTCATGGAATTCCTCTCACAAAAAACTCTCGTTTTCAAAATAGTTTTTCATGTTGTTAAAATGGCTTTATTAATTGTTAAAATGTCTCTATAAAAATCTCGTTGTGAAAATGACTTTTTATATTATCAAAATGGCTTTTTATGTTGCGAAAAATTGTTCAGATTTCTAAAATTCTACACGCCGGAGAAAAAACTCGAAATTTTTTTTACAACATGTTTACAACTTAAGAAGCCATTTTCACAACTTGATTTTTATAGGGACATTTTAACAACTAATAAAGTCATTTTGACAATATGAAAAATCATTTTGACAACAAGATTTTTTTGTGAGAGGAATTCAGCAATTAATTACAAAAGGGGAATTTGGTGTGGGAATTTTTTGTGATTAATTCCGTACATTGAAACTTGACAGTGATTTTCCCTAAATTGTGATTTTCCCAAAATTCTAGCTTTTACTCCCTCCGGTTCTAATTATAAGAGCTAGTTGATTTTTTTGGAGAGATTAAGGAAGCTAATTAAATTAGCTTAGAGTATTTTTATTTTTATTTTTTTCTTCAAACTAAATAGTTTGACTAATAAACTAATATATAATCTAAGAAAACACAACATATGAAATGATTAAGTAACTTATTTAGCTTCCTTAATCTCTCTAAAAAAAGTCAACTAACTCTTATAATTAGGACCGGAGGTAGTATATTATAGTACGTACATGTAAATGCCTCATGTATGCTAGGGTTTTGACCCTTGCTTATTTAATGAATAGTAGAAGAGCCTTTTCATTATTACCTTTCCCTATTATAATTTTGTTTGTAAGACACAGCTTGCAAAGGCATTGGCTACATACTGGATCTTTTTATTAACATTTTCTCATTGTCTCTCATCGGCATTAAATTTGGACCATACATCTAATATAACTGCTCACATCAACAACCTCCCTCCTAAAGATAAAGTCAAATCAACGGTTTAGATTGAATAATAAAATATAAAGAAAAAGTTAGCCAATGAAAGAATCTTGTTCCGCTATATACTACTTTGACTATGAGGAAGCCATGATTGGCCGTGACATGAGCGAATTTACGGAAAAGCACACTATCTCCAAGCTTATTGGTTCCCCTCCTCGCTATGTTTTTTTTTTTTTTCCTCTTTTTTTGGTCAAGTATGTTTTTTTTTTCCTCGCTATGTTTTTTTTTGCTCAAGTTTTTCTCGCTATGTTGGCTACACTGAAGGAGGTCAATTAAACAAAGCAATTTAAAGTCGGCCCTATACCCTAACTTTTTTTTTCTTTTGCTAACAAGAAGAGGGCTAGATGCCCAACAAACAAACACAAAGCATTACATCACTAGGGAAATGAATCACAATCTCTCTTGGCAAACCCAAGATCTCAAGTAATAAGGACAATTATACAAAATAGAAGAGTTAGAAATACCCATTTTGGCTAATGCATCAGCTATCCTATTCGACTCACGAGGAATAACCTTCAGCTTAACTTCCCACTGACGATTTAAAAGGCTCCTAATCTCCAGATGCAACAAGCTACCTGCTGTGAATGTAGGGTCCTGGATCAGTTGAATAACTTCCATTGCATCTGATTCGAGGATCAAACGCCTCAAGCCCATATCCCACGCCATCTGCAAGGCCTCATAAATAGCTCATTCTTCTGCCATATTAGCACTGCAGAAGCCAATTTTTTTAGTGAAACCAAAGCAAGCCAAGAACCCGAGTTTGTTTCTAAATATTCCCCCACAACCCGCCGCAGCGGTAATCCACAACCATCGCCCCATCAACATTAATCTTAGTCCACCCCGCAGATAATACCAACCCCTTTGACCCACTTAAGCCTACATGATTCACTACAATAGAACATGCATAATCCATAATACAATAATTCTCCCAGACAGCGAAACAAATGAGCGGGGTTAGTGGGTTTCGAGAAGCTAGCATCAAAAATACTTCGGTTACGCCACTCCCAAAGCTTCCATATCGCTACACCAAAAATTATCTTCCAACTCCCTCCAGCCAAAAACTCAATAGACTTTCTTAAGTTCATGCTCATCCAAGACCTTAAGTCGGCGGTAAAGAAGAAGGAAGTAGCGTACTGTCCACAATCAGCTTGTTCCACATATCCCGAGCATAAGCACAGTCTCTAAGAATGTGTAGAACATCCTCAACTCCCACTTGACAGAACCCACAGAGAGGAGAGGCAGGAGACCAAGAGCTCCTCTATAAATTAGATGGAAGTTTATTCGAAAGAACCTTCCACATAAAAATCCTGATACGCTCTACTCCTTTCCAATTCCAAATATCCTTGAAAAGGTTATCCCGCCATTGGCTCATGCAAGGAAGTGACAAAGAATAAGCGCTCTTAATAGAAAAACACTCATCACTCGTCTCTCCCCAAATCATCAAATCATTCCCAGCACCCGGCCGAGGAGCTAAGACCGGGGCAATCCTATTTAGCCCATCAGAGTTGATAACATTGCCTATTCTATTAACATCCTACATTCCATCCTTAACCAAGTCACCAACACATGAGCAATCCTCATCTTCCGACAAAGTTCTAATACAAAAATCTTTCAATTTTAAGTCTACTCCAACCCAACAGTCATGGAAGAAATTAACCATTTGCCCGTTACGAACCTGCCATTTGGTGCCCTTGTCAATTAGATCCCTTTGAGAACAAATAAATCTCCACAAATTAGAGTCACCATCCTTATAGTTCAACAATGAATCCTCTTCCCTTAACATATATTTATGCAACAGAATATCACTCCATAACCCCTTTGCACCTATAGACAGCTTTCAAGCTAACTTTGCACCACGAGACATTTAATTAACCATAGATAGATTTCTAAAGCCCAACCCCCCAAACTCTTTGGGTCTCCTCAATTGCTCCCAACCAATGGAATGAGGGAGTTTGGAGAACTCATCATGACCCCAAACAAAATTCCTCTGTAATCTTTCCACTTCCAAGCAAACACTCGTAGGAAGTTTTGCCACTTGCATCGGATAGATAGGAATAGCGCCTACTACCGCCTTAGCCAACGTTACACGCCCCGCCATAAAAAGACTGTTTGCTTTCCACATGCATAACTTAGCCCTTACTCGATCAATGACATATTGAAAATCCTCCCTCCTCCTCCTACATCTTGAAAGAGGAAACCCGAGATATCTCCCAATCTCGCTAGAAATCTGCATATTAGTTTTATATCTAATTCTCACTTTAGTCCGAAGAGGGACTTTAGGGGAGAAAAAGATGGTTGATTTCGAAGTGTTAATCTTACCCCCTGAAGCAAACATGAATCGATTCAAGCAATTCAACATACAATCAGCTTGATTTTCAGTCGTAACTCCAAACAACAACAGATCATCCGCAAACATTAGATGAGATACCTTGGGACCTCCCTTTGGAACAAAGATAGGCTTCCAATTCCCCCCTTCAACCTCGTCACAAATCATATGGGACAATTTGTCCATGCACAATACAAATAAGAACGGAGAGATAAGGTCCCCTTGTCTCAGACCTCTTCTAGGGGTGAATGACTCGGATTGAGAGCCATTCCAAAAAACACTAAAGGAGACCGAAGAAACACAATCAATAATCAAATTAATAAATTCATCCTCAAAACCCACTTCCAATAAAACCTGTTTAAGAAAACTCCAACTGAGTCTATCATAAGCCTTCTCAAGGTCGATCTTCCAAGCCATAAGACCATTTTTGCTTCTATTCTTAGTCATGGAGTGCAAAATTTCCTGACCTACAATAATATTATCCTGTATATGCCTTCCTTTGATAAAGCTAGATTGAAAGGGAGAGATGAGCTTATCCATAACCCCTCTTAAACGCAAAGCAATTAACTTAGTCACGCACTTATAATGGACCGTACAAAGAGAAATCGGTCTAAAATGTGACACCAACTCCACATTATCCTTCTTAGGAATAAGGGCAATGAGAGTCTTGTTGGCCTCCTTTAAATCGTCCTTCTCCCGAAAACATTTTTCACAAAGTTACATAGGGCGGGACCAACGATACTCCAATTAGATTTATAAAATATCAGAGGAAACCCATCAATTCCTGGTGCTTTAAAACTACCCATAGCAAATAGAACCGATCTAATTTCATCGTCCCCTGAAACTTTAGCTACATCAAATAAAACTGATTGATCAATAACAGGGAATTTAGAAATGGTGCTAAGAACCGGAGACTCCAAATATACCGAACAATAGAGCTCCTTAAAATAGTAAGAGACCAAACACTTCAGTTCTAACTCATCCTCAACCCAATTACCAAGCTTATTCTTCAAAGATAATAATCTTGTTCCTTCTTCTCGCGCATCTTAGATTTAAGATGGTAAAATCTAGTGTTGCGATCTCCATTATTAATCCAATCTGCACGGGATTTTTGGAACCACTTTATTTCTTCCAGTTTCATGATCCTATCTAGTCGATCTTGTAACTCCAACTTCAAGTCACACAAATACTTAGAGAAAGGGTAAGCAGGGGAACGCTGAATGCCATCCAACCTGGACATAATATTATGTTTTTCACGCTCCACCATCCCAAACGCATTCCTATTCCACGAACTTAGCAAGATTTGAAGATCAGATAAGGAATGAGTAAGAGCAGCCCTATTAACCCAAGAATTCGCAAGGAAGTCGGAGAAATTTTCATGTTGAATCCACATTGCTTCAAATTTGAAAGGCCGAGACCTCCCTGAACTACCATCGTTCTCCAAAATATTCAAGCATATTGGGTTATGATCAGAGAATTTAGAGCGAGGGCATACCTGTACAAAGGAGAAAGAAAACACCGAAAAGAAAGCATCATTAGCCAAAGCTCGATCAAGGCGCTCCATCAATCTACCTCTTCCCGTCATTCTCGGCCATCTCCATGTGAACCTAGGACCAGAGAATCCCATATCAGTCAAATTACAGCTACTGATACGATCCGAGAATACACGGAACCTCGGTTCATCACTTCCCGAGCTTCCCGTCCTTTCCCCAGATGAAATAATATCATTAAAATCTCCTAATGTCACCCAGGGACCATCAGAAAACGTAGCAATTTTCTCCAATTCATCCCATAGAGCCCGTTTCAGAAGATGACTTGGATTAGCATAAATGGCCGTCAAGCGAAAAGACGGCTTCCCTCTTAACGCACAATTGAAATGCATAAATTGTCGATCAGAGGAAACCAACGACACAATGATGGAATTGGTCTTCCAGACCGCAACCGACCCTCCAGATCTCCCCACACTAGCCACAAAGGAAAACCCGTCGAACCCCATAGTCTCAAAACATTTAAATCGCTCGCATCAACACACTTAGTCTCGCAAGAATAATGAAGCGGGGGGTGATGACGCCGATCAATGAGTTTAAAGTTCGAAGGAGATCCTCCCGCAAGCCCCTCTACAATTCCAATAAAGAATTTTCCCCATTATCACAACAAGAACTCAGATAAAATACTCAATCAAGCAAAAGCCTTAATCCGCTTGGGCTTTAAGCCCATTCGAAATTCCCTTATGATCATCTGGTGTCTCAACTACCATGGAGCAACCGGATCATCTTGGCCGAATCAATTTAAACGCCCCATAGTTTCATCAGCTAACAGAGGTTCACCGGGGACTAGAGGGATATTTGGCTGGGAATTAACCGCCCAATTAATAACATCCACTTGGTTCATCTTAAGCTCCTCCAAAGTCAAACCTTTCTCTGAGATATTCCCTGACACATTATTAATCAAATATTTCTCTCTCCCCATCACCTTTCGTTCCTCTTCCAAAAGCACCAGATCCGTAGACCTCCTCTCTTTTTTCTTATTCTTTGAGATTGTTTTCACAATAGAGTTTTCCCCCGATGCACCAGACTTATCCAATATCTTCCCCTGTGCGCCTCCCTTTTTTCCCCTGGTTATACGATTTGGTTCATTGTTCCTCGGAACCTCCACCACCTCAATTCCGACATCATGCATCCCCTCCAATGTAGCATCTGCACATGTTGATACTTCTTCCACAGCTTTTTCCGCCACTACTGATACATTTTGACTCTTCTCCTCCACAGCCAAAACATTAAACCTATAGCCCTTCCCTATACTGTTAGACTGACCTGTTTGCTTCTCAGAGTTCCCCTTCTTATGCCTTTTTGGTCTAGAAACCACCCTCCATATATCAGAACCATCCTTTTTGTCATCCATTACAGCTGTACGCACCTTGCCATCTACAACACTCTTCCCCTCCACGAACATCACCGAGCTACTTGGCACGACCCCTGATTTACATGCCTCAAGTTTATGCCCATAAACGCCACAGCCAACACATAAGTCATGGAGACCTTCATACTCAACGTAAAAATCTTCACCATCCAAAGAGAACCCTGACATTAGTTGTTTCCCTATATCCACAAGAACACAAATCCTTGCATATCTACCACGTAGTTGACAAGATGTATTAAAATCCACCTTAATGATCTCTCCAATCCTATCTTCAATCCAGGTGAGAGCATCCTTATCATAGTATTCCAGAGCTATTTTTGGAATCCTAACCCAAACAGCCACTTTGTCAATGGTAGCACTCCATGGTTGAAACAAAGGTTCCCAGGGTCTAACAGTGAGGTAATGATCAAACACCATCCATGGAGCCCCAGTCAAGGCATTAAGATAGTCATCGTTATTAGTAAATTTCACAACAAAAAACCCATTTCCAATATTAATCAAGCTAATGACTCCTTTTTTTGCCCACAGAGATTGCAATATTGACAACAACAATTTGTAACCAACATTCTTACCAAGAAGTTTCACTATAACAGCATTATTCCAAGCCTTATAAAGCCTCTTCTTCATTTTCTCGAGAGAATGTAAAAGTAGGAAAGTTTCTACCTGGATCCTCCTTAATTGTGCACAAAGGATGACCATCATCAATGTCCGAGTCACTAAGCGAAATGGCGTTGTCCGACAAAGCATCCTTCCCATGACTTGCTTCACCTTCTACGCCAGCCTCGTTGATGCCTTGAAGTTTATCGCAAAAGATTGACCGGCTTTCCATGGCTTAGACCCTCCACCAGAGGGACCTTCATTGTTAACTTTCTTTGAGCTTCGATTAATCAGATCCTCCCCTTCAGCGGAAGTAGTTACCAGTGGAGTATTCTTCTTTCTTAACAAATGAGCCATTTCCGATACAAACAGGGCGTTTACTGAGTACTCAGAAAGAAGAGCTCCGTGCCGCTAGAACAAGGGAGACTAACAGAAAAAATCCAGAGCCACGGAAGTTGCAGAGGGAGGCCGACGGTGGAAGACAAAGAACGGAGGTGAGCTACGGCGTTGATGAAATCAAAGCAAATAGTAGTGTCAAAGATGAAAGGCGAGAGAAAGAATGACAGTCGAATGATGCTAGGTGTGACGGTACGAACACGAGGATGCTGTGGGTTGTGAATCCTTGATCTGAGTACAAGAACAGAAGATAAACGCCGATGATGGTGGGGCTTGCGGAAGAAGAAGACTGACAAATTTTTTTTTTTGAAGTGAACGCACTTGTAAAACTTCTGAAGCCGGAGAAGGAGAAGGTGGACAGAGGGAGGAGAGAAGGAAAAGTAGTGGTCAAGGTTCAGTCCATCGGCATGGAAGACGAAGAACAGAGGACGTTGACCGGAGGGTGAGGGTTGTGAGTGGGAGGAGGCGCCGCGCGCTAGGGTTCCGCAGGCATTTTTGTCCAAAATTCACTGCAAGCTAATTCCCTATACCCTAACTTGCTAAAATATTTATTTGATATTCATATTAATGATGAGCCCCAAAAGATTAGAGAGAAGTCAAATGCAGTGGTTCAGAGAGGCCCATGGGCCAGCTAGGGCCCATTAAAGAGAGACTCCGCTGAGGATTGAATAGGCCCAATAATTAACAACACAACTCCTTCTAGAAACTAGAAAGCAATCAATGAAGGCAAGTCTTCAATTTCCCTTGCACAAATTGAAGATCGGTCATCTTCACATGTAGCATGAAGGAAGAGCCAAGGCCTGCCTGCAACTGCTCTGTGCTCAATTGGTTCAATAACATGAAAAATTAAAAATCTCTCCACTAAAAACTCATACGACTACATACCATTCATAGTTTATTTTAATTCTGGAGTGAGAAAAAACTACAGATATCTGATCATTCATCGAGTCGAAATTGCAACTTGGTGGCCGGGAAAAAAAAAGAAAAAAAGAAAAAGAAAAAGTTTATATCTTGATTTTTGCCAGAGACCTAGATCACGCCATGGTAGCCAGCTGACTCCAACAGTACTCCTTTGATTTGCTCCGGATGAAGAACTTCCTGACATTCCTTCCATTGCTGAAACAAAGTGAAAGGTTAGTTTTTATGACTACCACACCAAGCATAAATACAAAACAACAATGTTTTCTGGTTCGAGATTGTTCTAAGAAGCTACATAAATGGCATCTCACAATTTCCTAGAATATCAGGGACAAGTAATATGATAGTTAGTATCTCTTCTCGTACCAGGTATATGAAGTTCCAGATAGATAGGATATAAAATTCACTAGTGATCCATCAGGTTGAAATCGATTTGTAGGTATTGATAACGTACGGAGTCATACCTCAGCTCGAAAGATATCCATAGCAAATCCATTAAAACAGCTAATAACAGCTTGATGGATGTCTAGTCCAAGGTTGTCCATAGCCTTCATGGTTGAAAGCAAGATACCAGGCTTGCGACCACAAAACATGTGGATATTCACAGCTTTTCCTTCGCGCATCCGAACCTCAATCTATGCGTGGTGTGAAAAAAAAGAAGCAAAAAAGTTACATGACTGCATTAAGAAACATGTATGCTAGATTGTACTGATTGAAATAAAGTTGTGAGATGTGTGACCCTGCCAGTAAACAAATTAAAATCTCTAAATTTGATAGTAGGATAGCAAGATTATCTCACGAAAACATATAGAAGGACTTTGCCAAACCATATCAATGATATCACATGTCCCTCAAAATATATCATTATGAGAAATGTGAGATTGGTAAGAATCTATTTATGACATTTATCACAATCATTTACTTCAGTTTTCAGATATAACCTGATGTTAACGACACCTAAGAAACTGAGCCGAAGTGCTATTCTTGGCTAGCACTTCTCATATCAAGAGAGGTGTTGCCTTTAATGAAATTTGATGAGGCTTTTTCGACACGTCTTAGGTGCCTTTGTGTTTGAAAACGATAACAAAAGCCGTATTAGCCCAACCCAAAAATATAAAAATAGTACTCGTACTCGGATAGAATTGGAAACTACAAAACTCAAAAGAAACAGCCCAACCCAATTTTTTTGCTTTAAGAGAATAGAGTATAATAGTTACTCTTATTCTAAAACTTTGTCTAGACTATTAGGTTCTCAGGATTTTGTAAACAAACACAGCCATCATGGACTTCAACCACACTTATAACACATGGTCAACAAAACAGAGAAATATTATATTCAAAAAGAAGGGGGGGAAAACAGAAAATATTGATGATTTCTGTGGACTGCAAGTCTGCAACTATAATACATTAGCATCTTTCTTCACTTGCAAATGCGCCTTTCTAAAACCTATTGCCTAAGGTGTTTTAAAGATTCAGCACCTTAAGGGGTGCCACCTTTGACTACTTGCAAGGAAAGGGAAAAAGTGGTCATTTGTAGCCAAGGTTTATTATCACCTTTAGGTGTTGAATATCGATTCATCTAGGTATCACCATATAGTCACATAACAACTTACCAACTAAAAGTATCGAATTTGGGTATCCAAGATGACAAGGGAAGTGTGAAGTCGAAATCAAGATTCCATTTCATCCGACTTCCATATTTTTATTTGCCAACGCCCAACACCCATAATCACACCTATAGTCTATTATCTCATTGGAAAATCTAAGATATTAGTCCCTACCATTTACTTGAATTTTCAATAACCTAATGTGAAAGGTGCGCATCCCAGCACTTAGACGAGGCGCTATTCACAGCTAGCATCACTCACATTATGATAGGTGGTACATATAATCGAGTGTCGTAAAGTTTTTCTTTGGTTTTTGGACAGTGCCTTCGACACCACCAAAGTGTTACAAAACAAGAAAAAGCGTAAGTTCTTAAACCCAACTAAAAATTAAAAAAAAAATGGTATGAAGATAAAATAGAAACTACAAAACCATCCTTAAAAGCCTAGCCTAGTCATATAGATTCAAGAGTTTTACTTTTGGAAAAATTATTTTAAAAGATTATTAACGCTATTAAATTTTTAGGGTTTTGTAAGTCTTCATGCATAAAGGCCGGCCGTCTTACTGGCTGATGAATCACGATGTCGAACCCCTCCAAAACTTTCTTATATCAAAAAAAAAAAGAAAAAAAAAAGAAAGAAAGAAAGAAGATATTGATCATTATAATGGACCAACACCACACCATATTCATCGTGTACTTTAGCACACTGCAATACGTGCATGTGCACCTTTCAAGCACCTCTTGCCTAAGGTTTTTTTTTTTTTTTTAATTAAAAAGGAAAGGGAAATACAACACACACCCACTGGCGGGATCGAACCCGCTTTGCTAGCCTCACCAGGGATACCTTGATGCTAGCCGATCCAACGATCATTGGCCTTGCCTAAGGTGTTTTTGAGATTCAATGCATTAAGGATGCCTTTTGCCTTTACTACCATTAAGGCAAGGATAAAGTAGGTAATTTGTAACAAAGGATTATATATCGTTTTTTAGACGCCATTAAATACCAGTTTTTGTTTGGATATGATAAATGGCGGCATCAAGGCATCAACATATAACCATATGACAACTTACTAAGTATCGGCATCCAAGACAACAAGGGAAGCAAGACGTCACCATCGATATATCCAACACATCCATAATTACGCCTATAATCTATTAGGGGTTGCCATTGATACGCCCATGATAATATAAGAATGGACAATGCTTACCCTCGCAGGTTGGCCATTAGGGCTTGGCAATGAGCTGGGGCAGAGTTCATCCTTTATACGGCTGGGTAATGCGGGAGGAGTAGGAGTCAGAGGATGAAAGCTGGGGGCAGGAGTGCTTAGTGAAGAGCCAGAAGGTGTTGACTCCAATTCATTATGGATGTCATTGATCTTTTGCAGAAGCTCCTTAAGGTACTCAATTGCATCCCCAAGGATTGAAGCCCTGTCCATCTATTCAAACAAAGGCATGTCAAAACAATCAAAGTTTTAAAGGCATGTTACAGAGGATTGTGCAAAAAATCTTTCATGAAAGAACCAACAAAGAGGTAAAACTCAAATCAAATCAAGTCTGAGCAAAATGAAGATAGATAAATAAAACTAAAAAATATAATATCACTGAACCCTCTCCAGCTACTATGTCACGATTATCTTGGACTAAATCAGCAGCTTCACTAGCAGTCCTGCAAACCAAGATCAAAGAGAAGTACAAACTAATTGACAGATAGCGATGTCCATATGCAACACTGGCTTTCTCTAGGTGGTGACATAATCTTTACCCAGGTTGTACCCAGATCAAGATGGTTAGTATCATATTCTGCTTATTTGAGAATGACCTTCTATATGTAAGTGAGAACTTGAGGAAAAACGAGGCAAACTAAGCAGATTTTCAACTTCAAATTGCCTTGATAAACTTGGAATTAAAAACAACCAAAAATATGAAAGTCAGATCAAAGAGCAGAGTAAAAAGCACACATTTAGATAATCTCTAAAAGCATCAAAAGGGATCACAGTTGGTTCATCAATTAAGAGGAAAAATTTCTTACCTTGCTAATCTTTGGAACAACGGACCTCAACATATACAGTCTATCATTGAGCTTCTTCCGACGACGTCGTTCAGCCATCAAATTCTTCGCAGGCATTCCCTTCTTCTTCCCCTTCTTATCGCCACCGTCACCACCACCACCACCACCAACAGTAACCGCACTGTTCACATTCGAGTTGCTTCCTCCATTCTTGCCGTTCTCCTCCGTCCTCGTCGTATTCTCAGTGAACTCATCGGAATCGTAATTCAACCCAGACCCATCAAGGCTAGCGTCTTCCATTTCTTCCCAACTACCCATCTTCCTCTTCTTCCCGTTCCCCTCTCCGATTTCACTCTTTCCCCCGTCTCTCTCAGTATTGTTGTTCGCTAGCTTCTTTCGAAAAGCCACCCTCTTCTGAAACAGAGTTGGCTGCGCTCCCGACGTAGGTAATGATTCAAGGGGTCTCAAAATTTTGGGTCTATTGAGGAATAGCGGTTTTCCAATACCTTCCTCATCAAAACCCCGAAAACCTGAGAAACTGTTATCAGTTACCTGAGATATACCTGACGTTAGGACTCGTGGATCTGAGCAAAAATTAGGAAGGCTTATCTGGTTGTTGTTATTTGAGCTGAAATCGGTGAAGCCTCGCAGAAGACTAGAGCTGGAAGCTTGAGGCTCAAGAAACCCAACATCGCAACCCACATCAAAACCATGGTCTAAAGGATTGTTACTAGTGGCGACATTAAGAAGAGACGGTAAGGTGGGTTTTGGAGGAGGAAGAAAGTACGGAAGCTGAGATGGGTCGAGATTGTTGAAGACGGTGTTAGATGGGGAACCCGAGGAGGATGAATCCACTGGGTTCAGCAATAAATTATCTTGGTCGGCGAAGTTGGGAGAGAAAGTGATGTCTCTGATAATATCTGGTTGATTATGTATGCCATTGTTGGCGGCGATGTACCAATCGTCATCGATTTCAAGAATGGGTTTGAAAGCACACAGAGAACCCATCTCGTCTTTGTTCTGGACAAAACCAGAATGGCTCTGGTTTTGGTTTTTGTCGATGTTGATGTTGGCGTTCACGTTAGCCCATGAAGATGGAGTAGTAGAGTCGTCTCCTTCTGTGTTTTCGTCCATCCAAGCGACGCCGCTCACTCCAGAAATCATTGTGAAATTCTTCAGTGACTGAAGTTTCTGGGGTGAAGCAGAAGCGAAATTGGTTGAGTAGCTGAAGGTGAGAAAGGAGAAGGAGAGAGTTTAATGGAAGAGGACGTTGCAGAAGGAAAAGGGCACTGGCTTTTTGTAACTTAATTATCAAAGGATTGTGACAAGCAAACCATTGTCTGCGAACGCAATGTTACCAGAGTACGCTGCTGCTTCTCACATGCGGCGAGAAATTTCCGTGCAAAAAGGTTTTTTCCCCCCTTTTGCCGATATAATTTTTGTAATAAAATGTGAGTGAACATTGGTTAGTGTGATGCTTATTGATATTTATGTGCAATATAAAAAATTAATTAATCACATTATTTATTACTAAGAATAATATTACTCTATCTAGCCGTTAATATATGATCTAATTAAGAAGTTGATATTGGTCCTAAATATAAAACGTATTTCATATTTATCAACAATAATTAAGTAAAAGAGATGTGAATGGAATTAAAGAAAGATGATTTTGGTGTTTTAAAAAAAAATTATTATTAATTAACTATTTTAATCTAATCAAATTAGATAAATAAGTATTTTATTAAGAGAGGAGAGAGTACTAATTGTTAAACTCCATCTATTGTAACCTCATCTTATATTTTGGTTTTTAAATTTTTTTATTTAACACTTAATGGTAAGTAATATTAATCAATAAAATGCAGTACTAATTTTGTGCTTTTAAAATTTTGAGATATTTTAATATTATATATATATATATATATAAATATTAAATCTTAAAATGTAATTCTTCTTAGTCAAAATATATTTATTACGAAGTTATGACTTATGACTCAATATTGGTTTGTCTACTATTCATTATATATTCTTAGCTTGCTCAAAATTTGACATTATTATGTTCAAAGCATGGAAGATGAATTTTTGTTTG
This sequence comes from Acacia melanoxylon, assembly GCA_019022615.1. Taxonomy (NCBI): domain Eukaryota; kingdom Viridiplantae; phylum Streptophyta; class Magnoliopsida; order Fabales; family Fabaceae; genus Acacia; species Acacia melanoxylon. Next base: position 1,558,496 of record JAFJYJ010000098.1, read on the forward strand.
TACAACAAAGTAGCTGCTGGCAAAGAAAAAGGTAACAAAATAGCTCAATATTTTTCAATGCAATGTAATCACTTTTATTGAATTTAACAATACAACTATAATAAAGTAGTAGATTTAATATTTTTGTTTTTACTGCAGAAATATTTTGCTGTCACACTTAAATAAAAGTGAGTGGGTCCCACTAATATTTTTTTCTCTTTTCTTTATAATAGGGTCCACTCACTTTTATGTGAGTGTGACAGAGAAAAATTTTCTACAACAAAAGCAGAAACATTAAATCCAAAATAATAATTCTTTTTTTTTTTGGGTTCAACGCATACTTCCAAACCAAACGTAAGATGAACTCACACACATAAATTCATTTCAACAGACATTCAATCATGTTTTAGGTCATGTTACTCACTAATAAGGCTAAATCATAAAATTTAAATAATTATAAAATGAAGATGGTAAGATAAGCATGAAATGGAAAATAAAGTTGGCGCTTTGTAATGATGAGTTGAACAGTTTGAAACTAAAATAATAGAAAGAGGTTAGCGTCCAAAACTAAGATACTTACATAACGTCTACAAACAAGATCTTCACATCAATAATAAGATTTGAATTCATACCCTTAACAACTCAAAATGTGAAGTGCATGAAACCATTTCATGCAAAAATTAAAACACGTTTTAGGTCATGTTACTCATCAATAATGCCAGATCATAAAATTTTAATAGGTATAAAATGAAGACGGTAAGATAAGCATGAAATGGAAAACAAAGTTGGTAGTTTTGTAATGATGAATTGGACCGTTTAACATTGAGGTAATAAAAATAGGTTAACATCCAAAACTAATATACTTACGTATCATTTACAAACAAGATATTCACATCAATAATAAGATTTGAATTCATACCCTTAATAACTCAAAATATGAAGTGCATGAAATCATTTTAACGTAAGTTCAAACACATTTTAAGTCATGCTACTCAATCATAAAATGAAGATAGCAAGGTAAGCATGAATTGAAAAAAAGTTGACGGCTTTGTAATGATGAATTGGATAGTTTGAAACTGAGATAATATAAAGAGGTTAGCATCCAAAACAAGTAAAGATAGGGTTGCATCCAAAACTGAGATACTTACATGTCGTCTACAAGCAAGATCCTTAAATAAATAATAAGATTTGAATTTATATTCTTAATAACTCAAAATGTGAAGTGCATGGAACCATTTTAAGGCAAGTTCAAATACATTTTTGGTCATGTTACTCATTGATAGCATTAGATCATAAAATTTTAATAGCTATAAAATAAGATGGTAAGATAAAGTTGGCGGCTTTATAATGATGAATTGGACAGCTTAAAACTTAGATAATAGAAAAGAGGTTAGCATCTAAAAGAAGCAAGATAGTGTTCATCATCAATAATGGTTTTGGCATCAAACTGAATTTGCAGTTTCTCAGCAAAAAGGCAAAAGAGGTTAGCATCCAAAAGGCTTGTTTTCAGTAAGCCCTTTTCGGCTTTTATTTCATTTTGGGCAAAACCATTGGTTTGTTCCTATACTCCTACTTATAACATTGTCCATATTTGGACTCTGATTTACATTATTGACACTTTCATTTCTTCTGTCTCTCTCAATGCCTAAGGAAATGGGGTGGCTCCCCAAAGTCAACTTGATCCTATCTCAGCAACATTGGGACTATGTATGTCATTTAAATTTTCATTTACTACTAAAAGAATATATATATATATATATATATATATATATTGAGTTTGATCTCAACGTTCAAATTAAATTAAAATTTAAAAAATTATTTTTTAGTGGTATACTGAAAAATTGAAAGCCATGCATAGTCCCAATGTTGCCATAAATTAATTTGAATGATTATTGTTTGGCCGCTTTCTTCCAATGCAAAAGACGAGCATTTATTATGGCGTGTTTTTTTTAATATAAAAAAAAATATAGACGCATTAATGGTACTGTACTGTACACTCATCTTTTGGTCCAACATAGTGGATCCATGTGTCTATTTTTTTTTGTGATACTCTTCCTTCTATAAATATTTAAAAAATTGACGTTGGTTATTAACATTTTTAACTGTAAGAGGTAATAATACTCCATTTTAACTTTCTTTGGCTTTGAATCCAAAAAACTTTTGAGATCCTTAACCTTTTTTTTTTTATATTGAAATGAATATATAAAAAGTAAAAATAAAAATCATATTATAACTTACTATCTTTATTGTATTATACGAGTAATATTATAATTTTAATTTTAAAAATTTGACATGATTTTGTTTTAGTGTTATATAATCTTAAGTCACAAAAATAGATAAATTTAACTTTTGAGGGGTAAAAAATGTCTTCTTCAAAGCATAATTGGAAACTAAATGAGAGTAGTGAGTTTTATTATTATTATTATTATTATTAATCAGAGAGAGTAGTGGGATTTAAATCTTGATTACGCTGTTACATATTAGCCTCTTCTATTAGATAGAACTTTACTTGGTAATTGAATTTTAAATTTAATTACAAATAAAGAGGAAATGTTGATGTAGAGGCGTGCCATCTTTTATTGTTATATATTTGAGATTTGAATTTTTAGCCTCTATTTATATCTTATCGCGTTTTTACAATTTAAGTTAGTCTCAAGTGATTATTTATATTTAGAATAATATTTGTATTAATAAAAAATTTTATATTTCAATAACTCAAAGTGTGATTTGAAACACATTTTTAACGTAATAAATATTACTTTCAGTCCTATATATAGTAGTATATAGTTTTTCTGGGTGACATGGTCCTATTTTTAGTATGCTTCACTTAATTAAAGTATGTATAAAATTTTAACTAATTTTTTTACCCTAATTAAATATATGTTATTATTATGAATAATATATTAAAATATATTAATATGAATGTTAATCTCCCTATTATTTCTCTCATTTTCTTATTATTTCTCCCATTATCTTCCTATGAAGGAGAACTTAAAAGATAGCTAATTAAGAGTATATTTAGTCTCTTAAACTTAATAACGTTTGGTTAACGAAAAATGCTAATTAAACGAATTGAAGTGATAACTCTGCAATTAAATTTTGATAAAGTATGGCATTTTAAAATGTTAATCATTTGATATAATATTTTTATATTTTAAAATTGAATTAAAATATAAAAAAAAATGGAAATCCTTCTTGCCAACTCGAAAGATCTGAAAACAATGCCTGGATTTCAATATGAGACAGAAGACTGAAAGTACTATTCCAAATTTCAACCCAAAGCGAAGTCCTTGGGGTAATCTACACAACGTTACATCTGTTTTATTTTCTTGCTAATTTATTTTTTTCTCGAAAATATTCTAACGCCCTTATTTCGGGGTTTTGGATTTCAGTGTTTGTCGTTCAGGTAGTGTGCCCTTGAGATTTTATGATTGGAGTTTATAAAGTGCATTGCAATCAGATTTTTGTGTACTTCAGTTCAGGTGTTGCAATATATTCCCTCCGGTCCTCTCACGTTTTTATAGTGTAAATTGTACTATAAAAATGTTTTTATAATTAAGACCGGAAGATACAACAAACTTCGCGAAGTGGAAAGGCGCAAATTGACATTGTTCCCCTTTAGGGGTTGGTGGGAAGCAGATACTCTGCCCATCCGTCTCTATCCATCCCTCCTCATCTATGATCCTAACCGTTGAAATCTTAATTCAATGATCCAGAACAATTTTTATAAAAACCGAATGCGATAAAAATTATCGCATGCGGTTTTTTAAAAAATTGTTCTGGACCATTGGATCAAGATTTCAACGGTCAAGATTTGCAGATGAAGAGAGATGGGCAGAGAGCTGATATGGAGAGAAACCAGACTTAGGGTTGATGATGTGCAATGTAGTCCCAACACGGTATTCCAGGGTTAAAATCTAGTCATATTACTATTAGTATATACCAATCTTAAATATAGGACATAGTTTTGTAGTGTAATTTATACTATAAACTATATCATATATTTAGGACCGGTGGATTATAAGATAATACTGCATTCGTTTCTTAATATAATATATACTTATCTGATTTGGTTAGATTAAATAAATTAAGTTAGTTAATATGATATATATTTTTTAAAATGTCCTAGTCATCTTCTGTAATTAATTAATTCATTCTCTCTTCTCTTTGATTACGGTTGTGAGAGCATCAATATTAATAAATTAGGAAAATATTAAAAAATATTTAAAATATTTTTATATTTAAAATCAAAATCAATTCTTTAAATACATCTTATATTAAGAATTAAAGAGTAAATAATTTCTCAACTCTTTGTAAGTCTTTTGAATAAACAATGGAATCATAGGTCTATAAAAATCCAAAACCTAGATACTGACGGGCAGTGTGTAGGTAGTCAGATACGGGACGGAACTGCAGGGTGCCACAGGAGAAGGGTTTCTGATAGGAAGGGAGGCTAGATAAAAATTAATTAAAAACTGATAATTTTTTTTTCCTGTTATTATTATTTTAGTTAAAATTTGAACTTATTAAGAAATTGGGAAAATTGTAGTAAGGTCTTAAGTTAGAGAATATACGACCCCAAAGTCCCTTGAAATATCAAACTTACTATAATGTCCAGTTAGACCTCTGGGTCATAAATGCAAAATGCAAAAAGACTCAAAAATAAACCTAGTGAATTAGAGAAAAATGTGGACAAATTAAAAATCCTCAATTTTTCTTCCTCTCTTTCCGATAGCCCCCAACTTTGTCAACTCATCTCCCCTGATAGCCCCCAAGAACATCGACCCGAAAAGCTCATATCGTCGCCATGGGTTGTGTTTGTCCACTGCCATTGATTAAAGTGGTCGTCGTCTGAGTAGTGAAGATCGAGAGAGCAAACACGACCTCCCCTCCCACTATCAACGTCGTATGATTTGTTCTATTGGCCTTCTTTTTTCAAATTCCCTACCTTGCCTTTTTCTTCTCCTACTTCCTCTTCTTACTCATGATTCTCTACCTCATTTACTACTCTGACCAGCAAGAGCACCAGAAGGAAGAAATATTCGCAGAGATCTTTCTGGGTGGAGTGGGTGCACACAGAGTAGGAAGAACCAGCTAAAGCGAAGACATGACCTCCCCTCCCACTGTCAATGTTCGAACTCATTGTCCAACAGCCATGGTTCCAAAATTGCTTGATGACTTTTTGTTTGGGTAGGGTTTTAGAGTTTGTGCTCTATTTTTCGGTTGAGTGTGCTATGTTTTTGCATCATAAGTAGGAAGGAATCAACATAGATAGAAAGTTTTGTGGTTACAACACATGGTGCCAAAGAAAAATTGTGTTGTTAATAAGTGCGGCGATAGTTGTTAATATGAGTGATAAACTTGTTAATGTCAAATGTAGATCATATGTCATTTTAATCATTTTAGTTGTGGTTTCATTGTGTTTGGGTATGGTTTCAAATGTTTTATATGTTGTTGGATATATTATTCTTTGTTTATGTTGTAAAAGTGAGAATGAATGAACATGAGGTGAAAGTTTTGTGGTTGGAATTGCTGGTACGAAATGTATTTTGTAACTTAATTTATGATCAATTTAGTGACTGATTGTATTTACATGATATCAATGGTGAATTAAGATCATCCAAAAAATTTGTATCTAAATGATTATTATTGTAACAATATTTGTAAACCTATGTTCTAATTCAATTTGTCCAAACATACATGAAGACACATTAACAAATTCATGAGTGTCCATTGACAAGTCTATCTGGGAGGAAGGAAGAAGAATTGGGGATTTTCAATTTGTTCACCTTTTTCTCTAATTCACTAGGGGTACTTGGATCTTTTTTCCTTTTGAATTTATTACCCAAAAGTCTCACGGGACATTACTGGAGATTTCAAATGACCTAGAAGTTGTATATTTTTTAGATTGGGATCTCATTGTAATTTTCACGAAAAAATTTGAGTTAACATGGCAGCTAAGTAGAATTAAAATAATATGATTTAATGAATCAACATTTTCTGTTAGATGGAACTAAGAATGTTAAGATTGAATGACTAAATATGCACTTTCTAAACTAAAGAGATTAAAATAAAACTTAAAACAAATATAAAGGATAAAACTTGTACTTTAGTCAAAATTAAATTAAAATCAAAATAAAAAATTCAATTATTACAACAATTGCAGGAAACACCTTAAAGCATTTGAAAAGTGTTTTTTAAAATTCAGGCAAAATTTCTCTCATGAATACTATAAACCCACTTAAAAAAAACCAATGCAAGCAAGCACACACTTCAAACATTTTTCATTGTAATTTACAATATTGACACTTCCATTTCATGTGCTTCTTTCAATGGCCAAGTCAATGTGATGTTATCATTGGGAAAACATATTGTTTCATGAATCATCAGTTCTGTTTGCAGTTTTCTATTAAAATATTACCGCAAGTTTTAAAAATCAACAAAAAGGTGCATGTGATGTAATAAAGTCAGAAGTATCTCGTGACTGCCTGGTCTTTTGGGTCACCGCAGTTACTGCACCATGTATCCCTCTTTTGTTTTCCAATGTGCTCGGATCCTCCCACATCTTCATTTGGGGAAATACACATATTTTGATTTTGGATAATTTTATTTATTTATTTTTGCCAATATCGAAATTTTCCTCAAACTAAATATAATGATGTTTAAGAGCAGTTTTCTTTGTTGTGTTTGGTAAAATAAATGGAACATGAATGATAAAATGAGTACTTTTTTTTTTCTCACAAACCACCTTATGTTTGTATGTATGATAGCATTTAATTGTTGGGTTAAAGGTGCAATTTTACCCTTAAAATATGTGCCTAGGAGCAATTTTGTCCATGAAGTTTTCGGCGTAGCAATGTTGCCCCTCCGTTAAAAACTCTAACCTCAAAGTTGACCGTTAGGGTTTTTAACTGAAGGACAAAATTGCTACGTTTTTTTGGAACAATGTTGCCCTTGAAATTTAAAAACATAGCAATGTTGCCCCTCCGTTAAAAACCCTAACGTTGACCATTAGGGCAGTTAACGGAGGGGCAACATTGATACATCAAAAATTTCAGGAGCAAAATTGTTCCTGAACTCATACTTTAATGGCAAAATTGCACTTTAACCCTTTAATAAGCTATTTTGAAAATTAAACTTGTTATTTCGAAAATTAATAATGTTTTGTCAACATTGACATTTCAATATCGACAATTTTTATTAATTATCGTTAGGGGTAGAGTATTGAAAAGACATTTTCTTAAAAAAATTAAAGGATCATACTAAAACCTTCTATAAAGTCTTCTGCCCGTAATTGTTTCTACTTTCTATCCGCAATACATGACAACATCTAAAAGCATTTAATATTATTTTCATTTTATATAATTAAATTTATAAGTAATTAAATCATTATAATTCATGTAGTATTAATTTTTGTTAATATTTACTTTTGTTGAGAGCACATTTGTAAAAACCTTACAAATTCAATACTCGCCTTTTAACTAATATTATTTATTAAAGATAGTTAAACTAGACTAATATTATGAAACATACGATAAACTTGTACTATTTCCTCATGTTCTTATTATAAGATACTCAATTAATAAGTGTATTTGATTCTTTTTATAAAGCATTTACTTGTTCCCAATGAACATTAATTTTTTTTTTCATATATACCCCTAATTAATAAGGGTAGTGGGTGAGAATAATAATTAATATGATATTAGAGTTTAGTGAAATTAGTAGGGATAATATTGAAAATTACGCAAATTTTAGGACAACTTTATTTACTTTAACTATTTTTATTGATTTGTGAAAATTGTTAGTTGGTGCCTTATAATAAAGATTTGATGAAGTAGTTAATTTGGAGTTATAAATAAATAGAATAAGTGGTATTTTGAAATAGGCGGCTAGTTGGAAAAATAGACATGAATGAATAAGAAGTGGGTCCCATTAAATGAAGTTTATGTGGGGCCATCCATGTGTGATTTCAGGAACACCATTGAATGCAATAGAGTGGCTCAGGAAGTGACCATAGGGAAGGAAACAAAGGAACACACTCCTAATTTATTGCTTCTTCACTAACCTCGTGACCTTCACTGCCCTGCCTTAATTTCCTCCATCTCTCTTCTGGTAGGACATAGAGAGTACCCTCCCTCTTCCTCTCCCTCCCCCACCCTTTCTGATTTCCACATCAATCTCTCTCAAATGATTATTCATTAATCTCAGTTCCTAGGCATTGTCAAGCTGTTCCCTAAAATTATTCAACTTCATTCAAGGTGTGATGTAAGCACTCAAATTTAATGCCATACTCTCTCCCATACATTTTATAACATGTACTCTGAAAAAGAAACTTTTCATCGATTTTATGAGCTATAATGAACATTAACTACTTCCTTCTATCCCATTTATAGGAGAATAGTTTAGTCTAAAATATCACTATGGTCTTATTTATAAGTCCCTTTTGATTAACAAATTTGGTCATGTTTATAAGTTTAGTTTCAGAGTAATAAATGGGATTGTGATAATTTTGCTCATATTAATTATACCAATGAAAATATAGAGAGAAGGAAAAGTTGACAAAAAAACCTATTTATATATGAGGGCAAAGTTGAAAATTTACCCCATAATCATTGAGTTAACTACCTCTCATCGGTATGTGTGATTTAGTTTAAAAGGATTTATAAATAGGACCAAAGGGGTATAAGGCACTTATAAGATAATTAATGCTCATTTAAATTTTCTCAGTGAGTTAAATTTGCAAACACATTTTTCAATAAGGGTAAAAGTAGAAAAGCATTTTAATTCATAACATATTCAATGAGTTAACTATCACTTCTTGTTTCTCTGTGAATTAGTTAAAGTGCTCTGTATTATAGATCGGAGAGAGTATTTCTTTTCATATATGCTCATATTTAATAAGGATAATAAGATAATACTCCCTCTAATCTTTAAAATAAGATATTTGGAGAGTTGATGTTAATCTTAAATACAAGACATATTTTTTATATTTGTCGATTTTTTCTTCTTCTTAATTTATCTCTATTGATGTTCTCTCAATAATAATCAAGGAGGAGAAGGGTGAGGAAATTAAAGAAGAGGACTAAGGTATTTTAGAAAATACATATCATATTAACTAACTTATCTAACTTCCTTAATTTAATTTAATTAGGTAAATATGTTTTATATTAATGACCATAAGGATTAAGGAGTATAAACTAAGGGGTTTAAACTTCTCATGTTGCATGAGAAGAAGAATATTCCTACACACACACGAAATGGTGGGACTCACACACACACACACATATATATATACATAATGCTAATTATATATATATGTGGGTCCCACCATTTCATATATGTGTAACATGAGAATACGCTTCTCCTACAACATGAGAAGTGTTTTTCCCATAGACTATACTCATATGATGTTGGAGTTTAGTGCGGCTAACAAATACTCCCCACAGTTCCGCTCTTAGAAGCCCAGCATATGCCACTGCAAATAAATAAAACAGCACACTCCCTAAATTTTGCTCCAATTTTTAGAAATGTTTTGCTTGAGTGTGGAATTAATTTGATACTCATTGTTTTTCAGTAAAATGAAAATCAGGGAGGCAATTATTTTATTTATGTGCAGATCTGCAAAGAAATTATTTCAGGGTCGACCTCTTAAACTGCTGTTATTAAGGTAAACTAATCTTCTTCCTCTTCCTTGTATAATAGTATATAGGTAGTAAGCAAGGTGCAAAGATTTGTGTACCAACTATTACTCCTCCCGACCTAGTTGACTTTTTTTGAAGACATTAAGGAAGCTAAATAAGTTACTTAATCATTTCATTTGTTGTGTATCCTTAGATTATATATTAGTTTATTAGTCAAACTAATTATTTTGAAGAAAAAAATAAAAATAAAAATACTCTAAAGTAATTTAATTAGTTTCCTTAATCTCTCCAAAAAAAAATCAACTAGGCCTTATAATTTTTTTTTTTGAATTAATAAGACAAGAGTTACCTCTTGGGATGTATCATAAAGATACTACACAAACAAAAGAAATAATACATCATGAATGAAAATAACCTAGATCGACTGATATTTGATCCAAACAACAAGTTGGAGGAATCTGTAATAAACCCTTATAATTAGGATCGGAGGGAATATTTCAGTGCACTGATTTTTTTTTTCTATGCTTGGCTGTAGTTATTTTATTCTTCATTTAATGTTTTGTTTGCAAAACTTACTGAGCAATTAATATTTTTTAACAGTGCTCTTGGTGTGATCATATTATGATATTGAGTAATTATGGTAATTAGAAGGATTTTGAGAAATAAATGAAACTGGATTAAATTGTTTATATTAAATTAATATTATTTTAAAAAATACAGAACATTTTTTTTTAAAAAAAACATAAACTAGTTTTAACTAACTTTTTAAAATAGTATAAAATTAGTTAAAAATGACTTATAAATAATGGTAGAAGGAGTATAGTTTAAAAAATTTGTTTACTATGTTAGAATAATTTTTTTATATATGTGAATAATAGGAATGATATAACAATGACAAATATAAAAATAAGTTACATCATTGATTCAACACATTTTCAGAATGATAAAGGGTTAATGTACGAAAATAACGTTCAACTTTTATCAAAAGTGAACAGTAACAATAACTATTTTTTGAACTAAAAATAATAATGAATTTTTAAAATTGGAGTAAAACCGGAAAATTAATCTTTTTCCTTTAAAAGTTTTTTGACTTCACTTATAACTCAGTCTGTGGAATTTGACTTGGTATAACTCAGTCCCTAAATTTTTAACTCGCTTGCAACTCAGTCCCTGATGTTTCTAAGTCATCTTTTATAAAAAAATGTTGAAATACTGTTAAAAATTGATTTGGTGGATTTTACATAAATTATAAATAAAAAATAAAAATCAACGTCACCGTCACCATCCCCACCAACTCGCATCCCCCTCCGCTTTTGTTTTTCAAAAACCTCGCTGGGCATACGTGGCTTCCACACACAATCTCTCATTTTAATAACAAATGGAACTACGTTCAAATCCTTTACATTATGCTCATAATTTTGAACGTCTTTAATATAAGAAAATTGATATTACCTTATACTTGAAATGAGCTTTTGAAGGATTTGTCATAGATGCCGCGGATGCTCAACGAAATTTCTAAAAAGACATAGGTGGAGGAGGATTCGAGTCAGTCAGGAGAGGACGTGGGCTATTTTTTTAATTTATATAAAAACCACGTAAACAAATTTTAATAGTATTTTAACATTTTTTTTTGCCACATAGGATAACTCAGAAACACCAGGGATTGAGTTGCAAGCGAATCAAAAGTTTAAGAACTTCGTTATACCAAACCAAACTCCAAGGACCGAATTATAAGTGAATCTAAATTTTAAGGGCAAAGAGATTAATTTTGCCCATTGTAATGGATGGATGTTAATTGGGCTTAACACCCCAATTTTAAAAGTTTATAGTTACTTTTACTCCCAAAAATAGTTTATACTAGAGTAAATACCCTTTTGGGTCATTGGAAAAAAAATACGGACCCCATTTTGGTCCCTCATACAAAGAAATGCCCTTTTTTGTCCCTGAAAAGAACGAATAAGGGTCGATTTGTGAACATTTTGGTCCCTCACAAATTTCCAAAAAGCCCTTTTTAGTCCATAAAAAAATCTCATTTTAGTCCCTAGGGATGAAAATGGGGTCCGTGTTTTTTGTTGGGGACCCAAAAGGGTATTTTACTCTTTATACTACCTTCGGTCCTAATTATAAGAGCTAGTTGACTTTTTTTGAAGAGATCAAGGATGCTAAATAAGTTACTTAATCATTTCATATGTTGTGTTTTCTTAGATTATATATTAGTTTATTGGTCAAACCATTTAGTTTGAAGAAAAAAAATAAAAATAAAAATACTCTAAGCTAATTTAATTAGTTTCCTTAATCTCTCCAAAAAAGTTAACTAGCTCTTATAATTAGAACCGGAGGGAGTACTTATTATTACACTTTTAATCAAAGTTGAAGGTTATTACTTATTTTATCACCTTATCCAATGATAAAAAAACACTTTAATTACTAAAATTGAGTGCTTTAAAAGAAGGGATGGCAGTTAAACGAGTCCAATCTTCTAGCCCGGTTTGTTTTTGAAAAATTCTAGCCCGGTTTGTTAATTAAAACACTGGTTACTGACTTACTGTTGTTACAAACAACAGTGATTACTATAATTTTATGTAATTACGTAGTATAATATATGAAAGTTAGAATCTAAAATTAAGTAACCATTTAATAAATAAAAATGTAAAAGGCATTAATCCAATCAAATAACGCTAGTTTTGATCTTCTTTCAACCTCTTTAATTTTTCCTTGGATGTGCCCTTCAATTTAGCAATTTCATCTTGTTTCTCACCCTTCCATTCTTATTTTCGGGTTCATTTTTTTAAATTTTATATCTCCATTTCAATTTAAAATCGTATATATTTTTCTCCTTGTGAACTTTGGTGTTATAATTGGTGTAAAGGGCGTTTCAAGACTTATTTATATATAAACTAACCCAAAGGCTGATATGTTAGAGGTTAGGTTTATTCGGGAATAAAAAGTAAATAAGAAACCAAAGACAGAGACAATTTATATTGATTTTTTGTATATTTTCTTTAAAAAAAATTGTGAGCTATTGTTAAAATACTCATGTGCCTTTCTTCTCTTGGAAAAACTAAGTACATAACTTCTTTTTTTTTTATAGAAAAATTTAGGAAAGGGGTTGGACTCATCCAAAGTCTAAGGGCAGGGCGCTTGGAGCCCAGTCTGCAAGGTATACTGGGTTAGAGAGTACACATGCCTCCACCTCTACCCAGCGGTTTCATTGCTTCCTAGATCTCTAGGATGCCTCCTCCAACGCCTTGACCAACTTCGGGATCAAACCCCCTCCCCTCTGATGAGAAAGTCCGACCCCTTCGCCAGTTGAATCCGACGAGGGGTAAGTAAGTACAATTTTTTTTTTGTTACAAAAAAGTTTTGGAGGGGTTCGACATCAGTCCCCCACCAAAGCCAGGGCACGGCCTCGGGCTCTTTGAGCACTTAATGGGGACTTACGAGATCGCCTACCAAAGCAGTCCCAACGACGGCAGAGGGAATCGAACACACATCCCTTTGGGACTTGAACAAATCTCTTACCATCTATGACAACTCTCTTTGGAGGGGTTACAAGTACATAACTTAAAAGCTAACATAGAAAGAGAAATTCACGTTTTTGTTTTTTTTTTATAAGAAAAAAGTTTTGGAGGGGTTCGACATCGGGTCACTGCGCTGAGGCAAGACGGCCGGCCTAAGAAAGACTTACTAGGGACTTACGAGATCTCCTACCAAAGGAGTCCCAGCGACGCAGAGGATCGAACCCACGACCTGTCCTAATCCTGATCCCTTTCCATCTACGCCAACTCACACATTGGTGATTCACGTTTTTGTTAAATTAAAGCAAAAAAGTCCATCTGTCATTGAAGGCCCTGAAACTCCCTTCAAGCAATAATTGAGTTTGAGTAGTGGATCTAGCCATCTAGGTCCGAGGAAGATTTTTTGAGAGGTTGGACAAAAAGTCCACTTTCCTCTCAGTTTGTTGGGCCTTAATTTTCATCTTAAGATTTTGTCTCCATTTCATTAGTCGCTCCATCTAACAAATGACAAGAATCGTGTGATAATTTATCAATAAGTTGACAATAAAATTATATTCGTAACTAATGTTATAACGTTCCGTTAGATCTTTTTGGGTCTCGAGTTTCATTCCCAGAAGTGTTACTTATGTTGAGAGGGACAACCACAAATCTGAATCGAATACCAAGATGATAATATATATAAAATATTCATAATATATTATTTAAATCTCTAGTATTTTAGTTTTGTTACATATTTGCTCAGTATTTAATATAAGAGCTTGATAATTAATTTGTAAATATTTAAAAAAACTAGTTGAGTTAATTAAGAAACTCCCTTACTATGTGCAATAAATATGATACTTTCAAAATAAAATTGTAAATCTAAGAGATTCATGTCTTATATTTATGATTAATGTCAATCCTTTGTCCAACTCTTATTTTTACGGCTCAAGGCAGTAACTTTCTTAGGATTTTATAAGAAGTACTCCCTCTGATCCTTATTATAAGGCACAAAGTAACAATTCTCACAAACTAATAAAAATAGTTAAAGTCATTAAATTTATCCTAAAATTTAAGTAATTTTCAATATTATCCTTACTAATTGCACTAAACTTTAGTATCATATTAATTATTACTCTCACTCATTACCCTTATGAGTTATGGGCATACATAAAAATATATATTTAATGTTCTTTAGAAACAAACAAATGTATTATAAAAATGACTAAATACATTAGTTGGTGACTAAATATTTAAGGACAAGAGGGAGTACACAAATACTCCCTCTAACTCAAAATATAAGAGTCAAACATGTGAAGATGTGGTTTTTTTAATAAGACCCACTTTGTTTTTGTCAATGCATTTAATACTTTTTAAAAAAAAATTACCACACACTCTCTTATCATTCTTCTCCCCTACATTCTCTTTCTTCTTTTTTTGTTATTTATTACTTGGTCCTTATTATAAGATGTCAATTAACAATTCTCACAGATCAATAAAAACAGTTAAAGTTAATAAAGTTATCCTATAATTTAAGAAACTTTCAATATCACCCATACTAATTGCACTAAACTCTAGTATTATATTAATTATTATTTTCACATACTACCCTTATTAATTATGGGCATACATGAAAAAAATAATTAATGCGCTTTGGAAACAAGCAAGTGCATTAAAAAAAGACAAAATACAATTGCTGGTTGATGTCTTATAATAAGAGCGAGAAGGAGTATCTCACTTACTTATTCCCTTAACAAATAAGGGTATATTGGGGGAAAGTAGATATCTTGCATATTTATTAATTTTAACTATACTAACTTTTTGATAAATATAAAGTAGGTATTTGGCTTTTATATTTTGAACAATAATGAGTATTTAATGGAAATTAAACCAAATTGTATTATTATAAATTTATAACTGAACTAAATAGCTTTTACTTTTGTTGACCTGCCCTACTCCTCTAGTCCTATTTATTGGCTAAAGAGGGAAGAAGATTTTTAGTCCTAATTATTAGTTAAGGAGAAAAAAATTGCATATGTGCACATATAATTTTTCCTTTATTTCTCATTGTATTAATTTTGTTCTCATTAAGTATAATGGATATTAAATAGGAATAAAGTTGAAAAATAGTTGAATTTTATGGAAGAGTTAATAAAATTTAAAATTTTTATTAGCACGACTTAAACATGTTGAAAATACCTTATAATTTTATAAATAGAATTAGAGGAGAAGTTTTTTATTAATGTGATGCTTCTATCATTCAAAAAAAATATTTGATAATTTTTTTTTTGAGGGCATAAAACTATATTGGAATTTGGGAGAACTACCTCTGCCTGTTTTTTTTTTTTTTTTGGCCAATAGAATATATATTAAAACTTCCCATCTAAGATTTCACAATGTTTGAATCTGAATTAATTGTGACCAGACAACTGTGTCTGTAAACACAATTGCATGAACACACACATATAAAAATCTAATTTGCAAAACATCTCCGGGGCTCTCCGCCGGCGACGTGGATATTTGCTAACTTATCATTATCTTGCCAAAAGTATGTTTTTTTTTTTTTAATAATAAATAATTGGGTACGTGACGGTGCACGAAGGATATGAAGGATAAGGCAGTAGTATAGATATTTTGCTCGATCGTGTTCATTGGCTAACCATATTTATCTCACATACTCGTCGTTCTTATTCGTCTTTACTCATCATTCCTTCAAAGTTTTCTTTTTCCTTTTCTATTGAATCTGTGAATTAGCTCTCAGATATTGCCAAGGCTTCGGGTGAGTTTACTTCTTCCGAATTTACTGTTAATTGTTAGTGGTCTGCTTTGTGTATTGGTAGTACAAGCTGCTTGGATTAGGTCTGGGGGTTTTGGCTCATGTGATGAATCGTCTATGTCGTTCCTCGAAATTTGGCTTTTGTGTTCAGAGTCACTGAGTGTTTCTTGAAATGGTTTAGTGATTTTATGTAGTCACTTTGAAGATTTTGCATTTTACTAAAGATGCTAAGATTATTGTTCAATTTATCTTTGGTGGAAGTTTTTCAGTTCATAAAGTTTTTTTATCTGATGCTTATTCCACTTATCAGAACTGTTCTTTATTGCTTTGGAATTACAGTTATGCGCCTCTTCCATGCAATTATTAATCACTATAAACAATTGAAGAGTAAATAGGGGGGTCTTACTATATCTAAGAATATATGTGGCTTATTTTAGATTTTTATATTTCCTTATTTCTTTTCTTGATATAGATTTGATTTCCTTAATTGAACATTTGCAGGTTTTTAAGATCAAGGAAAAGTTTATATTTCTTTATATTACTACTGTAGTTAGGAGGAATAGATGTCTACAAGTATTGGAAGAAAGTATTTTATTTGTTTTAGTCTCCTAGGATGAAATTCTAATTTTATTTTAGTTTTTGCTCAGGGCACAATGTCTTTTTCCCTAAATATTATGGTGCTGAAACTTGCCATTTTAGTATCTCAATGCCTTATGATATTTGAACTTAAAGAGTGTTACATGCTGGCTAAAACATTTCATTAACGAATCATTGCAGCGAGCTATTCAGAAATCATGTCTAGGCTTTTGGCTCAGTCAGTTGATGTCCCTGGTTTAGTGGTTGGGCAAAGGAATGGTCAGCATAAGGGAGCTAGAAAATCTAGAAGATCAGTGAAAATGATGTATACTTTACAGGCATCTGGATTAGGAATTTCTGGGTTTTCAGGACTACGGACTTTAAATCCCTTGGATACAATGTTAAGACCTCAACAAGATTTTTTTTCTAAGGTGTCAATTGCAATTGCAACTTCTTCTAGGCGAGGAAGGGCCCGCAGATGTGCACCTAAAGCCATGTTTGAGCGTTTCACAGAGAAAGCAATCAAAGTAATTATGCTTGCACAGGAGGAAGCAAGACGTCTTGGTCACAATTTTGTTGGAACAGAGCAGATTCTATTGGGTCTCATTGGTGAAGGCACTGGTATTGCTGCTAAGGTTCTGAAATCTATGGGGATCAACCTTAAAGATGCACGTGTGGAAGTGGAAAAGATAATTGGAAGGGGTAGTGGATTTGTTGCTGTAGAAATTCCATTTACACCTCGAGCAAAGCGTGTATTGGAACTGTCACTTGAAGAAGCCCGCCAACTTGGTAGTTTGTTACTACCTTTATCTATTTTCTATGTGATCAAATCACTAAGCTCATAGTATCTTCACCAGTTTTGCTTTCTTCTGCTTGTCTTCCTATTCTTTACTAGTTTTTTGTTTTTGAAAGCTCGCCCTCATAGGGTATCTGTATTTGGATCATATTAGATCTTGTATGTGTCTTTATTTTGCACAACTTGAGGAGGTCAGCTAAGTGACTATTATTAGAGGATGAGATATCTTATTAGCACATGTAAGATTGAAATGGAGAGAAACCATGAACAAAAATATAATGAGTAGTTAGCATCAGAAAGCTTCCAACTTCCAAGTATAACCTTATACATGCATTAGGGACCCTTCCATTGGGCCCTACTGGATGATTAACCTTTGCATACACTATGAATCACCTTATAAGATTCCCTTTCATCCCAAAATTTTAAGTGAACATTTAAGTGTGCTGGACCTTTTGTGTTCCCATGAGTGACCATTTTGATGATGATGATTCTATTTGGCATTTCTATATTTTGTCTTAACTTGCTGTAACACTTAATCTTTGCTTGATGAGAATTTCAGGACACAACTATATTGGATCAGAGCATTTGCTTTTGGGTCTCCTTCGGGAGGGTGAAGGTGTTGCAGCACGTGTTCTTGAAAACCTGGGTGCTGATCCAACTAATATTCGCACACAGGCTAGTTTCCTTCCGTCCTTTGTGTTTTTTTGTTGATATTATTAACCTCCATTTTAGATATTAAATTTCAGTTTATGGGCACAGGTTATTCGTATGGTTGGTGAGAGTGCTGACAGTGTCACTGCTACTGTGGGCCCAGGAAGCAGTGGCAATAAAATGCCAACTTTGGAGGAATATGGCACCAATTTGACCAAGCTAGCTGAAGAGGTTATTGAAAGTTTGTATTTGTTGATGACTTATGATATGATGCATCAATGTGGACATAGGCTCATTATGTTTATTCTTCTCTCCTTTGCAGGGAAAATTGGACCCTGTAGTTGGAAGGCAGCCCCAAATTGAACGTGTCACTCAAATTTTAGGTCGTCGTACAAAAAATAATCCTTGTCTGATTGGAGAACCTGGTGTTGGGAAGACAGCTATTGCTGAGGGTCTTGCTCAGCGGATTGCAAATGGTGATGTACCTGAAACTATAGAGGGAAAAAAGGTCTTGCCCCACTGTCTTTTTATTTTTTCCCCACTGTCTTTTTATTTTTTATCAGTCACTTAATTCAGATATAAGTTTTACTTTTGCATTCATAAAACTCTTTAAAGACATTTTTGAGGAGTTTGAACTTGAATCATATGAAAAATTTTGTTTCTCACTTGTATTAGGCATATGGCTGTCTGATTCAGACATGCCACCTCTAGTCTGTCATTTTTTTGCTCAACGTTGCTATTGTGAAACATGCATGGTCGAGAAGATTTATCCTGTCTGCTAGTAATAGTGATATATTATGTCTATTTTTTTATTAAGTAGTTAAATATATTTTAGTGCCTTTCCCATTCTTTTATAATATATTTCTTCTGAATAATTTAGGTTATAACCCTTGATATGGGTCTACTTGTTGCTGGAACTAAATATCGCGGAGAGTTTGAGGAGAGATTAAAGAAATTAACGGAGGAGATCAAACAAAGTGATGAGATAATACTCTTCATTGATGAAGTGCACACTCTAATTGGAGCTGGAGCAGCTGAAGGAGCAATTGATGCTGCAAATATATTAAAACCGGCCCTTGCAAGAGGTGAACTGCAGGTAATATTTGTTATTGGGTAGTGCAAAATATACCATAAAAGTATGGGAATGCTTGATATTTTTTGCAGTTGTGTGATATTAATGTGCCTTACTGAAACCATTATTGAACATAAGAAATGGCTGCTTTAGGTCAGCTATCAATTGCCAATTCTCATGGATAGTTACAATTATTGCTTCCATGTAGTCAGAAGTAATAAAATAAAAAGTCATAACCAACATTAAGGGTGTGTTTGGTTTGAGGGAAGGGGATGGGAGGGGACCTCTTTCCTTCATTTGGTTTAAATTTTTAGGTGGGAGGGAAGGCAAAATTTTGAGTTAAATTCCCTTCCCTCCCTTTATTTTAAACAAAGGATCTTTTACCCTCCCCTTCCCTCTAACAAACCAAATAAGGTAACACACCCTCCCCTCAAACCAAACACAACCTAAGGTTTGGAATGTGAGATTCCAATAGAGTCCTAATCTTAGAATGCAAATGATCAACTTAGGCCAAATGTTAATGGGCTTCTTGGCAAGCCTTTGCTGAATTGATCATCAATAAGTAGTTAAACATAGTTATTGTTGCTTATATTGGAATTAGACTAAATAAGTATATGCTTAATGATTTGTACAGTGTATAGGAGCTACAACTCTAGATGAATACAGGAAACACATTGAAAGAGATCCAGCATTGGAGAGGCGATTCCAACCAGTTAAAGTACCAGAGCCTACTGTGGACGAGACGATACAAATTTTGAAAGGACTTAGAGAACGTTATGAGATTCACCACAAACTCCGGTACACTGATGAAGCTCTTGTAGCAGCTGCTCAGCTGTCATACCAGTATATCAGGTTTATTGCAATTTATCTTTTTCTTTGTTTCTTTTATCTTTTCTTTTCATTTTTTGATGGAGCCTACAAGGTTGCATGTTAAAGCTGGAATGAAGCTGGTGGTACAATGTTGATAGTCCTCTTTCCTTTTTTAAAATTTCATCCCTGTTGTGATTGTGCGGTATCTTTAGATTAATTAGACGCTCCTTGGAGCTTTTTATTTTCTTCTTGCAGTGTATTTTAACCAAGTGATTCCTAGTTTCTAAATAATTATACTCCCTGCAGTGACCGATTTCTGCCAGACAAAGCTATAGATTTGGTTGATGAGGCTGGATCCCGGGTTCGACTTCAACATGCACAGGTATCTTGTGTATATTAACCTTAGGTAGTAGTTCTTTTGTTGATTAGTTATCTGTTACTTGAGCTGTGTTTGTGTCATTCCAGTTACCTGAAGAGGCTAAAGAGCTGGACAAGGAGGTCAGGCAGATTGTGAAGGAGAAAGAAGAAGCCGTCCGCAACCAAGACTTTGAAAAGGTAATGCCTTTTATTTAAAGACTATTTGTATGGGTTTGGTGCAACTAATCTTTTAAGGGAGACCGCCTTTGGCTTTATTGTAGAAGAGAATGGTGGTTTTCTTTAAAATTTTGAAGCAACATGTATAGTTTCATAATAACTTATAGTATTGTCATTTTCCTCGTTCTAATCAAGTGATTTTATCTCATAATAGTTTGGAATCTTGTTTAGTCAATAATTAATACACATGAATTTCTGAATAGGCGGGAGAGCTACGAGATAGAGAAATGGATCTTAAGGCTCAAATCTCAGCACTTGTAGAGAAAGGCAAGGAGATGAGCAAGGCTGAGAGTGAGGCAGGAGATGGAGGTCCAGTTGTTACTGAAGTTGACATCCAACACATTGTCTCTTCTTGGACGGGTATTCCTGTTGAGAAAGTCTCTACAGATGAATCTGATCGCCTGCTTAAGATGGAAGAGACCCTACACAAGAGGGTCGTCGGTCAGGATGAAGCTGTAGAAGCCATTAGTCGGGCTATACGCCGAGCCCGGGTTGGGCTGAAGAACCCTAATCGTCCAATTGCTAGCTTCATATTTTCTGGGCCAACTGGTGTAGGGAAGTCTGAGTTGGCAAAAGCATTGGCTGCATACTACTTTGGGTCTGAGGAAGCCATGATTCGACTTGACATGAGTGAATTTATGGAAAGGCATACTGTATCCAAGCTTATTGGTTCCCCTCCTGGATATGTCGGTTACACCGAAGGTGGTCAGTTGACTGAGGCAGTTCGGCGTCGGCCATATACTGTTATCCTCTTTGATGAAATTGAGAAAGCTCATCCTGATGTATTCAACATGATGCTTCAAATTCTTGAAGATGGAAGGCTAACAGACAGTAAGGGCAGAACTGTTGACTTCAAGAACACGCTTCTTATAATGACTTCAAATGTAGGAAGTAGTGTGATTGAGAAAGGTGGTCGTAAAATCGGATTTGACTTGGATTATGATGAGAAGGACAGCAGCTATAATCGTATCAAGAGTTTGGTGACCGAGGAATTGAAACAATACTTTAGGCCAGAGTTTTTGAATAGGTTGGATGAAATGATAGTTTTCAGGCAACTCACAAAGCTGGAGGTGAAGGAGATTGCTGATATAATGCTGAAGGAAGTCTTTGACAGATTAAAAGCCAAAGATATTGAGCTTCAAGTCACAGAAAGATTTAGGGATAGAGTGGTTGACGAAGGTTATAATCCCAGTTATGGAGCCAGGCCTTTAAGAAGAGCCATAGTGCGACTATTGGAGGACTGCATGGCTGAGAAGCTGCTTGCAAGAGAGATCAAAGATGGCGATTCTGTTATAGTGGACGTTGATTCTGATGGGAATGTGATTGTGTTGAATGGAAGCAGCGGTTCTCCAGACACCTTGCCGGAGGTTATCACCGTATAAATTGGGGATCTCAATGGAATGCCTATGTATAGATGATGCTTGTGTTTATTTCTTATGCCATGTTTTCTATACACATGGACGATCTGTTTTACTTGTCTAATATTCTTACCATTACTGGCTGTCTAAGCTGTGTTTGGCCATGGCCAAGCGGACAAAGTGAACAGGAAAAGGGCCTTGTTTGTCCTAACTGGGATAATTTGAACTTGTAGATGCTCTTGGTGATGTAATATTATCCCAGCTTATATTATGGTATTGGTTAGTCTCATAAGTTGATATAGCAAGAATACTTGTAAACCCAAATGTACTTGTATGACAAGGTAAAATTCACTCGACAGATAATAAGATAGTGGTGACAGCATTGTATAGTTAGACTTGGCTATTATGATTTCCAGTTCGCTTTCATAGGCTCTTTTTGAAATTTGAGATGAATGCGTTGCGTGGTTGGCATGTGGGGGATAACTTTATGAATACTGAATAGATGTCGTTTTAAACACTACTCCTCCTGGTCCTTTGTGAATTGTGATAAAACACTTCCCTATAATCCTTATATTAAGGTCTTTTTCTAAAGCATTAAATTTGTTTTGTTTTTTTATGCATCAAATTTGTTTTTCCCTTTTTAGGTTTTTGGCTATATTTCCTAAATTTTTAAAGTTTCAATTATTAATGGAGTTCTTGATTTGTTTAAAATAGTTGATAGATGGATAAGTTTTAGTGCAGGTTCACCTTCTAAATATATTGATTGGATCCATTTAAGAGTGGGAATTAGAGCTAGATAGCTACTAAGGATTTTTCATGAGTATCAATATGAATATATAAGACTTTTTTGGTTAATAATTCATCCAAAAGTTTAGTTATCGTAGGCACAACGCATGTAACCAAATCCACTTTTTGTATCAATATTAATATATAAATATTTTTAGCATGTAGAAATTCTATATAATAAACCATATTATTGAGATTTTTACATAAATTGCCTTATTATTATTATTTACCAGTTGTGAATAATTGTTTTCTTTCTTTGTATAATATACAAAATGTCTAATTCAAGTACAAACCATTCACTACGATGAAATAATATTTAAGGATTATTTAATACTAAAAAATAATTCAAAAATAAAAAAGATGCCTCCACGAGTAAAATTAAATCCAATAAAATAAATAAATATTTTTTCAACCATCATCATAAAAATATAGCTATTTTGTTTTTTTGTGTAGTATAACTATTTAAGCGTGCCCTCTAAGAAAAAATAGTAATGATAAATTTGGCAACATTAAAAAAAGTGTACCATGTATATGATTATACAATAACTACACACTATCATTTTTGATATAATTATTCAGGGTAGAAACATAACAAAATCCAAAAGAAGCGAAAACCAGGCCACATGCATGGCTTCATTATATTATGTAAAATGTTACATGTGATCTATGAACATGAGCATACTTTCACTGACGTATCTATAACATTATATTCCACCCCTTCTCCTAACATCCTAAAGAAGAGTGGGGGAAAAGAACAAATCAAATTTGTAAGACAAGAACAAACCTCTTCATGCATCAAAATGAACTTGGAATTTGCATTTCACTCATCCACTATTGAACTAGGCTGCCTTTGCGTGGGGCTGACACTCCCACCACCACGACTAATTTTCAAAGCTGTTAAAGCCTTCTGGATCTCCATTGTCATGGCACTGTCCACACTCCCTGAAGACAGCTTTTTATGGGATTTCTGCAGATGAAGCTTAAGCGAGCTGCTGCTTAGTCCTGCCTTTTTTCCACATATCGGACAAACCTTCATCATTGGTTTCCTTTGCTGCCACTCCATGGAAACCTTCCCATGCAGTTTCTTATCCAGTTCCTGTAAGATCTTTGCGAAGCCGTCGTTGGGTTGTGCTCGACGATGAACTCGTTTCAGAGTATTCCATGCTTCTGATAAAATGAACTTCCTGCGCCATAATTCACAAAAGCTTATGGTTGCCAATGTCCAAGATACCTTTAGTAGTGAATATTGACTATGGAAGAAGATGAACTTTACGTTTGCTTCATGCTCAATTATAATCAGATAGTTTTATGGCTTATAACAAGTCAATTAAGATAGAGGTAGATTGGTTGTTGAGGTATATTCGAAGTATCATTCTCTACAGTACGTATGATTACACAATTTTTTCCTTTTATACTTACTTCCTGAGCATTAAGTAGGCAAGGACCAATGTGACGCTTCTGCTTCTCCCTTCAAAGCAATGAACTAAAATTCTCTGGCCTTTCTGTTCAACATGATCTATAAAATCACAGGCTTCTTCAAATATGCTGCTGATGTTACAATCTACATCATCACAAACCTGTTCCAATGAAAAAGGCAAATAAAATTAACATGAATACCCCTTGAATCTGACAGTAGTAGTATAACTGGTCATTTAAGCATATTATGCACGAGGGTAAGAACTAGTGTATAGCATAAAATAAAGCAGCACACATATCACAAGCATAAACAATAACATGTTGAAGCTCGCCGCCCCTATCAGATAATCTCACTTCTCATAGTTAGCTCAGTATTGGACTCATAAAGAAGCTGTAATGCCTTTCCCAATAGCACAAAGAGATAGGTATTGACAGACTCTTTAGCTTTCAAGTTTTTTTAAAAACAAAAAAACTGTTTTTAAAAGCAAAATAAAAAAAAGCCCTAAACTTCTGCAGATAATTGACTAAATAGCTGGATAAAACAAAAGAAAATTTGCCTACATAGAAATTTTTGTACTCAAATAGATCAGGAAACTGAGAATCTGACTGTCCAATTTCATTCGTGCACAAACACAGAATATGAGTGATTCCCAAGTTTTGCAGTGTGTATACAGATCTTGCAGCCAGTGCTCCCCCAATGAATAGACTATTTGTAACAGCAGATGGCTTCTCCGTATTTGCAGCCTCAGAGATTAATGCAACCCTTTCAAGAATGTGCTCAAGTCTGACCTGAAATTTAGAAGGTATATCCTTTGTGAATATGCACTTTTCATACAATTAAAGTATCTGGTGTTTAATTCAGCAAAGGATTAAAGTCGAAGATACCTTCAGTTCATATGCATCAACGCTGTTATTATCACTACACTCAAAAAATCCAGTATTGAAATTGTTGTCCTGACATAGCTTGATGGCATCACTTTTAAGTGTTTCATTCCACTGTTCTAATTCTTTATTAGACTCTGCATCAACCTGGATTCATGGTAAGAGAGGAAAAAGAATATAAATACAAAGTGTTGTTACACAGCCAATTTCACAATTCTCATTTGCCAATCACATTGAGGGATGTTTGCCATTACTCAAAACAAAAAATAAGCCGATTATTTTTCAGAAAAGTATTCATTTTCAGCTTTAGAGGAGAATGGGAAGTTTATAAACCTTCTCTAAGTAAAAGCAGAAGCTATTTGTCTTTTCTTTTCTTTTTTTTTTTTTTTTTTTTTGGGGGGGGGGGGTTTCATTCTGCGGAGGTGCTTCTCCTTTGTAAAAATAAGTCAGAAGCAGAAAGTTTTTTTGAGACAAATATGCTACTCAAAATCACTATTGACATAGCCCTTGCTATTTTTAAGTTACAGTATCATCTTTTTCTATTTTGGTTAAAAAGTTTCATATATTTATTATTGATTTTTTAAAATTTTAGTCAAATTAAAATTTGTTTAGAATTAAACATAATGAAACATTAGGGTGGTTCACAGCTATAAACTTTTTGTTTAAATAGACTTGCAATATTCTAGTCTTGTTTTGAATGATAAAGCAAAATGCCATAGATCGGTTACTTAAGATGATATGTAAACAATAAATAACTAATTAGGTTAGTTAGTTAGGAAGGGATTAGTTAGTTAGTTAGTTAGTTAGTTGTTAGTAACTAATAGTAGTTAATTGGGATTATTAGGTCTAATATTGCCTATATAAGGCATATGCCTATCCATTGTATCCCTATGCTTTGACTTTGATGATGAATGAGTAAAGCATCACATTTCTGCTTCTTCTACCCTCTGTTTCTGTTCTCCTCTTCTCTATTTCTGAATTCTATGTTAAAACCATAACATAAGATCTGTCCAAAAAGTCAAATAGAAAAAGTGCACCAAACTAACAATATAGATGATTTTACCAGCATGACCAAAACCATCAAACCGGTAAACCAAGTTATGTTTCCTACAAGACTAACCTTTGCATATTTATGGAAGTCGCGTAGCTTTGCCGTCAACCGAAGACTACTACGAAGTGGATCTCCACTTCCCTTATAAAACTTTCCATGCCAACCTTCCCTTGACATAGGAGAAGCAGTTTCAGAATTTTCTTTACTCCCCGACCATGATGCCCTTGGAGCAGTTCTTTGTGATTCTGAATCACCATAATCTGGAGGGTTTTCAATAAAAGACCTATCCTTGCTTGCTGGAGATGGACAACTACCTTCTCCAGTATTTAGTGCAGGAGAATCAGGAGCCATTGAATCCTCTTTGTCAGGCTCCCCTGACGATATTTTGCTTATAATGCTCATAAATGACCGTAATAAGTTATCAAGTTTTTGGTGTAGAGTAAGTAGGAATATATGAAACCCCTGAAGATCTCTAAGAGCAGCACGAAAACCACTACGAAACTCATGAACTGCTGCTGCTGTCTCACTTACATGTGCATCAGTAGTTTTATTAATTTCTTCTAGTGAAGGAGATCCTAATTTTCCACCGGTGATATCATGTAACAAGTTAGAGCTAAACCCAGAACTATTGATCAGTAACTCAACTAACTTGGGATAGTTAGCCTGATCATCTGACCGTTTTCCAGCAGGGGGCCGACGAGGAACACCAGAATCAATAGCCACTATGTCAGTAAATTGTGGTTCACCAGAAGTTGGACCTTCAAGGCTCATGTCACTACAACTTGGTGATTCTGAGATATCAGAGATATCAGAGGCCTGTGAAAGCAATCCAGGATTATTAGAACTCATTCTGATACCTATTGAAGTTGATCTTCTTTCTTTTTGAAGAGCCCTCATCACCCTTGGTCTATATTGATTCATGGCAGAATCTAAGGCTTTTTCAAGTGAGTTAGTAGTTACAGACATCATCTTTTCAGCCAACAACAAATTTGCAGAATTCCCACGCCATCTAAGCTGACGGCAGGGGAGCCTATCTTCATTTCTGATGACAAGGTCTAGCATCAATACTCTACCAAGAGCTGCTGCTGTTCTTTCAGCAGATTCCTGAGACTCAAATGCACTTGAACTTTCTAGTAAAGGTGACCCATGTATATAACTGCAAGAAGATGTTGAATTTTTACTTTAACCAATCAAAAGCAATGTCATGAAAACATACAAAGGGGGAAAAACAAAGAAAGAAAGCCATATACTTGTGAAACAAGGGGTAATTTTAATTGTTGTCTATCCTAGACTCCCAGTAAATGGCCATTGGCCACACTGGAATTGGTTTAATTTACCAGCACTCAATGTCAGCACAAAAATGCCCTAGCAGTGATATAGTCTCATTTCTTACTATACCAACTTTCATTTACACCTTCCCACAAGCCAAAGAACACACAAAGTCTTCCGTTTAAACATGCATATTGCCTCCATGCCAACAACACCTGGCAAGACATAGTATTTTACTACCAGTTTTGTGACCTCTAACTGAGAAAGGGGGAAATTGATTCTGCTTATATGAAACTCCTACATTATATAACTAACAAAACTAATAACTCATGTAAAGCTTCATAAAGGCCTGTCTTATCCAAAGATGAGAGTTCATAATTCAATTCAAATAAAACACAATCACAATCCCCCAAGAATCATTCCTTTGATCTTCCTAAAAACATTAGAAACCTAAAAGAAACAACTATTTATCATCCTGAAAAAACAGACATTTATATATATATATATATATATATATATATATATATATATTATTCAAGCAATAATGCAATATCTAAATCAAAAGAAAAGGGAATAAACATGAGTTCCGTGAGACACTTTCTTGGCAGAGACAAGGCAATTCTGAAGATCTATATAAGGCGTGCCAATGCTCAATAGACAATCTTGTACATAAGCATATCAGCCATATCTGTACCAATTACGCCAGAAAGAAGGGAAAGTGACAAAGCAAGAAAAATATCCCACACTGCCATCTTATGAAAACCTATCACTATAGAACAATATTAGGATCATACCTCATAAAAAAGAGGCACCTACTAAGCTCAAGTGCTTCCAAAAGTTCTAAACAAGTCATTTCACCAATTTCATCTCCTTCAGAAAATGCTCTATTTCTAGCTTTTTCTGCAGCTTCCTTTATTTGAAACCACTCTGGACTGGTATTGTGAACAACTCTAGCCTGCATTTTCACAGTAAAAGAAGAAAATGAATTTGGTAGAACATAGCCTATAAGCCAAGCTTGCAGATATGACAGTTGTCATAAATCAAAGTAAAGGCAACACCTGAGGAGTTTGGACTCCCAACCACTTGGCAAATTCATATCCAAGACGTTCAGATTGTGTTGCCATTCTTGATGATGATATTTTTATTACAGCAGCTTCCTCCTTTGGAGAAGTATCATTGCTCCCAAGGCAATTAAAGAAAGCAAAGAAGACAACTCCCCCAGAATTTACAGTTACCTATGTGCACACAACTGAGCGGAAATTGAGGCACAAAGATAATAAAATAAATAGTTGATACCCAATCTTTCTTTTAAAAAGAAAACCTTTATTACAGACATAAAATAAAATAAATGATTAATGATTAATATAATGTATATAGAACGGAAAAGTACCCATATACATTAGAAATTCTGTTGATAAGCTGATAGAAATTAAAGAGACAGGTGCTGATGTCTTGGTGTGTTTATGTGCATGGTAATCAACTGAATGGAAAGAAAACTATCTTCCTTGTTTGGAAAGTTTTAAAATGAAGGACGGGAATGGAAAATGAGGGAACACTTTCCATCCCTTTTCCACCCACAATACTAATTTTATTCCCTACCAGATTAAGGGGTAAAGGGAGGGAATATGAATTTGAATTATTGCATTATCCTCTTAAGTTCTATATCCATCCCAAATTCAAAATTTCAGTCCAAATATGTTGCATTCTCGAATTCATTTGCTCTTTGAGGAGGTAAATTCAACCCCATTGCATCTGACAAACTTGATTATGAATATCGAATAATCATCTAAAGGTTTAGATTTTCATGTGAAGTTCTCATCCCTTCTCTGATTTTGGAACTCCTGGATTTTCACTGCCTCTTCTGTTCAGATTGCAGATATAATGGTTTATTACTTGTCAGAAAAAGTGATGATGGAAGAAAACCTTAGAAAAGGAAACATAAAGTTGAATTGTGTGGACTTGTAACTCAAGTAATTTCATGCATCGTCTTCCACTAGTAATACAATTACACTCATCTTAGTATATTAGAGTAAAGGAACTGCTGTGCCGGAAGATCTATGATACTTAATCTTTCCTTCACATTTAGTGAAAAATAAAGGGAACCTTCATCTCCTTCTTTATTAAACTTCCTAACAAAGACAAGGTAAATTACTACTGCTCTGTTTCTTTCAATTCCGTTCAGTTATTTATGAATCTTCCAAAATATATCAAAGCGCCATAATAGGGATGGAAGCAAAACTAGCAAGAAAATTCCAATGTTCACAGAACTATAAATCCTAAGTTATTTGCATGTATTCACTCTTCAACCTGAAGGGACTTTACATAAAACATCAAGTGTTATATAAATATTTTTTTTCTTGTGCATAAGCATAGAAGATACAAACCTCAAGAGCTTTGTTCATCTCATCCTCAGAATGTTCGGTGCTGCTGCTGTGTTCAGTATGATGCAGTGAAGAGAGCCTCTCCCAAGTAAAAGAGCTAGATTCAATATCCAACATAGCAGCATTACCAAGTCTTTCCCACAAACTAAGTTCTGTTGTTTGCACAGGAGGTGAATCACATTTTGGACCGTCCATTGATCCTTCCGCACTGAAAGCCAAAAAAGGGGAAAAAAAACAAATCACTATTATCAGAAGAGACAATGTCATTTCTTATTTGAAAAACCAATTTAACATAAGCATAAATGCCCTTTTATACTCACACAAACTAGGCTTTGGTGCTTTAAACCCACTTACTCAAGTACAATATAGAATATAGAATACTAGTTTGTTTGTTTGTTAAGAAAAAGACAATATTACAATTCTTAACTGATTCTGAATCATTGATTAGACATGTCTGATATGACTTATGAAAGAAGAAAGAACTTCTAATTCACGAGCTACTCGATATGCCCCTTTAACATCCTGTTTATAAGGTAAATCCTTTAGCTGCCAACAAATGCATTGTATATACATATGTGTGACAGGTAGACTCGATGACAGTAAACTCAAGGTAAACAAAACCTGGCAGAATATGGGCTAAAAATGACTCAAATGGAAAAGAATGAATGAGAAGGGTAACCTAGAAGGCATAGCATCGGGAAGCCTCGTAGGGCGGTGGGGGAAGCCGGACGAAGGATTTCTGGCAGTGCGTTTACGAACCGATTCGAGCCATTGCGTAAACCTAAACGCAGGCCCAGCCGCAATATCTCCCAACATATACAAGACCTGCGTGCATTGCAGATTTCCCAAAGAAAAAGTAAATCTTCAAGTTTCAAACAGTGCGAACATCCATCGATCTTCGCAATTGAAGTATAGCACAGTGGAAAAACCCTAAAAACTGGTGAAATCGGAAAATCACTAGTCAGTGGAGTGAGTGAGTAAGAAGCAGACCCTGGAAGTAGCAGTTAGAGGCAATGGGGCCTCAGGCTCGTCAGATCCAAGTTCCAATTCCTTATCTTCGTCTTTGCCCTGCAATCCCCACACGTAATTATAGACGCAACGAATCATATCACTGCAGGTTAGTGCAGTGTGATCGAAATATTATAGTTTATATCAACTCCAAGATCAGACATGGTGCGTGAAAAGATCTAAAGTAATGGCATGTAAAAGATAGCATGATGGGTGTGATCATCATTCTATTATTCTGAAATTTAGACCAGATTGAGGAAAAGGAGGGAGAGAAGAATAGAACTGAATAAAATGCAAACCTGGTGTCGAAGAGGGATGATGATGGCAGGGGCGTGGTTTTGCTGTTGTGCCATATGGAAAAAAAGAAAAGAAAAACGGAAAAAAGAGCGGGGTTTTGTGAGAATTTGAAGTCAAAATCGCACGGAGTGGGAAGCCAAAGTAGTTCGCTTTTTACAAGGGATTTTGAGAGGAATTTCAGGGGTTATGTTATATACGCTTTTGGTTTTGGAGCCAAAAAAAAAACAGAGAACAGAGAGAAAGAGAAGCTAACTGCTACTGCCAACTTTAGAAGGGCGGGGAGTATCGTTTACAGAGAAAGAAATGACGTGCTTTTCTTAAAGGTGGTGGAGGACAGGATAGCATCTTCTCATAATCTTCTTTCTCTTTTTCTCTCATAGGATCATCTGGGCCGTTGATTGGGAAGAGAAGAGAGAAGTTAAAGTAATATTGTAATTGATTGGATGAATATGATTTAAAGATGATGAGGGATAATGAGAAAAATATAAGGAGAGAAACCAACCCGGTGGAGGCCATGGTGGTGGGTCAGTCTCAGTCTGCAAATAACTGCTGTCACCATCACGAGTCCTTTGCATACACAATACTACCTCGGTCCTAATTATAAGATCTAGTTGACTTTGCTTGAAGAGATTAAAGAAGCTAAATAAGTTACTTAATCATATCATATGTTGTATATCTTTAGATTATATATTAGTTTATTAGTTAACTAATTACTTTGAAGAAAAAAATAAAAATAAAAATACTCTAAAGTAATTTAATTAACTTCTTTAATTTCTCCAAAAAAGTCAACTATGTCTTAAATTAGGGAGTAGTACTTACTAATTACTATACATACATCTTTGCTCATTATAAATAATTCGAGATGTGTGCTGAGTTTCGAGGTAAACTAGCATAGTACCCGTATTTTAATAATTTTCTGAGGGTTTATTCAACATTTTTTGAGGTGGCCGGATCTGTGCTGCAAACCGGAAATAGTGGGTGTGACGGTCTATTGAACATTTTAATAATTTTGAGATCATTTTTGGGGTTCAAAGTGTTTATGTATATAAATCGAAATAAAACTCCTTTCATATACTTACCTTGTATACAGTAAATAAGTCACGATTGAAAAGTTATTTTTAAATGTTTCAATCACTATTCCAAACCAACATATAATATTTGTTTATAGGATAGAAGGGAATTTTTGTATCATTGATCAACTACTAACTTTTAATCAAGAGACTGATTGATGAAGGAAATAGGCAGATTATTCTAGTTTCTTGTATTTTATCTTTAATTGTATAGAATACAAAAAATATCTGTTTAGCAGCACTCAATACCACTCCCTCTAGTTCTTATTATTCTTATGTAATATAAGACATCAACTAACAATTTTTACAAACTAATAAAAATAGTTAAAATCATTAAATTTGTCTTAAAATTTAAGTATTATCGGCCGTTAAGTATTAATTATTACTCTCACCCACTACCCTTATTAATTATAGGCAAAAATGAAAAAGTATTTAATGCTCTTTGGAAACAAGCAAATATCTTATAAAAAGGATAAAATACATCTGTTAATTGGTGTCTTATAATAAAAAACCAGAGGAAGTAGTATATACTCCCTCCAATCCTAAATACATAACAAAATTTGTAGTGTAATTTACATTATAAACTTTATCATATGTTTAAGACTAGAGCAATATCTTAGAATAATTTTTAAAATTTAATATTAATATCATAAAGTATTTTTTTAATAACATGGTGTGTTAAGTTTGACCTTTTATGGATGATGCTTGTTGATATTAAAAAAAATACTACAAGAATAAAATGCCACTAAAAAATTTGAAATACTTGACGTTAAGGTGCTTAATGTTTTTTTTTAGGGGGAAAAAAAACTTCAGAAGCTAACTCTAGAATATTTGAACATGTTTCCGCGAAACACAACCACTATAGTTGAACTCTATTATTACAAATCGTGAGATAGAAAAATAATTGTCCGTTGATTAAGATCTCGCAACGGTCTTGTTCTCTGTCTACTGCTAAACCAACGGTACTTGTCAACTTTTTTATTTAATACTCCGTATTACCTTCAGTCTAAATTATAAGATATAATTGACTTTTTTTTAGAGAGATTAAAGAAGCTAAATAAGTTACTTAATCATTTCATATGTTGTGTTTTCTTAGATTATACTACTTCCGGTCCTAATTATAAGATCTCGTTGATTTTTTTTGGAGAGATTAAAGAAGCTGAATAAATTACTTAATCATATCATATATTGTACATCTTTAGATTATATACTAGTTTATTTGTCAAAATAATTGGTTTGAAGAAAAAATAAAAATACTCTAAAGTAATTTAGTTAGTTTCCTTAATCTCTCCAAAAAAGTCAATTAGGTTTTATAATTAGGAAGCGAGGAAAATATATTAGTTTATTAGTTAAATTATTTAGTTTAAATAAAAAAAATAAAAAAATATTCTAAGCTAATTTAATTAGCTTCCTTAATCTTTCCAAAAAAAGTCAACTAGGTCTTATAATTAGGACCGAAGAGAGTATATAATAGTAATAATAAAAATATTTCATTTGGCCAAGAAAAATGCTGTTAAGTAGTACTACCTCCGGTCCTAATTATAAGACATAGTTGACTTTGTTTGGAGAGATTAAGGAAGCTAAATAAGTTACTTAATCATTTTATATGTTGTGTATCTTTAGATTATATATATTAGTTTATTAGTCAAACTAATTATTTTGAAGAAAAAAATAAAAATAAAAATACTCTAAAGTAATTTAATTAGCTTCCTTAATTTCTCCAAAAAAGTCAATTATGTCTTATAATTAGGACCGGAGGGAGTAATATTATAGTATAATTATAAAATTATATAAATAAAATATGGTATACAAATCATCTAAAATAAATTATGAAAATATATAAACACAGTTATTTATTAATAAAAAATTGTATGAAATTTAGTTTGATTGTCTGATCTCTTATCCATTATTTTACTGGTCAAACATGCTGCAAATTTTACCCTTTTCTGCTTTTCACGTAAAGTGATTTGGGGAATAAAAAGAGGTAAATTGGGAGTAAAGACCTGAGGACAAGAATATTCAAGAAATTGGATTTATTTAATATAAATCCACATACTCTCATTTACAAGAATTAATTATTATTATTTTGATAACTGCAAGAATTAATTATTAATTAATTAGTTTAAAACAAAAGATAACTGATTGAATAGACCCTAATTTTTTTTTTTGCCAGTATAATATAGAACCTAACTTAACCAAATGGAGAGAAATTGGTTTTTTTTTTAGTACAAAAGCATCATCTACTTAGTAACTGCTGGGCCCAATGCTATGTGACAATAGGTGAAGATCTCTTCGCAAATGGAAAGAAATTTAACAAAACTACTTGCAAACTGAGATTTGATTTACAAGTTTGTATGGAAATTTCTTCATTTTATCATTTGTCTTTTAATTTTTGATATTTCTAATATATGTATTAAATTTATTTTAATAATTAACATTGTTCTAGACTTCAAAATTAGTGAAGACAAGGATATAATTGGAAAAATAATACTACAAATTAGTTGCTGAAACTTGAAATTTTAAACTGATATAGATAAATAAAAACAATTTTGTGTTTTCAGACGTGAGAATTACAACAACAAAAATGTAGTGCTGCATGTATTCTAAATTACTCCTGGGCAATAAGATAACATTGTATATCTCCAGCTCATAAAAAATGAAAAATTATAATTATAATGAATTTTGGTTGGACCATGTGGTGTTTTATAATGAATTTTCATATGAATTTAATATACTAGCGTCAAATTCCTGGCGGTGTAGAATTAATTGGACAGACTTTGGTTTTGTTTGATTCATTTAAATTAATTTCTGGAAGTTAACTTCTCATAATTCAGGAAATATATAAATTTCCACAAAAGTAGGTAATCAAATAGTTTAAAACACTGTCGGAAGCAATTCGTTTTTTTTTTTTTTTTTTAATGATGTCGGAAGCAATTCTGAAAACACAATTTTGTTTAGGAAATTATATTTTTTTTTCTGAAATATTCATTTTTTTAAAAAAAGAAAAATATATCCTCCTATTGAAAACAATTTTATTCAAAATATTGTCGATATCTAAATGTGACTACCTCTTCCAACAGAAATTTAAATATTGGTTAACCAGATCAATCCCCTCCACCAGACTCAATTCCCATAATCCGAACAAGACTTGTATTTTGAATAGAAAAGATGCATAATAAGGCCCAACGTAAAGAAAGAACTAGCAAAACAAATAGAGTGAAACAAATTACTAATGGGGATTAAATATTGAGGAAAGAGCTAGTCCCCTCACATTGTGGGGAATGCTTCGAATCTCCTATTGAAGATATGCCAATATTTAGTGCCAAATAATATAAGATTACCTCTAATAGAAAGATATCATGCTTAAGAAAAAAAAAGAACGAAACAAATTCCCCCGGCCTGCAATAATTTGTTGGGTTTTGGGCTCCCCTCCTATGAGGAGGAGGTATGTTTGAATTGTTCAATTTGAAATATTTCCAATTTTATAAAAGAAAAGAAAGGAAAGAAGGAAAAGAGTGAAAGTGAAAAGAAATGAAAGTTTTATGATTGTTCTTTGTATGAAAGAATATTATCCAAAGTTTCTTAATTTGAGGTTGTGTCTCACTTATTTAAGTGGTAAGAGGGCATATTAGGTTTTTGAACAACAGGCCCTACCGAGGACGGATAGGTAGAGTCTGGAGAGGTCGGAGAAGTCTAATGTTGGTGAGAGAAAAACACAACTTCACAGGTCAGTATCATTAAATCAGCGGCATGAAAATATGTTCATGAGGGATCATAGCCTGGTCTAAGAGAAAACATGTTCATGGTCAAAGACGTTTTTTCTGGTATTTTGGACTACTTTATTCTCTATTGTAAACTTGTAGTTTTTGTTGTTTGGTTAGGTGATTATACATGTTTGTGTTTTTGTTTGAGACTTTCTTGTATCCTATTTTGATCATAGTGGAATCATATTTTCTTTAGTTTGGACCACTCGTAATTTTTACCCCTAAGTTTATGGGTTTTTAAGTTAATAATTCTTATATCTCTTGTGCCATTTAATTACTTTTATATATTTATTTCCTCATGCACTCTGTTTAGCATCCGCGCCCCCTCCCAACATTTTTTTTTGGGTCAACTTCCCAACATAATTCACCAGAGGCTTCAGAACATAAAAACATCAAAATTCACTGCAGAACTGATCCAAACATAAATTAGTCATTAGTGCTAATTTTCAACCAAAAAAAAAAAATTAGTGCTAATATTTTTGAAGTGTTTTAAGGGGAAGCTCTTGTGTGCTGCTACGTCAACTCTTCCTTCTGTTCAAAACATGTTCTCCTTTTGCTTGTTATACGATCTGCTTCATCGTCAAGACACATGTGACAATGCAAATGCAATTCTCCTGCATTTTATGCCGATAGCTTCATGGATTCAACATTCAATAAATAAATTATACCTGCTTTTGTATGATCCCAAGCGGATAGTTTCCTCCTAAAAGTAATCTTCATAGTTTCTCTGTTAGGCTGGGTAACTTGTATCTGGATCAAGTCAAGTGGTCTCTTTCGTAAAAGTCAATCACTTTTTGGCCGGTGAAAAAAAATCACTTTGGTTTCGAGGAGGCTAATCAATCAGTCTTTGGACCAGTCAATTGCATTGGCAAAACTTATAAAAGAAGTCAAGTCAGATTGATCTCGGAAAAGAGAAAAAAAAAAACCCCACCTTACTTTCACAACATTTATACAACAATTTATCTAACCCTTGAACCAATTACATTTGATGGCACACAACACGCATAGAGGGGAAAAAAGGAAAGAAACCTCACTTTGACATCCTGCACAATTAGCTAATACACTCATTTCGTAATTATATGGAACTAATTAATTAATGGCATGGTTACTTACAATTTCAACTAAATCAAAAAAGACTCTTTAACTTTGTGTCAAGATTCTCTCAGGTAGAGGCCTGCCTTCCAAGAATGACTTGAAGAGCACAAGGGATCTCTCAGGCTGTGAGAAAGGGACTTCATGGGAGGCTCCTCTCACTGTGG
Organism: Acacia melanoxylon; assembly: GCA_019022615.1. Classification (NCBI taxonomy): domain Eukaryota; kingdom Viridiplantae; phylum Streptophyta; class Magnoliopsida; order Fabales; family Fabaceae; genus Acacia; species Acacia melanoxylon. The sequence continues at coordinate 1,595,429 of JAFJYJ010000098.1, forward strand.
CAAATGAGAGGATATTACCATAAACTTGAGTCCACCCACCAACCTATATATGCAGATTTGCATAAATAAATTAGTTTCTCATTGTGTATATAAGTTGTATCAAGTTAGAGAGAGTGAAGTCAGAATTCTGAAGGCTCTTCTGAAAATTGAGGAAAATAGTGTAGAGAAGATTCTAAGTCTCTAGGTTCAAACTTAAACTTTTAGGGAAGATGATAATATTGGTTTCCCACTAATTTAAACTAACAAGATATTAAGTTTATACCTGCTGTCCTGCAAACCATACTCTGTAAGGTACTGTTGTATTTAGTTCTAATTTCCTTGCGAGTTTTCGAACCAAGGTGCGGCTACCAGTCAGAGGAAGAACAGAATCTTGATCTCCACTATAGCGAGAAAAGTATGAGATTCCACTTAGCAATTCAAGCATATGAGCCTTAAGCCAAAGCAATTAAGATATCACCAAGGAGATTTTATTTTTGGTTCTAACTACCTGTAAATTAAGACCTGAACTCCGGCTTTTATTAGTGATCTAACGAGAGGGAGGGTAGGCACTTCCAGGTTGAGCATATCGTAGTCCAGAATGCTGTTACCAACACAATGCAGATTAATTATTACATGGTTTCCTGAAATTATATTCAGCTCACGCAAGCTAAGCTTATTCTGATTACTGTTTTCATCAAAGTTCAACCACCGGTCAAAAGAAAATTTTAGATTGACCTGGTGTTTTCAGTTATCAGGCAATTTTTTTTTTTTTTTTTTGGTGAAACCCACCTCTGACATGCTTGCTTATCTCTTAATAATTGGATTAGTCATGCATCTTTCATAGAAAATGTCTAACTAAGAATCTTAAAGCCAATTAGTAAAATAAAAAAACCACTTTGAATTTGTAGTTAAGCAAGGAAGAGATTACTTGCTGCAGACATCCCACTTGCGAACTCCAACAAGCCTGGCATGGAGCGCTTCGCGTACGTCCTTTTGGTTTAAATAATTCGTAACTTTGTCATCTACACATACATCTACCATCTCGTTTGCTTGCTGCAAGATAACAGATCAAAATGTTGCAAGTATGATAAATAATTAACAGAACAGAACTGAACCCACAATTCATTTATCTTTGGACAGAGGGAACTTACTTCAGTTTGAGGACAAATAACCTTGGACTGTGAAAGCACTGATGAAATGCAAACATCAAGGGTGACATCGTACTTGTCTACAAATTTACTGGTTTCTCTCCCTACCTGGTGCATAACCTTTGAACAAAGAGGCGAAACTGAGTCTCTATAGTATTCACTAACGTACCGAGAGTAATTACACACTTTAGTGAACATTTTGTACGTTGAATCTGATATCAATCCATGAGACCAGAAGAACTCAGCCCTTGAATTGAAGTCCGTGGCATATTCTAGAAGTGGATTACCCAACTGCAACACAATACAATACAAGACACCATTAAGGCCTTAGGTAATATCCAAAAGATCTGTATCAATTAATTCGCTTCGCTTCACCCAAAAATAACTAAGACTACTCACAGCTACGCCTTTTAGATTGAATATCTTCTCCTTTTTGTTCATCTCAATCATGAGCTTTGCAAGTTGAGGAACATAATGCCCTGGTATGAATGAGGGGAAAAATGTAAGAAAAAATGATAATGATCACATCACTCTGCCTTCAGAGTTTGAATCCAAGAAAATGAAGAAATGATTGGTAGGGATGACTCAACTCAACAGGTACCTGCATAACTTTCCCCTGTCAGAAATAAGTCTGTGTGCCTGTAGTGGGGGAATTTTTTGAACCAGCGTATCAGGAACACAAGGTTATCCCTGGCTTAAGAAATACAAGAATACTAATTCAGAAGAAACATAATGACTATTTGAGTATTCCAGGACAGGCATATTATAGCCATAACATGCCAAAATCAAAAGCATAATAACCTACGTACCCATTGATTCTAATGCTACCATGGTGGAGTGAAAGATGGAAATTAATCATGAAAAAGAACCATACAAAGAAAAAGTTGAGTGTGGCATTTCAGCAATACCACTGCTTTGTCTCAACCTTTTTTTTGCTAAAGCCCAAGAAGCAGACATCTTGTACGTGACTTTAGGCACAGTAAATAGGGTTTAAAGGAGCTTTTTAAAGTCATTGATAATAGTTGAAGATATGTACCCGTTGCCTCGTCGTTTACTGTGAAATGGGAGGAACTTCCTTTGGCGTAAGAGAAACCCACGCCAACTGGTGTCTCCAAATACAGCATGTTTGCTTCTGCAAAATCAAGAAACTCAAATTGTTATCTGCTAACGAACCAATTCATTCTGGCAATCTGGCCATACTTATAGATTGGAATAAGCAGTGATTTATCCAAATTACCTTTGTTCCAACTATACTTGTTTTCAATTAGGTCTTTCCCATTTGGTCTGAAAGGCCCATTTTCAGAGAATGCGCCTACTCCCAAGGAAGAACAACCAGGCCCTGCATTAAAATCACGGACAAGCTAATACGTTTGCCGAATCTCCAAATAACAATGATGAACCTAAGATTTTCAAGCATTGCAGAAAAACCACCATCGAAGAGAGAGAGAGAGATTTCTGACCTCCATTAAGCCAGAGAACAAGAGGCTTGGAATCAGGATCAGAGTCCGATTCAACAAAATAGTAGAACAGAGCCTTCTCATTCTTATCGTCGACTTGAACGTATCCTGAGAACTGTCGAAAACGAACTTGGGGCTGACCCGGAAGCCTGAGAATCGCATCTTCAAGCGAAGAAAGGGAACGAGCGTCGTCGAAGCAAATACCCATACGGAACGACACAGTTATAGCCATGACCAAGGCCGTGGCCCTCCATTTCCACCATATCGGCCAGTTCATGAGTTCACAGAAATGCAGAAGAGGGCAAAGCAGCGTTGTTGAGTAGGAATCAACTAGGGACGAAGAAAGGTGGATGGTGAATTTAAAGAAGGTCTGAAAGAGAGAAAGCGAGCAGAGAGGGAGGGTTGAAGGTGAGGGCCACATGGTGGGCCAGACTCTCTCTCTCTTCTGAATCTGATGATCATTGCTGTTTTTAGCTTTTTTTCCGTTGCAGCACTGGGAAATGGCGATGAAAGAGATGCGAGAGATGTCATCACCACCACACTGAGCTGCTTCTGCATCAAAAAGGAAGTTCATATAAAGATTTGTATCTACATGAATATGCACGAAGCTGATTCAGCAGCATATAAGCTTCTCTTAAAAGATTTACCAGAAAAGATAGAATAAATGAAGTGTACAACTTTTTATTATCTATCTTAAAATGAGTTGATTATACTACCAGTTCTAATTATAAGAGTTAGTTAACTTTTTTTTGAGAAATTAAGAAAGCTAAATAAGTTACTTAATCATTTCATATATTATGTTTTCTTAGATTATATATTAGTTTATTGTCAAACTATTTAGTTTGAAGAAAAAAAATAAAAATACTCTAAGCTAATTTAATTAACTTTCTTAATCTCTTTAAAAAAGTCAACTAGTTCTTATAATTATGACTAAGGGAGTAGTTTGTTTGATATAGGAACGTGTGATGCATGTTGTGTTTTTAATCTTTATAACAAACACAAAGGAATAAAGTTGTGTAGAAAGTAGACACTATATTAAACAGAGATTAATAATTCAAAATTGGAAAGTAATGAACGTTAAAATTATATGCTTTAAATTTATACGTGAATTGTATAAATTTCAATTTCAATATTATATGGAATGACATGAAACTCCGAGGACTTGATAAAAAAGAAAAAGAAAAACTACAGAAAGGAGAAAAAATATATAAAAACTTATTGAAAATCAATTGAAACCATAAGAAATTGTGGATTACTTATCCTATATAATACTACCTCCGGTCCTAATTATAGGAAAGACTTTTGTAGTGTAAATTCGCACTACAAAAGTCTTTCCTATAATTAGGGACCTAGGAAAATAGTATATTATAAATTTTGTGTAAATACTACTCCAATGGCTGAGATCTGTGGTTTTCATGATGGAGATTCCAGGGAAGATGGAGCTGTGAAGTCCATTTGTATTATTTAAATTAAATATAGATTCGATCCTTTTTTACAAAGAAGCTGCTGGCACAAGATCTAAAGAGATAATTCAAATACAAAATCTATCAGTGACCTATTAGAAAATTATGGGGGAGAATATTTGGGTGGATTCTCCGTTTGATTTTCTTTTTTCTGCTTGTCTTATGCATGAAGAATCTTATTTAATTTGTTTAACAAACAAAGAGTATGGTCTGTTATGATAATCAATTTTTTTTTTGGTCTTTAGAGACATTGATAAATAAATAAAAAGCCAAAGATTCGGACTTTTTACATACTGTTATCTTATGTTCTCTTTAGCTGTTGGTGGTTGAGATTTGAGTTCTCAATTACTTGTTGCCTTTTACGACTTGTTCCTTTCAATTACTTTTTTTTTATCTTTTTAGTGAATTATATATTGTTACCACATATTTATTCCTTTTTTTTTGTAATATTTAATATATATATATAGTAGCATTTAACTTTGTCTCCTCAAAAATTCTGGATCTGGGATGCTTGAGCTTTGAGAACTTTTTAGTGTGGTTTGCGTAGAGATTAAAGTAGTACTAAAAACATTAAGCTCAACCAGCACCTTGGTGGTGCAGTGACATGATACCAGGCTTTGATAGCTCTTATCTAGGATTCGATCCCTACAAGCTTAGCTTGCCATTTTTTTTTTAAAAAAAAAAACATGAAACTCATTAAAAGTTCGATCATCGTTTGTTTTTCACTGTTCTGTGTATGCCTATTAACGTTATCAAATTGATTTATTTAATACTTGAAAACTTTCAAGTTTCAATATGGCTGCCATATTAATGATACTGTGTGTGAGAGAGACGATAACAGTAACCACCGCCAAAAAAAAGAGAGATGATATTTTGTAGTGATTAATTTGTAGCGGTCAGGGCTACAAATATTAACATTTGGAACGGTTCACGCATAAATTGTAACAAATTCGTAGTGGAAGCAATGACGCTAAAGTGTGGGTATGTTTGCAACGAATTTGTAGTAGTTACTATAAATCCAACCACTCCAAAGTTGGCGCCGACTTAGCGTATTATGGAGCAAACGTTAGTATCGGGGATTTTCTAGCGGTTACACGAAATAAACCGTTACAAAATTGGTGTCAGATTGGCGTGTTATGGCGCAGAGGTTGTGACAGTTTATTTTGTAGCGGTTAACTGAAAATAACCGCTACAGAATGCGAAGAGACACAATATTTGTCGCAATTAGCGAAAAAAGAGAGGCCTAAACTGCACCAAATATTCTTTATTTGTAGCGGTTATTAAGAAAACCACTACAAATATTCACCCTATATACACCCAACCCTCAAATGTTTTTCTCAAGATAGTACAGCATGCAACGGAAGATTGGGTTGCAATATAGTTGTCTTTCTCTCATGAAAATACATCTGATCAAAATGAGTCAATAAGTTTTTCATGGGAGATTGACATCTAACTCAAACCGCTACAAAAAATGTCATATCAACCACTACAGTTGTTAAGCAGATATCAATATAAATACATCCACCACATCTCATTTTATATGCTTCAGCTTCAATTTCTACACACGTTTTCTCTCGGTTTCTCTCATCAGTCTACATTTTCTCAAGAGGTTAAGTGTTTGAAGACGGTAACTATTGTTCAAGCGGATCAAATATAATGATCACCCAAATATTTCTTTTTTCTTCTAACTTTGTTATACTAATTTTTTTTAATTCATAATTTTATGAACATTTTTCAACTTTCCATCCACTTTCACATACCTTATTTTCATAATTAAATATTATTTAAATGAAATTATAATTAGTTATTATTATACCTACACATTTTCATTTTTTTACACCTATATAATAGCCATATATAATCAAATATTATATTTTAATATCAATTATTTGTACTAAAAATATAAATAATTTATATTACAATTCTTAGTTAATTGATAAAATAATCTAAAACAACTTTTTTTTTTAAAAAAAATGTATTCATTTGTAGCAGTTTCGTAACCGCTACAAATTCTTACATAAAAATTTATCCGTCATTTTGTAGTGGTTATAGATGATTTTTTTAATTAAAAAAAAAGACGACAAAATTTTTTCCAAGAAAATGGCGGGAATATTTTGTAGCGATTACATAACCGCCAAATTATAATTTGAAATTGTAGCGCCTCTTTTGAAATTTCATCAAATTTTGTAACGGTTAGTAAACCACTACAAATTGTTACCGCCATTTTTCAAGAATTTGGTGATATATTTTGTAGCGGTCAAGTAACCATTACAAAGTTTGTTAATTTCATATTGTAGCGTTTTTTTAATCACTACAAATTCTTCACACACAACGTCAACCAAGCCTCATATAGTAGCAGTAGTATGAAACCACTACAGTACATTAGCGATTAAGGTATATGTAGCGGGTTGGTATAACTGCTACAAAAATAGCTTGCAACCATGTATTTTGTAGCGGTTTTTGTAACCGCTATTAATGTCATTTATAGCGGTTAAAACCACTACAAATACGTAATTTAAACCGCTACAAATAGTTTTTTTTTTTTTTGGTAGTGAGCACACACTCGTATGTACAGACATACATGCGTATATATATATTTATTTATCTCACAAATATTTATAATAAGAAAATAATGTTGTCATTAGAATAGAATATATAGTATATTATTTTTTCAAATAATATTCATTCGATTCTTAATATAAGTCATATTTAGGGAGTTAATCTTAGTCCTAAAGATAAAACATATTTTTCATATTTATCAGTTAGGCGTTGAGAACTGGTTTGTGGTGTACGTACTCATGACTGATTCATTTTTTTTTTCCTCATATTATTGACAAAAATCTTCAACGTTATATTTCCTTCCGATTCATTATATTTGTTTTTTAAGGTTATTGTACATTTGTACATCTTAAGAAATGGAATAAATGTATAAAAATATAATATATTTTACTAAATTTTCTCCTCCTTTATTATGTTTTGGAATTAAGAGACTTCTTGGTCTGCAAAAGTAAGACTATATTCTATATATGTATATATATCTTTAATTTCCTCAAATCCCACGGGCCTTTCATGTTTTGAAATTTAGGGAAAAAAATATTAAATTTTAATTAATAGGGAAAAAAAACTTATATTTGAGAAGTTTGAACATGACAAGTGAGGCCTAGTCTTGCCTTTAGTGATAGTTGCATTATCCAGGTGAATAATGCAGCTTTGGGGACCCACCCAGCTAATTAAATATGAAAGCAAGGAATCCTAATGAAATAAAAGATGGATGAGATTGAGATTAACAATATAATAATATTCAATAAATCAAAAGTTGAAGCAGTTGGCTGGCCTTGTCCCTACGCTCTAATTAAATTAAAGTGAACAAAGAGAGGTTTAATAAAGCTAATATTGTCACGAGAGTGTAATGCCTTGATTATTAATTGTTCTTATAAATAGCTATGATTATGAATGATGACATGGAAAAGAAAAGAAAAAGTAGCCCCCACCGTTAATAATGAATTAGAAGATGGAGAAATTAATTAGAGAAAATGTCAAGAAAATACCATTCGAACTTCAAAATTTTGTTGACGACAACGATAATAAAATTAACGAGAACAAATAAAGTAATTGGTAACTTATTTTATTGTGAAATCACATATTTATGATTTTTGAAATTCAAATGGTATTTTCTTGAGATTTTTTCAAGGGAAAATCATTCGAGAGCCCTTTTTGGTGTAAAAATCTCAAAAAAGCGCTCAAAATCGACAATCTCGAGAAAAGGTCTTAGGGCCTTTTCGGAATTTTGAGAATCTTTAAGAAGTTGTTAATTTGGGCGATATAGTTGTTAGTTAACAACTATATCAGCCCCATTAACAACAATTTTTTAACAATTAAATCAGCCCTCATTAACAACTATATCAGTACCCGTTAACAACTATATCAGCTCCGTTAACAACTCACGCAAGATTCTGAAAATACCTGAAAAAGTCTTAGGTCTTTTCAAGTATTGTCAGATTTTGAGGGCCTTTTTTGGGATTTTTGCACTAAAAAGGGCCCTCAAAAGGATTTTCCCTTTTTTCAATTACATAAGTTTTAAATTTTTTGAGTAATATTATATTTTCTTAAGAGATTATATTATATAATTTTGTTTATCAGCGTTAATTAGGAACAAAGGGGGCGGGAGGCACATGTTCCCCATGAGGCCCTCAAAATCCTCACGCGCTGTCTTTACATGGGGCCTCTCCTCCATTACTAATCAGTAATTACCTGCTCCAATTAACCTTTTTGTTTTTTTAACTCACAAGAGTACTCCCTTTAATTCTTCCAATAAAAAAGAGTACTTTTTATAACATTTTGGGAAATTTTCTTCATAGTCAAGAAAATATAAAAAAAGTCTCAAACAAAATTGTGATTGAAAAAAAGTCTAAAGGAATTGTTAAAATCTATAGATAAAATTGTTAATTCCTCTTGAAAGAGTTGTTAATGAAACATTATAGATTTAGAATTTTCCCTAACACTTTTTTTTTTTTTAATCTCTTGAGATCTTAAAAGGATTTTTCCTAAAAAATTTCTGGTTAGGCCTGAGTCATTTAAAACATTTTTGTAGCTACTTCTAGTACGCCCTAGAGTATTATATAATGTAAATTTACTCTTAAAAGATTAATTTTATTTTAAGGAACAATTTTGCTACTAAATTATTTTTCATGAGCAATTTTAACCCTGTCTTTAACTACTCTTCAAAAAGTTTTAAGTTAATTTGTATTGAACAGCCTGATATATTTTTTAAAATATTTTTTTGATGTAGTAAACAACCTTATCCTGTTAAAATAATAACGTAAATTCAAATCTTAGAAGTGCACTTATTAAAAGAGACAAAAACTCTTTGTGCCCAAAGTCTTGATAAGAAAATTAAACCCTTGACTTCTAAAAAAAAACTTGGGAAAAAAGGGGGTCAATGTTACATATAGTCACCCCTTTGCGGAATTTGTGGATGTTTGCGGTTTGGTTTACATATATTCAAGTGATATATATATATATATATCTTACCATGCATTATGAAAACCAGGGACCACTCTTTATATCTTCCTTGCTTTTTAAAAAATATAAAATAAATCCATTAATGGCATGTTTGGGAGATCAAGAAGGCCCAACTTGAGAGGATTATTAGCTTTAAGCAACTTTACTCATATCAGAGCTATTAAACTAATATCTCCATGTAAAGAGATATCAACCATACGAAACTTCCAATCAGGGGCGGACCCATATCAGTGCCAATGTGGGCAAGTGAATACACAAAATATATATAATTTGAAAGAAATTTTTAACAATATGTATAGGTGGTACAAATGGTAAAAACTCTACACCCTCCTCTCACTCACAGGTCCACAGTTCGAGCTCTCCCAAAGTTTCCTTTGACCTTTTTTTCCCCGATTCCCCCAAATTTTCGACGCTCCCTGCCCCCAAATAACGATGTTTGCTCACTCGAAGGTTCTCTTGCATCACTTTCTCCGGGAGCATTGACGAACAAAACCCTCCGAAATTTTGCTCAGATCGACGTCACTACCAGTCCGATCGGAAATTCACTCTGGCGCAAAAATGGTCTCTGGATCCGGGCCGCAATGAAGAATGATGGTCAATACGGAGGAAGCTTGAAGCGGCGATTGGTGAGTGAGACAAAATCCGACCACCATGCGATGGCCATAGCAGCGCACAGACGAGATCGAGAAGACGCGTCCGTGCTTGAAGAAACACGAGAATAAGGTGCATCAAGAAATATGTATATGTGCATGAATAAATAATATATGTATATAAAGCTGAAAATTTGCGATTATTTCGATTTTTTCTTTGTCATGGAACACTAAAGCTCGAAATATGAACTTTGAACGACATGTGAATTGCTGAATGGAATATTTTTTGTTGTCTGATTTTTGCTCAGAAATATGAACTTTGAACGACATGTGAATTGCTGAATGAAAATTTCTGATTTTTGCTTTCAAGAAATATTTCCCAAGCTGATATTTAATTCCTTGGCTGCAGTTTTGTATTAATTACACAAATGAAAAGCTGCAGCAACACTTCAACCAGGTATGAGGTTAGTCTTGATTTTTGGTGAAACTATCACTGAGTTAATGCAATCACTTGTTCCCTCCTTCTATAATTTGATATAATTAGAATTTACACTAGTGCAAAAAAGAACTTTAAGACCACCTCATTTAGACCAGATTATAGAGAATCAGGTCTTAAAAGTATGACCGGTGAAAGTTTCGTAAATATAAAGAACTTTTTGGACTGGATTATAAAGGATCCGGTCTTAAAAATATGACTGGTGGCACTTTCGTAAATATATAGAACACTTTTAAGACCGGATTATAAAAGATCCGGTCTTAAAAGTATGATTTGGTGGCAATTTCGTAAATATATAGAACACTCTTAAGATAGGACTATAAAATATCCGGTCTTAAAAGTATGACCGGTGGCAATTTCATAAATATTGTGAGAAGACGCGATTAGAGATGAGTCCGAGAATGCGATGATTTATTCCTTCGCTTAATTGGAATTATATCTGAGATGCTAATAAGTAAATAATCTTGACCTAGGCGAGTTCCTATAATCTAGAGATTACAATCGGGGAATATAATTACGAAATTCAAAAAACCATGATCTGTTAACTTAATTCCTAAAATCTCTCTAACAACTTAATTAAGATGATTACAATCAGGAATTTAATTACGAAATTCAAAAAACCATGATCTGCTAACTTAATTCCTAAAATCTCTCTAACAACTTAATTAAGATGATTACAATCAGGAATTTAATTACAAAATTCAAAAACCATGATCTGCTAACTTAATTCCTAAAATCTCTCTAACAACTTAATTAAGATAATTGCACAATATAGAACACTTTTAAAACTGGTTTATAAAGGATCCGGTCTTAAAAATATACTTTTAAGACCGGTTGTTTCAAACAACTAGTCTTAAAAGTGTTTAAAAAAAAGTATGATATGGTAATTTCGTAAATATATAAAACACTTTTAAGACCGCTTGTTTCAAACAACCGGTCTTAAAAGTGTTAAAAAAAAGTATGACCGGTGGCAATTTCGTAAATATATAGAACACTTTTAAGACCGCTTGTTTCAAAAAACAGGTCTTAAAAGTATACTTTTAAGATCGCTTGTTTCAAACAACCGGTCTTAAAAGTGTTTAGAAAAAAGTATGACCGGTGGCAATTTCGTAAATATATAGAACACTTTTAAGACTGTTTGTTTTAAAAAATAGGTCTTAAAAGTATACTCTTAAGACCGCTTGTTTCAAAAAACCAGTCTTAAAAGTGTAAAAAAAAAAAAAAAAAAAAAAAAAGCTAAATTCGCTAAACCTGTTAAGTCCGAGAGTCTACTTTGTCTTCTTGGTGATATAACATTTACTTAGTTATAGATTCAAAGAGTGTCCCAAGAGCCTCACAGGTGAAATCCTCAGCAAGAATGCTATCCTTTTCCTCTAACCTACTCGCAATCTTTGTAAGTCATCCCAAGAACCACACAATCAAATCTTTAGCAACGTTGGCGGTGAGATGCTTCAAGGGTTTTGCGATGGCGTCGACTCCAATCCTCAGCAACAGGGAAAGCGTACTACTTCGAGGATTCTGGATGACGGCGGCTCCTTCCTCTTCGATCTATGGCTCCTCCCACGCTGTCTTCGCATAGATCCAGCTTAAAATCAAACCTAGATCTCTTCTTGCGTAAGTCTATTTATTCCTACCTTGACCACTCCTGCTCAGATCTGGACTTCGATTTTGGATGCTTGAAGTTTTGCTAGTGCCGACAAGAGGATCGCTCGATTTGGTTGCTTTAAACTTGTGATTTTTTGTAGACTTGGACTTCAATTTCACCTCTGATTTTATATTGATTTAAATTTGATTTCCATGGTGAATGATTTCTGTTTCTTGTTATTTTTTTCTTATTTCTGGAGTTTGTAATCTTCTTTTTTGTTTTTCTTGTTGTTGTTGCTTCCAATCTTCTCTTGGTTCTTCGTCGCTAATGACGTAAGGACATTCAAAATGTTTCCAGATCTGGTGATTTGGGACCAATTGTTTCATTTGGGGTTTTTTTGTTTTTGTTTTTATTATTATTCTGAAACACTTTTAAGATCGGATATTTCAAAAGTTCGGTCTAGAAACGATTTTTTTAAGACCGGTCGTTCATCCGGTCTTAGTAACATATTTTTAATACCGCCTGGAATGAGACCGATTTCAGATCCGGTCTTACGAAACGTTTTTTGTCCGGTCTTAAAAGGCTTTTTTGTACTAGTGTTAGTCTGTTGGTAGGGGCAAATCTTATCTAATGTTCCATATATTGATAGACCAACATTCCATATTTTGCAATGTGCTTGCAAGTTTCATACTTGGCTTTAAATATGGCATTTGACCTATGCAATAAAAAAAGTAAAGGTAAAATTCAGTATACAATGTTGATTCCCTTTGATTTTCAGCTCACGTCTTCGGGATGTGAGAGGAGATGGGTGGCTTTGCTATGTCATTCTTGCAAGGGACATTGTTGTAATGTTTGTTCTGTTTTATGTTAGATCGGATTGCTGATTCTTGTTTTTTTTTGTTATCTTTTTGCCACAAAAAGTATTTTTCGCCTTAAAAAAAAAATTCACAAACATAAAATCTTGGATCCACCACTGCTTCCAATTATTTAACTATTCATGCCCATCCATAGGCGTGCATAGGTTTTGTTTGTTATATCACTTAATCTTATTAGCCTCATTTACAGTTATAGTTATTAGATTAATTATAAATCCTAACTTCCATGAATTTATAAAAAATTAAAGAGATTAGTTAATTAGTTACATCATCATTTTTCATGAATGTATACTTCCTCGATAAAAAAAAAATACCTTAATATATGTTTTTTTTTTGCTACAAAAAAAGTTTTGGAGGGGTTCGACATCAGTCCCCCACCAAGGCCAAGGCACGGCCCCGGGCTCTATGAGCACTTACTGGGGACTTACGAGATCGCCTACCAAAGGAGTCCCAGCGACGGCAGAGGGGATCGAACCCACAACCCAAGGGCCTAATCCTGGATCCCTTACCATCTATGCCAACTCACATTGGCTACCTTAATATATGTTGATAAGCGTAGTTTAAGAAAATATAGAAGACGAAATAGATTTACGACCAATACAAACTCATATACTAACTTTTATAATTAAGACGGGATATAGTAAGATATGTTTTTATTTACAAGAAATTTGATTTATTCATGTTCCAAGAATGATCCATTTATTTTTTTAATATTCTTTTCAACATAAAAGAGTTAAAAAGGTAAAATACATTTTGAGAAGCACAATGTACGCCATAGAAATATTTATGTGTTTGTTTGAATTAGTATTAGAAGCTGTTTTTCTAGCGTGATTTATGAGATATGAGGTAAGTTTGTGAAAAGGATTTTGCTTCAACTTGCGTAAATGTAATTTTCCAATGCTAACTCAAACAGACACTAAACAACAAAAACATGAATATAATAAATGTTGTATATAATTATTATTTTTTACAATAAAAATGAATACTTTTTGAAAAGATATTAAAAAAGGAGGCGAGGGGGCAGAGTAAGTGTAAATAAAAGACAAATTTAGAGTGTGTGTTATTATATATAGTAGTTTTTTTGCCCAAATTATATATAGTAGTTTGAGTTAAAAAATAGGAAGGCAAAAAGGAAAAGAGTCCCTACATAAAATAACTTTTAGAAAAGGCAGGAGATATTGCATGATGAGGAGCACTAGGCTCCCTGATTTTTTTGGCATGAATCCTTTTTTACTTTATTGTCCAAAAAACATTCAAAATTACTGTGTGCACCAAGTTTTACTCCCACCCACCACCAAAACCCAAACACCCAAAAAGTGAAAAAGAAAGAAAGAAGAGTTGGTGGGACTGGCTCATGCTTGTGGAAACACATGTTGCCATTTAATTTCTTACCTTCTTGTTTTCTTCTCAATATATTCTCTCCTCCCCTAAATTAAAATAAATAAATAAATCAGTTATTCAAATTTAATATTTTATAAAACTATTATTAGATTATACAGATCAAATTTTAACGGTTTAAATTTATTAATTTATGTTTATAATAATTATTACCTCTCGAGTCTTTAATGTCAGACCTATTTATCTAATTTGGGGAGATTAAAGAAGCTGACTAAATTACTTAATTACAAGTGACATATTCTCTCTAAAATATTTATGTGTAAGATTAGCTTATATATCTGTTCATAACCTAGGAAAATTAATTTGAAGAAAAATGATAAATATAATGGATAAAATAGAATAAAAATGTCTTACACTTAGGACTAAAATTAGTCCCAAAATAGCTCTTACATTTAGGATCGGAGAAGTGTTTTATAAAATATTAAATTTAAACCACCCATTTTTTAAGGGAGAATGACATGTAGGTCCCAACCAAGGGAAATAATTCATTTACAAGTTCCATAAGTTGTTAATGGTAACTAATTTACTTGTTAATTCTCCCGGTTCATTTGTTAATTGAGACTTTTCTGATATTATTTTCCTTAATTGAGACTTAAGTAATTCTCCCTTTTAAAAAAAAAATTAAGGGTAGATATGAGGTTTTGGGAGGAAAATGAAAAAGAGAAAAAGGAAAGTATAGTCGCAGGAAAATTGATGAAAGACAGAGAGGCAGACAATAGCATATGAGACTGTACATGGGTGTGAATATTATAAGAATGTTTTGTGGGAATGGTGACAAATAACTTTGGAACATGATACTCGGGTTTGTGGTGTTTGGGTAAAGAGTATTGTGAGTAGATCTCAGCTTTTTTACCTTTTTCATTCTTTCTTTCTTTCTTTGTGGGGTCTTCTTCACTTCAGTCTTCTCCTGTAGCCTTTTCAATATTCTAACTCCAATTAAACTCTCTGCGTGTGTAGACAGACATGGAAATAATAAATTCACACACTAGTGGAGAAAAAGCTCATACGCTTTTACTATTGTAACACTTAGGTTTTGGCTTTTTCTACTCTGCTATGTCACTTGCCATTGTTGGACTTGGAGTCCACCAAGTTCCTTCAAACTTGCCTACAATTTCTGCTATTTGCTTGTCTTTCTTCTGTGCTTTTCAGTCTATTTGCTTGTCTTTCTTCTGTGTTTTCAGTCACGCTTCTTACTGTTTATTCATCAGCTTAAAGGTAAGGAACCTGGTTTTCAGTTTTTTGGATCGAAAAGGAAACTTCGTTGATTAAAGAGAGTTCATCACAAATCAGCCAATGTCATACCTAGCAAGCAGCATGTTAAGGTCATTAAATAGAATATAATTGAGGCAGATTCGAACATTGTTAGGATCAATTAAAAGTAATTATTCTAATAAGTGTTTTCTACGTTCAGGCGGACTAATATTCGAGACAAAGTACAATGGCCAATGCTTATTAATATAATACTACTCTGATCCTATTTAAAAGTCCAGTTTGACCGAAAAAAATGGTCCTATTTATAAGTCCAGTTTCATGTAATAAATGAGATTATGACAATTTTACCCATATTAATTATACCCATAAAGATAGAGAGAGAAGAAACAGTTGAAAATATCCAATCATAAATGAGGGCAAAGTTAAAAATTTACCCACATAATCATTGTGTCAACAACCTCTCATTGGTATGTGAGATTTGGTCAAAATGGACTTATAAATAGGACCAGAGTGGTATAATCTTTTTATTTATAATGGGTGTGTCTCATGGAAATAACGGCTAAGCATTTTGAATGGTAAGCTTATATGGACTTTAATAGCACAGGATTTCTTCTTTTTTTCGTAATACTCCCTCCAATCCTTTACATAAGACCCACTTAGGATTGGACTTTTAAATAAGTATGTTTCTTAAGAGCCCTAAAAGTATTACTTAATTTTCATATAAACAAATCGTATTGTATAGCCAATGTGAGTTGGCATAGATGGTAAGGGATCCAGGATTAGGTAGCGGGTGGGTGGGTTGATCCTCTGCCGTCATTGGGACTCCTTTGGTAAGCGATCTCGTAAGTAAGTCACGATAAGTCTTCATATAGGTAATCTTCTGGCTTTTGCAGTGGGATCGATGTCGAACCCCTCCAAAACTTTTTATTATAAAAAAAAAAAATCGTATTGTATGAGCTGATTTACTTCATTTTAAATATTTTTTATTTACGCTTTATCCAATTTTGAATTATTTTTAATCTAATATCCTTTCACATACATTATCCAACTACAAATATATTATTTTAATAATCTTATTATCCTTTCAGCACTAGCTTTACTCTATAATTGTCAAATACTAGTATTATATTGCTCATTTAAATAATGGGTTAAAGTACAAATTTACCTTGAAAGTTTTTACTAAGGAAAATATTACCCTAAATTATTTTTAAAGTTCAATATCACCCTAAATGTTTCAAAACGTAGCAATATTGCCCTATATTATTAAAAAACAAATGTTGACCGTTAAAAAATTGATGTTAACCATTAACTTTTTAACGAAAAAAGGTATTATTACTTCATTTTAACACTTCCAGGGCAATATTAAACTTAAAAAGACTTTTAATTGCTCTTCAATAAAAACTTTCAGAATAAAATTAGTCTTAATCCTGAAATAATTAAAGTGGCGCCTTCTTTTTTGTGATCACGCCATCCACTTGCTCTTAATTCACCAAAACAAGTGGTCTTTTGGGGTTTCTACCATAGTTCTAATATGTTAAGAGTTCTTTTTTTATTCATCCTATAAACATCCCCAAGCTACATAGGGAAGGCAGGTACAATATGCCAATAATGCAACGTCCAAAGACATGAGTCGCCTTGTCTATGAAAACAAGAAAAAAGTAACAAGAGGATGATCAATTTAAGTAGCGATTAACAAACCCTCGAAAATATCTATGTCCCCCTTAGCTACATAGCCTCATCGAAAAGAATAGGATTACTGACAGTGATGGACCTAAGAATTTTAATAACAGCGGCAAAAATATTAAAATGATCACCATTATGTTAAGATAAAATAAAAATCCTAAAACAACCATCTCTAGAGACAAGGAGTACTGGTTAACATATTTGTAGTTTTGCACACTTGGCCTAGCTTAGAAATTGGCACTGTTTAGTCGACTACATATCGGGTTGTAATCGACTAAACAGGGGAAGAAAGGTGATATGGTTTCACATAGGGGTATTTTGGTTATTAATCAATTAATTAAGAGCAAAAGGGTCAAAAAGCCAAACAGGTCAGATCTGAAAGTTTACATGTAGCTTAAGAGCCTAAGTAAAAACTTAATTCTCATATAAACAAATAGTGTTCTATGAGCTGATTTACTTCATAATTGTTTATGTTTGTTTTGGTTCGTTATAAGGAATATAATGTAGCTTAAGAGCCGTAAAAGTATTACTTAATTTTCATATAAACAAATAGTGTTCTATGAGCTGATTTACTTCATTTTAAATATTTTTTCTTTAAGCTTTATCCAATATTGAATTATTTTTAATCTAATATCCTTTTACATACATTATCCACTTACAAATAATAGATTATTTTAATAATCTTATTATCCTTTCCGCACTAGCTCTACTCCTTAATTGTGAAATGCTAGTATTATATTTCTCATTTAAATAATGGGTTAAGATACAAATTTGTTCTGGAAATTTTCGTTGAGGAACAATGTTATCCTAAAAAAAATTAAAGTTCAATGTCACCCCAGAAGTTTCAAAATGTAGCAATGTTACCTCATACCATTAAAAAACTAATATTGATTGTTAAAAAATTAACGTTAATCGTTAACTTTTTTAAATGAAAAGAGGCATCGTTGTTATTTTAAAACTTTCGGGGTAATATTGAACTTAAAAAAACTTTCAAGTGAACATTACTTTTCAATAAAAACTTTCAGAATAAAATTACTCATTGAACATAAAATAATTAAAGTGGCGCCTTCTCTTAGTATCTTTTTTGTAATCATGCCATCCACTTGCTCTTAATTCACCAAAACAAGTGGGCTTTTGGGGTTTCTACAATAGTTCTAATAGGTTAAGAGTGCTTGTTTTTATTCATCCTATAAATATCCCCAAGCTACATAGGAAAGCCATGAGTCACCTCGCCTATGAAAACACAAGGCAAAAATAAATAAGACAAAGGAAAGAAGCAATAAGAGGTTGATCAATTTAAGTAGCGATTGGCAAAGACAAAGAATTTCTACGTCATCTTTTAGCTACACACTCATCCACAAGAATAGGATTACTGAGTCCTTAGACTCATGGCCAACAAGCAGATTATTGAGTCCTTCAACCGCATGTGCAGCGATATATATTCACGCAGAAATTTAAAAGTGTACAATATTACTTGATTATGGTCTGAAAGATGTTAGTAAAATTAGCAGCATCCTTAGAAACAAAATTGAATAAAAAATAATCCTAATACTGTAACATTTATTACCAAAATTTTAAAAATAACATGCTAAAATAATAACATCAATTGTGGTTCAGCACTGTTGTTTGTTTCTTTAATATATATATATATATATATATTAAAAAAGCAGCTAAAACCCTGAAACGAAAACTAAAAAACACAATTACAAGATTAAAAAAATAAGTAGTACTACTTTTAGTCCTAAATATAAGACAATAAATTATGTCATATATTTAGGATGAGAGGAGTAATAAATAAGTTTGGATTCTAATATATTTTTTTGTTTGATCAAGTATGTTCAAGTCAATTTAAATTTGAGACCAATTCTTTTGTAAGCTTAAAGCCGTGAAGATTTTTGTTTTCTTGTCATTTACCGTCCCAATAAAAAATTGATTGGTGGACCCTATAGGGTGAGTTGATAACAAAACAAGGGCATGAGATCAGAGTCTCTCTCCCAAACAAACAAATGCAATTAATAAAGCCAAAAAAAAAGTACAAGTTCGAATAAGATGCCTCCATTGCCGGTGACAATCGTTTTTTAATCCAATAAAAAAATAGGAGGAGCCATTTAAACATTAATTACATTGATGAATTTGATAAATAAGCAGTAATTACTCTCCAAGTGAATTATATTCTTAATTGAATCATTTTTTAGAAGCGACTTATATTGTGAAGCGAAGAAATACTTTATTAGTTTCTTCAATCCTTTTTATAAGCAATGACTACTTAAATTATGTAAAAGAAATATTGATTAAAATTAGTTAAAAATGTAAAAGATGTAACAATTTTTTTTTTTTTTTTACCAAATATGCTCTTGTTTTTTAAGATCATAAGGAGAAAGAATGAGTGGTAAAAGAAACAAGAGAGAATGAATAGGCAAAAGAGGTGAGAGAGACATGTGATTAATTGGAGGAAAAAGGGGAAAAGTGCATTAAATAAAGTCAAATTATTATTTAAATATACAATGAATATGACTATATGAGATAATGTTGCTTATAAATAAGACTAGATGTGTAGTTGATTTAGCTCCTATATACTCCCTCGAGTCTTTTTTATAAGAGCCGAATCGAATTAAGTGATTTAAAAAAATAGTTAAAATTAGTTTTAAAAAATATAAATACGAAAGAAGTGAACTATTTTTTGTTTTTGTTTTTTCAAATATGCCTGATTATAAAGGGGAAAGTAAAAGTGATAAAGAGAGCAATGATGAGAAACAATATAAAAGAAAATAGAGTATGAAAAAAGATGAGGAGAGATGATAACTTTAATTAGGGGCAAAATTGGTAAAAATATAATAAATATTCAGATAATTCCAAGTAGGATTTTATAAAAAGTTTAATACAATTCAAATTTCAAGCCTTAAAAAAGATCAGACAAAGTATAAAAATTACAAGTAAGGTGCCTACTTATTAATTTGGATTTTTCATATTCCCCTGATCCCAGATAAATAATTATACTAAATTGGATCATATTCTATTATTCTTAATCTCAAACGTTAGACCCAGTTACATTTAGGATCAAATGAGCATGAGATATTCTAAGATTATTTTTCAAAAGTGGTCAAAAAATTTGTTATTTTGTAAAGTTGAGGGTCTTTTTGAATAATATAAATTAATATTTTCTAAATACAATGAATGTGTCTCCAATGGAAAAGATGCCAAACATTCTGAAAGGTGGGCTTATTTGAATTTTTAATTTGCTTTTTTTTATAAGAAAATTTTAGGAAAGTGGTTGGATTTACCCACGATCTAAGGGCAGGGCGAGCCGTCTATTACCCTCAGACGTTAACCTAGGCATCTAGGGGATAGAATGCCTCCCCGAACTCCTTGACCGACTCCAAGATCAAACCTCCTCCTTTTAGTGAGAGTGTCCAACCCTTTGCCAGTTGAGCGCAAGGACCAAGGGTATTTTTTAATTAAACTTGGTTAGATTAACTAATTTATTCTTTCACACTAATGGGTCGTAATACAGCAGCTCTACCTGCCCCCGGCCCATTTTGTCTTCTAATTTGGCCCACATTTCTTATTTGGGCGGTTCATATGAATTATATTGGACTAGTTTAAATTTTATTTATTTTTGTATTTTTCATATACCAGAATGTTGTTTATTCTACTCCCTCCTGGCCCTAATTATAAGCATATTTAACCAATTTTAGTATAATTTTATATCATAAATATTAATATTAATATTTTTATATTAGCATTATTTAATTTGAGGTAAACAATTAGTAAAATCTAACTAAAAAATCAGACAATATGATTCACTTTTCATTGGGAAGGTTTATATGAGATAGAGGCTTCGTTTGTTATGTTTTCGTTTGAATCGATTGACACGATTCAAGATTAAGTGGTCTCTTTCCTGGTTTATAGAATCCCATGAATGTGGATTCGTATCTCACGATTCAATTCAAAAATAGGTGGAAAAGATACTGATGTATCTTATTTATGCATGTATATATCTTACGATTCTAAGAGCGATACAAGCTGAAATTATAGGAATCGCGTGATTCTTGTAATTCTAGGTGAACTAGGTTGCGCATTGAGTCAGATTTGACACGACCTGACTTTAGAAAACCTCATTTTTCATTTTCTTTTTCTGATTTTGTTCATGTTTATTTAAGAATTTCTCTTTACTTCTCTAATTATCACTTATTCCAATCAAAATCTTTTTTTTTTTTTTAAAAAAAATGTTATTTGCCTTTAAAATGCTAATATGTACTAACCTTTTATGTTTCTGATGTCAAAGTTACATCAATACATTTTTAAAAATGATCATGAATCTTATAATTCACGATATGTTTTCATTTATGATTCTGAAAATAGGCTTTCTGATTCACGGTTCGTATCTTGATTTGATAACTTTGACTCTCTTTTGTTTTGTCATTGAAGAATCAGTGGTCTAACTATAGTTAAATTGGAATAAGCTCAATCATGATTAGAATAATATAATATAATTTAAAATATGCAATAATAATATAATATTCATTTATATATAACACTGAAAAGGGTACAAGCTCCGTTTCTAAATATATGAGCTAAAAAGATCATTTTAATTCTTTGGTCTTAAGCATAAGACCAAAAATCACCTTTTCTTCTAATTTTTTTTTTTTTTCAAAGTATACCTATTGATGGCATATATGAAGAAGATTTTTATTAATGAGTATTGTTCACATGATTAAGAAGATTATTATAGGAAAACAACACACATTTTTTGCAAAATAACAAACTTAACTAGTCTCTCTATGATTTTCAAACTAGTTATCTAGTTTATATATTAAACGTCAAGGGGAGTGATATTTAAATAAAAGACATTAATTAATTCAGAAATAAGTGGAACATTCATATATAAATATCACAAAATCCAATAAAACATAACGGAGCACAAATTTGACATAGCCTATAATTTTATATGGGAATTGGGGTTCACGTGGAAATTGACGTGGTCAACTTGTCATGAATTTTAATTTGACATGCATGCTGTGCTGTGTTAGGATCCAATTTCCCTGCTTGGCTCCATTTTTTTTTTTTTTTTTAAAAAAAAATTGAAGTTATTTTTTAAGTACCAGTAAGTAACTTAAAATATATTATTAGCACCATTTAGTATCCTGAAATATTTTTTCAAGACGCTAAAATAGTTTCTTAAGATCATGAAGTATTTTTGAGTAGCTGTCAGTACCCTGAAATATCTTTTTAATGACAGCTACTTAAAAATACTTTATGATCTTAAGAAATTATTTTGGATCTTGAAAAAATATTTCAGACTTGAAAAAGACTTAAAAAAGATACTCAAGATCTTGACAAGATCTTGAAAAAAGCGATCAGATATCTTGAGATATCTTTTTAGTATCAATCGGTATCCTAAAATACTTTTTAAGGATTTTAAAAAAATATTTCAGGATATGGAATGATATTAAAAAGGTACTTCAGAATGTTGACTGGTACTTAAAAAATAACTTCAAAAATTTAAAAATAAAACTATAAAAAAATAAAACAAAAATATGGACGGTCCAGATCTCCTTGACGCTCATCCCAACGAGTGCCCCCGCTCAGCATTTGGCCGAGCAGGGAAACTGGATCCGCTCTGTTACGTGTTTAAATGTGACACCTTGAACCCCACGCAAAGCCGCCTTAATTAGGCACCAGGCCAGCCCCTTCACTTCAGCGTTTCGGTCAAACGTTTTTTACGTGCAATAAATATAAACACCTTTTCTTTTCTTTTTTTGACAACCAATAAATGTCACTTTGACTGCATCTTATTTTTCTCCAAACACTTTGGATGGACGACTTTTCTAAGATATTAGTATTATGATTTATGATCAAAACCTTGACCCGTAAATTCAATTACTATAAAGTTAATATTGATATTTTCTTCCCGTTTATCGAACCCCTTCATGATATGTCATATATACCCCTATTCTTCTGGTAATCATATGGAAAATCATAGCTTTTCTGTTTACAAGGAAAAAAAAAAGTAAGCTAGCATTAATAACTAGTCATGAAAAGTATGTAGACAACTCCTCTTGTACAATTTTTGGCCATATTTACAGGGTAAAGAGAGAAACTTTTTTGTTTATACTTACAATTTTACTCTTAATTTATTATATATTGACCTTATTTTTATATAGTATAATATATATTAAATAAGAATAAAGTTGAAAAGTTGTTAAATTTTAAAACATGATTATGCAATTAAATTAAGGTTTTTCTTGATTTATGTGAAACATGCTAAAAATATCTTATAAAGAAGACTAGAGGAATATTAAACAATGATTATTGATGGGAAATTTCCTAGCTTCATTCCTTTACCCATTGCCTTACGTGTGAATATTCTCTGTTGATTGAAAAAGAAAGAGAAAATTCATGTTAGGGCCATATTAGCAAAAAAATATATTTTTTTTTAAAAAAAGTCCAAGAAAAAGTCACATGTCAAAAAAAATCACATGACTTTTCCGGTATTATTTCATAAAATGTTAGTTGTTAATGAAGATTTGATATAGTTGTTACTAGAATCTTGATTTAGTTGTTAATAAGACTGATTTAGTTGTTAGGATATTGTTGTTAATGGTTGATTTAGTTGTTAACGGATATTGATTTAATTGTTAATGAGACTGATTTAGTTGTTAACGTTTTATGAAATAATACCAGAAAATGCCCTAGGACCTTTTTTGACATGTGATTTTTTTTTTTTTTGAGTTTTTTTTTGTTAATATAGGCCCTGATATGGATTTTCCCAAAAAGAAAAGACGAATAATCTGTGGAATCGTCAACGGTCAACTACGTCTCCTAGCCGTAACCGTTTTATAGGTGCGCGCCAATTCAAAGAGATGGTTCTTTGAAATAGCCCTGCATCTTCAATCTCATTTCTTAGCCACAAGCCTTCACATCTTCAATAATTCAAGCTCTGAGCTGGAAGCAGTCGCCAATGGCTCCGTCCAACGAACCTCGCCACTCTCTCGTCCCTGAATTCCTTTACTCTTCACCGTCATCATCGAAGAGCCTCTTCCATCTAAGTACGTTGATGAACAAGAATCATGGCTTGTCAACAACGACGTCCTCCTCCTCCGTTGCGCCGGGAGGGAGCTTTATGATCCCATCGCCCAACGAGAAGATCGAGTTGTTTTCTCCGAAGTACTACGCCGCAGGTGGAATCGGAGGGGCCTTGTGTACTGGTCCTACTCACATGGCCGTCACTCCTTTGGATGTCGTCAAGTGTAACATGCAGGTATATATCCTCTGCTTCTACCTTATATCCAATTTATGAAATGCCCGTACGATTTAAGAACCACCCCATCTTCAATCTAAACATTATTATATGTAATACGTAATCTAGCGGAGTCTGTTGTATTTTACTTGTACTTAGTATAAAACTTTTTAGATATTGAGGAAGCTAAATAAGTTAGTTAAATATAGCAAGTGTATCATTTGATTATACAAGTCATATGTTAATTGCATCTTTTGATAACCCTTAGCTTGTTATTTTTAGATCGATGCAGCAAAGTATAGGAGCACAACGTCAGGATTTGGAGTGATTGTGAGGGAGCAGGGAGTGAAGGGTCTTTTTAGGGGCTGGGCACCGACTTTGGTTGGTTACAGTGCTCAGGGAGCTTGCAAGTATGGATTCTATGAGTTCTTCAAGAAGTATTACTCAGACATTGCTGGGCCTGAGTATGCAGCCAAGTACAAAACATTGATATACCTTGCTGGTTCTGCTTCAGCAGAGGTTATTGCCGATGCTGCCCTTTGCCCCATGGAAGCTGTCAAAGTTCGTGTACAAACTCAGCCTGGCTTTGCTCGTGGCTTAGCTGATGGCCTCCCCAAGATTGTTAGAGCTGAAGGTGTTCTTGGGTATGAGGATGATTTATCATCTCATTTGCTTCTATATCACTAATTACCATTTCTTAAGGCATTTCAATCTCAAGTTTGATCCAATTTTTAATGTATTGTAGGTTGTACAGGGGACTTGTTCCTCTATGGGGGCGTCAGATTCCATGTAAGTTGGCTTTCTTCCATCTTGTTAAGCTATATGGCTATTATGCGAAACCAGTTTTAGTGCTCATTGCAATGATGAGCACCAAGAGCTTATCACCACCACAGACTGTTTAGATACCCCATCAAGAATCCCACATTACTCATGGCGGAATTTAGAATCTCATGCTACCAACTCTCTATCATGCTCTTATCTTTTTACCCCTTAGTGTTTGGACTCAAGCTTTTCATTGATTATGAATGATTTTCAGATACGATGATGAAATTTGCTTCATTTGAGACCATTGTGGAGATGGCGTACAAACATATAATACCTACTCCTAAAGAGCAGTGTAGCAGTGGTGTGCAGCTTGGAGTGAGTTTTGCAGGAGGATATGTGGCTGGCATATTCTGTGCACTTATCTCTCATCCTGCTGATAACCTTGTTTCTTTTCTCAACAATGCTAAGGGAGCTACTGTTGGTGATGTAAGCCAAGCCCGAAATTTATCTATCTAAAATTTGATTGGTTGGAGAGTTTATAGATAAAAAGAAAAAACAGAGCAGTGTTCACCTACATTGTTTATAATGCTGTGACTGAGAACTTTGATTGGTGCATTTTGCAGGCTGTGAAGAATTTGGGGCTGTGGGGTCTTTTCACTCGAGGCCTTCCTCTTCGTATAGTTATGATTGGAACCCTAACAGGAGCCCAATGGGGAATCTATGATTCTTTCAAAGTGTTTGTGGGACTGTAAGTATATAGCTCCTACCTCCTCTACCCTCAAATGTGGACTCTATCAATTCCTTTTTATAATAATATCGATTTCATAAGCTTATAAATATTACTCCTATTCAATACTTGTTTTATTATTTTATTTTATTTTAATTCTGTCAAGTCAATAATTATGTGCTGTAGAGTTTTTTTTTTTATGGGATTTTATCCATCTGATAATATGAATTTGCTGATTGTTCTTTCAGGCCTACTTCTGGTGGAGCTCCCACTCCTGCTGCCACAGTGGCTGCTAATGCATGAATCTAATGCAATTTATGATGCAATTTACATTAGAAACTATATCTTATATTTAGGAATGGAGGAGTATTTGTTATTACAAATATAGGAAATTTTGAGTGGACAGTGAATGAGTAATTTAGCCTGTCATTCTTTTAAATAAAAAAACTCCTCTAGTCCTAAATTTATGATTTAATTTATAGTGCAATTTGCATTATAAACTAGATCCTATTTTTAGAGTATGAGGTAGTAATGTTTATATTTTTTTGTATTACCTTTTTCTCTTTTGATGAATTCATTTGGAAATTTATTTAAACTAGGCATGGTTTTTTCATAAATGCACAATGTTGAATGACCCTCACTTGTTATTTATTACTGCTACCCTCTTATACGAGGTCTAGTTGGATATTTAGATTTGATAATAAATATAAGAATTCAATCCACTTTATATATCTATATATAATTTTTTCTAGACTATCATGAATGAAGAACATGTTATCAATTAACTAATTCGAGTAAAAAATGATGTAAGAGGATATTAGAGGAAAACAAGCTCACATTTTTAACAATTAACTAATTTAACCTTTTTGATTTTTTTGGTAATAGGAAGACTACTTTAGATTTGTCATTCTTACCACTCAAAATTGAATATTGAAGGGTAGATTAAAAAAAAGTTTTATTTTTAAAATACTTTCTCACAACAAGTCCAGACAAAACTTCTTTACATATTTAGCTTAAATATGGTAAAGTACAATCTTCAAAAGTAATCTATTATATTGATATGCCCTCTACGGGCGTAGGTAATAAGTAGTAATAGCATATCTTTAAGCATCCCCTTGTATTTTTCAGGGAACAAAAAACCTTGAAACCTATCCTAATTTTGGTGAGGACGGAAATCCAACTCAACCGTACTTTTATTATCTTTTTTCGAAAGTACACTTTACAATAACATGCATGAATGCATTACAGGACATAAAATAGAAATTGATGTTAATGTAAGTACATCAAAAACACATTAATGAATGCGTTACTGTTCACAGACAAAAAACACTCTAGCTAACGTTGATTCAACCACATCGCATATGGCAGGGTAGTGTGCCCTGGCCTCATCACTGGTTGCGTGATCAAAGGTAAAATCACTTAAAACGCCAGAATGAGACCACAAGATGGTAATTTCTGCAGGAATCCAACAGCTCTTCAATGGTAAAATCAAACCTTTCCCCATAGCTCCATTCCAGATTGATCTGATTTGCTTGATAGAATCGCATCCTGCATCATTCTTACAAAAAAATTTGTAAGAAAAATTCAAACTAGCCTTGAATACTCGTATTCATTTATGATTGTTCTTGCACGAAGCGTAATGGGTATACAGTATCAAATACAATCCTTGCAAAAACATGCCGTATTTCCCGCAGGTCGCCGGCAGCTAAGGACTCGTAATTAATTTTTCTCCCACGCTTTGATACAAATTTCCTTGCAGCATCACTTACTGTCACACAATCAAAGATGTTGCGAGCTTTTAGGTAAACTCCTAATGGGATGAAAACCTGAGAAATTTACACAAACCAAGAGTGATTCAAAACGCGTTTATCATAATATTAACAGGGAAAGCCCTGACTAATTAGCTTGCTGTAATTAAATATCCAGTTGATAAGGAAATTTGTAGTAATTACCATACCAACATCATCAAACAAAAAATTACCACATGAATTGATACTCAAAGCATTTACCACAAAATTCGTACCAGCCAAGTTCACTTCCATTGGTTCTTGCTCTTTTAAAAATACCATTACTATTAATTGAATTCTCTACATCAACTCGTGCATCAACTGAACTGGCATGCCTAGAGTGACTTTCTTTTTTCTTTTTTGGTATACAGAGTGACTTTCTTTGTCCCCAAGTCAAATATGCAGAAGAGTCATGCTCTTTCGCAAGTCAAATATGCAGAAGAGTCATGCTCTTTCGCAGGCCCCACGTCATCTGAATGAATAAAAATCAAGATGTTGCATTCTCTCCTATATACTGGTTATTGTGTATGTTGGCAGGAGCAGGTTATGAATTCATTTCAGTAATGAAATGTCAAGTAGGTCCAGGTCCTAAAATATTCTAGTGCATTCCATCTACTTGATAGCATTGTCCGGTAGCAGTTGTTTATATATTTAAGAAGGGAAAAGGTACTCACCAGATCTGAATATGGGGCTTGAGGAAAGTCAGCCATAGCCTGAGACACGAATCGCTCATCTGTCATCTGCAACAAAGAACCTTTAACAGAATCTGCAAGATCCATAATTTCATCTGCCAATTCCTCATCATCCAGATTTAAAGGATCTAACAATTCAGGAAACCTTGCATCATGTGATTTATTGATCCTCCTTGCTATGCTTATAGCTTCTGACAAATCTCCACCGTTATGGACCACAAGGCTAAATGCAGCAACCACTGCGGCATTTCTCGGTCTATCGCTCAGTGCTTTATGTAAAGCTAGAATACAGACCCTGAAAATGATGTATCTTGCTCATTGGACCCAACTTACATAACAATCCCATGGGACCCAGAGATCAAAATAGAAGCAAAATAATGTCCAGAAACTATTTCCTATCACAGAACCAGGAAGGGAGAAAGGCCTTATAAATTTAATTTATGACTTCAAACATATGCTGTCCTATAGAACGATGATATTTGACTGCACTTATGATGCAAACAAATGATAAATTTAGTCTCAATTTCTTCTGGAAAATTAGACACTTTACAAAGCATAGAGCTAGCAAAGTAAAACAACAAAAGGCTTTGCTGAAGGCATATATCTTACCATAAGCTACTATGACAAGGACGATCAGGCGCCAAGAGTGTATCCAAATTGGACAGGAAGCACTGCAGATAAAATTTGAAGAAATATAATTAAAAATTATGAAATTATATTCTATGCTAGTTAAATTAACACCCAACAACTCAAAAAATATCATCATACTAAAATATATTAGAAGCCATGCCCAAATTAAAAAAAACATCCCCATGCATCCTACCACAAGGCTGAGTGGCTGACAAATATTTGTATATATATGGAACTTGAGGAATTGGTGTGAGTGTGAATGGAAAGGAGGGCAGATTGGCTAATTTGGAGAAAAGTTTACTGTGAGGAGCATTCTGGCCTCTTGAATGCTAGAGTCACTGATTGTTGCATGGAATAGGGATTTGGGTTTTGGTTGGAAAGTATCTGACTAGTGAAACTGATCAGTGCATTTTGTTCTTTATCAATATCAAAACCAGTATTTTCCCTGTCTTTTGTTGCTGTTGTTATTGGTACAGTATCTGGGAAAAGATTTGCAGGATCCTAACAAGCTCTGACAGTAAAAGTGTTATAGTATTTAGGTGAAAGTGAGAGAAAGAGAGGATTAGAGAGAAGAACAGAAAGTTCAGAAAGAGATGAGGAATTCAGGATAATTCCTTGTATTCACACTCTTTAGAGTCAGAAGATAGTGAGCTATTTATAATGTCATAATGGGAAGGTTAAATGAGAATGAGAATGTAAAGAGAACTCTGGAAACAAAAGGAAAATAGATTTACTCTCATCTAAAGAGGAAGTAAGGATCTCACTAACTCTTTAAGAATAGCCTCTCTGAGATAGAGCGTAGGCAAGAATCTCGCTTCTTCTCTAAATCAGCCCACATCCTTAATAGTAGATGAGTCAGAATCTGTAACTCATCGGACTATTAAAGTCCAAGGAGAATCTCCCGTACCAATTACTCTATGAATATTCGACACTTTATTGATGAGGCACTAGACCTATTTATAATGATTTACAAAGGGTAGACTCTATTCAAAATATAAATACGAAATATGAAAATATATCTAAATCTAAGATTTAGATAACTAATAATCATAAATTTTAACAACTAAATCTTAACTAATAAGATATTCATCTTATTTCCTAATTCCTAAAGATAATAATAAAAGATAATATCTAATAAGATATTCCTCTTATTTCCTAATAATAATAGAAGACAATAAAAACAAACTCAATTAATTAAATATTAATTCTTAAAATCTCTAACTTTCCGCAACTTCCATTATCTTCCGCTAATCCGGTACTCTATCACATAACCTCACTAAACCTGTCTCCACCGCCTAACATTGTAACGGTCATTTGAGGACCCACTAACTAACTAACATTCAAATACCTATTCTGCATATAGGTCCTTATTCCTACTTTACACATAGGTCCCTATTTACATTCTGCTATATTCCATAACAAAAAGTAGGAAAGACTGTCTAATTACGCTGATTCTTGTTAGACTGGGATTCTTAAATTGCTAATTACTCGTAGTAAACACAGATAATTATTTACCAATCCTTAGGAAATGGAACCAAGGGTCTCATCATATTGCATATGACAGTTCATATCAGCAGCATATTCCAGAATGCAAAAGGCGGAAGACATGCATTTTATGAATTTCCAACCTTCAATTTTTTACACTCAATGCACAACTTGGAGGAAATATGCCAACAACTTTTTTTTTTTTTTTTTTTTGGTGGTGGTTGGGGGGCGGGGGGTTGTTCAGGCTAATAGTCTATAAGTTTAAACTTCAAAGAGGCATACCAAAAGCATATTTGTTCCCCTGCCCCGTCTACGAAATCGGTGGTGAACAAAATAAGCAGCCTGCAATGAGAAACTAAATTAAACAAACAGACTAAGACACATAAAATTAAAAATGAAGCATATCAAGAAGTGATCTACCTGAAAGGGAAGAAGAATATCGAGAAGTCCAAATTTCCACAGTAACCTTAAAGAAGCTTCAGCAGAACCATAAGCTAACATATAATTTATTTCCATCAAAAGCCTACCCTAAACAATGTAAAATATGAACAACTCAGGCAAATTATTCACACGCAAGGCAATAATAAGGGAGAAAAGTACTTTATATACCTTATCAAGTCTTAAAACTGAGTAGGAAAGATTTTTTACAAAATGAGCTGTTTCCTTGGAGAGGCCAAAGCCTAAGCGGGCCGCAATTCTAATTCCTCGTAGAATGCGAGCTGCAGAAAATGCAGTTAGACATTCCTGGTAAATAGGGCAGTTCTTATGCAAAATAGGGAGAAGTGAAGTGAACTATAATTTTTATAACATCATCAACTGATCAAAAACTCACCACAATCCTCCTGAAAAGAAGTGCTCGCAGGAATTACAGTTCGCACCTATTCATACAGAAATATATTTTAGGAAGTTCCAGATAGACAAGAAGCAAAAATATAAGAAAACATAGCTGATAAGAGATACATGCACACTTTAGCTTTTTTAATATCTTCCATTCCTCCCAGATAATCATATACAATTCTGTCGAAAGGATCAAACATCAACCTGGAAGAGCATAAAATTAATTGCCAGTATAAGCAGCAGCACAAACTATAAATAGAAAATTCTAAATACAGATCACAAAGTAGACAATTGCAGTGCAAAAGAAATTAGATTTTCTATTGTTAAAATGCAAGCACTGAATACAGACCCATTAATTGTAAAATCTCGCTGCAAGCAATTTCTCCATCGAAGATAGTCCTTCTTATCACAACCAGAGGGGCCTTTAATGTCATGATAGGCATCCACACCCAACTTACGTCTAGCGGTATTAAAACTTGAAACCTAATAAAAAGGGATAATGAAATTATCATAATCATCAAAAACAGAGATGGAATTACAATTGATATATAATTGCTAGAAAAAGCCCTCCTTAATAGGATAAATTCAAGCAATCACACTAATTGTTCAATCCAAAGTAAAAATTTAAAAATAACACAAATGCTGACCTCAACAATGGTACCATCCACATGAACGTGGCATATAGGGAACCGTTTGCCAATTATCTCACACCATGAAAATGTTCTCACCACCTACAAATTGAATCAAGATTCACCAAGAAAGAGATATTAAGACCCAGAAACATCAAGCAGTTTGAACTTTCAAATGAAATAGCACAAATTAACTCCTGTGCCCGGTCTATTTTACAAACAACATAAGCCAAAATAAACATTAGTGCTCATAGTTCTGACTACCCTTAGTTCAACTTAGCTATTCGTCCAAAGGGTCTCCCAATAAACTTTGATGTTGATAATGAATTTGAAGACAACAAGAAAATAGGAGATGAAGGCAACCTCTCTGAGCTCAGCTGAAGTTATGATATCAAAGTCCTTTGGTGTCCGCTTTAGAATAAGATCCCGCACACAGCCTCCTACTAGGTATACATCATATCCTACAATCAGAAGAAACAGGGGTTCATAGACTTTACAGTGGCAAAGCATTCACAATAAAAAAAAAATAAAACATTATTAGCCAAAATAATTGTGGAATTTTAATCACATAATAATGCTAACATAAGTATTGACACTTAATCAGTAGACCATCTTTCATCTCAATAAAATCAAAACATTTACCTTAATTTACTACAGTTTTATACTTCAATTAACATTTGAGGATCACCACTAAAGCATTGCTGATCTACACCTAGAAGTTCGTCCCTCATGAGCATAGAACCTAAGACTTATATCACAATGTAAGAGATGAATTTGACCCAGGCAATTATCAGTTACAATGGCCATTAATATGCATTGGTGACCTGACTGAGGAAATAATTTAGGCAAGAAGGTAGTTAGATGTCTAGTTCTCATTACAGTAACGGTATGTTTTGGCCAGACATTGGAAAATAGAGTTATCTATGGTAGAAGTACAAGAAACTCTTCCTAATATCTAGAACAATGAGAAAGAGATTATTAACCAAAAAACAGAATGAATGAGTGAGAAACAGTACGTACCCTTTTTCTTCAGCCTATTGAGAACCTTTTTTGTAGGGTTTGCGATCATTGAAGTATTTATTCCAAGCTCTTTGGAATCCAATTTCTTCCACTTTGGGCCCTTCTTATTTCCTTCATCAATTCAATACAACCAAGAGAAATGATTCAGCAATCACTATTAGTATTATCAAAGTCAACAAAACCACACAAAATTTCAATACGCCATTTGGAAAAGAAAAAAAATCGTTCACCAACAATTCAGTCCACCACTTGCCTTCTTCAAGAACCGAGACATTTTCTTCTTCTTTTTTCACTACCTCTGCCTCGACGGAAGCGGCATATCTCGGCACAACCTTGAAAAGAAAAGAATAAACAGGTGAGAGAGTGAATGTGAGAAGAAAGAAGTATTCAAAAGACACAAAAGCGCGCACATATACCTTGCGAATGCATTGAAATGGAGAGGGACGAAGTTGCATATTGGGTTTGCACACAAATTTTAAGCCAGCAATCGCCATGGACACGACCAAGGTCGGACATGCGTGGATAAGCTTAGCAAACAAAGAGGCCTTCCACACATCGTAAGGTAGCAGCTGAAGGTTTAGGGTTTAAGCATAAATTTGAATATTAAGATTTTGCCGAAAACTTTAGCAACAAAATGTGCGTAAATATTCACCAAAAAGCCACACACAAAAATCGTGTATGGATAAAAGTTCTGTTTTCCTCTCTTGACATTTATGGATTTTGCAGTTTTCACCGGAATAGTTGAGAAGGGGAAAACTAACACTTTGGCCCTCGTAGTTTCTGAAACTTTAAAATCAGTCCCTATATTCACGATTATTTTATGCTTAACACCTAATTGAACGAATGAGTTTGCATATTACTCGTACTACTTTTGATATTAGATTCTGTTTACTTTGTTCCCATCATTTTCCATTCATATCAACTGATAGAGTGGTGGGAGATGGCTGGGCAACCAAAATACACACTTACATCTACATGCAACACAGGTTGCCTGAAATACTAAGGCTCCGTTTGGATCACTGAAAATCAAGTGGAAAAAGAAAATGTAGATTTTCAACTAGCGGCGGCCGTTTGGTTCGACTTTTTCGGATGAAAATATTTTCCAGCGGGCGTCCATTCTCCCGAGTTTAAATGAAAATAGGTTCCCACAAAAAATGGTGGGAACCCATTTTCCGGCGGTTAAGAAAATGGCGAAAGTCGACTTTGCCCTTTCTCGCACCATGGCCCTTCCTGACGATGTTCCCTGATCTGCATCATTTTGTTCAAAGGAAATCAAAGGATGATTTAGAGAGAGAATTAAATTGGTCACCCCCAACATTTATTTACAGAGGCGATAGCAATTTATTCGACAACCCATGGCGGTGATAGCAGTTATGCATCCCCCTTTGATGCACGACGCACAATGCCTCTCTCAAGCTTCTCCCTTCCAGTAACCAATGAGCATCAATACCTCCTCCAATTCAAAGATTGAATTTTGTTTTCAAAGCAATTTCTTGTTTTGTGCCGCTTCCTTAAAAAATCTAAGGATGCAGTTTCATTCTCCAAAAATTGGTAGGCATAACCAAGCTTTCTTCAGAAACTGGTAGGCATTCTCGAGAATTCCACCAATTCTCGAGAATGCCTCACCAATTCTTGATTCTCAAGAATTGGTGGGCATTCTCGAGAATGCCCATCAATTCTTAAGAATTCTCTAGAATTGGTGAAGCATTTTCGAGAATTGGTCAGGTATTCTCGAGTATCTACTGTGCATGTGTGGTATAAAAAAATATTCTAGCTCTGTAAGGATAAAATGATATTTTGCCTCATTTTCCTACCTTATTTTCTTCTAACCAAACAAAAATTTTCTTATCAATTCATTTTCTTTTCCAGTGCCAAACAAACATATCAAGGCAAAATATTTTCTATTTCATTTCATTCTTTTCATTTCTATTCCCACCTTTTCTTTGATCGGCCTAAGGTCTAATTTGTCTTAAGATTGGTATAATTGATCGTTGGATATGTTTTTGTAAAAGAAATTTGGTTAGATAGAGTCATTTTAGCTTTTGTAAAAGTCTCTTCCTCCTCCTTTCTCTTTCCATGGAGAGAGGAAAGAAGCCAAACAAAGTGGCTTTAATTTAAAAGTCCGAAAGCTGGCTTAAGGAAGTTAGTCTGAGCCTCTTCCACCATGATCTCAAACAGATTTTTAGGCTGGTGTGGATTGACATTAACAAAAATAACTTTTTATCTTACAAACTAAAGTTGAATTAGATATCAATTATTATAATGTGATTTAAATTGAGATAAACTTTTATTAAAAAAAATTAGTTTAACATAAACTTATTTTAACGATATATTAAAATGTTAGTTTCAAAATATTTAAATATAAAAAATAAAAACTCAGTATTTAGAAAAAATTACTTCAACTTTAAAATGGTATTTGAACAACAAGCAGAATGCCCTCAAAGCCATGATAATTGGCATAATTTTTTCATCAAACTTAGATGTGAAGTGTTTTCCATGCCAAGAATTCAATTATTTTTTCAATTGATTAGATTAAGGGTTTCCTCTTCGAGGCTTATAGAGCAAAGAGTCATCACATTTCCTAACAAATGTGTTTCTTGGGATCTAAACTTGTGTTCTCCTCCTTACGAAAATGAGGCAGCTGACCACCCAACCAATAGCTTGCTAGTATTTTTTTTTTTGTTACACATAGAAGTCAGTTTGTTGATATAATATATACTCTATTCGAACTTGTATTCCTTTCAACATGGGGATGAGACCCCTTACCACCTCAACCAACAGCTTGCTGATAATTTTTTTTGTTACAACTAGAAGTCAGTTTGTTGGTATAATCTATACTCTATTTAATCATTAATATAAAACATATTTATCTAATTTGATTATATTAGAGAAATTAGTTGGATTAGTGAATATGACATGTTGGTTAAAAATGGGATTGAGAGATGGCAAAAGAAAAAAGGAAAGTGGGATGGAGAATATGATAAAGCAAATATCTTAGCAGTTTAATATTTACTATTATTAGGTTATTTTATTTATCATTATTTTATTATTTAAGACTTGTATTTGAATTATTTATTTATTATTATTAATATGAGTAGTTTTAGTTTTACGTAGACTTTGGATATTGGACTCATTATCAAATTACAATTATCGTTTTGAAATTTGGATTGATTATTAAATTGCAATTATTTATTCTTCTCTCGCCTTTTTTCTCTTTTGCTTCTGTTACCTCTCTTCTGTCATTCCTTTCTCCTCTTCCCTCTTTTTATCTCCTTCATCTCTGAAAGTGAAGGAAATCACCAAGAGGGGGGGTGAATTGGGGATTTTAAAAATTCTTTTCAGATCACCCACACAACAGATGCTTAACCAAGGTAAATGGAGTTAGAGAGGAAGAGCTTGACACAAAAGATTTATCTTGGTTCGGTCTTAACTCTTGACCTACGTCCAGGTCCCGGACTCTCGGGTTTTTCTACTATCACTCAAATCGGATACACACTCGTACTCGAAAGTTATCCTCTCTCTAGGATACACTCCCCCTTACAAGTTGTAATCGATAACCCGACCTCAAAGTCCCACAACTTTGAGATTCTTACAAAGAATGATTTACGAAATGAACTCTCTCAAAGAGTGAATAAATATAAGCACTTGAAGCACAATGTATCAAAGATACAAATGAGAAATATAAGCGTGAAAGAGGCGATGTTCTTGTGTGAGTTTTACGTGTATGTCTTCTCGCTTTCGAGACTTCAAATCCTCATGTATTTATACGGGTTTGAAGCTTGTGAACGTTGTAGATCCGTTGAGACTTGATCGATTCGAAAATATAGCTGTTGTGAGTGTGTCTCCATGAATCTAGTTTGTTGTGAACAAATCTGTTTGAATATGGTTGTTGCGATTTGAATATTTGAAATTTGGCTCCTCATGAATGTGTTCCCATCTTTGTTATGTTTAGTGGAGGCGGTTGTATAATGTTGTCCGGTTTGTTTGGAGGCTAGCTTTCTTTCTTGGAGAATGGTTGTGTTGCTATCCAGGTTGTAACCCATTGCTTTTGGAGAAGAAGATATAATATAATATTGCAAGTTGTCAAGTTGTTTGTCTTAAAGTCTTCTTTAAAACAAACCTAGATCTTTGTAATCTCATAAGCAACCGGTTAAATCTGGTTAGGAAATATTGATATGAATCATATAAATCATATACAACCAATTCGCAGAATCAAGTTAAAGCATAAATCAAACCGAACAAAATACACCCGGATGCGTTCATACGTTTACGAAGTTCAAGCTCGAGTTTACCTATGTAAGCTCGAGTTTGCTCTTCATTTAAAACTTGAGTTTTGCCTCACGGAAGCCTCAAGCTCGAGCTTGTAAGTGTGTAAGCTCGAGTTTAGCATTTGTCGGGGAAAGATGTTTGAAATCATTTTGAGAGCCAAAATGGAAAACGCAAGCTCGAGCTTATTAGTGAGTAAGCTCGAGTTTGGCACTATTCATGTCAAAAATAATTTTAGTTCACAAAATGCAAGCTTGAGCTTAGAGGAGTAAGCTTGAGTTTGCTAAGCTCAAAATATGACATTGCTCTCTGTCGACCCAAGCTTGAGCTTGCAAGGGCAAGCTCGAGTTTGGCAATGGTTTTAAAAACTTTGAAAGATTTTTGTCGACGCAAGCTTGAGTTTACAACCTTAAACTTGAGTTTACTCTTTGAAGGAAAAACTTGAAAACTTTCTCGCACTGGTGCAAGCTCGAGCTTGGTATGCCAAGCTCGAGTTTACAACTTTTGTAAACTCACAAACTCTACGGTAAAATGATAAGCTCAAGTTTAAAGGATTACGCCAGAGGTAAGCTCGAGCTTGTAACTCCAAGCTCGAGTTTACATATTTGTAAACTTAGTGAGAATAGTCTCGGAAGAGGCAAGCTTGAGTTTAAAACTAATAAGCTTGAGTTTGCAATTTGAGTAACTTGATAAAATCCTCAAACCTTCGTAAGCTCAAGCTTACGGGTGCAAGCTCGAGCTTACTCGAATATGAGTAAACTTTTGAAAAACCTTCAAGCTCAAGTTTATGGACCAAGCTCAAGTTTAGAAAATGCAAAATAGCTTGGTTTGCTTTACGTAAGGGGCAAGCTCGAGTTTGGAGACCCAAGCTCGAGTTTGGAGCCGAGAAATGTTTTTGTATTGCAAACAACATGTTTTACCAATTCTTAACAAAAATCATTCTTTCATGTTTACAATTGTTATTAATCATCAAAACACATTGAGAACTAACAATCTCTCCCTTGCTCACATCACATTTATTTTTAAAAATACTTTAATCATTTTTTTTAATCTCTTATCCTCTTTTTTTTTTTATTATTATTGAAGGGACGCTGGCAAATATAAAAAATATGTCTTATAAAATAAAGACTAACAATCTAAATATTGTTATGAATATATTATGTGGATGACTCATTATGGGCATTAAAGTTCCCACTACTATTATGGTGGGGGTGGGTAAAAGCTACATAAAACTTCTCTACTCTCAAACCATTATAAATAGTCTCATACCCCCTCACAAATGTATATCGAAGAAACTGAATGAGAATTTCTCTCATTTGAATATCTTTTGCTCTTGTTCTCTATCTTTTACTTCTTCTATATCTTTATTTTTATAACACGTTATCAGCACGAGAGTTCTAACGAAGGAATGATTTCTTTAATGATTTCATCTACTTTCTTTAAGGATATACGTTTATTTATCCGAGTTCTTTTATATTGTTATTATAGTATGGCCAGAAGCCATACGCCTTTAATTTCTTATTATGAAATTATATGACCAGAAGTCATATTTCTTTAATTCTTATTTTAATATTATATGGTCAGAAGTCATACGCCTTTGATTTCTTATTATGAAATTATATGATCAGAAGTCATATTTCTTTAATTCTTATTTTAATATTATATGACCAGAAGTCATACCCTTTGATTTCTTAGTATGAAATTATATGACCAGAAGTCATATTTCTTTAATTCTTATTTTGATATTATATGGCCAGAAGTTATATAACTTTCATCTTCTTATTGTATGGCTGGAACCATAGTGTTCAAACTTTTATTTATCCTGAAGATAAATGGCCTAAAGCCATAAAATTTTAATATTATATGGCCACAAGTCATATAACTTTCAACTTCTATCTTATTGTGTGGCTGGAAGCCATAATGTTCAACTTTTATTTATCCTGAAGATAAATGGCCTGAAAAGCCATAAAATTTTAATTTTGTTGCAATACTTTATGAATTATTTTTGTGAATTTCCTATTATTATCATTAGTGTTTCATATTAAATATTCTAATAATATATAATATTTGTTTATTCAAGATAAAGGGCATATAGATTTTATGTCTCATGTTTATCCTGAAGATAAACGGTGAGAAGTTATATAGATTTAATTTATTATGAAAAGACAAATTGGCCTAAAGCCAAGAGGTACAAAATGACTAGAAGCCATATTCATTTGATTCCCTATTATATGACCTGAAGTCATATACTTTGTATCATTTATTTTATTGGATGACTAGAAACATATATTTAATTTTTATCTAACACGAAGATAAAATGCGAAGCCGTATAATTCTAAATTCTCATCATTGGCCCGAAGCCATGAGACTAATTAGCCTAAAGTTATGAGAATTAATTAGCCTGAAGCCATAAATTTTTAATTTCGTAATTTATGGATTATTTATTGTCTTTATGAATTTATTATTCATGTTATTATATTGTGTTTTATATATCATAACTTTCTTTTTATAATGAAATTTAAATTTGTGTTTCATGAAGCATCAAAATTGTA
The DNA here is from genome assembly GCA_019022615.1 of Acacia melanoxylon. Classification (NCBI taxonomy): domain Eukaryota; kingdom Viridiplantae; phylum Streptophyta; class Magnoliopsida; order Fabales; family Fabaceae; genus Acacia; species Acacia melanoxylon. Next base: position 1,634,967 of record JAFJYJ010000098.1, read on the forward strand.
TATTTGGCCTTATAAGACCCTCTTGTTCTTTAGAACAAATTAAAGGAGTTGTATTACCACCAAAAGATGGTTACCGTTCTTCCAAAAGCTCATTATAAATGGGTATATTCAATTTGCTCCTGTAGTAGCAAAATTGTGAAAAAGATTTTAAGAAATATGTTAAATTAATTTCTTGATCTTATATGGCAATACAAAACAATGAGTTTTTGTTGCAAATATCATAATTTAGGCTCGACTCCATTCCCAGAAGTGAATGAAGTAACAAATGAATCTAATTATGGCCGTGGATATAAGAATGAACATGTCTACAGTCTTAGGCATGATCAAGATTGAAATAATATTGGTTCAAATTCCCATCTGAAGTGGAGAAATATTATTGATAAGAGCCCCAACAGGGAAACTATTTGGGCATAATAAATATGTTGAAATTCATCATATCACTATGGTACATATTATTCTAATATATTATGACATGATTTTATATGACTGAAAAATATTTTATGGTTTATATGGTTTTGAGATCTGATATAACATCTTCAAATATATCAAAAATGCATTTCACACAATGTTACTATCATAAAAAGTAATTTACTATTTGCACAAGAACTTGGTAACATGTGATTGCACAGTGATACGTAAGCATTTACATAGTATTACAATTTATGAGATATTTGGTCCTTCAGTCTTCTATACCCACGAAAGAGGTATAGAAGCTTGTTCACACCCATGAATGAAGAGTGTATAAGAGAGTGGCTTTGGATTGTTATAAATATTGAGGCCTTGAAGGCTGTTTCAAATATTGTATGACATAATAAGATTTTAGTAGCCTTGAAAAAGTATTGTTTAGAAGACAATAACTTGTAGAGATTTATGTCGTAATAAGTATAAAGGCTAATAGTCCTAGGGACTAATTAGCATATTTTGCCTAACTTTGTAAGAGAGACTAATGTTCTGACTATATATATATATGATAGTATAAATTTGACAGAAGGCTCTGAAAGAGCTAATATTTTGTTACCTGAAGCTCGTATGAAAGAAACTTATTGAGTTTTAAAGATATCTACAAAAATAGATATCATATAAAAACACATGCTATTGTAAACCAGAAGTTTACAAATAATAATACAAATTGGAAGTTTGTTGTAAACTAGAAGTTTACAAATAATAGTGCAAAAGATTGTAATTGTAAACCAAAAGTTTACAAATATAGCAAATCAAATGTTTGCTAATGATGCCAATGAGATATTAAAGAGGCAATGAAGTGCAGAGAAATATATCCATATTTATTTTGAAACCAAAGCCCAAGAGAAATAAATAAGCCCAGAAGGTAATATGTTGCTTACTTGTTAGTGTTGTTGTTATTTAAATTTATTGTGATCACATATCGTAAATCTGTTGCCATGAGAATTTTCTGCTAAAAAATTTTACCGTGTGATTCTATGTTATTTTGATTATGACTATTTTCATATGTGGTGGACTATATATTTTGCATATAAGTAAATTGAAGTATATTATTAATGAGATTATTTAGTGATGTAATATTATATGGTAGTTCCTGAAGAACTAATATATATTTTTCTTTTGAGCTTTAAAGAGTTTAAAAGTGATTTTTAAAATACAAATATAAAGAAAGTATGTTTGTATGACTCACACTTGAGTGAAAGATTGTTAGAATACAAGTGTGAGCTAATTCTTGAAAAGTTATATACTTCTCACAAAATTTAATAGATCTCCCAAAATGGATGTCAAATTATGATTTAAATCATAATTTTATGGAAATTGAAAAGTTTATGATTGATTGAGATATAAGTTACAGTAAACCAGAAGTTTACTGATTCAAACAAATTTATTATTGACATAACTTATTCGATCATCCAAGTCACATATATATATATAATAAGATTATGTATTGACATCTATTGAAGAACCAGAAGATTCTTCATAAATAACCAACATATTATTTATGAATTATGTGCTGCTTGTTCTTATTGATCATGATGGATATCAGTATTTCTGGAAATATATCAAACAATATTATATGGGCCCATTGAAATAGCATGTAAACCATATAAATTTGAAAGATGCATTTATAAGTTGGTTACATGTGAGACTATTAGCTTGCAACCTGAAGTTTGTAAAAATGTTTGTAACTTGAAGTTTGCAATAATGTTTGAATAAATTAAGCGCGTTATACGATCCAGAAATCATGTATTAAAGCATCCATAAATAGCTAGATCAATGTTTATGAGAACAAAATTTCTATGTTGGTTTATTTGATTTTATATATTGCAGCATTTATATAAACCAACAAAATTCTCCTTGTATAATTGGCTTTTGGTCAGGAACTAGAAAAATTCCATCTTAAAAGGTTTGAATGTGCTTGACAATGCACATAGATAGATAAATGTTATGTAAGGACCTCCTTCTTCTTATTTGTCTCTAAATGAAACAAAATGATGTTTCTAAAGGAAACAAATGGATTTAGGATACTTATATTGTATGATTAGTCAATTGTTATTTGACATTGTTTTCTCAACATTAAGGGGAGAAAATAAGCAGTTGGGTAAATAAATTAGCTAGAATGAAGTATTATTGGCTCATTTTGATCCTAGGACAAAATAATGTGAACCAGAAGTTCAAAAGATAATTAATTTGCAGAATTTAGCTAATCGAATGCCAGAAGCATTTACTGACCCAAAGAAAGTAACAAAGTCACATATCCTAGCTGCTAATGCTCCTATTGATGTCTTTGAAGGACAACCTATTATTAATGAATTTGAAGCACGCCTGAAGCGTGGTAGCCTATCGGTTCCAAAGATAAAAACCCTCACAAAAGAAAAAGAGCTAAGAATATAGATGATCAAGTAGAGGATATTCAAGAAAAGTTAGTAGCTCTAGAAAAGCCATCTCCTGAAGAGTTATTATCTCTAGTAGAGATATCTCTAGAAGAGAATGTTGTAGTCCCAGAAGAGACTCAAGTACCCGAAATATGTAAAAATTATGAGATCTCAATAAATTATGTTATGAATAGAATCTGATGGGATTAAAAGGAAGTCAACGTTGATGACATCTTTGCTTATAATATAGCATATGATGTAATGAATGAAAATGATGATCATGAGCCACAATCTATTAGCGAGTTCCAGAAGCACATGTCCCCGAAGGACTTATGGTGGCAGAAGTACATGTCCTCGAATGACTTAAGGTGCCAGAAGCACATGTCCCCGAAGGACTTAAGGTTCTTGAAGCACATGTCCCTGAAGGACTCAAGGTACCAGAAGCACAAGTCCCTGAAGGACTTAAGATGTCAGAATCATCTAATTCAAGTTCTCGAGAACAATACTCAATTAAGTTAAATAAGCCTTTGTATGACTTGAAGTAATCAAAGCGCATTTGATATAATCGTTTCAAGAAATATCTTTGAAAAGAAGAGTACAAAAATGATTTAATATGCCTATGCATTTTTGTGAAAAGATCTAGAAATGAATTTGCTATAATTGATGTTTATTTTGATGATATCAATATAACTGGAACTCCTGAAGAGTTTCAAAAGACAATTATTTGTTCGAAGAACTACTTAGTCTAGAAGTATCATATTTTAGTGATATTGGAGCACTAATGTATTTTACTTATTAGCAAAATAGTTATTCACCAATACGAAGACATTGGAAGTAATGTTGTCATCGGGGGAGTAATGCGACGTTGTCAAAAAGGGAGTCGATACATTTGTCTCTTTTTCCTTATCTAGGTTTTGTCACACTGGGTTTTCCTGGAAAGGTTTTTAATGAGGTAGCATTAGAAAATGTATCAATGGATGATGTACTCTTTTCTTTGGCTAGGTTTTTATCCCACTGGGTTTTTCCTAGTTAAAGTATTTAATGAGACATATTCATAATGGACATCCAAGGAGAAATGTTATGAAAATATTATGTAGATGACCCATTATGGGCATTAAGGTTCCCACTACTATATGGTGGGGAGTGGGTAGAAGCTATATAAAACTTCTCTACTCTTCAACCATTATAAATAGTCCCCTACCCCCTCACAAATGTACACCGAAGAAACTGAATGAGAATTTCTCTCTTTTGAATATCTCTTGCTTTTGTTCTCTATCTTTTACTTCTTCTATATCTTTATTCTTATAACAAGTATATCTTAGATTGAGAACAACTTTTTTTTAGTATCCTATCCGGTTCACCGGAACCTTCGATTATAACTAATCTGGATTTCACCCCGCGTCAGGCCCATGATCATGGGAGAAGAGCTCCCAACATCATTTTCCTCATATTAATGACAACTTTTGAATCCAATAATAATACAATGACCTCATTGAGTGAGACTCGACGATAATTTTGGGAAAATCCCCCTCATGGCCCAAATCAGCAAAAAATTGTCAAAAAAGCAAGGTTATTAAACTTGGACCGGTCGGGATACTGAGTTAAGGGTAAAGTGGGTCGAATGCAAGTCAAATCAAGTCAAGCGGGATTAAACCGGTAAAAAAAATAAAGATTTAATGTTATTAATATAAAATTTTAATTTCTAAAAGAAAAAACTATTAATATATTAATAAGTGTTTATTTTAACCTCTCAACCTCACAGGTTCATTGTTGTCTTCGTGCTGTGTGCCTTCATTGCAATAATTTTAAAAAAAATCTTCATTGCTTTTCCCTCTCCACTATTCTGCCATGTATTGTCAAATCCGTCCTGGCCTTCTCCATTAATATGTGTGCGTCATGTATTTTATTATTATTCTTCACCAACGACCATTTCTTATGACTTTGGCGTGTTTGTGGGTTTATTTCATCTCTTTCATCTCAGATTTTCTTGATCACACCCCCCATTGCAAGTTTCATTGAGAAATGACTCAATGAGTGAGAGAGGGCTTCAGTGGCGAGAAGTCGAGAACTACGAGACTATGATCTTCTTGGCGACAAATCCGACGGCGAGAAGTTGGTGACTCTTTCAGATCTGGGTGGTTCTTCAGATCTCTCTCTCTCGCCTCCTTCTCCTTGTCTCGCTCTTTTCTCAGGGATTTGGCTCTGTCTCCTTCTATGTCTCTCTCTCTCTCTCCTCATTCTCCTTCTCTGTGTAGCAAGTTTCAAATGATTTTTTTTTTTAAAAAAGACCCCAAACGAACCCAGATCATGAGCTTAACTCGGACCGGCTTTCTGGCCGGTTCGCCGGTTCCGGTCCGGTCTGAGTTTCGTAACATTGCAAAAAAGGCTCCCGGGCATTTTCTGGTATTATTTCATAAAGGCTAACAACTATATCAGTAGAACATTAACAATTAAATTAGTAGATATTAACAACAATATCCTAACAACTAAATCAGTCTTCGTTAACAACTACATGATCTGCGTTAACAATTAATGTTTTATGAAATAATACCATAAAACGTCTTGACGTCTTGAGGCTTTTTTTGACATTTTTTTCATTATTTGGACCTGAGGTGGATTTTCCCGATAATTTTTTACATGACTCCTGGATAATATGTTTTTTTTTTTTTTGGGTATAATATGCTTTATACAGACCATCCCATGCTTTTCTTAAGCCCAACAGAAACACCCCCCCTCTAGTTATTCTTTTGGCCCAATTATTTGAAACGTTCCATAGCCCAAGCCCAACTATGAGTACCTTGGCCCAAATGAACAATGCCCTGTTCAACTCAGTGGTCCCTGATTCTAAACAGCCCGTTCACTTCTATCTTTTTGGTCTTTATTTTTCTAATTCTTTTTCTTTTTTCATTCTCTATCTCTGTTTTTCTTTTTCTTTTTTATTTTTCTGATCTGAAATTTTAAAAATTAATCAGTAATCCCTTTTTATTACATTTTTTTTAAAAAAAACTTTGAGTACATTAATATGTTTTTAACTTTTGTCATTATCACTTTATCACTTGAGTTGGCATATAATGAGGAACCTCGTCTAAAATTACATATCGGATAAATGATTCTATTAATTTAGTGAGCATAAATACCCTCATATATAAGAGATGAGAACTTCAGTCAAATATTTTGAAAGGATTAGTTTTCTTCGTTGAATTGGATGGGAAGACATTCTTACACGGGGAACAAAATTCTTAGATATTTTGAGCCACTCTTAACACACTTAGTTTTTTTATGCAAAAAAATATATATACATTTTTAATTATTTTTTTGGACGAATATATTTTGAATTATCACTCTTTGATGTTTAGATCACTAAGTCTGTATAATACATTATTTCAAAATTCCAATTATCTCCTAGCACCAAGGGATATGTGTGTGTGTGTGTGTGTGTGTGTGTGTGTGTGTGTGTATAACAGTAGTTAAATAAAATCAGACATAATTAAAAATCAAGTAATAACCAAAGGATACGATGAAAAAAAGAAAAAAGAAACACAGTGACCTGATTAATTTTTGCTAAGAAAAATATATAGGGACAATACTTGGATCAAGTTTCTTAAATCTAATATGTCAAGTTCTCCCATCACATATGATCATATGTCATGTTTTTAAAATATTATAATTTAATTCTAAATTCACATAAAAAAAATGTGCGATGGGAGAAATTGCCATAATAAATATTGCAAACTTCCATGATAAATATTGCAAACATAGTCATATGTGTGTGTGTGTGTGAGTGTGTTTTCTATAACAAATAAAACGTGCCTTGTACGATGTGTGAGGAGACATGAATCCGCCTGTGAAATCCAGGTATTCCGTTTTTCACGCATTTTGATTGAATTAAATGCTAATTATAATTAAAAGTTAGGAAAAAATGGAAAACAAATCAACAATACTCCCTCCGGTTCTAATTATAGGACCACTTTTGCACTACAAAAATAGTCATATAATTAGGACCAGAGGTAGTAACGTCTACGACTGATTAAAGAGAAAAAAAGTTAAAATCACGCGAAGCTTGAAAAGAAATAGATCAACAATAACTTTTAGATTAAGACAAATAAAAGAGAAAATTAATTTACGAAAATCGAAATTTCTTTTCAGGGCATTACATCCGGTCTTTATCATAAGATTTGGTCCTTATACTACGAATGAGATTTTATATTAACAGTCGGAGGTGGTATTCATATCTCTACTTTTTTGGATGCTCTTTCTTAGAAAATTCGTACCTTTTTGTTTCCTTGGTGAGGGATTTCAAAATATCCTACCAAATGGGGTTCATCTTTTGTAACAAGACAACCTGGTCTTATTCATCAAAACACGTACGATATTAATGTTGGACACTAAATTGATGCTAGCTGTAGTAACACAAACACAGTAACGCTATCAAGCTGGGGACCAAAACCAATGGCTATAGTTTAGCATGAGACAATGTAGAAATATTCCATGATCTAGGTTGTACGTACGAACAATAACAGTACTCTTCTTGTCTAAATTGGCTCACAAACATAGTTATGCTGCTGATTCATGTGCCCACTTGATCGATGAGGTTATTACGACAAAAAAGGACGTAGCTTTCGCAAATACGCGTGAAGCAATTTTCATGTTGAGAGAGGAATAAAGATAACAAATGAAACAGTGACTTGAATTGTAATATATGGTAGCCAGAAGCCCTAGCTTATAGCTGGCCGTGCCATTTTAGAAAAGAAGTTTGACACATCCACAAGATATATATGTATTAATTACGTCCTTTTGTTTTTATTAGTGGTCAGTGTTCTGAGTTTATCACTAATTATTGATATATCTTTTCATGGGGATAAGGGTGGCTACGTACGTATGTCCATGTTTGTTTGTAAGTTGTTGCCTTATGTCAACTTGTGTTGGATTTGGCTCATATATATGTGATAGATTTTTCGAAGAAAAGAGTGCATAAACGTCTATATATATATATATATATCAAATCAAATAATAATTATTTTTGCCAACAAAAGTTGGTCTACTTGGCAGATGGTTGATTTATAAATCATGAGGTTGTAAATTTAAATCCTACTACTAATGTAATAACTTTATTGGTAGACGATCTGTAAGTACATTTGTAAATGTTCTTTAAATCTAAAGGTATGTCTTAACCCTGAGTTTTTGAGACCCAACTTATTTAAACTTTTAATTTTAAAAAAAGAAATATATATATATATATATATATGTGTGTGTGTGTGTGTAATAATTACGTCCTTTTGTTTTTATTAGCGGTCAGTGTTCTGGGTTTATCACCAATATATATTGATATATCTTTTCATGGGGATATGGGTGGCTACGTACGTATGTACATGTTTGTTTGTAAGTTGTTGCCTTATGTCAATTTGTGTTTGATATGGCTCATATATATGTGATAGATTTTACGAAGCAGAGAGTGCAGAAACGTCAATATATATATAAAATCAAATCATAATTATATTATTTTTGCCAACAAAATAAAGTTGGTCCACTTGATAAATAGTTGACTCATAAATTATGAGTTTGTGAGTTTGAATAACAATATAATAACCTTATTGGTATAGGTACGATCTCTGTAAATACATTTGTAAATACTCTTTAAACCTAAAGACATTCTTTAACCGCAAGCTTTTGAGATCCAACTCATTTAAACTTTTAATTTAAAACAAGAAAGATATACTTTTGTCTACAACTTGTGTTGGATTTGGCTCATACATATGTGATAGATTTTACGAAGCAAATTGTGCAGAAATGTCACAATCATTTATATATCATCGAATCAGAATTTACTTTTGTGTTGTCCCCACGAAAGATATATGCGATTTCATGGTCTTTGTAAAACGAATGAAAAGTGTTGCGCTCTTTCATCCACTAATTGGTAATGATTTGGTTTTGGATAATAAAAGATATCATAGCTTTTGCTATCGTCGTTTTTGTCAGACACAAGACACGTAACGAATTATAATGCCTCATGTTTATGTGATTAGACATAACTGAAGCTTCCTTTTGGATAGATAGAGTATGGTTCTATTACGCAATTATAATTAGCACTCAATTTAATAAAATTTAGCTGTACATAATTTTTTCCGCTTGATACTATATATATGTCATCCCTATAATAACATAATACAAATGTTAGTGATGGTCAATCGCGCGCGTTTGATGTAATCAGCTGATAATGTTACTGCCATAACTTGGACATCAAGTTGATTAATGCAGCAGGATTCATGAGTTCTAGCTAGCTAAAAGAACTTTCGTCGTCAATTCATGGCATATTCTATGTCCATCCACGAATAGTTAAAGAACAAAAATGCATACTACTTTTAGTGCTTAATATAACATCCCGTTCATAGTATAAAAGAGATCTTATATTAAAGGACTAGATCAAGCATATATAAACACACTCTTTTAATTTTAAGTAAACATGACACTCATTGTATTTGTTATTTAAATGATACTCGCTTGGTCATAAATATATGAGTTAAACAAAATGTTAATGTTTAGTTTGTATATAAGATCTCCAATTAAATTTGTCTCTCAAATTTATAATTTTTTCTTAAAATATCCCTATTAATTACACATAATAATAAGATTTTCATTAAGGAGTATTTCTAATGAATGCACATGTTTAGAAATGATATTTTAGAAAAAAATAACACATTTTTATTATAAAGAAATAACCTAACTTATTTTCTTAATATTAATATCCATGAATCAATAACAAGATACCAATCGGTTTTATCTATCAATTTTTTCTTTCTTTCTAAATTTGTATTCCGTGGTTATTTAGGATCAACTGAAGTAAGTACACACACATATATGCAGGCTTGCTTTATGATTAATATATTGTACGTTGGGACACGTAGGTGCGTGTTTATACTGAACTTTGATACAACATGTCACATTGTCATGTTCAAATATAATAACTAACGTGTATCTGGATGCGTAGGTGCGTGTTTATACTGAACTTTGATACAACATGTCACATTGTCATGTTCAAATATAATAACTAACGTGTATCTGGATGCGTAGGTGCGTGTTTATACTGAACTTTGATACAGCATGTCACGTTCAAATCTCATAACTAACATGTATCTTTGGCTAAAATCAATTAGTATGGGAAAACGTGTATATTTTGCCTGTTTGTTTTATTTTTTTAGAAATATTTTTATCATTTATAAGATAAATATATAAGAAGAGTTTTGTCTCAATTTATTTAAAACACAGAAAGAGGTTTAAGGTTTCCCAACTAGACACTCTGTCTTTTCTGTCTTAACGCTCATATAGATGCATACATTTGTGTGAATAGTGCCACTTACTCAACAAGAACGATTTTTGAAAAAAAATGAGATAATCAATTTTTAAAATTTTAAATTTTGTCACGCATGATTGTGTATATAAAATTAAGAAATAAATTTTTTATATGATTTATTTACTAGCAATTAAATGATTAAATTTTTTATCTTGTTAAATATTGTACTACAAATGTAAATTATTGTTAAGAAAAAGAAATATGATTTTGATGAGGTTCATCGTCTCGCATGCATCGAAGGGACCCATTTTGATGGGACTGGATAACGAGACCCCGCCAGACGGCAAATAGGATCAGAAAGTCAACAAAAAACGCGCATGCGTTGGACGTAAATATAATGCACTCCCTCGTGTGGTTATTTCAAGGAACTACTTAAAATTGACGGACGATCCTAATTGTAATTGATTCTAAATAAGAGTTTCAGACATACTTATTACTTTAATCTGATTCTAATCACTTTTTTAGATTTACCAATAAGAGTGAACGGAGTACAAATATAATTTGCAGTCAAAATTTCAGTGAATTGAAGGATAAAATTTAAAAGTCACACATTTTTTTTTTTTAAAAAATAAGAATAATAACTACTTAATTAATGATAATGAGGTTGATAGCTATTTATACGATAGAGAGAGTGAGTCTTTTTTATATTATTATAAGTTACCTCATTAAATTTATTATATGAATATGTATAGTTTTATCTGTAATATATTTTTTTGAGCTTATCAGTTCTCACTTATTCTAAATTGATGTAAAGTTGAAAATTATTAAATTTTAAAATAGAGTTGATAAGGTTTATAATTTTCTTAATTTCAATAAAACATATTGAAAATATCGTGTATATACAATAGGAATAGATGATTAGAAATTAGCATGAATGAGAGTATTTTGTAAATTTGTTAAGAGACACTATCTTGTACTCATATGTAAGTCACTTATATAACATTTTTGCATACCAACAAATAAGATTGGCTACTGTTCTATGCTCATGTCCTCGACTTTCCCTCCATTCTTATCTCAACCTTTAGATTGAAATTTCGGTGGTTCGGATTTAATGTTTTATAAAAATATTAATAAAATATCAAATTATTAAAGAAATAAATAAATAAACCTAAAAAATGATAAATTTTAGTTATAATAATTAAAAGCTGCAATAAAGAATATTTGAAATAGTACTTTTATAAAACTTTAAATCTGAACCGCCAAAATTTCAATTTAAAGGCTAAGATGAGTAGTGGAGGGGAAGATAACAGTAAGAATAGAAGACGGTAGCTAATCCCAAAAGAATACATTAAATTGATAAAAAAAAAATCACATTTGCCCTTATTAAAATTTCTCTCTCTCTCTCTCTCTCTCTCTCTCTATTTACCAATCATTCTCACATCTTTTCTGTTTCTCTCTTTCCAATAGAATTCCAATATAAATTAAATAGAGATAAAATTCGCAAAAAATGCCATTAATTAAGTGACTCATATTTAAAACTATTTTTTTCCTACCCCTACAGTATGGTATATATGGATTGTGTTGGCGTATTTGACAGGAGAAATAAATGGGGATTGGTCCCTACATTAATTGATTGAGATTGAGACGGCTTATATATGTCCAAATGTTGATGATGGGGGTAGTGTTCTTGAAAACATGAACCACTCGATCTTGACCTAACCATGTAGACTCCAGCTAGATGTCTATCGTTTACTCACTCCAGTCTTAAATATAGGAAAAAGTTTGAAAGCACAATTACAAAAAAAGCTTTTTAACGTCCTATTTTAAGCATTTTTAACGTCCTTTTTCAAGATTACGTCTAGTTAGGGGTGTAAAAAAGTCACTATTTTTGATGTCCCAAAACAAAATTCGGACGTCTTAAGGGCTTTTTAAAAAATAAAAATAAAAATTCACGCGCCCAACCTACCCCGCTCGTCCTGAACCGTTAATTTCAAATTTTAAATCATAAGAGACATTCTATTCTAGAGATACAACCCAAATCCAAGAATAAGAAATTCATCTACAATTCAAACTTCAAATCGTATGAGACATTCTATTACATTCGGCGGAGAAAGCTACCATAGTCATAACCAAAAACAAATCCCAGTAGTAGCAATTCATACGCAGAAGGAAAAACCATAGGAAAAGGAATATAAAACTGAACTGGAATGAGGAACAAGCAGCTGCATCCTCTCGTTCTTGCTTGAAATTCAGATCACCTACAGTAGCAGCTGCATCCTCTCGTTCTTGCTTGAAGTTTAGATCACCTACAGCTTCCTTTCTAGTTCCAACAGCGTCATGACAGAACGACGGAAAGGTATCTAGACCCTTGCGTCTTTCGTTCGCCTTTCTAGCTGATGTGGGATCTTACAATCCACCTCCTAGGGGCCAGCGTCCTCGTAGGCACAACGACATGAGTCTGGCTCTGATACCAATTGTAACGTCCCACTATTCGCTCTTGATATAAGGTGTCTTTCGTTCCCCATTCCTGCCGATGTGGGATCTCCCAATCCACCCCTAGTGGCCAACGTTCTTGCTGGCACAACGAATCGAGTCTGGCTTTGATACCAAATTTAACATCAGTGACCCCAATCTCGCTTTGATACCAGATGTAACAACCCTGCTCCTCACCCGTGATATAAGGTGTCTTTCGTTCCCCTTTCCAGCCGATGTGGGGTCTCAATATGCATGTTGGCACAATGACCCAACTCTGGCTCTGATACCAAATGTAATATCAGCGACCCGACTCTGGCTCTGATACCAAATGTAATATTAGCGACCCGACTCTAGCTCTGATACCAAATGTAGAAACCCCGCTCCTTGCTCTCGATATATGGCTTGTTTCGTTCCCCTTTCCAACCGATGTGGATCTCACAATCCACCCCCAAGGGGCCAGTGTCCTCGTTGGCATAGTGACCCGACTCTGGCTCTGATACCAAATGTATGCTCCTTATACTTCTCTCTTATCAAAATACACGTAATTGCATATTTTTCTTATGCAGAAGTCCATCTAACCGCCTTTGAATTAGAAGACATTGATTCTTAGATGACCTTTTAAATCACCTTGTTTAACTATTAATTACGGGTAGACACACGTGCAAATAGGTTATGAGAAATATTGTTTTATGTTCATATGTAAAATAAAAAACACCAAATGTTAAATAAAGGAAAGTACATTTTCAATTAGATCTTCACGTGCTGCATTCACAGTGTGAGTAGCACCAAATATTTTTGCTTTCTCTAGCTTACCATCCTGAATATCAACAACAATAATTTCAGAAGCACCAAATGCTCTAGCAATCTGCAAACAACTGGAAAGGAGGATAAATTTAAGAGAAAATTCACCACGATGTTCTTTATCCATAGGGTAAGGTAAATGATCTTGCAATACCTAAGGGGTCTCCAAAAGAAAACATAACTTCCACATAGCTAAATCTATGATTCCCAACAAATTTTTCAACTAGTTTGTATACAATCTATAAACAAAATGAGAAACAATCTTATCCATGTAGTAACAAAGGGTCATTATTAGCCTTAAAGAACATGCAAATCATACTTACCACTGGATATTATCCAATCTGGTGACCTGTTACCAATCACGGCTTTAAAACGCGTCAAGAGGGAAAGGTATCCAGACCCTTGCGTCTTTCGTTCGCCTTTCTAGCTGATGTGGGATCTTACAATCCACCTCCTAGGGGCCAGCGTCCTCGCTGGCACAACGACATGAGTCTGGCTCTGATACCAATTGTAACGTCCCATTCTTCGCTCTTGATATAAGGTGTCTTTCGTTCCCCTTTCATGCCGATGTGGGATCTCATAATCCACCCCCTAGGGGCCGTCGTCCTCGCTAGCACAACAACCCGAGTCTAGATCTGATAACAAATGTAACATCAACAACCCAAATCTGGCTTTGATACCAAATGTACATCTAAAGGGTTCATGCTCCGGTGAGTTGAGGCTCTCAGAGATAGATGAGATAGTACTGAATGTGAACTCTGTTACTAATTTTAGGGTTCAATCTACCAAATGTTTTCATCATAATGCTCATTTTCATCTACTTTTCTCCTTCTTCTTTGGTTCAAAGAATGTTGTTTATGATTTTCTTGTATTTTCAAAGCTGATTTACAACTGTATACTTTCCGAAAACTGTACCCTGCAGGCTGCAGCATATATTTTGGAAGGTGGAAACTTTCCTTTCACAAAAATCGAATATATCCTCCATTGTTGAATCTCGTACCATAGCAGCATACATTGTTGAATCTCGATGGACGAGGTAGGCACTGTCTGTAGTTCTTTGCTAAATGTGTTGCTTGCGTCTCTTGCGGTAGTTCTTCTTTTCTAAATGTGTTGCTTGTGTCTCTGGCTTCGCTGTCGTGCGTTTTTCTTTTAGGTTTTTGAGGCTATTGGTATACACTGGTCTCATTTCTCATCATTGTAGCCTTTTTATCTAACTTTTTATCTTTTAAATATAAATTGTCCTTTTATATATAAAAAAAACATAGTTATTTGCTGCATGCTAGAGAGTTGTGGAGGACAATCGATCATCGTAGTACCAACTGTGCCCTATGCATGCTTAGCAAGGTTTCTGGAGGATAAACGTTATTGCCACTAATGCTTTTGATTTTAGCTGCTTAATGTTTTTGTAACAGGTCGTCTAGGATTAACTGTGCTATTCATAGTGCTTTTGAAATATTTTTAAAAGGAGAAAAGACAAAAATAATCCCAAACATGCATACATTGTGTCATTTTAAAATTGTATAATTGAGATTTGTAGATTTCGTGATATTCCCACATACATGTATTCATGTTCTGTACTATCACATTCTGTACCAATTGTAACATCCCCACTCTTCGCTCTTGATATAAGGTGTCTTTCGTTCCCCATTCCTGCCGATGTGGGATCTCCCAATCCACCCCTAGTGGCCGGCGTCCTTGCTGGACAACGAATCGAGTCTGGCTCTGATACCAAATTTAACATCAGTGACCCCAATCTAGCTTTGATACCAAATGTACATCTAAGGGTTCATGCTCTGGTGAGTTGAGGCTCTCAGAGATAGATGAGATAGTACAGAATGTGAACTATGTTACTAATTTTAGGGTTCAATCTACTACCTTTGTTTTATTATTATCTATCAGCGGTCCATGTTCAACAACTTCGCCAGTTATCTCATGTCCCGTCATGTAAGGACTAGAAAAAGGACTTTCATCTTTCATAATGTGGAGATCGGAGCGGCATACTCCATAAACCACACACATAAAAAAAATACTCAATCTTTAATTCATTCAGTTCACTCGTTTAAAGCCAAAAAACTTGATTCTAATAAATTAGGAGGAAACCAGGAATCTTTAGGAACCGAAAAAGTAAGAATTCAACATCGATAATTCTTGCTGACAACAATTTCGTCAAAATCCATTAACAACAATGACGCAGAGAGATTCAGGATTACAAACCTTTGGTTCTAACAAGAACTTCTTTGTAAGTTAGATATTCGAAACCTATGAGTATTGTTGTAATGTAATAAATTTTTTTATCAGTAAATAACGTTATTTCTATTTTTCCCACCGAACTGCGTATAAATACTCTTATGTATGCTGATATACTGAGGGGTATTACATTTGTTGTATCAGAGCACGGTTCTGGCAATATCAAAATAGTATACTGATACTTAATTACATAAAAATAAGTTTAACAGAGAATCTCATAACATCACATTAACGAAAACAAAACATAGTTTCTATAGTTTGAACTCAAAGACCATCTTCAGCTAGATTATTCATGTGAATGCAAGATATTTCAACGATTATTCATTCGATTTCAATATGCATGGTATCAGAGCATGGTCTTTTCAATGTGCATGGCATCAGTATCAAAGCATAGTATTAGAGCATGATACATTTATAAAGTCACAACTTCGTCAGTTATCTCATATTCCACTAGAAAAAGGACTTCCATCTTTTATAGCGTAGAGATCGGAGCGGCGTACTTCACAAGCTACACACAGAACAAATCATTCAATTTATATATGCATGGTATCAGAGCATGACCCCTTTCAATATGCATGGCATCGAGTATCAAAGTGTGTTATCAGAGCATGATACATTTATAAAGTCAAACTAACCAGAACACTAAAGAGTAGTAAAATGACCATTAAACTCTGTCTACTACCTTAGTTTTGTTTTATTATCTGTGAGCATTTCATGTTCAACAAATTCGCCAGTTATCTCATGTCCCAACATGCAAGGACTAGAAAAAGGACTTTCATCTTTCATAACGTGGAGATCGGAGTGACATACTTCACAAGCTACACACATAACAAATCATTTGATTTCAATATGGTAATAACATAAAATAAGATTATCTTATCTCAATGACTGCCAGTCCAAAATTTTTCCCTGGTTGAGATCTGCAAATGCTTTGTCTACCTCCTCAAAGTGTTATCTTCTAGAAACAGTATTGGAAAGATTGATGATACCTGTTTCTGCTAATCTGACTAACCCAGAAGATCTTGCCTTACTCTACCTCTATCCGATCTAATAACTTTTATCCACTCGAAGAGATGTTGTAATGCGTCATAGCAATAATGAAAGGTACAAAAAATAAAAATCATTTTGTCAGAGAATTTCATAACATCACAATAAGAAAACTAAACATAGTTTCTATAATTTGAACTCAAAGACCATGTTCAGCCAGATTATTCATGTGAATGCAAGAGATTTCAATGATTATTCATTCGATTTCAATATGCATGGTACTTTTCAATGTGCATGGCATTGGAGTATCAAAGATTGGTATCAGAGCATGATACATTTATAAAGTTAAACTAACCAGAACATTAATGAGTAGTAAAAGGACCATTAAACTCCGTCTACAACCTTTGTTTTGTTTTATTATCTATCACCAGTCCATGTTCAACAACTTCATCAGTTATGTCATGTCCCAGTAGAAAACGGACTTCCATCTTTCATAACGTGGAGATCGAATCGGCATACTCCACAAGCTACACACAGAAAAAAAAAATCATTCGATTTCAATATGCATGGTATCAGAGCATGATACATTTCAATATGCATGGCATCAAATATCTAAGCGTAGTATCAGAGCATCATACATTTATAAAGTCAAACTAACCAGAACATTAAACAGTAGTAAAATGACCATTAAACTCCATCTACTACTTTGGTTTTGTTTTATTATCTGTGAGCGGTCCATATTCAACAACTTCTCCAGTTATATCATGTCCCAGCATGCAAGGACTAGAAAAAAGACTTTCATCTTTCATAACGTGGAGATCAGAGCGACATACTCCACAAGCTACACACAGAAGAAATCATTCGATTTCAATATGGTACGAACATAAAACAAGATTATCTTATCTCAATGAGAGCTCGTCCCACAATTTTTCCCTGGTTAAGATCTGCAAATGCTTTGTCTGCCTCTTCAAAGTTGTATCTTCTAGAAACAATATTGGAAAGATTGATGATTCTTGTTTCTGCTAGTTTGATTAACCCATAAAGATTTTGCAATGCTCTACCTCTATCCGATCCAATAACTTTTATCTACTCGAAGAGATGTTGTAATGATTCATAGCAATAATGAAGTTACAAAAAATAAAAATCAGTTTAACAGAGAATTTCATAACATCAAATAAAAGAAAACTAAACATAGTTCCTATAGTTTGAACTCAAAGACCATCTTCAGCCAGATTATTCATGTGAATGCAACATATTTCAATAATTATTCATTCGATTTCAATATGAATGGTATCAGAGCATGGTACTTTTCAATATGCATGACATCGAAGTATCAAAGCGTGGTATCAGAGCATGATACATTTATAAAGTCAAACTAACCAGAACACTAAAGGGTAGTAAAAGGACCATTAAACTCCGTCTACTACCTTAGTTTTGTTTTATTATAGGTGAGCGATCCATGTTCAACAACTTTATCAATTATCTCATGTCCTAGAAGAAAAATGACTTTCATCTTTCATAACGTGGAGATCGGAGCGGCATACTCCACAAGCTACACACAGAACAAATCATTCGATTTCAATATGCATGGTATCAGAGCATGGTACTTTTCAATATGCATGGCATCGAGTATCAAAGCGTGATATCAGGGTATTAATAGTTAATTGTGTTAAGTGCACATAAGAAAATAATTAGTTACTAAATGTTCACCTTAATCTTTTATTAAAAGCACTTATGAATATGTAATTACTAAAAACAGAATGAATTTTATAGTGTTATATTCAACAAAGAAAATAAATGAAATCGAATAGAAAAATGGCATAAAACTTTATAACAAGATGCATATACAATTGAAAGAAAAATTATACATGTTGGATTATATTTCATTGAGCATATTAAGGGATCTATCATTATTATGAGATTTAAAATCTAGATAGAGAAATAAATTGATAAATATGATAGCTATTTTTTTTTTGGTTAAGATTGCACAGATTATGTAATTAAGTTTATTTCTTCAATAAAGTTGTTTACATTTTCATTATTATATATAATAATTATCATTAAATATGATGTAATGAATAATATTAATATTTAAGGGAAAAGTATTTCTCCAGTCACTGGAGATAAGTTATTTCCCTTGAGCACCCTTCATTAATTCACCTAAAATTACAAACACATCCTTCATTAATCCAAAATGACGTAGTTTTGGGGTCACTTTGGAGATAATTCTTGGAGAAATCCTTTACCCTAATATTTAAATAGTATTTTTTATAAGGGTAAAGGATTTCTCCGGTCACTGGAGATAAGCTATCTCCAGTGACCCTTAAAACTACATCGTTTTGAATTAATAAAAAGGTGTTTCCGTAATTTTGCACCCTTCATTAATTCACCTAAAATTACAAACACACCACCCTTCATTAATTTAAAACGACATAGTTTTAAGAGTTACTGGAGATAACTTATCTCCAAAGACTGGTGAAATACTTTTCCCTTTTTATAATTGTTATTATTTAAAATAACTTAATGGAACACAGAAGAATTTTAAAAACATATTTGAAAATTTTAGTTTAAAAATATTTGTGAGATATCTCGAGTGCCGGGTGGTAGAGAATTTAGGAGCAAGAAGTGGAGCATAGTTGAGATAATTCCTCTTGGCGGGAGGTTGACCATGATTTCACAATCGCATAAAACGACCCCCTAGTTGCTTATGCTAGAGGCATTATTGGAAAGAGGAATGAAAATAAATTAGGGTTTTAAAAAAAATACCCAAATAAGATAAATGGGCCTTATAAGCATCTTTTTTTTTCCCTCAATCGAACTTATTAGTAATTAATATTTATTTATCAATGTTACTTCTACAATTAATGTTTAAAGGTGAATCCTCATATTTTTGTATCTCATACAAACCTCATTTATCATGGATAAAGTTAGAAATTTGTTTCAATTCAAGGCACATTTTATGATTTAACTATCATTTCTTGATTATGATGAATTAGTTAAAGTGACTTATAGTATGAACTGGATGGAGTACATTATACCTAACAGTTAATACAATAATAATTGAAAGGTGAACATATACATTCATATGAAAATCTCCTTTCCCTCCCCTATAAATGGGACCAATTTTTTTCCTCTCTATGTGTCTTATATAGAGAATCAAAGGAATATTTAATAAGATTCATTTCTTTTTCAGTCGTAATTTTTCAACTGAACTTACTTTTCAAATTATC
Organism: Acacia melanoxylon; assembly: GCA_019022615.1. Classification (NCBI taxonomy): domain Eukaryota; kingdom Viridiplantae; phylum Streptophyta; class Magnoliopsida; order Fabales; family Fabaceae; genus Acacia; species Acacia melanoxylon. The sequence continues at coordinate 1,654,832 of JAFJYJ010000098.1, forward strand.
ATCTAAACAAGTTTCAGTTTAAAAAAAAAAATCACTTCTACCGATAACCCAAACATAAATCACAATACCTCATTTAACTTTTACCCTAACTTAAGTTTCGAAAACTCAAGTTAAAAAAAGTTATTTCTGTCACTGCCGTGCAAATATACGCTAATTTTAATAGTTTTTTTTTTTCATGTGTGTGAATTGTGATACTCTAGCCATTGCTTGCGTTTCACATAAATTTAAAGTCAAAATTTTTTAAATAGAAAAATAAATAAAAATTTTATATGTGTATGTATATTATACATTTATCACATTTTCGTTTTTTTTTTTAACTGAATATATTTATCACATTTTCAAAACTTTATATTAAGAAGTCATAACTCATTTCATCAAGAGGATTAATATTTAAAATTGTAACTATATATATTCATATTGATTAATATTTGTTTCTTGTTTATTACAATTTTTCTAAAAGCTTAATTAAAATTGTAAAAAAAAAAAACTATAAACAACATTAATTTGAAATGGTAAAATTTGGAAGGGTTGTTAGTATCATTAGTAATGTAGTAAATAATTTTAAACATGGCATTTATATATTTTCCTAAGGGTTAAAATTGTAAAAGAAGTTTTTGTCAATAACGTACATGTTAGAAGCGTCGATGCTGCTAAGAGTGTAGCAAATGATTTAAAACGTTACAATTTTATTTGAATTATATATAACTTTGCATTATACTTACAAAGAGATTTGATTGCTAAGGACCCGTTTGGTAGAAAGAAGATTAGAGAAGGAAATGGAAGATCTCAAAGTTCCCATGGATTTTGGGTGTTTGGTAGACGGAAAGTCCAGTCAGCATCTTTCAGTGAGTACTTATCTTCCCTTATTTGGGCCAAGGACACCACCGAGACTTGGGCCAATTGGGCTTATGACCAGTTTTCCGAGTACTCATTCCTCCCTCTTCAATTCTATATTATATTATTTGCCATCATGTCCACTTTGTTCATTCAATTCGTTCTTCTTTGTGTCGGTCGAATTTGTAGGGAAGTTAAAGAATGATGTAGGAGATGAACATGTGGCTCAAACCAGAAAATCTCCAACGATGCTATCAATAAGGTTCGAGGTAAGTAAATTAATTAATTAATAATCACTACTTTCATTCATATTCAGGATATATATGTGTATGTTTCCATCAAAATAACTTAAAGATTTTGCTTCCAGTGAAATCATCTAAAAGATGTAATCTTTTTATGAATATATATATATATATATATATTTGGATCTCACCTTTGCCTCCTCAACTTTCCCGCCAAATTGCCGAAGAATGTCTGAGCTGCGGGAGGGAGTCAGTGTAGGAATCTCACCTGAAACGTGGAAGCGAATCGTACCGAGACGATGTAGGAAAAGATGAAACCTTCATCGTTTTGATTACCTGGAAAGATGCAGCGATCTGAAAGCCTCTACACGAACAATCCAAGCTCACAAACAATCCAAGTCCACGCTATGATCGATCTTCCAGACTATCTCTTGAGGCGGATGGGATGGATGTGTGGGCAACTGTTCAAATGATGAACGTCTGCCTCTAGGGTTTGTTTCTGATGAGAGCCTCCTTGTGACTTGGCCGTCTCAATGGGTGCAAGTATGTTTATATACTACTACACCAAGACCTAACCCTAAACCACATGGGCCATAGGGTTCTTGGGCTGTAGTCTCACTTAAGCCTTATTGGCCTTAAGTGACCAAAGAGCATATTAACCCAACAATCTCCCACTTGCTCTTTGAGATACAAAATGGAGTTCGTAAACCCAAGACCATGTAGCTCATAAGCCATCATCATCTGATAATATACCCCATCCCTTGTTTCGAGCTAGCCTGAGGATCTATCATTTGTCATTTGTCAAGGCTCATGATAATGCGAGAAGATTATCTAGTTCGGTGCTACTCCACTAAAAGCCCGAATGTGAACTCTAAGATTAATGACGGTTATAACACGAATATGCATTACCCCTTTATAGAATGTCTATAATTTGATGGACCGGTTTTACGTAACCCAATCAATTATTTATTTCCTTGATCGTGATAGTTTCTCTAATGGATTACATGCACTTTGGCCGGTGTCTTCAATATCCAAGTACCGAAACATATCAAGGGACATTTCCTATAAATTCCATGTTGTTTATTTCATAAACACCGATAACCAAAAAGTCTCAATCCCAAAATACCAAGTTATTGGCCGTCATATAGATCAAACCTCACCCGTTGGTAAATCAAAGAATGAAAACTATTCGACTACCTATTTAAAATAAACTCGGGATTAAGAGCAACTACATGACTATAGTTATCTGGAGATTTGATTCCTTATGACGAAAGAACAACCTTAATCAAATCTCTCCTTGATCCATTCAATGTAAGTATTAACTCACACCAATATTTTATAATGATTCGGACAAAACCATTTCATAAAATATTGCAGCCTAAATAAAGTGCCTAACTTAATTTAATAGCTGTGAAGCTATTCATCAATTGTGAGAACCTATGACCATGTCCTCTATGAACGTATCCATATGATCATATACTCCACAATTGATCCGGACCTTAGAGTTTGTAAATAGTGTGTGAAATAAATGAAAAACACCTCATTTATACCATTCAGAAAAAATGCAATTTCATAATGTCTTGCTAAAAAAAACACAAAATAACAAAATGAAAATTCAACTACCTAAAGCTATAGCAAATCTGGAAACTTCCTAAGACCCATAGATGTAACATGCCTCTCGAACACACGTTCAGGCAAACTCTTAGTAAAAGGGTCAGCAAGGTTCTCTTATGATGCTATCTGTGCTACCAATGTATCTCCTCTTTCAACTATTTCTCGGATCAAGTGGTACTTCCTCTGTATGTGTTTTTGTCTCTTGTGAAACCTTGGTTCCTTGGACGTACTCTTCTTGTTGTTGTCACAAAGTAAAGTGTGATAGGACAATTAACACTGGTATCACTTTGAAGGTTTGTTAGGAACTTCTTTAACCATGCGGCTTCCTTTGCGGCCTCGAAGCGGCTACATACTCGGCCTCGTGGCGAGTCGCCACACATGATTGTTTTACACTTCTCCAACAAATGGCACCGCCATTAAGGGTGTACACATATCCAGAGGTGGACTTACTTGAGTCAATATCTCCTTGGAAATCTGAGTCCGTATAACCAATGGTTTCAAGACTCCCACTAGAATAGACCAACATATAATCTCTCGTTCTCCATAGGTACTTGAGTATATGTTTGACCGCTACCCAGTGTTCCTCTCCAGGATTAGATTGGTACCGGCTTATTACTCCCATTGCATAGCAGATATCTGGTCTGGTACAAAGCATAGCATACATGAGACTATTTACTGCCGAAGCATAAGGTATCCTACTCATGCGTTCTCTCTGCTCAGGAGTTTTAGGAGATTGCTCCTTAGAGAGATGAATCCCATGCCTGAAGGGTATAATTCCCCTCTTGGAATTCTCCATGCTAAACCTGGCAAGTATTTTGTCGATGTATTTAGCCTGGGATAATGCCAAAACCCTATTCTTCCGGTCTCGCAAGAGTTTAATACCAAGAATATAATTGGCTTTCCCCAGGTCCTTCATAGCAAAATGCTTGCTCAGCCAGGTCTTTATGCCTAATAATATCTCTGTATCATTTCTGATAAGGAGTATATCATCCACATAAAGTACCGTAAAAGATCTTTGCATCACCTTGGATCCTTTTATACACACACGGCTCATAAGGACTTTTCTCAAAACCATAAGACTTAATGGCTTGATCAAATCTGATGTTCCATGATCTGGACGCTTGCTTAAGTCCATAAATGGACCTTTGCAACTTGCATACCATTTGTTCTTGCCCTTTGGCTATAAACCCTTTTGGTTGTTGCATATAGATCTCCTCTTCCAAATTTCCATTTAGAAAAGCAGTTTTGACATCCATTTGCCAAATCTCATAATCAAGATTTTCTGCAACAGCTAAGAGAATCCGGATGGACTTAAGCATGGCAACCGGCGAAAAGGTTTCTTCATAATCCACATGTTCTATTTGGGAGTACCCTTTCACCACCAATCTAGCTTTGAAGGTTTCAACCTTCCAGTCCGATTCTCTCTTTCTCTTGTAGATCCACTTGCACCCAATGGGTCTTACCCCTTCAGGTGCATCTACAAGAGACCAAACTGAATTGGAATACATAGAATCCATTTCATGATTCATAGCCTCAAGCCATTCGAGCATCAACATCTCCTAGTGCCTCGTCATAGCTTGTGGGATCATCATCTTCATCAATGATGACATCCTGATATGACTTACCCAACAAGAGAAATCTTGTAGGTTTACGAATCAATCTCCCACTACGACTTTGTCTCACTTGATGTTGTGCATCTACATGTGGGTCCATATTTTGTGGGTTAACAATTTCTTGATGAGGACCCTCATTAGGTGGATTAACCAATTCATGATTTTGTTGTTCCATACGTTCATCATTATGCTGAACTTCTGGTTCTATTTCTGGTTCCTGTGTATGTTCAGGTATATTTTCCATATTTTCCCCTCTTTGAACAACCACAGGAATAAATGCTGGAACCGCCTGAGGAGGTGGCGGTGAAACTTGATCTGAGACTAGCTCATCAAGAATGACCTTACTCCTTGGCTTATAATTTTCCATATAGTCCTCCTCTAAGAAAGTCGCGTGTGTGCTCACTATGACCTTCTTTTCTTTTGGACTATAAAACAACCAACCTTTGGTTCCTTTAGGATAGCCTATAAACATGCATACTTCAAGACGCGAGTCCATCTTATCACGGGTTTTCGTTGCAAGACATGTGCCGGAGCACCCCAAATCCGAATATGTTTCATGGTGGGCTTACACACTTTCCACAATTCTATTGGTGTCTTTGAAACCGGCTTGGACGGTGCTAAGTTTAATAGATACATAGCAGTTTCTAAGGAAAATCCCCAGAATGAATCAGAAAGAGATGAATAACTGAGCATAGATCTTGTCATTTCTAAAAGGGTTCTATTTCTCCTTTCAAAGAACTCCATTCTCATTGGGATGTCCTTGGAGAGGATAATTGTGAAACTATCCCCTCTTTGATCAGGTAAGACCTGAACTCTCCAGATAGGTATTCACCCCCTCGATCAGATCGAAGAGTCTTAATTTGAACACCAAGATGCTTTTTTGCCTCAGCCTTGAACTCTTGGAATTTTCCAAAAACTTCAGACTTGTGACGCATCAAGTACACATGTCCAAATCTAGAGTAATCATCGTAAATGTGATGAAATGCGATACCCTCTCTACGGCTTGGACATTTATTGGTCCACATACATTAGTATGTACCAATTCATTTGAAGTGTGGCACGTTTTCCCTTGGCCTTGAAAGATCTCTTGGTCATTTTTCCTTCTAAACAAGATTCACATACTTGGTATCGGTTCAAAGTTCGGGGATTTTAAAATCCCACTTTTGACCAAACCTTGTATCTGTTAGAGTTAATATGACCTAATCTCAAATGCCAAAGATAAGTTTCATTGGAAACTTTTCTTTTCTTTGATGAATTATTATGCTCAACATCTCTTAATTCAACATGATTAACTTCACAGGGAACAGGATTAAGGAAATAAAGACCATTAATCATTACACCAGAATAAATAAAAAAGATTTACTTCTTATTGAAACTGAGGAATTAAACTGAACTGTCAAACCATGTTTTTCCAAACAACTAACAGAAATTAAATTCCTCTTAAAATCTGGAATAAATAAACAGTCTTCTAAAACCAAAGTTCTGCAATTATCAAAAGATAAAATAACTTGTCTCACTTCTAGTGCAGACACAAGCTCCCCAGTTCCAAGCTTCAAAACTCTTTGTCCTTCACTTATAGGCAAACTATGTTTGAACCACTGCATAGAGTAACAAACATGGTTAGTGGCTCCTGAATCAACGATCCATTTTTCATCGTAATTCTCCACTAAACAAGCCTCAATCACATGTAAATTACCCATACCTGGTTGATTCATCCGTGGGCAATTTTTCTTCCAATGCCCCTTTTGTCGGCACTTGAAGCACTTGCCTTTTGGCTGCTTCATTGCAACTGTTTTGGTGACTGGAATACCTGATTTCTTCTTTTTCTTGTTCTTGTTCTTTTCCTTGGGTTTCCCCTTAGGTTTCACAGGACTTTCACTAGCAAATAATGCACCGCCTACTCGCTTGACTAGAGATCATTCAAAGCACTCTCAAGCTCGTGCATCAGTTGAGTGAGGTCAAGATGCATCTTATTCATATTATAATTCATCTTGAATTGATTGAAGTATTCAGGTAGTGATTGTAAGAGAATGTCAACTTTTAAATCTTGTTCAAATTTGATACCATGGTCATCATCCTTCTTAAAGTTTGCTATCATTGTTAGACAATGATCCCGCACACTTCCTCCAGACATCACTGTCTTGGTGACCGAACCAAGACATTTTGCCTAGCAGAGCCGCTAGACGTAGCAAACATGCCATCAAGAGTCGGAGCATTGTTGCTCCACTCTCAATCATGCTCACTTGCTCTTGAAGGCGATGGCGAGATCAAGCTAAAATATAGCAGCGAACTGCTACATTCGCCTTCTCCCATTTATCCTTCTCTTGCTGAAATTTAGTCTGGATTGCCACAGACGCATATGCAGCAGGCTGCGCTGGCATAGGGATAGTTAGAACAAAGTTGAGCTTTTCATATTGAAGAACAATATCCAAATTTGTTTTCCATTGTTTGTAGTTTGTACCATCCATAGGTTTTTGGCTCAAGATTGTAGCTAAAGGATTGAATGAAGACATTTTTCTGAAAAATAAGGAAAAATCACACTAATTACAAACTATATTTAACAACAAACAGAGATATTGCGCTAGTAGATTCTAATAACTACTATTCGTTTATTGTTTAACAATCCATTAGTTATCTCTACAAGGCTTACGATGGGCAAGATACTTGTAAAACTAATATTGTTATTTTGGGCCTTCATTTCCATTGCCAAAGCCTCAATGGGAGGGTTAACAATTTTACCAAAGTTGAATGTATTTAACCATTGTTTACTTTCAAAATTATCTTTAGTGTCTAAGTGTTGCCGACGATGGGCCGTACAAAACTTTACTAAAACTTTGAAAATATTAGGGTTTAATCCAGCGAAATCCGATTATCCTTATCCGATGGGGCTTTAGCGATAACCATTTCACTAATAAATCCACAATTGGGGCCTGTAGGTTTTAAAATTAATTGCTTAATTTAAAACCTTTACCCATTCAATAATTTTTTTTTAAATTTAGAATTTTCAATTTCCAAGAATTGTTCAATTTAGAGTGTTTTTAAATCACTCTCAAATACACAATTCTCTTAGGAAATTTCCTATATTATTTGTCTAGATTTTTAATTCCATAATTAATTAATCCAATTATTATTCTAGATTTTAATTTAAAATCATAATAATTTATAATTAGCTAAGTGGATAACCTAAATAATCTTGCATAATAACTATCATACTAGTCGATTCAAGACATAATAGCTACTATGCAGTTATGACATGTGATTTATGCATCAATATGGCATCTTTCTATTCTATATGACATGTTATTTCAAACATCATGTTAATCGCACATATAATTCATACAATTCAATAAAAGCATTTAAAAAATTAAACAAATAACTTTAATCCATGGCTTTCCTATTTAAAAAAAAAAAAAAACAACTTTGGAATTTCTCTTTTGTCCAGCCCTCAGTATCTATCTCAAGCCCCTTTAGGGTATTCATGGGCCCAAAAGCCCAAAGACCCACTCTTTGGTGAGAAACCCTAGGATGCAAAAGAGGAACCCTAGCCGTCAGTATTGTCGCGCCGTCAGCCGAAGTCATCTCAGCACGAAACTCCAGGGGAAGGACCGCCATGGGGAGATGATCACACGGCCACCGGAACCACCCCAAAAGGGTGTCCCACGCGCCCTCATGCGCGGCACCTTTGCCGGCGCGTGAAGGCCACTCGCAGAGCTTGTGGCAGTGTGTGGGGGCGCGTGCCTGCTCCCCTAGCGTCGGTCCAACTCCCATTTTGTTCGTCTTTCCGTCCTCTTTCCAACCATATATGGTTCGTCCAAATCTAAGGTTCAGAAGTCTATGAAAAGTGTCGTACAGCGTCGAATGTTCATCTTCTTGCAGTTTCTTGATCTCGAACTTTTATAGAAATTTGGAAAAATACATAGAAATTGCGAAAAAACATAAGAACAAGCAAGGAGAAAACCTAATCATATGGGATTAGCCTCCTTGTTACAAATCAAGAAATACACGAGAAAATCTAACAATGGATTAAAGTGATTAACTGATTAAAATTAGAACTAAAATCAAATCTGAATTATAAACGAATAATACTCATGAAATAAATAACAAATATAGAAATAGATGCCATATTTTTCAAAAAATAATATTTTGAAAAAATCTGAAATTTGATCGCATAAACTAAATCAAAACTGGTTTTTTTCCTCATCGCGAATCGGCTCTGATACTAATTGTAGGAGTCTCACCAGAAATGCGGAAGCGAATCGTACCGAGACAATGTAGGAAAAGATGAAACCTTCATCGTTTTGATTACCTGGAAAGATGCAGCGATCTGAAAGCCTCTACACGAACAATCCAAGCTCACGAACAATCCAAGTCCACGCTATTATCGATCTTCCAGACTATCTCTCGAGGGGGATGGGATGGATGTGTGGGCAACTGTTCAGATGATGAACGTCTGCCTCTAGGGTTTGTTTCTGATGAGAGCCTCCTTGTGACTTGGCCGTCTCAATGGGTGAAAGTAGGTTTATATACTACTACACCAAGACCTAACCCTAAACCACATGGGCCATAGGGTTCTTGGGCTGTAGTCTCACTTAAGCCTTATTGGGCTTAAGTGACCAAAGAGCATATTAACCCAACAGTCAGAAGATTTTTCTAAGAGTTTTAAATGGGTTTTAAGAAAGTAAAATGGATGGTTAGGATTAGATGAAATGAACGACTAGGATGAGACTGTGAGAGATAATGAGAAATTGGCTAATGAAACAATCCTCTCCCTACAATAACCTCATCGAGTCCGATAATTTTTTACATGACTACTCGATTATATGCTTTTTTTTTTTGCTCATGTCTCGATTATATGCTTTAAACACACCATCCCATCTTAGCAAAAAACAAAAAACAAAACACACCATCCCATGCTTTTCTTAAGCCCAACACAAAAGCCCCCCTCTTGTTATTCTTTTGGCCCAATTATTTGAAACGCTCAATAGCTCAAGCCCAACTAAGAGTACCCTTGGCCCAAATAAACTGTTCAACTCAGTGGTCCCTGATTCTAAACAGCCCGTTCACTTCTATCTTTTTAGTCTTTATTTTTCTAATTCTTTTTCTTTTTTCATTCTTTCCTTCATTCTCTATCTCTGTTTTTCTTTTTCTTTTTTATTTTGCTGATCTGAAATTTGAAAAATTAATCAGTACTTTGTACTACATTACTTTTTAAAAAAAACTTTTTGTACATTTAACTTTTGTCATTATCACTTTATCACTTGTGTTGGCATATAATGAGGAACCTCGTCTAAAATTACATATCGGATAAATGATTCTATTAATTTAGTGAGCATAAATACCCTCATAAGAGATGAGAACTTCAGTCAAATATTTTGAAAGGATTAGTTTTCTTCGTTGAATTGGATGGGAAGACATTCTTATACGGGGAACAAAATTCTTAGATATTTTGAGCCACTCTTAACACACTCTTAGTTTTTTATGCAAAAAATATATATACATTTTTAATTATTTTTTTGGACGAATATATTTTGAATTATTACTCTTTGATGTTTAGATCACTAAGTCTGTATAATACATTATTTCAAAATTCCAATTATCTCCTAGCACCAAGGGATGTGTGTGTGTGTGTGTGTATAACAGTAGTTAAATAAAATCAGACATAATTAAAAATCAAGTAAAAACCAAAGGATATGATGAAAAAAGAAAAAAAGAAACACGGTGACCTGATTAATTTTTGCTAAGAAAAATATGTAGGGACAATACTTGGATCAAGTTTCTTAAATTTCTCCCATCACATATGATCATATGTCATGTTTTTAAAATATTATCATTTAATTCTAAATTCACAAAAAAAAAAAAATATGTGCGATGGGAGAAATTGCCATAATAAATATTGCAAACTTCCATGATAAATATTGCAAACATAGTCATATGTGTGTGTGTGTGTGTTTTCTATAACAAATAAAACGTGCCTTGTACGATGTGTGAGGAGACATGAATCCGCCTCTGAAATCCAGGTATTCCGTTTTTCACGCATTTTGATTGAATTAAATGCTAATTATAATTAAAAGTTAGGAAAAAATGGAAAACAAATCAACAATACTCCCTCTGGTTCTAATTATAGGATCACTTTTGTAGTGCAATTTGCGCTACAAAAGTAGTCCTATAATTAGGACCAGAGGTAGTAACGTCTACGACTAACTAAAGAGAAAAAAGTTAAAATCACGGGAAGCTTGAAAAGAAATAGATCAACAATAACTTTTAGATTAAGACAAATAAAAGAGAAGATTAATTTACGAAAATCGAAATTTCTTTCCAGTGTATTACATCCGGTCTTTATCATAATATTTGGTCCTTATACTACGAATGAGATTTTATATTAACGGTTCGGATGTGGTATTCATATCTCTACTTTTTTGGACGCTCTTTCTTAGAAAATTCGTACCTTTTTGTTTCCTTGGTGAGGGATTTCAAAATATCCTACCAAATGGGGTTCATCTTTTGTAACAAGACAACCTGGTCTTATTCATCAAAACACGTACGATATTAATGTTGGACACTAAATTGATGCTAGCTGTAGTAACACAAACACAGTAACGCTATCAAGCTGGGGACCAAAACCAATGGCTATAGTTTAGCATGAGACAATGTAGAAATATTCCATGATCTAGGTTGTACGTACGAACAATAACAGTACTGTTCTTGTCTAAATTGGCTCACAAACATAGTTATGCTGCTGATTCATGTGCCCACTTGATCGATGAGGTTATTACGACAAAAAAGGACGTAGCTTTCGCAAATACGCGTGAAGCAATTTTCATGTTGAGAGAGGAATAAAGATAACAAATGAAACAGTGACTTGAATTGTAATATATGGTAGCCAGAAGCCCTAGCTTATAGCTGGCCGTGCCATTTTAGAAAAGAAGTTTGACACATCCACAAGATATATATGTATTAATTACGTCCTTTTGTTTTTATTAGTGGTCAGTGTTCTGAGTTTATCACTAATTATTGATATATCTTTTCATGGGGATAAGGGTGGCTACGTACGTATGTCCATGTTTGTTTGTAAGTTGTTGCCTTATGTCAACTTGTGTTGGATTTGGCTCATATATATGTGATAGATTTTTCGAAGCAAAGAGTGCATATATATATATATATATATATATATATATATATCAAATCAAATAATAATTATTTTTGCCAACAAAAGTTGGTCTACTTGGCAAATAGTTGACTTATAAAAATCATGAGGTTGTAAGTTTAAATCCTACCACTAATGTAATAACTTTATTAGTAAACGATCTGTAAATACATTTGTAAATGTTCTTTAAACCTAAAAGCATGCACTAACCCTGAGTTCTCGAGACCCAACTCATTTACACTCTTAATTTTAAAAAAGAAATATATATATGTGTGTGTGATAATTACGTCCTTTTGTTTTTATTAGTGGTCAGTGTTCTGGGTTTATCACTAATATATATTGATATATCCTTTCATGGGGATATGGGTGGCTACGTACGTATGTACATGTTTGTTTGTAAGTTGTTGCCTTATGTCAACTTGTGTCTGATATGGCTCATATATATGTGATAGATTTTACGAGGCAGAGAGTGCAGAAACGTCAATATATATATATTCAAATCATAATTATTTTTGCTAACAAAAGTTGGTCCACTTGATAAGTAATTGACTCATAAATTATGAGTTTGTGAGTTTGAATCCTACTACCAATATAATAACCTTATTGGTAGGTATGATCTCTGTAAGTACATTTATAAATGCTCTTTAAACCTGAAGATTTCCTTAACCCCGAGCTTTTGATATCCAACTCATTTAAACTTTTAATTTTAAAAAAAGAAAAGATATACTTTTGTCTACAACTTGTGTTGGATTTGGCTCATACATATGTGATAGATTTTACGAAGCAAATTGTGCAGAAATGTCACAGTCATATATATCATCAAATCTTTGACCAAAAAAAAAATATATATATCATCAAATCAGAATTTACTTTTGTGTTTGTCCCCACGAAAGATATATGCGATTTCATGGTCTTTGTAAAACGAATGAAAAGTGTTGCGCTCTTTCATCCACTAATTGGTAATGATTTGGTTTTGGATAATAAAATATATTCGTTTTTGTCAGACACAAGACACGTAACGAATTATAATGCCTCATGTTTATGTGATTAGACATAACTGAAGCTTCCTTTTGGATAGATAGAGTATGGTTCTATTACGCAATTATAATTAGCACTCAATTTAATAAAACTTAGCTGTACATAATTTTTTCCGCTTGATACTATATATATGTCATCCCTATAATAACATAATACAAATGTTAGTGATGGTCAATCGCGCGCGTTTGATGTAATCAGCTGATAATGTTACTGCCATAACTTGGTCATCAAGTTGATTAATGCAGCAGGATTCATGAGTTCTAGCTAGCTAAAGAACTTTCGTCGTCAATTCATGGCATATTCTATGTCCATCCACGAATAGTTAAAGAACAAAAATGCATACTACTTTTAGTGCTTAATATAACATCCCGTTCATAGTATAAAAGAGATCTTATAGTAAAGGACTAGATCAAGCATATATAAACACACTCTTTTAATTTTAAGTAAACATGACACTCATTGTACTAGTATTTGTTATTTAAATGATACTCGCTTGGTCATAAATATATGAGTTAAACAAAATGTTAATGTTTAGTTTGTATATAAGATCTCCAATTAAATTTGTCTCTCAAATTTATAATTTTTTTCTTAAAATATCCCTATTAATTACACATAATAATAAGATTTTCATTAAGGAGTATTTCTAATGAATGCACATGTTTAGAAATGATATTTTAGAAAAAAATAACACATTTTTATTATAAAGAAATAACCTAACTTATTTTCTTAATATTAATATCCATGAATCAATAACAAGATACCAATCGGTTTTATCTATCAATTTTTTCTTTCTTTCTAAATTTGTATTCCGTGGTTATTTAGGATCAACTGAAGTAAGTACACACACATATATGCAGGCTTGCTTTATGATTAATATATTGTACGTTGGGACACGTAGGTGCGTGTTTATACTGAACTTTGATACAACATGTCACATTGTCATGTTCAAATATAATAACTAACGTGTATCTGGATGCGTAGGTGCGTGTTTATACTGAACTTTGATACAACATGTCACATTGTCATGTTCAAATATAATAACTAACGTGTATCTGGATGCGTAGGTGCGTGTTTATACTGAACTTTGATACAGCATGTCACGTTCAAATCTCACAACTAACATGTATCTTTGGCTAAAATCAATTAGTATGGGGAAAACGTGTATATCACTACTACCAAAAAACTCAAAAAAAAAAAGAGACCTAAATAAGACCCAATTAATGTCCATTTTCAAAGGGACGTCTCGACCGGGGTAGTCATTTTTGTGATTTTTAGCGTCATGAATACAATTCAGGACGCCTTATTACTTTTTTTTTTTAAAAAAAAAGTAAAAAAGACCCCAAACCTCAGGTTCGGGGAGCTAGCTAGTGAGCCAAGCGGATCGAAGACAGCAAGCCACGATTTGGGCAGAGGAAGACCAGATCTAAAATCCGAGAAACATGCCAAGGAGCAAATCCAGAATATAAAAAATTCCATGGAGCAAATCCAGAAAACAACTGAACCCAGAAAATCAAACATGCCAGGGAGCAAATCCAGAAAAAATCAAAAATAAAAAAGAAGCCAGGTACTGCGATAAGCAATAAGGTTATCTTAAAAAAAAACCTAGAACAAACCCACCTGAACAGATCTACAACGAAATCAACTGCGGCTTTCATCTGCGGCGGCATCTGGTGTCGCTGGGTTTCAGATCTCGGCGGCGAGGGGAAAATCAGATCTATTTTCCTCTGAAGTTCTCATGGCAGGAAGAGGCGGACGAAACTAATGACGACCTGAATCAGAAGAGGAGCGGAGGATCGAGGGAGGGAAGATGGAGGGAGGACGAGGCGCGAGATGAGTGGAAAAGGATAGGAGTTTTAGCGCTGTGTGTGGGAGATTGATTGTGTAGCACACCGTACCGATGATAAATACAAAAATAAAAATTGGCGACCTAAATATGTTTTCAGGTCGCCATTTTTTGAATATTGGCGACCTGAATTATATCAGGTCAAATATTGGCGACCTGAATTTGTTTTCAGGTCGCCAATTTTTGAATATTGGCGACTTGAATTATATCAGGTCGCCAATATTTGAATATTGGCGACCTTTAAAAAATTCAGGTCGCCAATATTTTAATATTGTCGACCTGAATATAATTCAGGTCGCCTATATTCAAAAATTGGCGACTTGAATATGTTTTCAGGACGCCAAAAAATACCCTAGTGCCAAATTTTATAAAAAAAAATTACATAGGCGCCAAAAAATTTCCCTTTTAGGCATCTTAAATATTTTGTTTTGATTTGATTAGTATTATTTTCAATTTATTTGATTTGATTAGTATTATTTTCAATTTCTTTGATTTCATTAGTAAAATTAAAGTTTCGATTTCTTTGATTTGATTTGATTATTTTCAATTTCTTTGATTTGTTTAGTAAAAATTTTGATTTCTTTGATTTGATTAGTATTTTTTTCGATTTCTTTGATTTGTTAGTAAGAGTTTTGATTTCTTTGATTTGATTTGATTATTTTCAATTTCTTTGATTTGTTTAGTAAAAGTTTTGATTTCTTTGATTTGATTAGTATTTTTTTCGATTTCTTTGATTTGATTTGATTATTTTCGATTTCTTTGATTTAATTAGTAAAAATTTCGATTTCTTTGATTTGATTAGTATTATTTTCAATTTTTTTGATTTGATTAGTAAAAGTTTCGATTTTATTGATTTGATTTGATTATTTTCAATTTCTTTGATTTGTTTAGTAAAAGTTTCGATTTCTTTGATTTGATTAGTATTATTTTTGATTTCTTTGATTTGATTATTTTCGATTTCTTTGATTTGATTAGTAAAATTTTTGATTTCTTTGATTTGATTAATATTATTTTCAATTTCTTTGATTTAATTAGTAAAAGTTCCGATTTTGTTGATTTGATTTAATTATTTTCTATTTCTTTGATTTGAGTAAAATTTTCTTTTGGAGTCCTAAATTATTATTTAGGACGCCTAAAATCCTAGGCGCCAAAAAATTTCTAAAAATGCGCCAAATTGCGCCAAATAATTAATTTTAGGCGTCCTGATTTTTATTTTAGGACGTTTAAAATTTTAATTTAGGCGTCCTGATTAATATTTGGGTTGTCTAAATTCTCAAAATCAAGCAATTTACAACATTAATAAATTTTCAAGAATTTTCCTACGCCAAAAAATCCTAAATGGCACCAAATATTACATTTTAGGCGTCTTGAAATATATTTAGGAGGTCGAAAAAAAAAAAAAAAAAAATTTAGGCGTCCTAAATTAATATTTAGGTTGTTTAAAGTCGTAAATAATTAATGCAATCTTTTCACTTTTTACTTTTTTTTTAAAAAAAGACGCGTGTTTTAGGGTAGTAATATCCATATTTTGTTAGTGTATTTTGCCTGTTTGTTTTAGTTTTTTAAAAATATTTTTATGATTTATAAGATAAATATATAAGAAGAGTTTTGTCTCAATTTATTTAAAACACAGAAAGAGGTTTAAGGTTTCCCAACTAGACACTCTGTCTTTTCTGTCTTAACGCTCATATAGATGCATACATTTGTGTGAATAGTGCCACTTACTCAACAAGAACGATTTTTGAAAAAAAATGAGATAATCAATTTTTAAAATTTTAAATTTTGTCACGCATGATTGTGTATATAAAATTAAGAAATAAATTTTTTATATGATTTATTTACTAGCAATTAAATGATTAAATTTTTTATCTTGTTAAATATTGTACTACAAATGTAAATTATTGTTAAGAAAAAGAAATATGATTTTGATGAGGTTCATCGTCTCGCATGCATCGAAGGGACCCATTTTGATGGGACTGGATAACGAGACCCCGCCAGACGGCAAATAGGATCAGAAAGTCAACAAAAAACGCGCATGCGTTGGACGTAAATATAATGCACTCCCTCGTGTGGTTATTTCAAGGAACTACTTAAAGTGACGGACGATCCTAATTGTAATTGATTGAGTATTAGTTAAGTCTTTTTTATATTACCCATATTTAAAATATTTAATTATGAGAGAAAAGGTAATACTCCTTCCATTCATTTTTATAAGAGTCTAAAATTTTTATTATCTTAATCTTTTTTATAAGATTCTAACAAAAATTATTTGAATATTTAATGAATTTTTCTCATTTTTGTCACTCATTAATTATATATATCGTATTAATTAAAAGGTTATTGATAATTATAGTTACTTTATTCTTCTCTTTTACTTACTTCTTATAAATAAGAGCATACTTTAAAATAAAAGTTTATTTCATACATACTTATTATTTTTACCTGATTCTAATCACTTTTTTAGATTTACCAATAAGAGTGAACGGAGTACAAATATAATTTGCAGTCAAAATTTCAGTGAATTGAAGGATAAAATTAGTGTTAAGAAAAAAGGGATAAAATTAAAAAGTCACACATTTTTTTTTAATTTTTTTTAAGAATTTTAACTACTTAATTAATGATAATGAGGTTGATAGCTATTTATACGATAGAGAGGGTGAGTCTTTTTTATATTATTATAAGCTACCTCATTAAATTTATTATATGAATATGTATAGTTTTATCTGTAATATTTTTTTGAGCTTATCAGTTCTAACTTATTCTTTCGTATAAATTGATGTAAAGTTGAAAATTTTAAAATAGAGTTGATAAGGTTTATAATTTTCTTAATTTCAATAAAACATATTGAAAATATCGTGTATATACAATAGGAATAGATGATTAGTAATTAGGATGAATGAGAGTATTTTGTAAATTTGTTAAGAGACACTATCTTGTACTCATATGTAAGTCACTTATATAACATTTTTGCATACCAACAAATAAGATTGGCTATTGTCCTATGCTCATATCCTCGGCTTTCCCTCCATTGCTTATCTCAGCCTTTAGATTGAAATTTCGATGGTTCAGATTTAATGTTTTATAAAAATATTAATAAAATATCAAATTATTAAAGAAATAAATAAATATGCCTAAAAAATGATAAATTTTAGTTATAATAATTAAAAGCTGCAATAAAGAATATTTGAAATAGTACTTTTATAAAATTTAAATCAACCATCAAAATTTCAATTTAAAGTCTAAGATGAGTAGTGGAGGGAAGATAACAGTAAGAATAGAAGACGGTAGCTAATTCCAAAAGAATACATTAAATTGATAAAAAAAAATCACATTTGCCTTTATTAAAAACTCTCTCTCTCTCTCTCTCTCTCTCTCTCTCTCTCTCTCTATTTATATATATATATATATATATATATATATATATATACCAATCATTCTCACATCTTTCCTCTTTCTCTCTTTCCAATGGATTTCCAATAGAAATTAAATAGAGATAAAATTGGCAAAAAATGCCATTAATTAAGTGACTCATATTTAAAACTATTTTTTCCTACCCTTACAGTATGGTATATATGGATTGTGTTGGCGTATTTAACAGGAGAAATAAATGGGGATTGGTCCCTACATTAATTGATTGAGATTGAGACGGCTCATATATGTCCAAATGTTGATGATGGGGGTAGTGTTCTTGAAAACATGAACCACTCGATCTTGACCTCAACACGTAGACTCCAGTTAGATGTCTATCTTTTACTCACTCTAGTCTTAAATATAGGATAAAGTTTGAAGGCACTATTACAAAAAAGCTTTTTAACGTCCTATTTTAAGCCTTTTTAACGTCCTTTTTCAAGATTACGTCTATCTAGGGTGTAAAAAAGTCACGATTTTTTACGTCTCAAAACAAAATTCGGATGTCTTAAGGGCTTTTAAAAAAAAAAAAAAAAAAAAAATTCACGCGCCCAACCTGCCTCGCTCGTCCTGAACCGTTAATTTCAATTTTTAAATCATAAGAGACATTCTATTCTGGAGATACAACCCAAATCCTAGAATAAGTAATTCAGCTACAATTCAAACTTCAAATCGTAAGAGACATTTGAGATAGCTACTACCATATAGTCATAACCAAAAACAAAACCCAGTAGTAGCAATTCATAGGCAGAAGGAAAAACCATAGGAAAAGGAATATAAAACTGAACTGAGGAACAAGCAGTTGCATCCTCTCGTTCTTGCTTGAAGTTCAGATCACCTACTGTAATACCCTAAAAATCGTATTTATGATAAGTATCATATTTTAGAAAATAATACCTATTGGAAATAGGTGAATATGTGGTCTCAAGTAATAAGTTATAATTATCTTATTTTTTAAGGTAATTTCTATTGAAATTAGGGTGAATAAAAGAGCTAAAAATCCCTAAATACAATTGTGGGTCATAAAATGGCGAAAATATTATGATAAATCCCTAGAGGCAGTAAAATATTTATTAAAAATTAGAAAGTATGTTGTCTCTAATTTTAGGAATTTATGGGAATATTTTCCTTGGAAAATAATGAGGCAAAATTAAATATTATTTTGGGGATCATAAGTGACCCCATGATTTTTAATATTTTACATGGAGCATAAAATACCAATGTCAAGACAATAGTTGTGAGATAATAATTAATCCTAATTAAGAAAATCATCAACAATTAGTAAGTGACTAGTTAAGTAATTAGTGGCTAATTGTTTAAGCATAGGATAATTGCTTAATTAAGATAATTAAGGCATAAATTAAGTAATTAAAAAAAATAAAAAAAATAAAAAATAAAAAAGGGGGGAGCCGAAATTCCTAGTGTGAATAGGGTTTGGGATTTTTCAAAATAATATCTAGATATTTGTTATTTAAATAATAATATAAAATGAGATATTTTGTAAAGAGCCAACAGGATAAATGAGAACCGGTAGAAATTAAATCCTATCTCAAAATAGGTGAACTAAGTCATTAACATCTGGACTTATTATAAACAAGTATAATTTTGTCCCAGAGTGGGTTGTCTCCGAAGTCATTTCCGGAACCGGCAGAGTGATTAAGAGATCAAATAAGAGAAGAAAAAGGCAGATAGTAGAAACAAGAACCAATGGAAAATAAATCCGTTGTGACAAACCATGAACTAGGTTTCTTAGGTAAGGACATATTATAAACCAGTGAATTTTTATCCAGAAGTTGGTGTTACCGGAAGTTATTTCCAGAATCATGGCGTATGTCCTAGGAAATGTTCGGCAGACTACGGAATACCCTTAATGAGATCAAAAATTTAGTTAAACCAAGTATTTTGAAAGAGGATGAATAGACCTTCAGCGCTGTGTTGCCGGATTTTTGAGATTCTCCAAGATTACGCGATTAGAACACCGATCAGGGAACTTTATCGGTACCGGCTCATAAAGCAAGCTTGTGACATCATGGATGACATCAATTTATTGACTTTGGGGGAGGGGGAGGTCGGCACACATCATCTAAAGGCCAAGAAGAAGACTTGCAATGTAATCAAGATCCGACGGATGAAAATCAATCTGAAAAAGTGTGAATAGTAACTCAAAATCTTCTATAAATAAAAGGCACCTTCATTCATCTTTTCCCACACCAAAAACTGAAATAGAGAGAGGTTAGAGAGAAGGAAGAGCTCTGAGAAAGTTGTAGTGAAGCCCTGGGTAAGTTCTTCGGTCCCTAGTCTTAAGCTTTGGTAGTTCTTTCAGTAGTTATAGTAGGAATGTTAGATTTATCTTTAATCTTCCAAGATAGTCTAGATATCATGTTTTAGGGGTAAATATGGTATTTATTTCGAAAATATATTAGGAGAAGAGATATGTCAAAATTCTGGAGAGATAGAGTCAGAGTAGCGAAGCTCTGGCGAAATTCCGCCGATTAGGGGAGTTAGGGGCAAAATGGTAATTTATACCTAAAATGCCTGTTATGATGTTAAATAGTGATAAATGTGATATTATCCTTATAGGATATCTGTGATAACGTACCGCTGTCGTACCGCTGTTTTCTGTCAAAAGTACCGTTTTCCGTCAAACATATCGTTTTCCGTCAACGAAGGTACGTTCGCGTACTGTAACACTAATGCTGATGTTTATGTTATGCATGTATGTGCTATGTGTATTGTGTGTGTATAGTTGTTATGCTGCCTGAGTGCATATAAATGTTAGAGTATAAGCGTATGTAAGTTTGGGAGCGATGCGTCGTAATCTTTGGGAGCGATATGTCGTATCTTTGGGAGTGATATTATCTTCATTGGTTGCGTGTGATAATGCTGGGAGCAATATATCTGCATCGGTTGTGTGTGTAATATATCTGTTGTTGGGCTCATGTGATGTATATGTTGTGAACGTCCGTAGTCCATATGTTGTGTATGTAAATATGAGGTTAACCGTTACCTGAGGTTCAATGGGCATTGAACCTCAGCTCTTAACATAGCGTCAGGTTCCGGAGAACCAAGGACTGAGGAGAAAGGAAAGCAGGCGGCACAGAGATCCGGCTGAAGACTTCTTCTGTTTATATAGTTATACTGACGTTAGACGTCCGAAAACAATGTCCTGTTATTGTAAATAGCCAGACTTACGGCATTTGAAATAAATGTATCAGTTACTCAATCGCTCTGATGCTCTACTCTGATGAAAAAAAAAATTATACTGCTTTTGAAAATGAGATGTTACACCTACAGCTTCCTTTCTAGTTCCAACAACGTCAAGATAGAACGACGATTCCAGGGAAACTAGTCAACCATCCGTCGATCTCTCTCTGCATCCAGCTCCTTAGATCTATTAGTTCATGTTTTGGGATGATCTTGTGGTCTTTCTCAACTTGCTTCAACGCCGCGTGCCAGATGGCTCAAGGGGTTGGCGAGGGCAACAAATCTGGCAAAGGAAATGGCAGAAAATATGGATTGTAAGGATTTTGTGTAGTATCGGAAGAAGAAGACAAACTAAGGGCCTATTTGATTGAGGGGGGGGAGTGTGAGGGAAATGAGTGGAAATAAGAATATTGACCAAATTGCCATTAATGAGAAGAATATTCTTTTTTGTTGAGAGTATATTTTTGGATTATTGAAAAGTTTCCATGGGCAATTTAGTAAAGAGGAAGGTAAAAAATTTCTCTCTCCCCTCCCTCTCCCTCAAACCAAACCAGCCCTAATTGAGCACAGAAGCGCCACAGAGAAGATGAGTAAAGTTAGTGACTTGAGAGAGAAAATCAACGTTGAAAAGCAATTTAGCTAGACAAAAATAAGCTAGGTGAAGTGAATGAGCGAGGAGTCAGTAAACGGGTGCTTGCTTTTGGCGTCCTAAATTAATTTCAGGATGCTAAAAATATTGTTTTTGGCATCTTAAATTTAATTTAGGATGTAAAAGCCATGATTTTGGCGTCCTAAAATCAATTTAGGACGCTAAAACTACTGTTTTTGGCATCCTCAATTAAATTTAGGACACCAAAAATATTTTAGGCGTCTTAAATTAAAATTCGAATGTCTAATATGTCAAATTTATATTACATAATTACGAAAATGCCACCGCCTTTATATTTTACTTCCCTTCTAAAAAAACGAACGTCTTTTTGGAAAGTAAAAGACCTTTCTTATAGTAGTGAGTGCAAATTGCATTACAAACCTTATTCTATATTTATAATTAATAGTATCTCTAGCTTCCTCACCAGCTTTCAATTCAATTTCAATTAATGTCATCTCTAACTAACTCAACTAAATTAAGGAGATGTGGTTTTTTTTTTTTTTTTTTTTTTTTTTTTTTTAATGTTAACAAGGAGATGGGGTTAAGTGACTCACTTTGTCTAAAAATAAAAGAAACTTTTAAGTTTGCCCATATTTAATACTATGAATTACATCTAGAAAGTCACATAGGAGTTTGCAAATTGAATAATGAGATTTTAAAGAGGGATAATTTTTTAAGACTGTAATTAACACCCTACTTTGTGAATTATGATAAGGATACTCTATTTCTTTTAAAATGTGATATTATAAGAATGAGAGGGAGTATATATATGTACATACACATGATTTTCATGTAAGCCAGCTAATTAACTTGGCAACAAGGACGAGTTCATAATGTAGTGTTAAATTATATTTAACGGTCCTAGTATTTTTATTCACATCTTGAATGTTTATAGTTATTTTTATACTTTCAAAATGTATATAGTGCTAAAAGCACTCCGACTAAAAATTTATAAGTATTTTTACACTTTAACTCTATTATTTTTTCTAGTTTAGTGGCGAGGTGTTAACTTTCACTATCTCATTGGAACACTTCAATAAGTATCAGTTAAGAAAAAAATCAAACAAGAAGAAAGAGCATAATTGCATTAGAACTGAGACTGATCAATCACTTATATATGATCTAAGGTTTGTTTGTAATAGTGATTGAAGTCATTCAAAAGCAGTTTTTTCATTCGTTATATACACTATATAGTGTAAGTATATGACAAAAGTTTTATCTTCAGTTAAGCAAAGATACTTATAATAAGCAGGTGCAAACATATACATACTCTGTTTAAAGAATCAAAATCTTGTACAAAAAAATCATTCACACAAAGCACTTGTCATGTGAAAGAATGGTAACCTTATTTTGATTATTGTAATATGCTATCCACATTGAAACTCAATATATACTCACAATAATCATGTATACCGGCCTCTACCAAAATAATATACACCCACAAATCATGAAAATTAAAACGCATTTATCTTTATACTATATAAATAATTATGTTTTCATGTCATTATCATAATGTTTATTTCAAACCATACAAAATTTTTGAAAATTCACAAAGTTTTCTCTCTCAACAATGAATAACATATATAGCCCCCACTTAATTAATTTTTAATTACAACCCACACCTTGACATTTACAAAGTGAGTCTATTATTTTTGAACATATTTTCTTTTGTCATAATAATAATAATTTTTTTTTAAAAAAAAAGGCACGCTATATATTGAGTACCCCACACTTTTAAATATTTCAATGAAATATTTTCACAATTAGTCATAGATAACAATTCTAATTGAATTAGAATCTCCCTCCATTATCTTTTTTTAATTCTAATTATAACGATGCCAACACCGCCCGATGGCAAGGCCACCATATAAATAGCATACATTACTATTATAATAATCTGTCAACCAATAGAAAGTTTGCAACCATACCCAATATAACACCTTCACCAATTCAATATTCATCAACTTTTCAAGGTGTAAAAGGAAAACTCCCATATAGGGATGTTCCTCGGACCTGGGTGCGGGACCTCGTTCACTCTCTCTCTCGGCTGCGTTCTCACTCCTTTCCAACATTAGGGTTTCTCTTTCGATGCCGTCGGCGAGCCCCAACCTAAGCCACAGCCGCATTAGATTTCTAGATCGGTGCTTGGAGATCCGGATGAAGGTAGCACCGAAGTTTTTTGGAGCTTCGATTCTCAGATTGGCCGCGTGTCGCTCAAAGGCAAGCCTCCATCTTCTTCGATGCCGGCCCTCCCATGTTCTCCGCCAGATCTTGCTATGCGACGGTGAGCCTCTCTTGTCCTTGGGACGAGTTTTTCCTCTCCTTCTCCAAATCTTTCTTGAGGCTGTGGGAGTTGTTTCCCTCTTCGTGAGAGCTGTGGTAATTAACTGCCTCTTCCTTCCCAGCGGTCTTCGGCGGTAGAGGGGACGACCTTTTTTAAGCTTTTTGTGTTTTTGGTTTTTAGTGGTGGTGTATTCTGTTGTGGTTCAGATTCGCGTTTTTGGGGAAAGGGTTGTGTTTATGGTCTTTTCTGTAATATGTTTTACCTCTCTAAGGGCCATTGTTAGGATTGTTCGATGGTGGCGAATCCAAATTACTAGTATTAGCCTTAGTTTGTTCAGTAGTTATTTGCCAGATTTACTTGATTGGTGGAGAAGAAGTATTCTTCAGGACTTCATTTGTTTTCTTTCTGAGTTTGAGTTTGTTCTGATTCTTGCCCCAATTCAGGGCAATTGTATAATTGATCAATTTGCAGCTTATCCTTATAAGAAGGTGTGTCTTATAGGGTGTGTTTTGCAACCAACACCTTCTTTCTTGCCACTTATAACCTTGGATGTCTAAGAAGCCAGTGCAGTTTCTGACGTTACTTTTATTCCTATCTCTTCAGTGATTTTGATTATTAGTTTCTCTTTCATTTGGTTTGTAATGCTTTATTTGTCTGTGTGAAAAGAAAACTCCCATATATTCTCATGTGATGAACCCAGCAGCCATATTTATTAACCGTAACAATGTTTGAGATAATATAAATTAGAAAACCATTAAATATAGGAAAAAGTGTACGTTGGCACCGTCCAATGTTATTGGGCTTGTTTGGGATGTCGGTAGGCAATCGGACTTATGGTAAAGTCTGATGGACTTTTAAAACGTTGGTAATATTACGGAAACATAAGGAATATAAATTATATCCTATATATTTAAGATCAGAGATAATATATAACCCATCTTATGAAACCGTCGACCACTACGGAAAGCTCCCACGTGTTTATAACATTCACGAAATTGATGCTATAAAATATCCCATATCATTGCACAAATTTATTGAATATGATGCCAGTTTCATAGTTGGTACCTCATCAATAGCTTTTAAAACAATATTCAAAGCTGTGTAACTGACTCAAACCAAAGGCTGTGAAAACCTTACCGCTATCATTCCCCAATGAACATGAAAAACTAAAATACTAAATGACCAAAGTTACAACAAACAAAATTTGAGGATTCCTTTGTCCAGGAAGAATCAACAAAGGCAACCCAGTCTCTTTTTAATCCTTTGGCCCTCAGAATGCTTAAGACCGAGAGGAAATAACCCTCAACATTGTTGGCAAAATCTGCATAGAACAGAAAAAATAATCATTTCGAGTCGTGTTCAAGAACATCGTCTTTAAAAAGATATTTTGTAAACCCCTTACTTGAATACGAAATGTCACTTCTTAATTAGGATTAAACAAGTCTTTCTTGTAAGGATGTAAGGTAATAGATCACTAGCTGTAGCTGAAGGTAAAATAACTCAGCAAGAGATTACTAATAATGATGAGGATATTTATAAAGATATTCTCTTCTATTTATGGCGTTATGATGAGGATATTTATATATAATGAATTAATGCTCTGGAGTGATACCTCTTAAAGCACTATACCTCTTCAATTAAAAAGTCTTAACTATTTATTAAATTTATAAATTAACATAAATTCTTTGATTTATAAGGATATCATTTCTCAAAACACTTTTTTTTTTGTCATTTTAAAATATTCCAATAATATTAGGGAGACCCTTTCTTTGACACGCCCTTATAAAATAATAATATTTACAACACATTTTTCTCGATCGTACCGTGATTGAATTTTTTTGTATATTAATAATTATATATAACAAAAGAAAAAGAGTTATATGTAACCAAAATTAATGCCAGCCGAAATCTTCCTGTATTCTCATTCCTGATTTCGCATTTTCTCCTATATGGTCCCAGTTATCAGCTCTCTATTGAGCTGTTCTCTCCATTAATTCAAAACAGTGAATTTTGCTTATAAAACAAAATCGATCTGAGCCACTGAGCTCTCCTTCTTCCAATCAAACTGAGCCAAAGTTTCACTGCCACTCTTGCATTTGTAGAGCTTCTTCTTGGTTTTCTTCCTTCCACAACCTCTTAATCCAATTTCACTTTTTTTTTTCCATGTCAATGACTGAAAATTTCTCATGTGAACGATGCTTTTTTCTTCTTCTCTTCCATACCTCAGTCTGATTCTCTATCGCGGAAGATTCCTTTCTTCTTATCTCCAAGGCTAAATAATGTTTTGAAGCGTTTTTGTTTCTTGAATTTTAAAACGAACATGCATGGGAACTATTCAATGCATACAGTTGGAATGAATCATCTGGAAGAAATCGGAGAAGAAGCTCTACAAGCGCGACAGGTAGTGATCGAAGCTGATGACTCGGCTTGATAAGAAAAAGATAGGGGCTCGCAGATTTTGTTTATAAGCAAAACTCACAGTTTTTAATTGATGAGGTGAGAGTTCAATCAAGACATTCTTTAATTTAAAGCACTTCTAATATGTTTTAGTGAAATTCTTAAACTTCATTAATTCTGACTAAAAAATCAACAACTTTTTAATTTTACCGCTTATTTAACTACAAACTTTCTAATAAAAATAAAAATATATACAATAATAAATAAATAGTAAGATTATACATTCACATAAAAAATTTAACGACATGCCTAATAATAGGACAAAAAAAATACACTCCCTCTCTTCCTGATAAATACAACCAGAAGAGTTTTAACCCTATGTTTGAATGGAGAGAAAATTAGAGAAGAAAAAAAAAAATACTATGAGAGAAAACTTCCGAACATAATACTTTTTTTTTTTGTTAAGGTGCATTTTTGCCCTTAAAGTATCTTGGCCGGGAGCAATTTTGCTTTTTCGAAGTTTTTGGCGAAGCAATGTTGCCCTTGAAGTTTAAAAGCGTAGCAATGTTGCCCTTCCGTTAAAAACCCTAATGGTCAACAAAAGTTGACCGTTATGGTTTTTAACGGAGGGGCAAAATTGCTACGTTTTTTTGAAGCAATGTTGCCCCTGAAGTTTAAAAACGTAGCAATTTTGCCTCTCTGTTAAAACCCTAACGTTGACCGTTAGGGCAGTTAATATGGAAGGGCAACATTAGCTTGTCTCAAAATTCAGGGGCAACATTCTTCTGAAAAAAACTTCGAAAGCGCAAAATCTTTCTGGCAAGCATCTTTAAAGGCAAAAATGCACCTTAACCCTTTTTAAAAAAAAAACTATTTAAAGAAGTTTTCATTCTTAATATTGTCTTCCCTCTATTTTCTTCTCACTTTTCCCTCCATCCAAATACATGGTTAGATTAATTTACCAATGGGATTAGACAGCAATAACATTAGCCGGAGACAAACTTCTAATGCTATTCACGTATTGACTAATAAATGGTTGATGCAATTCACCCATGGCATACTAATAATATAAAATAGCACGTTATCAATAAGTTTGAAATTTACAAATTACCATGTTTTATCATATTATTATTTGATTTTTTTTGTGTGTGTGATAATGTGACATGATTATTTGAGTGTTTAAATGACTTGGATTTGTTTTATTTTGGTACAGTCCATTTAAATTTATAAATATAAACTTTTTTATTTTTATTAATATAGCATTTAGAAATAGTATAAACGCGTATAAAGAAAAGGGGTCCAGCAGAGAGAAACCTACTCCCAAATGTGGATTGATGGTGACATTTCATTTATTTTTAGTTTGATTTTAATTTTAGTTTTCTTACTTGTTTCGAAAAATATAGGTCATTTTAGCTTTTTTTTTTTTTTTTTTCTAAAAAATGATAAATTCCTTTTAACTAGGTGTATAAAAAAATAGATTGATTTTTTTTTGTCCTTATAATTTTGATTTGGTTATACCTTAATTTTTAAACTTTAACTTAATGTAACTAAATTTATATAGTTTTGAATGAGTTAAAACTTATTAATCCTTAAATTTTAATTCATTGTGACTCAGTGCATATGGTTTCATGAAAAAATTTCCTTTATAATTTATTAGCACTTCCAATAGCTTTTCTTATATATATCCAAATTATTTTCAACTATTTTCTCTTTAGTAAATGACATTCCAATTCTGTATTTTCATTAAGATATTATATTTACTGTGAAAATAAGTCTTTAACTAAATGTTATTTTCATACATAAGCCGAACCTATCCCTGCGCCGCCTCCCAATACACCGTGAAAACGGACCGCCCGTGAATTCTGAGCATACTTTTGCCACAGTTCAGCAGTTGAAAAGTGAAAACACGGTCAAGATTTGACCCCCCCCAAAAAAAAAACACAGTCAAGAAGAAGCTAGCGGAGCCAGAGTATTTGTATAAATATACACTTTCACTCGTGTTAAATATAAAAATCAATTAACTTTTAAAAAAAAAAATTAAAAAATTTATATTTATCATTTTTTAAACTAATTTATTTGACTTATAAATTGATATATAATTTGATGATACATAATATATATTATGATTGACTAATTTATTTAATTTTTTAATCTCTTAAAAAAATCAATTATGTCTTATATTAAAAACGGTAGAGAGTAACGTTACATGAGATCATATATATATATAATAGGATAAGATATTGTCACTACCAATTTTAATTATTACCAATGTCACTACCATTTTTTTTACCGTTAGGTCAGAATCTCAATAGAAAAAAGAAATGATAAAGGTAGATGAAATTCTGACCTAAAGATGAAAAAAATGGTAGTGACATTAATAGTGATAAAAATTGGTAGTGACAATATCTTATCTCATATTTTAAATATAAATGGAAAAGAATTAAACTGGGGATAGATTTGTAAATCAGCTGTGGGACATAATATTAAATTTTCTGGCCCATTAGTCAGTATCAGCAACTAAAACATGAGTTATATAAGTAATGGGGACTTTAGCAAATTACCGTACATCGTACAAGAGTCACCGTCCAAAACCAAAAGAAACCCAACATGAGAAGCTCTCTTTAATCTGATAAATTTCGAACACTGTCTACAAACATTTTCGCTGCATTTATTTGATTTTGTGTCTTTATCGTTTGGTTTGTTTTCATCATTAATTCTTCATCCTAATTTTTCAACCTATCTATCCCTCACCTGTATCTCTACTGAGAAGGGTGAGTAATGAGAAATACTCCTACTGTTCTACATACTACTGTTCTACATATAAGGTATAGTTAATTTTTTAAAAAAAGAGATTAAAGAAGTTTATTAAATTATTTTAAAATACTTATATATATCATATTTTCTCCAAACTATTTTTCTTAATATATAATCAAAAATATGTATCATATGATACAATTAAATAGCTTTTTTAACATTTTAAGAAAAAATTAACTCTGTTTTATATTTAAAATAGAAAAAATATCATAAATATGATTGAAACTTCAACTATTTTACTGACCCTCTCAGGCTCTCTTCAGCCTCCTCTTTTTGAACCACTTTAATTCCATCCACGGTAAAAAGAATCCTTTATAACAAGATAGAAAATCTTGTTGAAATTTCCACCTCTTTGAAGATGTTAGAATTCAAGAGGTTTGGTTTTTAATATAAATTTTAATTAACTAATTTGATTAAATTAAGAAGATTAGTGAAGTTAGTTAACACATATATCACCTTCCTCAATTCTTTCCCTACCTCTCCGATTTGATTATTGTTCAGAAAATATGAACAAAACTAATTTAACAAAAAGTATATCAAAATACGAAATCGGTATCATATTTAGAACTAACAGTAATTCTCTAATTAGGTTCTATATCAAGGATTGGAGGGAGTAAAACCTTTCCTCTATTCATCTTTTGAGCATTATAGTTGTTTTTCAATAACTTAATTTAAATGTATTTAAAACATTAAGCTTATCACACGAATATTTACGTGATTTTAATATTATTCTTATTAATTACATTAAACACTCTAGTATCATATTAAATTTTTTCCCCATATATTACCCTCTTTTTTTAATTAATTAGAAGGAAATACAACACACACTCTTAGTGGGATTGAACCCCCTTGCTAGCCTCATTAGCGAGGCCCTCATGCTAACTAATTTATTGATTATTTGCTATTGCCCTCTTTAATTGCATGTTTTACCTTTGCTATATCTAAGAAAATTTGTAAATATCATTAATTTAATCTTAAAATTTAATTCCTTTATAATTTTATCCCTATTTGATATGCATATATTACACTTTAACCGTCTAAAAAATAATAAATTGAGGATAAAATTATGCTCCATTCAATAATAATAATAATAAAATTACTACAGTGACTTATATTAGGGGAAAAAGCTCTCTCTACCTTGTAGGAAGATTACTCCTGGTCGGTAACTGTGAAATTAGTTATTTTTACCTTAAGGAGTATATGAATTTGCTAACATTCTGCTAATAAAAATGGAGGAAGGAATTTAAAAAATTAAACATACTCGTCTCTGTTTCAAATATATAAAGCGTGTTTAACTAAAATACAAGAATGGTGGGCATGCAACATTTATAGCTGGCCTTGAAGGAATAATGAGAAAGATTATCAGATTAGACCAGTCAATTGTGTAGACTGTGTCTAGGCAATATTCATACTGCACGCCCATTAATGACCCTCTTCCAAGTATTTCCCTTTAATCTCCATATATATATATATATTCACACACACACACTTGTCATAGCTACTTTTTCTCTTATTAGTTATTACAGCTACCTTTTCTCTGCCGAGTCTTCTTCGTCTCCCTCTTCTGCAACATAACATCTCCCACTTCCTTAATAATCCCTTTCCAGCTTCCATCACTTTCTTGATAGCTTCCTCTCACCATCTCTCTCTCATGGCAGCTTTTTCTCATTGCTCCTTTCTCTTGTCGCCTTTCTGCGACCAACCCCTCTTAAATTCCACTCCCCACCACCACCATACTCACTCTTCTTCCAACGAAACTGACACGAACCAGAGCTCCGGCATGACTGTTAACGATCATAATGAGCCTCCTTCCGTCCCCAAAACCCACTCTCTGGCCGCCGCAGACACCTCCATGCTCGGCGTCGCTAAGAAGAAGAACAAGAACAAGAAGGAAAATTACAGAAATGGTCCTTCCAAGGTACGACCAACATTAATTAGAGGTTTTCTCATTAAATTTTGCAGATTTTGACCCAACATTGGTTTATTATTTTCTTTTTGCTCACGGTTTATTACTTATTGTAGGAGGGTAGAGAAGGAAGAAACAAGAAACAGAAGAAGAGCAACAATGGTAATGGTGTGGTGAAACAAGAGGAAAAGGCAAAAATCACAAAAGAGGCCCCAACAGGCTATATCCATGTCAGAGCTAGGAGGGGCGAAGCAACGGACAGCCACAGCCTCGCCGAGAGGGTAAAAATTACCATCAATGGCACACACTTTGGAATTAATTAACTTTGTCATCAATCTAATATTGCACATGGAAATTACTAAAACGCCCGTATGCTTATCATCGATTATAATACTCCAGGTGAGAAGAGAGAGAATAAGTGAGAGGATGAGGATGTTGCAACGACTCGTACCAGGTTGTGACAAGGTAAAGGTTCTTCCATTTTTCTAAAAGTTCATTATTTTTCTCTGCTTAGTGCTTATTACAGCTAAATGTGGTTTAATTTGGTCATTAATTAATCAATAGATAACTGGGAAAGCGCTCGTGTTAGACGAAATCATCAATTATGTTCAGTCCCTTCAGAATCAAGTTGAGGTAATTAAATAAATACCACCAGTTTTTCTCAACTTCCTGAATTTCTATGAATTGAAAGAAGAAATCTATATGCTTCTATCTGGTGCAGTTTTTGACGATGAAGCTTGCTTCCGTGAATCCCACCATGTTCGTAGACTTCACAATGGGACAAGATACTCTCATGGGTACTCCACAGGTAAGGAATAAATCCAGCTGTGTAATTTTGCTACTTGAACATGTCTGATTAATAAAACTTTAATTTTTTTATGTCGGAATATTTAGAGATTAAACAGTGAAGCTTCGCCTCTGCTACCACCTGTTCCACAATGCAGTTCCAATCAGGCCACAAATTTTGCTGATGATTATTCTTCTGCCACTTTTTTCCTTCAAGGAGGGAGATCAAATAATAATGTCTTCTCTTCCCTGGTATATAACTAGAAATTGCAAAAACAATCAAAGATTTTTACTGCAAAAATTTGATAGTATAAAAATATTTTCCTCTTTTGTTCTGTTTTCCGATTCTGACATGACATCATTTTCAGGATGTTGTTGGAGAGTTTTGGGATGGAGAAGACGACCAACGACAAAAATTTCCTAATTCTTGTGACTTCAATACCAACTTATGGTCCTTTCAATGTTAGAATTCAGACAGCACTATATCCTACAATTAAACATGTTGTGTAAGTTATATCATCAGATCCTGTATTGTATTGTAGTTTATCAATTATCTTTGATTAAACTACGTGTTTCAGTTTGGTGACCACTTTAATGTTGTCTCTTTTTTGAAGGGTTTTGTCTTTCCGAAAGAGAGATTCTGATGCAGGAAAAACCAAAGCCACGCATGGTATCATTATATTATACTATATAGATATGGATTGAAAAGAATTGGGGAAATTGTTCGGTTGCTATATAACAATCTGGTTTGGTCGTTGGGTCCATCAGATATGAAAGTTAGATTTTTGGAACATTGAATAAAGGAGGGAGCAGAGAAATTAATGGAAGAAGAACCAAAAGGACAGAGATATTTCCGACCAAGTAAAAAAAAAAACAAAACTTTTGTTAGATTCCTTGATCTGTTCTGTTCTGTTTATGTTCTGGTTCCTGCTATCTTTTCTTTTTTGACTGTCATGTCCCGAGTCTTACTATGCACAGATTCCTAGAGAGGCTTTGTATCCAAGAGATGCGAATTGATCAGAGACATTGAATGATAGGGGCAGTGTGGAATTATTATGAAAGACTTGTTGATTTTGATTGTTTTTTTTTTTTTTGAATTGTTGGGTCGTTACTCTGTTGGTACAGTTCATGTGAGTACTCTTGCATTTTGTTGTTGTTGGGTCTTTAATGTATAATGTATCTGCAGAATCTTCAGAAGTTTGGCGTTATTATATGATTCTGTTTCATTTTTATTTCCTCTTTCCCTATGAGTATGACTCAAACCTGAAAGCCACAAGCTTCTGCAACAAAGAAAGTAAAACTGAAAATTTTAATTTTTTTCCCCTATCATATCAACAATATTCATATTAACTGAGACTATTAAGAAAAAAATGAGTGAGCATAGTTCAACAATACGTCAATACCACAAATACAACTCAGTAACAACTAAATCAACAGAGAAGGAATCTAAAACGGGAATTTATGCAGACCCAACATCTTAGTCATCCAACTGTAACTAAAGTAAACAATAGACTCATGTCTATTAATTAATTACAAACAATTACTGATAATTTCAACCCACGCCTTCCAACGTTCACATGACCAGCTATATGAAAAAGTATTTTAAGAATTACAAGTCAGAGGATATGATGGCTCAAGGTCCCACCCCAATGGGTCAAAGTGGATGTGCTCTGTGCAGGAGCTATTGTGTGAGAGCAAGGAAGCTGGATTTGTGGCTACATGTGTAAGCCATGTGTAAGCTTACTCAAGTCCCTCCCATGGTGGCAGAAATTATTGCAATCATCCAATGACTATAGATATACTGTACTGGAACAAGAATTTTAAGATGGCATGGTGGCTGTAATTTTGCTCATGAGGGGTTGTGATAGGAATCAGTACTTTATAGAGGTCATCGAGGATGCCAGGCTATGGATGTTTAGAAGCTGACATGTTTTAAAGTACTCCTCCGATTCTAATTATAAGACCAAGTTGATTTTTTTTAGAAAAATTAAAGAAGCTAATTAAATTACCTTAGAGTATTTTTATTTTTATTTTTTTCTTCAAATTAATTAGTTTGACTAATAAACTAATATATAATCTAAGGATACATAACTTATGATATGATTAAGTAACTTATTTAGCTTCCTTAATTTCTCCAAAAAAAAGTCAACTCGGTCTTATAATTAGAACCAGAGGTAATATTAGTCATAATACTTAGCTTATCACTAAGTTAAATTAGCATATCACTCTGGTCGTATTTATAAGTCTCTTTTGACCAAATCACACATATCAAGGAGAGGTAGTTAGTTCAATGATTATGGGGTAAATTTTTAACTTTGCCTTCATTTATGAATGAATATCTTTCAATTCTTTTTTCTCTCTCTATTTTCATTGGTATAATTAATATGAGCAAAATTGTCATAAGTTTATTTATTACCTGAAAGAGGACTTATAAATAGAACTAAATTTTTTGGTCAAAAAGAACTTATAAATAAGACAA
The DNA here is from genome assembly GCA_019022615.1 of Acacia melanoxylon. Classification (NCBI taxonomy): domain Eukaryota; kingdom Viridiplantae; phylum Streptophyta; class Magnoliopsida; order Fabales; family Fabaceae; genus Acacia; species Acacia melanoxylon. Next base: position 1,689,087 of record JAFJYJ010000098.1, read on the forward strand.
AAGTGTAATAGTATCATAGAAAATTTTGTTCTTCTTAATCCCCACCACCTTCCTATTAAGAAGCGATAGTTGATCAAGGATAACCGGATGGTTATGCCAAAATCAGTTTTTTGTATTAGTCTTTGGAAGGATTAATGAATTTCGGATTTTCAATCAAAGGAAAAAAAAAAGGTCCCACCCCAATTGGGTTCATCGTCCTTTTTGCTGACCAAGTCTGTACATATTAATTAATTAAAATTTCACTACACCGCCACCCCAATGTAAACATTTATTATCAAACGATCCATTTTTTTTTTAAAACTTCCCCACGCCTTAATTTTTTTTGGCTATAAATCCCCACACCTTATTGAAATTAAGTTTGATGGCTGAAACAATATTTAAGCCTTTTATCTTGTGCATGATCAGAAAGGTCTTATAAATTTCCATATGTGTCATGTAAATATGCATATTTGCCTCCTAAATAGTATGTGTTTTTATTAATATATATTTTAGTTGGATGATTGCAATAAATTCTCATGTGTCATTATTACAAAAAAAGCCCTATAACGTCTTATTTTTGACATGTTTTACATCCTTATTCAGCAGAACGCGTATATGGGAGACGCAGTAAAGGGAGAGTTTTGGCGTCTTAAATTTTTTAGGGTGCCTATTATTATTATTATTATTTTAAAAAAACCCCAAACCTCAGGTTTGGGAGGTTGGCAACCGACGACCAAGAAGAATTGACGACTAGATAAGAAGAAGACAGATTACCAAAAACAACAATCAACAATCAACATACTCCCTAATCAGATCTACACAAAATCAAAAACTTCAAATAATAATATCAGTAATATCATATTTACACAAAATCAAACTAAAAAAAGGCAAATCAAACTGAAAACTATCAATAATATCAGACACAAAATCAGAAACTACAATAAGTGACTTGAAAAAGCTTGGAAAACAAAAAACCAGAAGCTTCAATCGACTTCATCCGTTGAAGCTCTAGCTTGTAAAAGCTTAAAGCATCTTTCCCCCCTTTTGCTCTGGCTTCGCATTGTCGTCCAACGGCACCAAAAATAGAGGCTGCAAAAATCTGGATCAACTCCCTCTGTCAAAGCTCTCTTCCCTCGCGGCTGAAAAATCTGGTTCAATCCCTCCGTCGAAGGTCTCTTCCCCGCGGTTGAAAAATCTGGATCGACTCCCTCCGTCGAAGCTCTCTTCCCCGGTGGCTGAAAAATTTGGATCGACTCACCGTCCACGTCGCCTTCATCACAACAAAGTTGAAGAAGACTCTGCGATGAGATTTGAGCGAGTTGGAAGTGAGGCATGAGAAATTTGAAATACAGAAGTCATGGGTCTCTGATATGATATGAAAAGGAGCATGATTTTTTTTTTTAAAAAAAGGACAGTAGAAGTCACAGGTGTGCACCAGAAGGACAAAAAAAAAAAGAAGAAGTCAAATTTGAAATAATTTTGGCGTCTAAAACACAATATAGGATGCCAAAGACCCTTTTTTTAGCGTCCTAATTTAAATTTAGGATGCTAAAAATATTGGTTTTGGCGCCAGGCTCACTTTTGGCGTCTAAATTAAAATTTAGACGCCAAAAGTGAATCTTTTAGCGTCTAAAATCTAAATTTAGATGTCAAAAGTCAACTTTTCTTATATATAAATATAAAAATGCCACTACCTTTATTTTTTACTATCTTTTTTTAAAAGGGACATCTTTTAAGGATGTAAAAACCCCTTTTTTTTTTGTAGTACTATGCCTTTTTTCTTATACATGACAACGATGCTCTAGTAATTTTAATTGTACGGCTTGTAAATAAGCATATTTAATATATAAATTCTTACATTTGTTTTGTAAATAACATATATTCTTGTGATTTGTAAATATACTCCTTGTTTTGTACATAGTTGAGATAATCTTATAATTTCACTTATTTTAAAAAAATTTCTAGCTCCGCCACTGGGTTGAATGATGCCCTAAACAGAATATTTAGGATAAATCTGTGAATATTTGACCCATTATTCATCTCGACGTACGGTCTTATGCTATATATATATAGACACACATACATAACTAGTTAATTGACATTTGACACAAACTTGATATCGTTTCTTAGTTAAGAATTTAAATATTGGAGGTTCATGCGTTATTTACGCTCAAGTACTGATATTCTTTCATATTTAATATATTTTATTGGTGTTTCCTTGATCATTTATACACACTTCCCATGTTTAAAATGATTTGTTTGGACAGCTAAAATCTCCATGGCCAGGGCAGAAAAGTCAGCAAATTATCCGCATACACACAGCGTGAAATGATTCAGTATTCCAAAACGTTTTTCACAGCGTGAACCGTGGAGCATGAAATATAATATAGAAAGTATGAGTATATAATAATAATTTCAATTTATTCTATATAAAATTAATTGATTGGTTATAATTCATAGATCTGAAGAAGCATGAACCTGTTATGTGATTTATCTATCGAAAGTATCTCTCTAAGACAGTGACGTATACATATATAGGAGCTGCATATATGATTGTATTCCTAGAATGTTGTAGAGGGTCGGTGTCGATGCGCCGAACTAACTAACTACCCACGTTGTACTAACGTTAATGTATCTGCTCCCTACTATGTTCTTAACACAGGAGGGGGTAGATAACTATTTTTTATAGATTAAGAAAATTAATCCCCTTACTATGTGCACTTAACAAACTCTCTAACTAAGACTTATATTTATGATCGGAGGATCAGAGTAGTGTCTCCAAATGTTGAGCTTCCTTTTTAATACGTAGTAGTTGATATAGCTTTACTTGTCTTATTGTAGCTAGCTCGCTCATTGCATTATTGTATACAGTCTCTTGAGCAAGTGCTTCCAAATTCAACATATATGACATTATTTTTCTTCATTTAGTGATGGCCTGCTACTGATTTCACATGGATATATAAAAGGAAGAACGGCCGAAAAAAAAAGGGGAAAAAAAGTAACTTTTGAAGTGATTGGCCAAGAAGAGTCTAAAAGATAGTGTTTGGGTCTCACTTTCACCCCAAGACAAATACTTCCAGATTTTTAAATTAGTACTGTTTTTTGGGGCCAACAAAAGATGGAACTATATATATAATATATATGTATGCACGTGTCTATATATATATATATATATATATATATATATATATATATATCCCATAAACCTGCAAATAAGGCAATTAATGGTACAGTTATATTGTGCTCATACAGAGTGTAAAGCGAGATGCATGAACTTGCATACGGCACGACAAATAAAGTGCCTTCCTCATATGGTGTTTTGAAAAAAATAAAAGAGAAGGCCGGACACAAAAATCATAACTTTTCCAAAGCTTATCTTGAAAAACAAACAAAATAAAAATTAAGATGCGTGTTCCTGCAAATTGAAAATAAGATAATCCTTTAATTTGTAGAGAACCACCACAAAGAAATTACAAATTAAAGATCATTTTTCTTCTTTCTCAAACCGTGCTTTATATATATATATATATAAAAAATTTGTTATTTTAAAGCATTCATATTTTGAATTGATGAGCATTTAATTGGATGGTGTAATTAACTTGTACTTTGACACATCTTATTCCCATTTAGAATAATGGTACGTATGACACATCAAAATCTTGAATCCTCATAACCACTGCTTTATATGCAAACTCATTGTCATCCTTGTTTGTTTATGTTTGGTAACTCCTACTTCTACTTTGCTCTTTCTGTAAATTGAAAAGTGATTCACTTGATTCGTACTGAAACTGCGCTGATTTTCCAATATGATCCCGTGGTTATCTCAATTATTTTATGGAAGGTGTGCGCGCGCATGGATAAACAATTTTCATCGCTTATTTTCACTTAATTTGTTGTATAATAAAAGTACAATGATGGGTCAGATCCAGCCTTATTTTTTTCATTGGAAATAATGGTGACAACTGGTTGAGCATTGGCTGGATTTTTTTTTCTTCAAGAAAATATATTTCATTAAAACTAACCTAATAAGAGATACAAGTTCAAAATAAAAAGTTTGTAAAAAGAAAGCCCAAGTACATGATAATGCCCTAAAAATTCCCTAACCCTAAAACATGTGAGAAGGAGCCGCCGCCATGGCCAAGAACCTTACCATCTTCATAATCCCTCCACTAGAATCTCTGTGTAGAAAAACGCCTTCGGCAATAAAGTCATTGTAAGAAGTGATGGTTCGACAAACCATCCCAAAAGATTCACCGCTTTTATTAGTAATAAAGCAACCAAATTGGTTGTTGAAGAAACTTTATGATTTCGAAGAAGAAAAAGCACCTACAACCACAAATAAAAAAGATGAAGACAGAGAGGTCATCAACTCTATAATGAACTGCATGGTCTCGACTATGACATTTGCTTCTTTGGACTCGCCATTGCCAACGATCCATAATAGTCTTTTGAAAGATGAAGCCTACAATATATAAGACAACAGTTACCAATTCTCAATCACAAAACTGCAAATCGTAGCCACTAGGTAAGATTTGGTTCAATTGAAACTTCCAACTCAATTTATTGCCATAATTAAAGAAAATCAATACAATCATAAAAAGCCCAAAAAAATGAAAATAAATAGAGATCAATAAACAGGGGAATTTTTATGCAGACCTAACTTTATATAGTCATCCAACTATAACTAAAGTAAACATTAAACTCATGTCTATTAATTAATTACAAATAATTACTGATAATTTCAACCCACCCCTTCCAATGTTCACATGACCAGCTATATGAAAAAGTACGTTTTAAGAATTACAAGTCAGAAGATATGATGGCATAAGGTCCCACCCCAATTGGTCAAAGTGGATGCGCAGGACCAAAGGAGCAATCCGGGGAGAGGAAGGAAACGGGTTCACATTAGGTACTTGTCCTAATGTGTTTCTTATGTGCATTTGTGGCTATACGTGTAAGCTTACTCAGGTCCCTCCCATGGTGGCAGAAATTATTGCAATCATCCAACGACAACAGATATGCTGGAACAAGAATTTTAAGAATATTGTAAGTTTTACTGATTATCTCTTGAGCCTGTAATTTTTCTCACAAGGGTTGTTATAGCAACCACCGTTTTAGAGAGGTCATTAAGGACGTCAGCCTATGGATGCCTAGAAGCTGACATGTCCTTATTAGTTATATTTTTAGGGATCATATTGTTTTAGCTGTCACTTAGCTAAATCAGTGCATAACATTACAGGAAATTTTATTTTCCTTATCACCCACCACCTTTCTATCAGGAGGCGGTAATTGATAAAGAATAACTGGATAGTAAGGAGATTAATGAATTTTAGGTTTTCATTAAAAAAAAAAAAGGCGCCACCCCAATTGGGTTCATCGTGGTTTTTACTGGCCAAGCTGAGACCAAGTCTGCACATATTAATTAGGTGAAATTTCACTACTCCAAACATTTAATATATATCAAACGGCTTCAAAACTTTTTAAAACTTTACCACATTTTATAGGATTAAATTGAAATTAAGTTTGATGGATGAAACAACATTTATTCCCTTGTCTTATACATGATTGGGATGGCCTTATAAATTCTCATATTTGTCATGTAAATATGCATATTTGCCTTCTAAATAGTATGTGTTTTTGTTAATATGCCCCTTATCTTGTATATGGCAGAGATGATCTAGTAATTTTAATTATACTTCTTGTAAATAAGCATATTTGATATATAAATTCTCACATGTGTCTTATAAATAACATGTTTTCTTTATGAACGTCTCGTCTTATACATGGCTAATATGATCTTGTAAATTATCATATATGTCTTGTAAATAACATGTATTCTTGTGATTTGTGAATATGCTCCTTGTTTTGTACATGGCCGGATGGTCTTATAATTTCATTTATTTATCTTGTAAATAAGTATATTTGACTTGCAAATTTTCATGTGTCTTATAAATAATCATATTTGACTTGTCAATTCCTCCGCATTCTTGTAAATATGACGCTTGTAAATTCCTACGCTTTCAGTGGGGTTGTTTTGTCTATTCTCTTCATAAATCAATTTCATTTGTCCCCCAAAAGTGTACAGTGATGTTTCAGATTTTTATAGGGGTAATTGAGAAAATTATTTTGCTACAGTGAGGGTCATCTCAAATTTTTCCTATTAATTAATTTGGGTTAATACTATTGTTATCTAATTTAGGTTTTATTCATTGTATTTTCAAATCATGATTTTTAATTTCTATTATTTCATGAAGATTTGACATGAGTTTAAAGGTGTTAACTAGAAGTTAATGATATAGTAAACACTGTTAACTTAGACCAAGTTCTTATAAAATTATAGGGATCAAAAACCATAATTTAAAGCTACTTGGACCAAAACTAGAATTTAATCAAATTATAAAGACTAGTCATAGTATTAACTCAATTAATTTTAACATAAGCTGTTATTATCATTTTTTTTTTGCTCGAAAATGACATTCTATTACTATTAAATCAGATAAAGTTACATAGAAGACAAATACAATTGAGACAAGCCAACACTAGTCCTCAATGCTACAACAGAAAAGGTACAAAGCAGAAATACAGATGAAAGGAAATAGGAACAACCCAGAAACGGAAAAAAAAAAAAGATGAGAAGAGTAAATTAACGATCACCCCTTACAGAGTTGGAGAGAGATGCATCATCCATGACTGAAAGAGCCTCGTGAGCATCCAAAGTTAGAAGGGACATCAAAGGAGGTGTTGGTTGAAAGACCCACCCAATAGGGCACACCCCCTTATAAGCAATTGCTGCTAAAGAGTCAGCAACACGGTTACCCCGTCTAGGGGTAAAAGAGATCGAAAACCCAACTTTGGAAGAGAGAAGGCTGATTATGTCATGAATTAAACTTCTACAGCGCCAGTCAAATAGAGAAGGTGACTTAGCATTAACACAGTTGATTAAGGAAAGACAATCCGATTCAAAGACTGCTTTGTCAATCCCTATATCCACAGCAAGGAGTAGAGCCCGTTTAAGAGCAAGAGCTTCAGTCATGAAAGCTGATATAGATTTCAGTTTATCTACATAGCCCCATTTAAATGAGCTAAAATTATCTCTGCAGACCACCCCTATAGCTGCCTTCTCCTTGCCATGCTTATAGGCACCATCACAGTTGATTTTCAGATAACCAGAGACTGGTGGAACCCAGCGGACTAAATAATTAGGAGGCTGATCAACCAGAACAGATTCATGCAGCTGGCTTAAATTACTAGTGAGAAATTCAACATTGCTATTCCGTGCCATTTCAATGACCACAAAAGGGTTGGGATCTATGTGATTAAACACCTTGTCATTCCTTTGCTTCCAAATAAACCAGAGTAACCAGCAGATTAAGGATAGGTCATGAGTATTTAGAGAGTGCATACCTAAAACGGAGCCACCAAGTGTTGAAATTTGTCACATTGAGAGTGTCTATTCTCGCACCCAGCATACACCCAAACCATATACAACGAGTCCATGAGCATTGGAAGAATAAATGTTCAATAGTTTCAGCATCTTCTTCACAAATGTGGCATTGACTCGTCTGGCTTCTTCTTCTACGACAAAGGGCTCCATTAGTAGCAATGACATTATTTAAAATTCGCCACAAAAATTGTTGCACACGTGGGATAGTCTTTAATTTCCAAACAGATTTCCAACACGAACGAGGCACAACAAGAGAGGAACTAGCCTTATTAATGCCCACTACAAGCTTTTCCTTTTCAGCTTTGTAACCCAACTTGACCATGTATTCCCCATCTCTCGCGTATTTCCATACTAGCTTGTCTTCTAGTCCATTAGCGGGAATGAGAATATCATAGATGGCATTTTTGACTTCATCTGTTAAGAATTGTGCTATGGGATTGAGATTCCAGCAGCCATCCACAATTAGATCACAAACACGGCCCTGTTTCACAAAGGGGTTCTCGCAATTAAGAGGTTTAGTTGGAAAAGGAACACCAGGGACCCAAGTATCTCCCCAAATACGTATTGAAGTACCAGCACCAACATCCCATCGAAGATCCTTTTTAAGGAGAACCCTACCATCAATAAGGCTTGACCAGCACCAAGAAGCTTTGTAACCTTTAGTTGCATCAATGAACTCGGCCTTGGGAAAATATATGCTCTTCAATACCCTTGCCCATAAGTCATTAGGATTTGTCATGAGTCTCCATGCAGCCTTGGCCAAAAGGGAGTCATTCATAATGATTAGGTCACGAAAGCCCATACCTCCCTGATTTTTCGCATATGTGAGGGAATCCCATGATTTCCAATGTGTACGTCCCCCGAAAGCATTGCCATCCCACCAGAAATTAGCAATAAGACTATGGATTTCCTTACAAGTTTTAAGAGGAAATTTGAAACAATTCATAGGATAGATCGGTATTGCCTGTATGACTGCTTTTATCAGCACCTCTCGGCCAGCAAAGGAAAGGAAGGAATGCCCCCAGCTTTGCAGTTTGTTGATGACACGCTCCCTAATGTAGGCCAATGCTTGGTGTTTGGTCTTCCCCCAGATACTAGGGATACCCAGATACCGTCCTGGATCTTCTGTTGCTGTTATTCCCAGTATGCTACCAACCATAGTTCTCACCAAAGCAGGAGTATTGGAGGAGAAGAAAATACTAGACTTGTCAAGATTGATGACTTGGCCCGATGCAGCACAATAGTAATGGAGGATTTTTGCCAAGTACTCGCAATCCTTCTTGTTTGCATTCATATATAAAAGAGAGTCATCAGCAAAAAAACTATGAGTAAGAACCGGACAACTCTGGCTTAATTTGATCCCCTTTAGTAGTCTAGCACTTTGGCTCTTCCTTATCATAAGTGATAGGACCTCCGCGATGAGAATAAAGAGATATGGTGAGAGGGGATCCCCTTGTCTCAAACCCCTACTTGGAGAGAAGGAGTTCACAGTTTCTCCCGATACACAAATATTTAGCGAAACAGACTGCACACACTCCATTATAAGAGTTACCCAAGCAGGACAAAAACCAAAATGCAGCAGCACTTTTTCTAGAAAAATCCACTCAATACGGTCATATGCATTGCTCATATCCATCTTGAGAGAGAATTCGTATTTACCTCCTTTTTTCTTCCTCCTTAGGTAATGGTAGACTTCATGGGCAATGATGATATTGTCTTGTATACATCGTCCCGAGACAAACGCTCCTTGATTTTGGGAAATGCAAACATCCAGTAATGGTCGCATCCTAGTGGTTAGGAGCTTGGAGATGATCTTGTAGGAAAAATTGCATAGGCCAATGGGTCGGAAATGAGAGACATGTTCAGGTCTATCCACCTTAGGGATCAAGGTTATATTAGTTTCATTGAGCGCCCTGAACATTGGTTTCCCCTCAAAAAATTCCCGGACCATATTAAAAACAGAATCCCCAATCTCATTCCAAGAATTATGGTAAAAGATACCGAAAAGCGCTGTCGGACACGGCGCTTTGGATATCCCTAGACTGAAAGCAGCTGCTTTGACTTCTTCTTTGGAGACGGAGAGCATGAGGCCTTGATTCATCTCAGTTGAAATCTTGGGATCAATGAAGCTTAGAACCGAGTCCATGTCAGTAGGGTCTGAAGAAGAGAAGAGATTCTGGAAAAAACATGAGATGTTTTGGGAAATTTCAGCTTTCTCAGATAACCAGTTACCTCTATCATCTTTAAGACATAATAGACTGTAAATCCTTGACAGCAACGGCGTACTCTTCCAATAATAACACAGCTAAGCATTGTCCTGTTTGAAAACAGTTTCGACGTCCAAATACTCAACAACACATGGAAAATAAGGTACTTCTTCCTTCCGGTCCTTAATGTAAGACATAATTATTTAATTTGATTAGATTAAGAAAGTTAGTTAAGTTGATTAGTATATGGCATATATTTTCTAAAACACCGTAGTCATCTTTTTTAATTCCCTCTCTTTCTTGGTTATTGTTGATGGAGTATCAATAGAGGCAAATTAGTAAAATATTAATAAATATGAAAACAATGTATTTATTTAGGACCAAGATCAACTTGTCAGATATGTCTTATATTAAGGATTGGGGGAGTAATAAAATTCTGAGCAATATTAGTCAGACCTTCCCTTTGCCACTGCAATAATTTTAGACATTAGAGGATATTGACAATACTTCCTAATATTGTAGGACTTTTTCTATAAATTATTATTGGTGTAAATGTAGGATATTTTGTAATTTTAAGAAATATCTTTCATTTTTACTAAATTAATGTACGCTAAGAAATTATGCATTGAAAATTTCGAGTGTTAATTAGTTAGTGACCAAGGACAACAATTGAAAAAAATAAGCGTGTCTTTTTTTATGATTTTTTTTTTTTTAAAAAAAAAAAGATAAATTTTCTTAATGTGCCTATTACATGTTAAAATTGTCATCGGTTATACCAATAAAAGTTGAGTCTAGTGCATGGAGTTTGTGTGTTAGTTTATCACAATGTGACGAACCAAAATCCGCATTGTACATCATTGACCGAAATACTCACGTATATATCCTTAACTTAATTAACGCAACATTTCCGGCCGGGAAGTTTAAAAGTAGTGCCTAGATTAACAGTCAACCTTAGTCAATGTTATTTTATTATAGGGCAACATTTTACCATTTTTTAAACTCTTAAGAGAACATTACACCAATTGAAAGTTATGGTTGAATGATGCACCTAACATAATTTTTAGTATAAATCTGTGATTTGACCCATTGTTCATCTCGACGTACGGTCTTATGTTGTATATACATATATACATAACTATTAATTGACACAAACTTGATATCGTTTCTTAGTTAAGAATTTTAATATTGAAGGTCCATGAGTTATTTACGCTCAAGTACTGATCTTCTTTCATACTTAATATTTTATTGGTGTTTCCTTGATCATTTATTCACACTTTAATTTCCATATCTAATTAAAATGATTTGTTTGGACAGCTAGCCAATCTCCATGGCCAGGGCAGAAAAGTCAGCAAATTATCCTGCGGGCCAAAACGTTTTTCACAGCAAGAATCGTGGAGCATGAAATATAATATAGAAAGTACGAAAGTATGTTTCTAAGACAGTCACGTATACATATATAGGAGCCTGCATACTTATATGATTGTATTCCTAGAATGTTGTAGAGTAGGTCGGTGTCGATGCGCCAAACTAACTAACTACTCACGTTGTACTAACGTAATGTGTCTGCTCCCTTCTATGTTCCTAACACAGGAGGAGGTAGATAACTATTTCTTATAAATTAAGAAAATTAATTAAATTAGTTATTATTTATGTAAAAATGTGTGTTAATTTTTCTAAAATACACTATGTATTTGTCATTTATATTAGAACTACTGTTTCTTGTAAAAATCCCCTTACTATGTGCACTTACAAACTCTCAACTAAGACTTGTATTTATGAGCGGAGTATTAGAATAGTACCTGTAACACCCCAAATTCCGTAGCATAAATCGTGTCGGTGACACGTGGTTTTATAAAAAATTCATCAGAGTTTTGAGGTGCTACAGCTTAGCGTTTTGCGGAAACGGAGAGCATGTACTAAAAATTTGAACAATTGAGTAACTGATATAAAAATACTCAGACATATGATGATGCCTGACGTATACTGATATATATATATTACAAAATCTCCCAAAAGAATTATTCATGTGATACAGTAATACAAAACTCTATAATTACATTTCTTCTATGTAACTATACCCTTTTCCGTCAAGCCTTAGGTAGACTTGAGACATAGAACCTAACTCAGTTAAATCATCTCATTTGGTAAAATTTGGGTAGGTCTAGTGGAAGTCTCACCATGCTAGGGTGACTAATTGACTGAACCACATAGACGACCCTTCTAGTTTAAGCACCAAATGATATGAAGTAACTTTATTAGATTCATGTCATAAAGTAGGTTCTGTTGACTTTCTTCCCGCATTTCCTTTGACCGGTGCCTTCTCACGGCTCCGTCCATTAATGCTCCTTCTCATGGCTCCATTCACAACGTCTTCATAAATCCTGGTTCCTTTACCTGAACCTCTAGTCAAGTCTAAGATTCAAAACAAATTGAATCTTAGGTAACGCTTAACCTCATATGAAAAGTATATAATATGTATATGTATGACAGATATTCATTACATTTCAACATTAACCAATACATAACACACAGCAGATGTAAGGTTACAACAATACATAAGCACACAACAGATGTAATGTCAACACAACAATAATACATAGCACACAGCACATGTAAAGTTAAATAGTCTGCACCACCTGTGCCACGATGTACACTCGTGTCCTCAGCACTAGGAAAACAATCTCACGGCATCATCAAGACCATAACCCGTATAAAGTTGAATGTATAAACAGGTGATCTAAGCCCCATAAACTTAGTCACAGTGCCTGACCCAAGACCAAGTATTGTCCATCACTTTATGAAATCATACTATCACATACATGCATACAAGACATATCAGAGTTCATATATACGGTACTATTCATAAATACGGCACTATTTATGAATAGTAATATGCCCGTCCTTCAAATCTGTATCCGGAATCCTCGGATATCCTAAAAAATTACCATATCATTTAGAATAATATCCTAAAGGTTTAATTTACCTTTCTACCCTTGGTGGATTTGTTATTACCATTTTGCCATTACATTTTATTTAATAAAAAAACGCTACTTTCAGCATTATGGCCAGATTTACTTCTAACTTTGAAAATTCATAAGTAATTCTAGAAAACTCGAAACGAGGATCCGTAAAATTCCCCGGAATCCTTAGGATGTTTAGTTTTGATGAAAAATATTGGTTCTTGCCCAGATTTTATGAATAGTTCCCAGTTTTCACGTGTTCATCATCTGCCCAGAAAATTTTCAGAAAACGTAGCCCAACTTTGGATATGTTTATCTCATTGTACAAAACTCAAAACATTACATATTTTATATCAATAGAAATCTATATATGTCTACTTTACTCATGTAAAATTTCATGATTTTAGGACTTCATTTGATACACAAAGTAACAGCCCTAACATTCGCTGCCAGCCCATAATTTAAAACTGGAAATTCTACAACTTTCACAATTTTGTTCCATTGATCCCAAAAATTATTTTGCATCATGTTTTTATCTAATTTTCGTTCTAAACCCTTTGAAAAACCTTTAAAACATGAAAATGAATTCTTTCCAGAATTTTCTAGAATAAACCCAAATTCTACCAAAATCTAAAAGCTAAAGCTCAAGAACTTACCTCTTGAAGTTCTTACTCCTTCCTCCTCCTCCTCTTGCTTCACCATTTATCCTCTTTCTCTTATTCACAATCAGATGTTTGATTGTGTTTTGGTGTGAAGAATGAAGAGGATTCAAGCTCTATTTATAGGCAAGAGGTGGAGTAGTTTGGTGGAGTGTAAGAGTGGTAGATGTTGTAGTTTGGTGGAGTGTATCGGTGGTAGATGAAGAAATCAAATACCAAACATTCTTATTCTACACTTCAAACACCAAACTTTCTTCAACCACCTTATACATATCTACCAATCTCCACCTACCATTTAATATTTATTTGCAAATATTAATTAAGTATTGGAAAATAAAATCCTTAATTCCATATAAGAATTTTATTCCATAATTGACTCTCTAGGCCATAAAATATTTGTTCTAAAATTTATAGACCAAAAATTATCCGCTAACTATTTTTTCTTGAATTATTGGGAAAATAGGCCTCAAAATCCAGAAAATAGCTTTAAAACTATTTAGGTCAAATTTTCATAATAAATTCCCATATAATATTTCTTATTTTCAAAATTTAAAATTTGGGATATTACATTTCTCCCCCCGTTAAATTAAATTTCGCCCTCAAAATTTGACCGTATTATCTTGAAAGATTATCTAGACTCCTAGTCTATTCCCTTTTTATGCATGCTTATTATCACGCACTCTAGTCTCATTCATATTGCACCCAGGTATAGTGTCTAAATACAGGATCCACTGATCCATTCTCTCAGTGCTTGGTTATGCAGGCCTCACTGCCTGACTCTTTTAGCCTCTCAGCTTAACACATATTGGCCTTCCGGCTCAATCAATTACCACAAAGACTTTGGAGATTCTAGCTTTATTACTTAGGAAATCATCCTTAGGCCTTAAGCATCTCAACTTTTACCCGGTACAATGAATGTTTTACTAGACTTTAAAGGTCTTGTAGACATAATAGTCTAAAGTCACCATGGCAATCTGCATTTCACACAGTGCTTATCCATTACCGGTCTTATGGCCTAGGGACATCGCCTCGTGCACACTTGCACACCAGGTCTTATTGCCTCGAGCATCTGCTCGTTTATTTCATCTGAGTCTTTCCCACTCAAGCTCTCAGACTACTTTCACTTAGCACTATAGCTGACAACTACTATCTGGCTTAACTAGTTCAGTGTTCTAGACCTTTCTAATAGCTTCTATTCCTATATCCAAAATTTCCAACTACACCGCTTTTCTTTCAACACCATAGCACTGACAATCATGTCATCGCTATGCAATACTATTATGTTGTCTCATTTTCAAATTTTCACACACTGAAAATTTTCTGTGGTCGCAGTACATTTCATAATATGCACTATACCAAAAAGTAATAGTGCTGTCACATTTTTAAATTTAATCGCTGCCAACACAAATTCATGAAAAACATATTCACTGCCGGATCATTTTAAAAAACTTTTACTACCGGCACATATCTTTGAGGAGTATAATTATTTTATAAAATTTTTTAACAATTGAGAGCTCACGCCACCACTTCAACCACTTGGTACATCGAGCGACTTAACCCAATCCCCAAATTCGGCCTCTGCGTCAGCAGTACCGTTAAACAATGTGGGAGAACCTCCGCCCCTCCCATAAGAGACCCAGTGTTCACACTGGCACACGAAGTAGCAACCCTCAGGTTCTGCTAGACAAAACATACGCCCTTGGCGAAATGTTATGGATTGGGTGCGTTCACTGCTGGTGCGATTTTCATTTTCTCAAAACAAAATCCCTCATAAACTCTTTGTTCAAGAAGATCCTTAACCAAAGGCTAGCGATTTCAAACACTTTAAAACATCCAGCAAGACCCAGTAAACCGTGTACATCTACAACAACTTCTGTCCTTCTAGTTCTGTACTGACTTTACCACAACATAGTTAAAAACTCAGTTTCAAACTCTGGGTTTTAACAAAAATTACTTTTTATAAGACAACATCATTTCAAAATAACCATCACCGTGGTTCCAAACTCTGTTGAAAACATTTCATTTGAAAACTCAATTTCGAAAATTCACAAGTTCGAAAATCAATTTCAAATACACCAGGTGTATTGACAAATTCAACTTGAAATCTTATTGAGGAAACAGACAACTATACAATACTAGAGCATCTCCTAGTGATATACTAGATTATGTAAACATTTTCTCTAGGGAACCTATTAAATGTGAGACTCATTATAATGTACTTACCTTGAGAATCGATACATTGATAGCTCTACTTTATGGTTCGTTGTCATGGCGGCTGCACCTTACGGCTCGTCATCACGGTGGCTCTGCTCTACGGCACTTTACTCGGTGCTTCACGCAGTCTTTTCTGACTGGTCAGCTTCTCCGGTCAGCATCCTTTGTAAGTAAAACCTCCTCGATCAGAACTCCCCGTAGGTAGCCCTCTCCAATCAAAACATTCCATCAGTAGCGTTAACTTCAGTTAATCATTTCTCAATTAAAGTATTATTATGACGAGAACTCAAATCTTATCAGGTCTTTACCCTTGATAGTCTCATAATCTACTATCTTAATTCCCAATGTCACAGAGACAAAGTCTACACATCATTTTGTTACCTCAAAGGTAATCATCAATCATACAAAGCATTGTAAACAATGTAGTATGAATTACAAGGTTCACACAATTATAGTTTCATGTACTAAATCTGTAGGCAATCTTAATCACATTTTGACCTAAACATTATTTCATGTTAGATCATATACCACTACTAAAAATTTCAGTTTTTGCTACGGAAAAAATCCGTAGCAAAAACCCATTTTTCCGTAGCAAAATATGTTTGCTACGGATTTTGTCCGTAGCAAAATATCGCGTCGCAATGGCGACGGATTTGAAAAAATCCGTCGCAATTGCGACGGATATATATATCCGTCGCAAATTTGCTACGGATATTTTTCCGTAGCAATTTGCTACGGAAAAAATCCGTAGCAATTTGCTACGGACAAAATCCGTAGCAATTGCTACGAAACAATATCTGTAGCAAATTTGAAAATTTGCTACGGATATTGTTTCCGTAGCAAATTTCACAAATTTCGAAATTTTCTACGGATTTTTTTCCGTAGCGATTTCGGAATTTGCGGAGATTTTCTTTTCGGTAGAAATTTTAAAAGTTTTTTTTTAATTTTTTTAATAGAAAATTGAATACAAATAGTAAAGTAATGTACCATGAATATATTAACGATAAAAAAGAGTTTACATAGTGAAAACACAATATATATATAATCCGTAGCAACAAACAAATACAAAAAAGTAGTAGCAACAAGCAAATACAAAAAAGTAGGCTAAAGCAAACATTGTGATCATCGTCATCACCAAAGCATGGTCATCATCACCAAGAGTCGACCGGAACCTCTGTCTTTCATAAGGGACATGATTTGAAGCCGCATCGCCCTCATCATCTCATTCTCGCTGAGTCATCTCCGTCGCATCATCGCCCGTTTCTGTAACGCCGCTTGATCTCGATCTTGTTCCGTTTGCAACGCCGCTTGATCTCGATCTTGTTCCGACTCATCTCGCTTGCGCCTCATCATCTCCGTTTCTTGAGCCGTACGGCGGCTCATCATCTCCGTTCTGGGTCATCGTGTTGCTTGCTCCTCCACCAACGCATTCATCTTCTTCGGCTCATCTACAAAATTGATTAGTACATTTATTATTTGTACTTCATTTGAATGGACAAGAGAATGAAAATTATCAAAAACAAATGTATTATGTTTACGAAGAAACCCCTACGGTGCGAGATGAGGCGCTTTGTTTGCTTGATCGGGCGAGACTCACCGTATCCAAAGACCCTCCCTTCTTTTCAAATCCGCCGGTAGCCTCAAAAAGAACAGACTCTCGTTATCGGATATAGAGGATGAGGGGTCAGTCTCACGCTGCGAGACTCTCTCCTGCGACAGCTTCTCAAAGTTTTCCTACAAGCAAACAAATACATAAAAAATAAGACATGTAAAATGAAATAAATATGGTGGTGCATAAAACAAGTAATAAAGGCAATAAATGTCTAACCGCTATTTGTTGCGCCCTTGGATTAATCCATTGCCTCTCACTCCTTCGATCGTCGGGAATGGGTCGCGAAAGGTAACCCACTCAACCGATCCAGCTGGAGCTTCCCTAGACTCTACCTGCAAACGCAAATGATGACCTTTATTAATTACTTCAAAGTACAAAATATTGAATACGTAAATAGAAAATAACGTGTACTTACAACTTTGCGTCGATGCTCACTAATTGATATGGAGCCGCCAAAGATATGATGGTCCTTCCATTTTGGCCATATTTTGCTTATTTTTCGCACTTATGGTCTTAAACTTGTCATTATTTTCCCAATTGCCAAATAATTCATCTTTAGTGTCCTGTGGAAGCCAATCTGTCTTGCCTCTTGACCTTCTCAATGCATAGAGCTTTCGACGCACCATCACGCCGGCCCCGTGGTTATAAGCTTTTTCGATTTTCAAGATGCTCAGGCAACGTCATATGCTTACCCTGAAAATCAATAACGAACAATTAGTGCTCAAAATTTTAAAAATACTTAATTAACACGCATAAAAAAAATAACTTACCAAGAACTCCTTGAACCACCTCTCTCGTTGCGTCTTAGAAATCTCTCATCCACGCGGTCCAAGCTTGAGTGTAATTACGGAATATTTGGTCCGACATGAAAGTCGCCACCGGAGTATCAGGCACAAATCTGAAAACAGAGATTATCATGCAAATATTAGCATACAAACCAATTAGAAAAGAAAATTGTAACATTACAGGTAACTTGGCATGGCTTACTCGTTGCCCTCAGGATGGATCCAAAGAAACCCTGTCTCAGGATCTCTTGAGCCCCAGATTGGTTCCTCTGAGGAACTACCTTCTTCCCCGACGTGGCTCTGAGGCGACGCAGTGTGTTAAGGAAGAAATATGAAATATTGAAGATGTTTGTACATAGATGGTTTCAAGAAACTAAACAAATGTAAATCAATCGAAATGGTAAAGTAAACTGTTGTCCCCCTTTGCGTGCATCGGGGGTAGCCGCCGTGACGACGATGTATAAAGTGACGATGAAGATGACAAATATCCCGACGGTGACGACGAAAAATCAAATAGTGGCACCTCCGGAGAAGAAGCGAGCCCCTCGCCTCCATATGGAGCGGTTGGCGTCGCCACACCCCTCTTATAGTACGGGGTCGGGCTCGACCACTGCCACGTCCACTACCTGAACGTCCTCCTGGATGCTCCATCTCTGAACACTTATAGACATCATGGCAAAAAATATATATAAAAAAGATATTTAGTTAATATGACAGTAGCAAAGAAACAAAGTATGTAGTATAACATATCGTCATAAACAAAGAACTAACACAAATCAACCGGACGATTCATGTTCATCGACATCTACTTGCATGTCTTCATCTGAACTCTCATAGTCGTCGAACTCGATTCACTATCGAGAAGCTCAATTCGCCTCATCCTCATTGTCTCGATTTCTCATCGTCAATTTGTATAGGAATCAACTCTAACTCCGCACGAGAATCAAAGAGATTGCTTGGTACTTCGTCATCGAAGATGTTTATGCGCAAAGACATGTTCCACATCAGCTTGGAAAGGTTCAGCCATATGCGTCATTTGATTCCGGCTCTTTCGACTTTGGTATAATATTTCGTGCTTTGGTTTTAATAACTCCCGTCCACCCTTGGCGAGATGTAGGGTATGGTGTATAGTAAACTTGTTCCGCTTTGTTGAGCAAGGATGAATGGGTCATAACCAACCGTATATCTCCTTGTCCAATGGATCTCAATATTTCCATGTTTGTCCACTTTTGTCCCACGCGATTTGTTATCAAACCACTCACACTTAAAAAGGGTCACCACCTTGTCCCACTGGTAACTCAGCTGAATTATCTCAACTAACTTCCCGTAGTAGTCAATCTCCACCCCGTCAACTTGGTCACCTCGACAACATACACCGTAATTGCAACATAGTGTACCTGTGTTCGCGTCAACAGTTGCAAATCGATACCCATTGATTATATATTTGTTGCATCGGGTAACTGTCATTGCAGCTCCATAATATAAACTCCACGCAACTTCATTGGGATCTGATGGATTTTCCAAGAAATATGATCGAAACCATTTTGGAAACTCAGAATTAGTGAATTGATCAACTTGGGACACCGACATTGAAGGATTTCTCGATCGGACCCAATTAGAGAAGTAACTGTAACAAAAAACTTAAGTTAATACTTTAATACTTACCGTAATAGTAAACAAAAAAAAAACTTACTCTAGGTACTTTGCGGCCTCTTCACAGTTGTTTAGAATGTACCACTCTGCAACTCGCTTATCTCTTTTGTCAAGAGTTGACTTCCAACATTTTCCGACGACTCGCCCTGGAAAATTAAATATTGATTTTTGATCCCTCGTATCACCGGCATCATCGTTGCGAGGTACCCCTCTCCACCTTGACATCATTTCAGGGGGATAATAGTATGACGCAAATTTTGCGGCCTCTTCGACTAGATAAGCTTCAGCGATAGATCCTTCAACGTACCTTGTATTTTTGATCTTGTGCTTAAGTGTGCGTAAAAACTTACAATGGAATATCAGAGGGTATTTATAATCTAAAGTACCATGTCGGTCAATTAATAACAGCGCAAATCAATATATATATTACCTCTCAAACGGATACATCCATCTATACTGTTGCGGGCCTCCTACCTTTGCTTCGTAGGCCAAGTGAACGGGCAAATGTTCCATTGAGTCAAACAAGCTAGGAGGAAACACCATCTCTAACTTGCATAGCGTTATAGCGGAATGTGCCTGACCCTGTCCCATATTTATTGTCCACTTAAACGACGAGGTGGATCTGCTCGTTCGACAACCTTCCGCGTGAAGTCTTTTCTATTTCTCCTAAACGGATGATCGGGGGGTAGGAATCGTCGGTGCTGTCAAACCAACCGACCTTGCGATTGTGTTCCAAGCTAAAACCCATGTTCTGTTCAAGACATATCCGGAATGCGAGCTTTCCCGACGTTTGCCCGGCCACTCAACATCCCATATGCGGGGAAATCATTTATCGTCCACATTAAGGCGGCCCGCATGGTGAAATTCGACTTAATGATATATCATACGTAAAAACACCTTCACTCCACAACATTTTCAACTCGTCTATCAAAGGCCGAGGTATACATCTATCTTCTTTTTTGGGTTCGACGGCCCGGGGATTAACGCGTTAAGGAAGAAAAACTCTCTTCTCATGCACATAGAAGGTGGGAGGTTGTACGGAGTCACAATGACCGGCCAACGGGAATAATTCTGCCCGTATTGTTGAAAGGAGCGAACCCATCCGAACATAGACCAAGACGAACATTACGGGGATCCATAGCAAAGAAAGGATTCGCCTCGTCAAATTTACGCCAAGCTTCGGCATCAGATGGATGCATCACAAAGTTTTCATCCCTACGATGCTCCCGGTGCCATCTCATGTGAGCAGCTGTTTGTTCGGATGCATACAATCTCGTAAGTCTGGGCACCAGAGGAAAGTACCACATCTTGCTTAATGCATGACAGGTCTTTTTCCTTCCTTTCCCCACAACTTTATATCTGTCATGTCCACAGAATTTGCAATTTGTCAGCTCAGCATCATCCTTGTAATACAACATACATCCTCTGGGGCAGCAATGAATTTTTTCACATCCAAACCCAAGCTCTTTCACATTTTTTTTTGCTTGGTAAAAGTCCTTCGGCAAATTATTGTCTTTGGGAACAACCTTACTCATGATCTGCATCATTTCGTTGTAATTCCTCTCACTCATATGGTGATCAGTCTTCAAGCTTAGTGTTGCTAGGGTAGCCGATAGCGATGAATATTCACTATTTTCAAAGTGTTCGCAACCTTCCCATAACGGACGTTGTGCTTCTTGAAGCATTTTATAGAACCTAGCGGCTCCGGATGAGGATCCTCACCCATGTTTGATGGTTGAGGATGGGTACCGTCTCCTCTCCCATGTATGACGGTTCAACATGAGTAACGGGATCAAAATATTGGCCGATCGACGGTCCGCGGCATCCATAACCAACTGCTCATATTGATTAAGGTTTTCTCGATGACTACTCGTCCCCGTAATAACCACTCGGTGTCGTCGGACTTCGCCATGAAATTCCCAACATTCATAATCTCTAATGAATCCCTTTTGACACAAATGAATTCTGACCGTCTCCGCATTTGTAAATCTTAAACACTTACATTTGGCACACGGACACCTGATCTCCCTACTTGAATTATTTGAATTCGCCAAAGCAAATTGACGAACTCTTCCAAACCCGCGAAGAATGCTGTTGTTAGTTGTCTTCTATCAGTTAGACGATTGTACATCCAACTTCTATCACGGTTGCCTTCCATACTTCCTAGCTAGTTCAGTTACTAACCTAATTAACTTCTCAACATACCACAAATATATATAAGTCGCCTCTTATGCCTACCAATTGCCACTTAATCAAGAAAGTGAAAAACAAACACATGCATTGAACAAAGAACATATTCCCAAAGCAACCGAGAGAATGAGGATAGCACACCGAAACATGGGGACATGCATGTGGAAGGAAACAAAAAATAGAATACTAAGTATTTTGGAGTTTCTAACATATATGATGTAGATCTTAACACTTAATCAAATTTATTGTATAACTTGTTAAAGATAGATTCAAATAAAAAATTTAAATGGAATATTTTTAAAATAAATTATTAACAGTCATTTTTATAATAGCCTAAATCAAATAGTAAATTCCACTAATTTTTATCACTCATACAAATTTGATTATTCTTCAATGTCACACCTTCCTCCTCCTACTTTACATTAATTAATTAATTAGTATCCCTAAATTTCATTTCTCAATACTTCACTTTTCTAATTTCAACACCATCCTATTTAAAGATTTATGTATCATTCCCAACTAATACAAAATCATAATTTTATCACACCAATATCAGAATTGAAATTTCTAAATTCCTAAAAAATGCTAAATAAAATACTTCACATAAAATAATTCCAAAAAACAATGCAAGATTAAAAAAATCAATATCATAAATAAAAATCATTAAAACCCACTAATTAAAAAAATCATGGAATCTCCTACAAACTATAAACATAATTCAAAATCATCAAATTAACCTTTCAGCTTTTGCGACGGACGGATGATCCGTCGCAAAAAGTTCCTTTTTGCGTCGGATTTGACGATCCGTCGCAAGATGTTGGTGGTTTTTTGCGACGTATTATTGGATAATCCGTCGCAAAAAGCAACTTTTTTGCGACGAAACCACTTAACCGTCGCAAAATGGCGGACCAAAAGTCCGCCATTTTGCGACGGACAGAGTTTCCGTCGCAAAAGGCGGTCCTAAATGGCCGCCCTTTTGCGACGGACTCATTGTCCGTCGCAGATTGCGACGGATCATGTCGTCCGTCGCAATATGGCGGACCCTAATCCGCCAAAGTTGCGACGGATTCACTATTCCGTCGCAAACTCTCATATTTTTGCGACGGATTAGTTAATCCGTCGCAATTTATTTTTTTTCCCTACGGATTTACCAATCCGTAGCAAAATCTACTAAATTTGCTACGGAAAATTTTCCGTAGCAAATTCCGTCACTATTTGCAGTTTTTCTAGTAGTGAACCTATCTTCATAAAATCAGGTAAAATCTTTTGGCAAGACATTGATGCGTGGCCAGTTCCAGTAAGCAACCCATTTCGAGATTACTCACATCCGAATACACTTAACCATGGAGTCCCATCGGCATCTAACAAACCAACCTGTCATCACGAATCGGTTATTGTTGTGTGCTTATGTATTGTTGTAACAGGTAAAATCTGCTGTGTGCTTATGTATTGTTGTAACCTTACATGTGTTGTGTGCTATGTATTGGTTAATGCTGAAATGTAATGAATATTTGTCATACATATAATGTTATACTTTTCATATGAGGTTAATTGTTACCTGAGGTCCGATGGGTATTGGATCTCAGATCTGTCTAATAGTTCAGGTAAAGGAACCAGGATCAGAGAAGGTACCAGTAGATGGAGCCGTAGATAAACACTAGTAAATGGAGCCGTGAGAAGGTACCGGTCAAAGGAAATGCGAGAAGAAAGTCAACAGAACCTACCTTATGGCATGAATCTAATAAAGTTACTTCACATCATTTGGTGCTTAAACTAGAAGGGTCGTCTATGTGGTTCGGTCAATCGATCACCCTAGCACGGTGAGACTTCCACTAGACCTACCCGGCTGGCCAAATGAGATGATTTAAGTGAGTTAGGTTCTATGTCCCAAGTCTACCTAAGGCTTGGCGGAAAAGGGGTATAGTTACATAGAAGAAATGTAATTATAGAGTTTTGTATTACTGTATCACATGAATAACTCCTTCGGGAGATTTTGTAATATATAAATCAGTATACGTCAGGCATCATCATATGTCTGAGTATTTTTATATCAGTGACTCATTGTTAAATTCGTTGTTCAAATTTTTAGTACATGCTCTCCGTTTCCGCAAAACGCTAAGCTGTAGCACCTCAAAACTCTGATGAATTTTTATAAAACCACGTGTCACAAGCACGATTTATGCTACGAAATTTGGGGTGTTACATTGGTGGAGTGTAAGAGTGGTAGATGTTGTAGTTTGATGGAGTGTATGAGGGTGGTAGATGAAGAAATCAAATACCAAACATTCTTATTCTACACTTCAAACACCAAACTTTCTTCAACCACCTTATACATATCTACCAATCTCCACCTACCATTTAATATTTATTTGCAAATATTAATTAAGTATTGGAAAATAAAATCCTTAATTCCATATAAGAATTTTCTTCCATAATTAACTCTTTAGGCCATAAAATATTTGTTCTAAAATTTATAGACCAAAAATTATCCTCTAACTATTTTTTCTTGAATTATTGGGAAAATAGGCCTCAAAATCTAGAAAATAGCTTTAAAACTATTTAGGTCAAATTTTCATAATAAATTTCCATATAATATTTCTTATTTTCAAATTTCAAAATTTGCGATATTACAGTACCTCCAAATGTTGAACTTTCTTTTTAATACTCAATCTGGTTCTAATTATAGAACAAAATTTGTAGTATAAATTGCATTATAAACTTTGTCCTATATTTAGGACTAGAGGTAGTAGTTGATATATATTTACTTGTCTTATTGTAGCTAGTTAGCTCATTGCATTCTTGAGCAAGTGCTTCCAAATTCAACATATATGACATTATTTTTCTTCATTCAATGGCCTGCTGCTGATCTCACATACATTTATAAAAGGAAGAACGGACAAAAAAAAAAAGGAAAAAAAAGAGAGAGTAACTTTTGAAGTGATTGGCCAAGAAAAGTCGCTACACGATAGTGTTTGGGTCTCACTTTCACCCCAAGACAAATACTTCCAGATTTTTAAATTAGTACTGTTTTTTGGGGCCAATAAAAGATGGAACTATACATATAATATATATGTATGCATGTGTTTACATATATACATATATATATATCTACACATATACATATATACATCATATATATATATATATATATATATATCTATACAGATACATTTATATATCCCATAATCCTGCAAATAAGGCAATTAATGGTGCGGTTATATTGTTCTCATATGGTGTTTTGAAAAAATAAAAGAGAAGGACACAAAAATCATAACTTTTCCAAAGCTTATCTTGAAAAACAAACAAAATAAAAATTAAGAAGCGTGTTCCTGAAAATTGAAAATAAGATAAATCCAACCATCACAAAGAAATTACAAATTAAAGATCATTTTTCTTCTTTCTCAAACAGTGCTTTATATATATATATATATATATATATATATATTATTAATTAATTGTTATTATAAAGCATTCATATTTTGAATTGATGCGCATTTAATTGGATATAAAAAGGTCTCCAACAACAAAGTCATTGTAAGAAGTGGTGGTTCGACGAACCATTCTAAAAGATTCACCGCTTTTATCAACAATAAAGCAATCAGATTGGTTGTTGAAGAAACCCTATGAGAAGATCTCATAGAAGAAAAAGCACCCACAAATACAAATAAAAAGATGAAGACAGAGAAGTCGTCAACTGCATAACGAACCGCATGACCATGACTTACGCTTTTTCGGATTTGCCGTTGCTAACAATCCATAATAGTCATTTGAAAGATTAAACCAACAATATATAAGACTACAATTACCGATTCTCAATCTCCAAAACCGCAAAACGTAGCCACCAGGTAAGATTTGCAGCCATTGAAACTCCTAACCTGATTTATTGCCATAAAAAAAATCAACACAATCATAAGAAGTCCAAAGAAATATGAAAATAAATAGAGATTAGTATAAAATACGGATGTCTCCACCCCCGGCTGAAACCGGAAGGGAGACGCTGTGAAAAACTGCTCGCCCAACAACAAGAGAACTACCACCACCCAAACAATAGAGAAGAGTGGGAGAGAAAAAAGAGAAGGCCTCACCTCTTTCTTTCGGATGGATTT
This sequence comes from Acacia melanoxylon, assembly GCA_019022615.1. Lineage (NCBI taxonomy): Eukaryota > Viridiplantae > Streptophyta > Magnoliopsida > Fabales > Fabaceae > Acacia > Acacia melanoxylon. The sequence continues at coordinate 1,714,896 of JAFJYJ010000098.1, forward strand.
AATTTTTGATAATTTTTGAACAGTTTGATTACGTACTAAGCCTAAGGTTTGATATTTTTATTTGCAAAAAAAAAAAGGCTCGAAGTTTAATTATTTGTCATTGATGCATAAAAGGTGATTAGCGTGATATATTTGTCAAATTTTAGAGGATTATATTAACATAGTAGTGAGATATATATATATATATATATATATATATATATATATATATAAAAGATTTTGAGGTATATATAATCCTAGACGTCCAGGTAATTAATATATGTGATCATCGTCACGAATATTCTCCATCTAATTATAACATAAAAAACCACACTTTTCATAATTAAAATGATTATTTCAAAAAGCTAATTTAATTAACGTATCAAAATAAACATGAAAATGATCTTTTAGAAAGGTAATTATTCTTTTTACAAAGTTTAAACAAACAATTAAGAACAAACAGATCCTTCATATTTAGCTCAATTCAAATCATTCTAAAGCTCAAACAAACAGGCTCACATGTGTGTAGGTTTATTATAATTGTAGAAATAAAAATTGCACAACGATTGTGTAGTTGGGGAGGATGGTGATGGTCCCAGTGACAGACGAGAAGCTAGGCTATCTGCATGGCATGCATTGAATCTGCCATTAAAGTCCCTTTTCCTCTCCAGCAAGATACAGACCCCTCGCTCTCAGTATTATTATTATTTTTTTTAAAAAATAAATTATTATGCAATCTCACGTAAGTAATATAATCACTAAAAAGTTCTACAATAAGTAAGTATTACGAAACGTGTTATCCCTTTCTACATCAGATCTTATCATTACATGTTAGTATAACTTGTTATGGGTTTTTTTAGTGATTATTTTGTTTATGTTGGATTATTGCACAATAATTATCCCTTTCTTTTTTATTTGAAAAAAGTCCCTATTCTTACCTTTTAATTTCCCATCTGTCATATAGTTCTCCTCTACTTTGGCACCTTGACTTGGGGCCAAATTAAATTATTCATGCTCTTTCTAGAATTTCTAAAAGGGACTATCTATCATTGGCTTGAATTTGGATATAACGTAAAAAATGCCACCTTTAAGAGCAAATCAAAATTTGCACACTTGTACTCAATTATTATTATTTTTTTACCACCAGCAAATGAAAATATCATAAATAAGTAAAGCGCATCTATACACATTAACTAGACCAATCAAGAGACAAAGTCCAAAAGGTTCCTTCTTACAAAATTAACTCGCTTGTTTTGATTTAATTAATTTTAATTCAAAATCAAATTGAACTGAGTTTATAATTATTCTTCCCATTTCTCTTTTTTGATATGGCTATCATATTGGTCAAATTAAAGCATTTTAAACTTAATTGAAGATAACTCTCCTAAAAATATTTTTTGCATTTACATAGATTTGAATTTGAGATCTCACCCGTATTTAGTGGAAAGACTTTGGGTTTGAGATCTCCCACGTTATTGTTATTGGGTTTCATATGTTGGGTGAATTGGGCTAACGAAACTGCTTTTCTGAACAAGTTTTTTTTTTTTTGTCAAGTTTTCTGAACAAGTTCATTTAATGTCGCAACACTAGAAAGTGAGGCCCGCTTCTGATTGCATCTAAGCCCATTAATGTTGATAAAATTTTATTTTGGGCCAAGACATTAGTCTTCAGTTAATGTTGTTTAGAAAAAAAAGGAAAATTCTAAAAAATATCATTTCAATTTTAAAATCTAAAATAAGTAATTTTCTAATAAAATGAGTTGCCAATAACTTTATTATTTTTATTAATCCTATTAATATTTTTGACGACAAGATTTTGAAATTTAACTAATATTTTTTATATCATTTTCCCTTAAAAAAAAAAAAACCTTTGAATGTTATTCTTCCACTAAAAAAGATTCAGATATTGTTGTACCAAAAAAACAAAAAAAGATTCGGATAAATTACAATATACATTTATTAAAGTAAATTTTTTAGTTCTATACTCCTTATAAAATAGGGTGAAGGTGCAAAAATACACACGACCTTTACCCTTTAACGAACGCTCAAAGACTTCAACCGAATTAGACCGTTTGGTAACGTTAACTGGATGGAAGTGAACAAAGAACGCGGGGTGAAATTACACTTTTGCCCTTAGTTTTAGGTGAAATTACCGTTTTGCCCCTTAGTTTTAAACATTATCAAAAAATTTGAAAAAAATTAAAATAATTAGAAAAGAAATTTAGGAAAATTAGGGAAAAATTCAAATAATTTGGAAAAAAAAATTAAAAAAATAGGAAATAATTCAAATAATTAGGGAAAAATTAAAATACCCCCCGCCAGTGGGCCCCACCGTTCTTAGTCGACTTCACACATTAGATTAGATTTATCTCTCGTAGGGAGAATTGACAAGAAAATTATCTTAATTAATTAATTAATATTTTTTTCAATGAGCAATTTACCCTAGTGCATCTTCAACAACCGCACCGACCCGTGTATATACAACTCTTCCTCCACCAGTTGGTTATCCGGCTTCCGCCGCCGGCGACCGACGGTTTCCAGTGGTGGGGCCCACTGGCGGAGGTATTTTGATTTTTCCTTAATTATTTGAATTATTCTAATTTTTTCTAATTATTTGATTTTTTTCCTAATTATTTGATTTTTTTTCCTAATTTTTTGAATTTTTTTCTAATTATTTTAATTATTTCTAATTATTTGATTTTTTTTTATTGTTTCCTTTTTTTTTCGATTTTTTTATTTTTTATTTTATTCTACGTCCAAGATCCACGTCGGCGTGCAGTCTAAATCAAATCACGCGTCGCGTTGCTCCATCCAAGTTGATGATCAACTAACTACTGGCCAGTAGTGGTCTTTGAAATAAGCCCCAAAACATAACGTCGTGTGTATTTTCTTTCAGAAAAAAGGTCGTGGTCTTTGCGCTCCCTGAGGAGTAAAGGTCGTGTGTATTTTGCAGACCTTCACCCTATAAAATAATTATTTTCTCCCCAACGATAGTTTGTTTTTTGGGTTCGGTTTACCCAATCATAATTAAGTTGAATGGAGTGAACTTGAGTTTTCAAAAATATTATGAATTACTACTTCAATAAAATTCAACAATACTTAAATCTTATTTGAAAGCATTCCCATCTACTATTTTTTTTGTTAATAATAGGTGAAATGGTAACCAAAGAAGCAATTATTTTAAAATAAAGACAGTCGCCATTTTAAATATATTATATGAAATTTGAACAACAAAATTTATTATCAATAATAAAATTAATTAAAAAATATTTATTTGATACTTGGTGACTTGGTGTAATACGAAAAAGTGCATTTTTTTTCCCTGTTCGGACATGGCCCAAAAAATAAATCTTATGCAACCGTGGAGTAGGGATCTCCATTTTGTTCAATCAACAAAGCTCAATCCCTCGATCAAGTAAATCGAATCACTTCCTTTTTTGTTTTTTGGACAAATCGAATCACTTCGACTGGTATCTTGTTATAAGTTTGATGTTTGATTTATTGATTAACGATGAACATTCGATCTGCTTTCTGAATCCTTCTCTGCTAAGTTAATCAAGCACCTCACTTCAGGAAAGGAGCAATACACATTTCCCTTCGATCACCTTCACTTCCACGATTCAAAGTCTAGATTTCTGGAAACCCTCTTGCCTCACTGATATAAAGCAGCTTCTCTGGGCATCTCTATTCGTGGTTTCCGATTCTGATATTTGCCATTCGATGAGGCTTCTGCAATTGGGCTTGTTGCTTTCTTTGGCATCAGGATTTGCCGCCATTATCATTTACATCACTGGAGTCTCTAATCCCTCTGTATGTATGTATATCTTATTTGATTCACTTGGCATTTATCTTGCCCTTGTCTTATTTGAGTAACTTGGCGCTCCTGCATGCATTTGAATCAAATAAGGTTTTAGTTTTGTTCTTGAGAGAGTAGGTATGCGAGAACCGTGAAGTAAAGGGTTTAGTTGTCTGGGATCTAATTATAGCGTAATGATGGACAGATGGGAGCTATCAGCTTACAGACGATGAGATAGAAGCATTGCTATCGTTGCAGAATAGTTTCCAGCAGTGTGTGGTGAGTTTTGCTGTTCTTATATTTGAAAGAAATCATTCGTTTTTTACTCACTGCTCTACCTGTGCTGGCGTGTATTTAAAAGGCCCTTCTTTTGTTAGGTGTATATGGTTAGTTTTTTGTTCATTTTTTCTTGATGAGTTTGAGCAGTTGAGAATTGCTGTCTGCTGTGCTTATAGGATTATGATTGAGTTCACTACATGTTTAAATCCTTAAAAATTTGGACAATGTTTACATTTTATTAAGTTGGCCAGCAAATGCCAGGAAAATTCAACATGACAGGATATTCAAGGATTTCTAAAAGCTAGAATTGTTATTTTGGCGTGGAGAAATATATTACTTTTCATGTTCAAGTTTGACTAAATTTATGATCTTTCATTGTGGAAAACTCAATATTACAGACATAGTACTTGAGGAAGATTATTCTCAATCATCTTTCCACATTGTGTTGGTGGTTATTTTTTGTGTTTGATGCAGAGTGCAAATGGTCTAGGCCTCAAAGCTGTTCGGGGCGGAGATTATTGCCAAACCACAATAAACTTCCCTAGTGATACCATCCCAAAATGGGTACATTTCTAGATCACTCAGTCAGTAAATTATTTTTTTATGAAAATCACTTGTTTCCAAGTTACCTATATGGTTCTGCGAATTTGATAATTATGACATGCTACTACTCAAGAAAACTGTTTTCCTCCCTACGAAGGAATGAACTGATATCTTGTATATCATATGGTTTACAAATAGATTAAAATTTGTAATTCTGTCATGCAGTATGGGGTTCCTCTTTTTCAATTGCTTGTCCATTGTAATCTTTATTGACTTATGGAGATATCTGTATAAACAGAGAGATCCCAAAACTGGTGAACTGGAAGCTTTGTCCTTTGATTTCGATCTATGTGAAGCTGTGGCAACATGGGAACAGGTGAGCACCCTCATCTGTGTCTCATCATTTCGATTACCTACATCTATTGGTCTCTACCTTAAGATGTGTTTTATGAATTATTTTCTGATTTTGTTTTATGGTGCACCCTATAAGGCATAGATAAACCTGTTTACAGCAACGTCAATACTGCCATGGCATACTAGCAACATATGTATGACTGTTTTAGTTTTTAGCTTTTTTTTTTTTTTTTTTTTTTAAAGTTTTTTTTTTATTTAAAAAAATCATTTTTGGGGCTCAGATGCATGCTGGTGCCTGACTTGGTTTACCCCAAGTGAAAGGATTACTACCAAAAAGAAGATAGTGAGATGGTTGAAACACCATCTTGATGTTATAATGAAGGCTCTTTCCATCCTTTTTCCCCTTTGTAAGTGAATTATGTGATTAAAATAATTTAACATCATTTTATTTAGTTGAATTTTTCGGAGTATGGCAATCTAAGATACTTAAAATGCTTTGTATTCTTTTTATTTCTTAAAACTAGTTTATGCATCAATATGTCCATAGCCATTAGGAATTACTTCCATTCTTGCCATCCTCTTTACTTTAATGTTAACTTCTTTCTCACAGTTGTCCTTGAGTTGAATAATAAAGGAATTTTGTGGCATTTGCTTCACATTTAGTTATAGTGTATCCCTGAATCATGGATTGATTCTCAGGTGAGGAATAGCACCACCATACTTACCAAGGAATTCATTGATTCTTTGCCAAATGGCTGGGAGGAATATGCATGGCAGAGGATCAACAAAGGAGTACTTCTGTAAGTCTGACTTTAAACCATGAGGATGGCAGCTAACAAAATTCATATATAATTATGTTTATTAATTATGAGAAATGGTTAGTAGTTGTGTCTCATATATTGTGAAGTATTTTCCAATTCAGCAGTGCATTACTCTTCACTATATATCCTGGAAAAATGCAGATATTTTTCTTGAGCTACGACTATGATATCAGACATTTAATTAATTTCCAAACCTTTTTACGATATGTTCTTTTTTAGAGGCAATTCCAATGTGGATTTTATTTCCTCGGGAAGCTAGTGTTCTTCAGTCGATAAGTTAATAAGTACATCCTATCGCAAAGGGTTTTTGTATAGGGTAAATGTGCAAATTTGCCTTGGAAGTCCTCGCTGAGAATCAGTGTGGCCTAAGAAGATTTTTCAGATTCAATGTCATCCCAGAAATTTCAAAACATAGCAATGTTGTCCCATACTGTTAAAAAACTAATGTTGACTATTAAAAAATTGACGGTCACCGTGAAAATTTTTAATGGAAAAGGGCAACATTGATCCATTTTAACACTTTCGGGCAATATTGAACATAAAAAAACTTCCAGGGTAACATTGATCTTCCTCGAAAACTTCCTGGGCAAATATGCATATTAACCCTTTTGTATATACATGTATTTCTGAATATTTCATTGGAGTCTAGGGTTGTTTGTTTCAGTTTACCAAATTTTTACATTTTCTATATTTCATATTTAAAAGTTACCTATACTCCCATAGTGGTTGGTTTGGTGGATTTTGCTCCAAGAGAAAGTAAGGTCAGCCTTGTAATTTCTTTTTTACAGCAATCACTGTGCGAACAAGACCTTGTGCTTGGAGAAACTTTCACTGGTGCTCCCTGAGACACCACCATATTTCCCAAGGCAGTTTGGACGCTGTGCTGTCATTGGTAATTCAGGAGATCTCTTGAAGACAAAATTTGGGAAGGAGATAGATGGCTATGATGTTGTAATCAGAGAAAATGGTGCTCCCACACAGGTTTTACTGAATCAATAAAATGTTACTGGTGTTCTGCTTTTTCATCTAGTTCTGACCTTCTCCCTTCAAATTCATGCACAACTGCAGAACTACACTGAATTTGTGGGTAAAAGGAACACATTTCGTCTTCTTAACCGGGGATCTGCTAAAGCACTTGACAAAGTTGTAGAGTTAGATGGTAAACTCACGAATATGAAATCCACTTGGCATATTTCCTTTTCTGATTGACTAGAGTTTTATTGAAACTGCTGGTTTTGCAGAACAAAGGAAGGAGGTTTTGATAGTAAAAACTACAATTCATGACATTATGAGCAAAATGATTCGGGTATGTTTCCTCAGTAACATTTCTGTTTAATAATTGACTGTAAATTCACTAAACATGCACGCGCACGCACAAACATGTCACACTATTGAGGTCACCAAGTCTTTATTTCTTTATTTATTTTTGGCTTCCCTCTTCTGCAGGAAATGCCCATAACAAATCCAGTATATCTCATGCTTGGTGCATCCTTTGGTTCAGCAGCAAAAGGAACAGGGCTTAAGGCTCTTGAATTTGCTCTCTCTATGTGCGAATCAGTTGATATGTACGGCTTCACCGTGGATCCTGGATATAAAGAATGGTATATGGTTTTCTATATGCAACTAGGATTTCTAGTTAAATCGCCTATTTGTTTGAGTACGGTTATCTGACTAAAATCCTCACTTTTTCTTGCAGGACTCGGTATTTCTCTGAATCTCGTAAAGGTCATACCCCGTTGTATGGGAGAGCTTATTACCAGATGATGGAGTGCTTAGGAGTAAGTCAACTGCTTTTTTGTTAATTTTAGCTTCATGAATGAATACATGAGCGGGAGTTTTCCTCTTGCTAATTGATGAGAATTGTGGTTGATCCAAAAAAGAAAAAATATGACGGTAGTCATGCTTAATTTTTGAAGTTTTTTACTCAGATTGTACAAGTCATAAGCAAAAAAGGATGTTTATTCTCCATTGAGTCTGTTGTATGAGTAGAATCTTGTTGGCTTCTCTTCTTCAGGGGCAATATCTGATAATTTGTGTTTATGTTGTTAAGCTTATCAGAATTCATTCTCCCATGCGTGCCGATCCAAATCGTGTTGTAAAATGGGTTCCAGATTGTCATACTATTAGAGCAGCCAGGATTGCATCAGAGAAATTCTTAAGGTAAACAACTAGGTTTCGTTTTAGCCATATTGTACCTAATCTGTTTTCATTTTTGAAAGGATTTTACCAGGGAGCTTGAAATTTTAATTAAGATAGCAAGTACAATTTTATCTTGTGGATTTTCCTCCAGATTCACAACTGCTAAGAGAGCTAAAATTGTGATAAATGAAGCAGTTCTTTGTGGTCAATTAATATAGCAGATGACTTTTAGCCCCTTTCCTGTTCCTGGTGTGAAATTTTGGCAATTCCCAGAACACAAACTTATTTGACCGTGGTCATTTAGTCCTGCTAGTTTACTATTGTATAGAACTTCAGATAATCTGGCTAACTGTAAGAATGAGAGACATATTATGTGGATAGTTAACGCTAATGCAAGACTGCACTTGCTGCCGCATGCACTCCACAAGGACTATTTTGTGTTACTTATTATGGTGCAAAAATTAATCCAGCTCCTCATTGGAAGGGAAATTTATACTCTTGTTGATTCTCAAACTTATAATGACCACAGGAGAGTTGGAGCAGGATCAGGGGATCCACTGGGTGCATGTTCAATTGTTAAGAAGCAAGTGAAAAGAAATCCAAGCGCAGTTTTAAAGCTCAGAAAAGCGGCACTCGACCATCAAAAGTATGTGAAGGGCACAACAATGTATCCTCTGGAGCATAGTCCCGGACATGGGTTGCTTTGCACTGTCCCAAGTGATTGAGCTGTAAAGAAGTTTGTTTAGTTCCACTCATGCTAGTAAGAAGCATCTAACCACTGGTTTTTCCTTACAAATCTTTTGTTTCATTCATCTATGGCCAAAATTTATGTCAATCCACTTGAAAAAAATGGTGAAGCTTCTCTTCTTCCACCTACTGGCAAGGCCACCAATTTTTTGTCAGCTAATTCTTTCGTATGTTGTAGACTTCATAGAGGATAACAGGTGATCAATGAAGTGATTACACATGTGCTAGGAGAAAAGTTGGCGGTATCTGTAATGCTGAATTTGAGTTTTAATTTTTTGAACCTTTTTCAGTTGTGTATAATTGTATTAGAGGATGTTAAGCTTGAGCCCTTCTTTGTCATTAGCACTTTTGACAATGTTTTGAAAATCAAAACGGTCACTAAATTGATGGAAGTATCAATTCACAGTTTGTTGATCTGATTTTGATCCTATCACATACACGCACTTTATTTTTATTTTTCCAGTATTTTTATCTACGACTTCGTAATTGTTTAATATGGATTTGGATTGTATGCATATCCTTTTTTTTTTAAACAACTGGAAGAATGTATATAAGGTGCACTATTGTATTAGATTAAAAAAAAAATGTCATAGGTTTTGAATAATATAACTGTCAACTTATTTTTTTTTAAAAAAAAGAAATCGGGAAAAATGTATGAAAAAAATGAAATATGGACTGTTTAAATTTTATTTAAGCAGTCCAAATAAGATATACGCATCAGGTTAAGAATATATTCAAAAAAACTTTACATAGATGCTTGGTCCCATCCTTATCACATACTCAACTTATAATCCTTAAAAGGGTGTGCATGGTTTGAGGGAGTGGGAGGGAAGGGGAGGGGAGGGGAGAGAAAAAATATAATGGGGAGGAAAATTTTGTGGGCCCTACTACACTAAGTTTTAGTACACTTTTCTCCTCCCCTCATTTTTTTTATCTCCCATCCCCTCCCCTTCCCTCAAACCAAATAGAAAACTTTTTCCTATCTGACATTGTTAAAAATAAGACAATAGTGCACATTGCAATTCCTGTTGAATCTTTAAGAATAGGCAGAGAGGATTGAGATTGAGGGCATATTGCAATTCCTGTTGGAGTTTTAATTAGGTTATGTTTTCTTGTGCTGAGAGGAACAGCATGATGTACAAGAGGCTAAAATAGGTAGCGCATGCAGTCATAGATACATAAACAGTAGTCTTATGTTGCTTTTGCCTAAAAGGAAACATAACGTGGTCTTTTGTAGAGTTTTCTTTTCTTTTCTTTTTTTTTAGTAAAATGGTCAAATAGGAAGCGCACTGGAGAGGAAGGGTTCTTGGAGGAGTTGATGATAACGTGGTCTTTTGGAGGAGTTGATGATAACGTAAGTTGAAGTGCTTTTTGTACAGGGGAATTGATTATTTATATATAGGACTTTCATACCCTAAGAACAGAGCAACATTGTATGCGCTAAAGTCTGCCCTGAGATCACAGTAATTTCAGGTGAAGACTTGTTGAAGATTTTTTTTCCCCCTTATGATTTTGTAACATGTATTTCAAAATATATATTTGAGACTATTAATTACCTCTGTACACTGTAGTGCGTTGTATCTACAACGATGTTGGGTGTTAAATTTCATAAGGGAAATCAAATCCCAAGACCTCACTATTGCTAGTGGGTTAAATTTCATTAATATGTATTTTTTTTCATGCCTTGATGTCAAGAGCACGTTATAGTAATGGTATTCATGATATTTTTTGGAATGCTAAATATTTGGGCGCATTATATTAATCAAGAACAAAATCTCAGATTTGAACAAGAAGACACGTTCACGTGATCACTTCTACGAAAGGACGGTTTTTACATATTTTAAAAAGCCAAGCAGAGGAGTCCAAGCAACAATTATTTTAGTTTGAAGAACGAAGAAGCGGATAAGACAATATTTATTACTCCTAATTATAAAGTCTAGTTGATTTTTTTTTGGAGAAATTAAGGAAGTTAAATAAATTACTTAATCATTTCATTTGTTGTGTATCCTTAGATTATACTCTCTTCGGTCTTAATTATAAGAGCTAGTTGACTTTTTGGAGAGATTAAGGAAGTTAATTAAATTACTTTAGAGTATTTTTATTTTTTTCTTCAAATTAATTAGTTTGACTAATAAACTAATATATAATCGAAGGATATATAACATATGAAATGATTAAATATCTTATTTAGCTTCCTTAATCTCTCCAAAAAAAGTCAACTAGCTCTTATAATTAGGATCGGAGGTAGTATATTAGTTTATTAGTTAAACTAATTAGTTTGAAGAAAAAATAAAAATACTGTAAAGTAATTTAATTAGCTTCCTTAATCTCTCCAAAAAAGTCAACTAAGTCTTATAATTAGGACCGGAGGGAGTACATACTATCATGAAGATCGCATATTGTATTTGTTTTGTAAGAAAAATAGAATCTATTTCTCTCTTCGTCAGACCAAGCAGGCCAATGGGGTAGGATTATTGACTCTTTCTTGATCTAATCTATTGTTTAAATTTCAATCCATCCAAGTAATTAACAAGGTCTTGTCATAAAAGCTTGAAGAGATGGATGTGTGAAAAACAAAATGGTTTTCAAGATCAAGGGCTTGTTTGGATTAACCTTTATGAATGTGACTTTAATTTTATCCCAACTAACTTTTGCACAGAATGAAATTAGAGTAAAAGTCAATTAAGACCATATAATTTATGTTTGGAGTTTGACAAAATTCATTTAAATGATATATTGAAAAGTTAATTTCAGAAAGTTTATATAAAAAACAAAACCAAAAGTAAAAAAAAAAAAAAGCTGCTTAACTTTAAAGCGACTTTTTATTTTTTAGCAAAAAAGTCAGTTGCATGCCCCCAAGCCATCCCAAACATCAATTCGGATCCAAATTGATTTTTTTCCCCATTTGAACAAAAACAAACACCCCCCCCCCCCCCCCCCAAAAAAAAAAGTCAGTAGTCATATATACGAGCTAGGCAGCAAGCAGAATTAGTAAATAAAAAACATACCCTAATAACGAAGAATTGGCATGGATTTGCAAGGTTGCTCACACCTGATCAAGTGTGGAACAAATATGACTTTCTTTGAATAATAATAAGAATGAAGTAAGAGAGAAGGGTGTAGCATGTAAGACAAGAGACAGTGAAAGTAACCAAAGAAGCTTGCTGATATATGATAAATCCAATCCCTAATATTAAAGGAATTGAGATTAGATCAGGAAAAAGGCAAGCCATCTTTGGCTATCCACACATATGACTCTTCATCTACATACCACACCCTCTCTCTCTCTGAATATTGAATTCCCATACTACTACCCAGTTACCTTACCTCCTTATTTATAGCCACGTTCTGATCAGTCATTATTTAAAATATTGATTATTATATATTCCTCATCTTGTTTTCTCTTCCGAGCAGCTCCAGAAAGGGATAGAGATTGAATTGTATTGAAGCATATGTCCCATATTAACTTCAAGGGACCAGAGACTTGGATCAATATGCTGATGTTTTTGGTCCTACTTCTCTTCTTTTTTGGCCATCCCATACCGCTGAATTTTGCAGAGTCAACTGCAACCACACTCACCTTTAACCCCAACTAGAACTCATGAATCGGTTCGTTTTGACATTCACCTCCTTATTTCCCTTTTTCTGCTTGAGTCACAAGCCCTTTGTAATATACTACTCCCTCTCTCGTTCTTAATATAAGGCCTAAGGAAGTTAATTAATTAAGGTAGTCAATATAATATGATATGTTTTTTCTAAAACACTCCAACCATTTCCTTAACTCCCTCAATCTCTCTCTTAATCGATTTTTGTTGAAGGAGCATAAAAAATGGTAAATTAGGACAAGGTTAACAAATATGAGAAATATATATTATATTTAGGACCAAAATCAACTATTGATTATGTACTATATAAAGGATTGGATGGAGTAATTTTTCTTAGTCTCGTAATTATGATTCAGACATAACTCACTCCCTCAAATTTAATTTGGCACAACTCAATCCCTTCAACCATTGGTTCATATATATTATGACTTGGTTACAACTTACTTTCTAAAGAACAGGATATTTTTTTAAAATGTAAGGACTGATTTATTAAATAGTTGAAACTTGAGTAATTGAGTTTTGAGGACTAACCTAGTCAAAACTACATAAATTAAAGGGGTTTACACTTCTCATGTTGTATGAGAAGAAGAAGATTCTTACACACATATGAAATGGTGGGACCTACATCTTTTAAAAAAATAAAAAATAAAAAACTCAAGCACGGAAATCGAAGTAACTATGACATAAGGATACACTTCTACAAGTATATTTCCCTAAATTAAATGACAAATGTTTGTTTGATGCTTTTAGTTTTGTCACAAAAACTCTTTTATATTTATGACATGCATGCTTTGAATCTAGCAAATCCTGGACCTAAGTGTCTACAATTAATCAGATGATTGTGGATTTCATTAGGCAGTAGTAAATTAGTAATAATCATGCCATATGTTATAATGTGATTATATCTCACTAGCTAGTATATTGAAATTCGAAATAATTAAGCTAACTATTCAGAAAGCATAAACAATATGTGACTCGTATTTTAGATTAACTACATGTGCCAATGCATGTATTGTTAAAAAAAATCACATTTAATTTGGGTTTTAATGTGAAATTATAAAAATAATATTCGTCGAATAAAACTGAAATAGCTAGATTTGGTATTGCTTTAGGGCTCGTTTCGTTGGGTTGACTTTAGGAGATGTGGTCACGACGTACCACACATTTTTTGCGGGAGGAGGATGAAAGCAATAAGGACCCTATAATTATTAGGCACGACATGCATTGTTATTCCAAGCTTCCTCCTAAAGATTTTTAGTATATTTCCTCACTCTACAGAATTTCACGTGCTTGTCAGCTTTACATAATCTATCATGTATATTTATAATATATTGTATCCGGTCCTAATTATAAGAACTATTTACTTGAATTTGGAGAGATTAAGGAAATAAGTTAAATTAGTTAATTATAGTTATTTTCCAAAAATACCCCTACTTAAAATTAAAAATTACATCAAGGCAAAATACCCCTACCCGAAGCTCACTCCGTCACTTCTCACTGTCCCCAGAAATATCTCACGGCTTTGTTTTTGGCTTTGTATTTGACAGTCACTGCATATAACTTCTTTAGCTGTGCCGATCTGTTTTGCGATCTTCGTAAGCGGCTAATCACTATCTTCTGTTAAGCTTACAAATTGAAGTTCCCAACGTATAATAATAATGTAGAACACTGTAAATTTTGGGATTTTTGCCTCAAATCACGTGCAGAATTTATATTTAGGTTGAAAAAAAAAGTATAATTGAGGTGTATATAACATTAATGAGTTACAAACATTATTTACTTTATAAAATATATAAGTGTATTATTAAATTATTATTGAGAAAGTATAAATAGGGGTATTATAGGAAAAAAATGACAAAAGTTAAAACTTGCTCTTATAATTAGGACCAAAACCAACTTTAAATTGTATTCCTATAATTAGGACCGGAGGGAGTATAGTTTTTTATTTCCTAATTTTTCTCTACGAAGGTATGTACCAAGGATATGTACATAGCAAGTAGGAATATTGGACTGGATATGCGTCTAGCTAGTATGCCAATCTCCACAGGGAAGTATATATGTATGTATGAAAGAATTTAAAATATTTTATCATAATGAATAAATTAATTTCATATTGAAATAAATACCACAAGTAAATAAATTGTGTGAGCAGGTGAGTTTTCTCATCTCTTTAAATAATTATCTCAAAATTCATAATTAATATATATATATATATTCTCTATTCCAAGAATTTTTTTTTTTTTTGACTTTATTGAAATATCTAATATAAGTGATATGTGCCTAACATTTAAACATGGATATGAAAACCATGAATAATGGAATATTAAATATATAATTGGCTATTTTGTGCAATGAAAAACCAATTGGTTTGTTGGGTAGTTAATGGACTAAACAAAAAGTTAATAAATATAAATTGAAAAAAAAAAAGAAGAATGAAAGAACGTAGATAAGTAATTAATATTCATTTTCAATCACTAAAGACATTTGGGTCTAGTTGTACAAGTTGTGCTGACTCTAGGTTTAGGGTTTGATACATCATTTGTTGGTTGATTTCTCTGTTACCGGCTTGATGAAATCATACCTCCATCTTGCCCGTTTATTAATGATGATTAAGCTCTGATACCATGGTATCATATCAACATCAAACTTTTATATAATTGGCATATTTTATGCAATAAAAAAAATAATTGACTTGTTGAGTAATCAATTGACTAAAAAACTAAGATATCAATAAAGACAATATTTTTTTAAAAAAATAAGTGTGAAACAACATAGAAAAGTAATTAATATTCATCTTCAATTCATAGATAATCATCTTTAGGTTGATTTCTTTAAAAAACATAATAAATTATATAATTGAATCATAATGAATAGTGAGTGACATGTTCTTCTATCCACGCCAAGTCAAACACTTGAGCCCAAATCTTATCTTCCAGAATAGGATAGAAGTAATCCTCCATCTTTCTAGACACAACGCATTGTATTGTAGGGAGGTAATGGCCTCAAATACATACTTTGGAATCCATATTACAAAAACATAAAAAATAAAATAAAATCTTCAACAAGCCCACACCTAAAATTCCTACAATCTCAGGGCAGACTTTAGCACATGCGCTCTGTTTTGAAAGAGGATGTGGAAGTCCTTTATAAAAATAATCACGTGTCGTATAAGAAAAGAAGGTAGAGATCTTTAATTTTAAAAAAAGTTATACTTGGTTTGAATGGCTTACCTTCCTTTTTCATATCTTCAACTAATCTTATCATCAACCCCTCTAAGAAGGGTAAAGTTTCTCTCATGGTCTTCTTTCTCATTTTCATCTTATAATCTCATATATACCGTTAGATAAAAAAAAGGTTTAAATTCAATCTTTTATAAAATTATTTTTATAAACATAACTAAGTAAATTTAAACTCTTAAAATCTTATATATCTACCATTCATATATGCAATCCGTAAACAATAAATAAGATTTAATATATAAAATATAATAATAATAATTTTATAAAATATTAAATTTAAACTATCCATTTCATTTTCTAAGGGTGGAGATTCATGATTGTGGAGATGAGAATATGAGAAAATAATGAAATATAGGATAATGGGAGTATCATCTTCCCCCTAAGAACCCCTCCTCCCTAACACAATCTAACATTTCATCAGGTCTAAAGACATGAGCCGCTCTCCCAGTGAAAAAAAAAAAGTAAAAATAAATAATAAAAAAGACAACACAAAGATGAAAAAATTAAATAAAATACGCAACTACAAACACAAAGGTCATGAGGTTGAACAACACCTTCAGCTGCATCTTTGTCATGCTCAGTGGTATTAATACGACTGTTGAGTATACTTGCAATACTCTCCATAATTTAGATGTCACTTTTGTGCGAAGGACTGTCACATACAAGAAAGGAATTACTGTTCTTCCCTAAAATATCAAGAACTTTGTGCAGTTCAAACTCAGAGCCCAACGATGCACAAATATGATAATGCAGAACACTTTACCTGTTTCAAATGGGTCTAGTGGTACAAGGTATGCCATTTGTGGCACTAGGTTTTTGGAGCTCTGATAAAATGGTATGACGTATGGTATCTTATATATAATTGGCGTATTTTGTGCCATCAAAAAATATTTGGCTTGTTGAGTAATCAAATAATTGAAAACTAAGATGCCAATAAACACACATTTAATAAATTATACCTCATTCTCGCCGACTCATTAATGATGACGAAGCTTTGATACCATGGCATTAGAGCAACATTAAGCTTATTTATAATTGGTGTATTTTGTGCGATCAAAAAAGTAATTGGGTTGTTAATGAATCATAGTCAGTAATGCGTAGCCTCATGTTCTTCTATCCACACCCGTTTAAGTAGCCTAAAAGTGATAAGTGTAACCCCCAAATTTTGTTGAAATAATGCGATGTAGGGAGGTAAATGTTAATGTGGGATGTAATGGCCTTAGACAGTAGACATATAAATATAGACTGAAAATCATAGAAAAAAATGTCCTTCCTTTCGTATTTCTTCTACCCATCTTATCATCATACATAATTTTATATCTAACGATACAAGCGCCTTTTTCAATGATACAAGAAGAAAAAATAAATAAGACAAAAAATAATGATAGAAAAGCTTGAGGTTAATGATACAAAAAATAATGACAAAATAAATAAATAATGATACGAGCGCCTTTTTCAATGATAAAAAATAATGACAAAAAATGATACAAAAAATACGAGCGCCTTCTAAGTTGGTGCATCGGTCAGCTTGAGGTTAGGCTCCGTAGCAAAATATCTGATTCATCTAAACCTGTTTGATCAATTAATTCTGTAGCATATATATTTTCTTTGATTAATAAGTATGCCATGCTTGGATCTCAAAACTTCCAAACTAAGAAAGTATTTCAAGGTACCCAAATCTTTGATTTTAAATTGGCTATGAAAAAAAGCTTTTACCTCATTAATAGCTTTCAAACTACTCCCTATAATCATTAAATTATCCACATAAGCAAGTACAAGTATCAATCTAGTACCACTTTATTTTTGAAAAAAGTGCATAATCATGCTTACTTTGTTGAAAACTTCCTTTAATCAAATATTGACTCAATTTTTCATTCCATTATCTTGAAGCTTGCTTCAAACCATATAATGATTTTCTAAGTTTGCAAACCTGATTTCGGTCATTACCTTTAGTAAAACCTTGAGGTATAGTCATATAGACATCCTCATGTAAATCACTTTGCAAAAAAGCATTGTCCACATCCATTTGATGAATAGGCCTTCTATTTATAACAAGAAGTTTCAAAACAGTCCTAATAGTACTATTTTTATGACAAGAGAGAATGTTTTATAAAAATTTATCCCTTCCTTTTAATTATACCCTTTAGCAACCAATCTTGCCTTGAATTTATCTAAAGACCCATTTGCTTATACTTAGCCTTAAAGACCCATTTGTATCCAATAGTTTTTTTTTTTTTTTTGTAAGTTAATTTTGGTTTAGGTCTTGTTGGCTTTTAAGGTGTTAATCTCATTATTCATTGTTTCTACCCACTTAGGATCATTTGTTACTTGTTCATAAGTTTTTGGTTCAATGTCTTTATCAATACCAGACATAGTTTTGTAGACACTAAGAAGGAGTCTCTTTGGCATTATAGACTTGGTCATGCCCCTATGAATGTTTTGAAACATTTAAATCCTTTGAGAATTAGTGATTGTACATTCAATGATGATAAATATGAAATTTGTATTCAAGAAAAACAGTCTCGATTGTCTTTTCATTCTAACTCCTCCAAATCTCATTATTGTTTTCAATTGTTGCATGCAGATATGTGGGGGCTCCACAGAACCCACACACACCAAGGATATAGACATTTCCTTGCATTATTTAATAGATGATTTTTCCTGTTCTACATGAGTTTTCTTGATGCATTATAAATCAGAGGTTCCTAAATTATTGAAAACTTTTATTTCTTATGTTAATAATCATTTTTCTGTCACAATCAATACCTTGAGAACTGATAATGGTAAGGAGTTTGTAAATTATGAAGTAAGACAATATCTTAATCAAAAGGGTATTATTCATCAAACTTTTTGTCCTTTTACTCTTCAACAAATTGGAATTGTTGAAATTAAAAAAACATAGGCATCTATTAAATGTTGCTAGAAGTATCATATTTCAATCTAAATTGCCTATTAAATTTTGGGGAGAAGGGATTAGAGCTGCAACATATTTGATTAATAGAACTCTCGGAGAGCAGTCTCGGATGCACAAGAATCTGGCAACGAAAGACACACGGCGGGCGGTGGCGGAAAGTTGAAAACCGGAAAGAAGCACAGTAACGAACGCTGAAAACTCGTACGCAAAAACTGAAGGCTCAAGGGACTTATGCCTATGTAATATATGTATAGGCACAAGGGACTTATTGATAATTACAGATATCTCCCTGAACTACAAGAAATAATAAAACAAATACATATCTAATTCCTACAACTAACATAAACATGAATAAAATAAATAAAATTCACACCCGCAGAAATAAGTAAACATGGAAAAAAAAGCAACACAAAAAATATGAAGGGTGAACTCCTATCTGATCTGATTAAAGGAATTAGGGTGTGGTTATGATAATAGTTCAAACTATATTATTATAATTATTAAAACTAGGAAAAACAAGCCACACGAAAAAAGAACTGTATTACCAGCTAGCGACTCCACGCAGAGTTACATTATATATAATTTTAAATATTATGACATAAATAATCTTAACACGTGAGTGTTCTCTCTAGATAAATAAGTAGAGTATTTTTAGTTAAAATATATATTTAACTTATTTTAATTAAAAATTATGTATTTTTATATTTTTATTTGAATCTATAATACCAAAAAATGACGACACTTTTAAAATAATATTCTCTCTAATCCTATTTATAAATAACTTTCTATATTTTTTGGTTTTGGTTCTTAATATAAGTAACTTTTTTTATGTCTCAAACTTTAAACTACTTTTTTTCTTTTCTGCCTCTATTAAATGCAAATTTATATATTAAAGAATCACTAATTCTCTTTCATTCAATAATTTAATAACCTCTTATTTTTTATTCATTATCTCTCCTATGCTTTTTGAATCTATAATACCAAAAAATGACCACACTTTTAAAATAATATTCTCTCTAATCCTATTTATAAATAACTTTCTATATTTTTTTGGTTCTGGTCCTTAATATAAGTAACTTTTTTTATGTCTCAAACTTTAAACTATTTTTTTCTTTTCTCGCCTCTATTAAATGCAAATTTATATATTAAGGAATCACTAATTCTCTTTCATTCAATAATTTAATAACCTCTTATTTTTTATTCATTATCTCTCCTATGCTTTTTTCATAAATAAGGGCATGTTTGGAAAAGAAATTATATTTTTGACACATTATTTATTGTTTTTACTTAATCTTAACCATAATTCGTTTTGCGCAATCAATAAAAATTTGTTTATAAATAGGATAGGATAGGATATGATGGAGTATATAATAAATATTTTTAAAATTAAAATTCTGTTTAAAAATAATAATAAGTAATTATACTTTCTATAATATTGGAAAAAAAATATTTCAATAGTAGTAAATAAAAAAATATCATTATTATACATCAACCTATCACCCTTTCCAAATAATGCCTCGTTCTTCATAGCATGCACACACACGTTATTATACATGAGGTTGCCATTATTTTTAATGATTTATTTTCTCTCTAATTTTTCCACACGCATGACACTTTTATTAGAAATCACTGATAACTTTAATTGGGGCGCGTTTCTAGAAAATTTATAGGAATTAACTCTTGCATCATCTTGAAGCTAGTTGTTGCATAATTGGCTGTTATAGTTAGTAATCTTATACTCATCTGGTTCTAAATGTAGGACCTATTTTATGGTACAATTAGTATATCTTCATATCTTATTATATTAATTTGCTTGCTTGTATGCATACAGTGCCCTTGTGTGATGGCATCTATTTATGCATTATTAACCTTTTTCACAAGACATATTTGACAATTTGACTAACCAAAAAATAATCCTACCCTCATTTTAAGAAGCTCTAAAATGCTCAATAACTGATCCATTCATGGGGCTCATTTTACAGAGCAAATTGTTCATTCCTTATTGCTGGCCAAACGCGTGAAATTGATGAAGTTTTAATTACAACAGTTCTTTGAAATTAAATGACTTGATTTTCATCATCGGATCATATCACCTTTAAAACCTGGGGGAAAAAAAATCTCATAACTGCATTAGAGGAACTTGCTTTTAACGGCAAGAAAACACGTACGTTCACGACATCGATCTCTTCTAGCTAGCAAGGAAAGGACGGTTTTTACATATTTTAAAGAAACAATCAAAACTCTTTATCGAAGGAAACAAAAAGCCAACCAGAACTGCGAGCGACGATAAGTTAAAAAGGGGCAATAACTGATAGGACAACACTATCATGCATATCACATATTCTATTTGTTTTGTAAGAAAAAATAGAATCTATTTCTCTCTTGATACCAAACAGGCCAAAAGTAAAAAAGCATGGGTTAGGGTCTTTAATCTGACTCTTTCCTAATCTATCTGCTGTATAATTACCAATCCATCCAAGTAATTAACAAGGTGTTGTGGTCATCTCTGAGATCTATATCTCTACTGAAAAAGGGAGAAAGCTTGAAGATTATTAAGTAAAATGGCTTTGAAAATATATAAAGTGTGTTAGTGACATACACAAGCTAAGGCTGTGTAAGGCAGCAGAATTGGTAAATAAAGAAACATACAATAATAATGAAGAATAGGCATGGATCGGATAAGCTTCGTTGTGTTGGGAAAGACAACCATAAACCTTGAACTGAATACCGGATGATAATATCAAAATAATAATAATAACAACAAAGTGCTAAGAGAGAGAGAAGGGTGTCGCATGTAAGACAAGAGACTGTGAAAGTAGCCAAGGAAGCTTGTCTATATATGATAAATCCAAGCCTTAATATTAAAGGAAATGAGATTAGATCATGGAAAAGGCAAGCCATCCTTGGCTAGCCACACATGACTCTTCATCTACATACAAAGCTCTCTCTCTTTAATTGATCTCATGAATCCAATGATCCCATACTACCCACCCAGTAACCCTACCCCCTTATTTATACCCACCCACCGTACTATCAGATCAGTCATTTAAAGAATTCATTTTATTCCTTTTATCTTCATTCTTTCTCTTCCGAGCAGCTCCGGCCAGATGGAGATAGATGTTGAATTGTATAGAAGCATATGTTCCATATGAAGTTCAAGGGACCAGACATATGCATCAATATGTTGATATTTTGGTCCTGCCTCCTCTTCTTTTGCCGCTGAATTTTGCTGAGTCAACTGCAACCACACACACCTTTAATTTTCATATCACCCCAACTAGCTACGACTGAATCGGTTCGTTTTGACATTCAGCTTCTTTTCCCTTTTCTACTTGAGTTACAAGCCCTTGCACAATCACTCAGGTCCCTAAAGTATCCTATTGTTTTACATATTAAGAGGGTTTCCATCTAGAATATAGTCATAATTGAAGAGGGTATATTAGATAAATCAACCCATATTTCTTAGAAATAACTAATTCAATTAATATTCTTAATATTTTAGAATTAGTTATCTACCTCCTGTATTAAGGATTTGGTGTAGTATTAATTATTTATTTCTTATAATTTTGACTTACTTAATTCCAACTCACCCCCTCAAGGTTCGAGTCAAGTTTTAAACTATTTCATCTCCATTGGCCCATACATTTTATGATTCGGCGTTTCCTAAAGAACTAGATGTTTTCTAAAAAGGTGAGGACCAATTTATTAAATAGTTGAAACTTGACAAACTGAGTTCAACGAATAAGACTTTAGAGATTAACGAAGTCAAAACAACATAAATTTAATAATTAGTGTTCCCTTTGCTGTTTTTAGTTAATTGGGCACGTAAACTCCTTATATTCATGACTTAATTTTGTGCCTTAACTTGAACCTATATATGTGAGTGTCTGCAATCAGATTACTATGGATTCATTAGGCAGTAGTAAATTACATATAATTCGAAATAAGCTAACTATTCACAAAACAGAAACAATCAACATTTTGTGGTTTATAATGTGGGAATATAAATATAATATCCCCTGAATATAATAAAGAATATAAAACTATTACCAAACACCTAGATTAATGGGCAGGAAGTTGTACGTTCTAGTTTAAACAAGAGTCTCGAGTTTGAGACTCTGGAATGTAACAATGTTAGGTGGTAGGGGCGCTACCTGAAAAAATGGTCATGTCATGCCCCAAGTCTGGAGCCCGTGAATTCTCCATGACACGGGGCTGATTTGAGACCCCTGGTGCATACATACGCCAAAAAAATAAAAGAATATAAAACTGAAGTAGATTTGCTGGTGCTTTTGAGATCGTTTTCTTGGGTTGACAAGAGGACATGTGGTCATCGTTTTCTTGGGTTGACAAGAGGACATGTGGTCACGTAGGCACACATTTTTTGGGAGGAGGATGAATGCAAGGACCTCTAATTACACGCTACACGCATTATTCCAAGCTTAGCTTCCTCCTTAAGATATATAGTATAATTCCTCACCACACAGAATTTCATGTGCTTTTCATCTTTATATCTTTTTTTAGATATATAGTATAATTCCTCACCACACAGAATTTCATGTGCTTTTCATCTTTATATCTTTTTTTATCTGTCATGTATATGTATAATCTAAGGGTTCTTTTTTTATTTCCCAATTTTTCTAAAGGAAGAAGAGGAAGATATACAAAGGATACCTGGCTAGTAAGAATATTGGATACGCCTCTAACTTGCCTGTCCCTTCGTCACTACTCAGGGACATGGTTAGTTATTAAAAAAATTTGCTAAAGTATATGTTTTGGTTTATTAAATTTATTATATCATTTTTTATATTAATATATTCTCAGTCCGGTAATATTAATATTGTGGTTATATCAGTTTTTATAAAGTGTATTCTCAGTCCCTTAATATTAATATTATTAATCTCATTAATGAAAAATGTTGGCTCAAAGAATTTAATTGCGTATATATGATTAATGATCAAAGAATCAAAGTTTTCTATAATAATAAATTAATTAATCACATATTTTTTGTGAGTAATGAAAGTAAATAAATATAACGTGGATTAGTGATAGTGATTTGGAGACTTCGATTCATTATCTTTAATGCGGTTGCATGTTTTAATTTGCTCTTCAAAATACTGTGCGCCCTAATTTTAAATATAAGACATTTCTAACTAATCTATACATGTAACAATAAAAAATAAAAAATAAAAAAATTTATCATAAAATTTAAGTGATTTCTAATATTATATCTATTAATTACACTAAACTCTAACATCATCATATTAATTTAATTTTTTACTCTTTCATATCCTTATTTAAAACGACAAATATGAAAGAAATATTTAACAATCATTGAAACTAGCAAATGGCCGGTTTATACAATGACAAAGAACGTGTACTAGAAGGCACTCTATAGTAGGGATTAAAGTCTAGAGAGGGAGTACTAATAAAGTGTTGGTTAAAATGATAATCGATCTCACTGACTGAGATTTGTCGTGTCTATCAAAATAACTAGATTCAATAAAATATTTGCAGTAATAGGGAATCTGGGTCGTTTTCCCAACGAATTCGCAGCGGGTTTGATTAAACAGTAACAGCAAAATAGAAACAGTAAAAATGAGGGGTTTTTTTTTGGTTCAAACAGAATAAAAATGCAATAAACAGAAACTGAGTGAAATAAACAGATTAAATAGATAAATAAAAGATCAACCCAGAATTTTGAATTCCATCACTTTCCTTCCTCGTACGAAAACAGATTTTGAAACGAATTCGCGATTGATTCTCGATGAACCGAAATCTCTGCGTTCGTCCAGAAAATCTCTCAACTATACGATCGCCTAGCGTTTATCCGAACAGTGGCGTGTCATTGTGCGATCGCACAACAAGCACTTAAACCCAGTTCAAACTCCATCCTTGAGATATCTCAATCTGGGCGTTAAATCTAACACCCAATCCGAAAGTAAATCGAATCCGAAATTACAAAATAGAAATGAATTTGTTACCGTTAAGAACGAGTCCTCTGGATAGTGGATCCTCAATCCGTGGGCCAATCACAGTAGCTTAGCCCATCATGGCTATGCAAAACGAAAATCGAATAGAAATGAAGAAGTTCATCATGAACACGAAGAACAGATGAAGAACAGTTGAGAGAATTTCAAAACTTCTATTTTAATCCCCAAAATGTGTAAAAACGTAATGACATAGTGTTGTAGCCACCATCTGACTTAAAGTTAACCTAAAATGGAAATGGGCTCCAATGGTTCATCTCAAATTCTATTCAATTATCACTCACCCCCTTATAAGAAGGACAACATCATAAGTTCGAAATCCTGAAAATTTAAGCACACTTATTGGGAAGTCTGGAAAGGGAGTACTCTCATTAATCTAGGAGCTAAATAATTAATTTACACATAATAAAAAAATAGTCAAAATAATTTATTTATTTTTGTAAAAAATACATATATGATGCATACCTTCGTATGTGAAAATGAATGACGACTTACAAGTAGTCATAATAGAGACCTAAGTGTACATGTTATGGGTTGGTTTGCCTAGCGAACATAACATTCGTTCTATTTATTTACATTTTTTTGGAATCGATAAATACAATTTGGAAAAAAATAAATATGAGAATAAAAGATATTAAAATCTTATAGTACTCTATTTAAGATGAAAACAAACTTATTAACTAACTCTTATATAGCCAACAAAAGTTAGTCTAGTTGGTGAGGAGTTGACTCATAACCCACAAGTTCATGAGTTCAAATTTTATTGTTGATGCGATAACCTTGTTGGTAAGTGATTTGTAAGTATCTCTCCAAGCATTCTTTAATTTGAGCTCATAGGCATGACCGAGACCCAACTCATTTAAATTTTTTTACCAAAAAAAATAACTCATATATATTAGAATCCAAGGAAGCAAGGGCGGAACATTGTGATGGCCAGCTGGGGCCTTGGCCGCAGTTGGCCCCGATTGATCTTATAAAATTTGTTAAAATATATATGTATTTATTATATGATATTTTATTTAGCCACAAATTTGGCCCCAGCTAATTTTTTATTTTCTCTGTAAGGATAATGTTTGTTTCATTACTCATTAGGCTACAGATGAAAATAAAATTCTTGTTTGATATACCGAAAAAGATTACTGTCATCTTATATATTGTTTTGATTTATAATTTTCTGTTATTATTTGTTTGTATTTTCCAGGTTATTTGATACTATTTAGTAAATACTCCTTCTAGTTCTTATTTAAGGAACCAACTAACAATTCTCACAAGTCAATAAAAACAGTTAAAATTAAATTTGTTCTAAAATTTAAGTAATTTTCAATATTATCCCTATTAATTACACTAAACTCTAATATCCTTTTTTTTTCTCGAAAAAAAGAGAAATAATTAATTTTTATTTATTATTACTCTCACTCACTACCTTTTTAATTATGGGTATACATGGAAAAAATATTTAATGCTATTTGGAAACAAGCAAGTCTTTTATAAAAAGAAGGGAGAAGGTACAATTTTACACATAACGTTTGCCCTCAGGAACGCCCAGCACCATAACGTTTTTTTGGGAACAAAAGTACACACGACGTTACGTTTTGGGTACAAAAATACCACGGGCCGTTAGTTGACCGTCAACTTGGATGGAACGCTGACGTGGCGCTGATTGGGACTGACACGCTGACGTGGATTAAAAAAAATAAAAAAATTCTAAAAACATTAAAAAATTCAAGAAAAAATTTAAAAGTTAGGAAAAAATTTAAATAATTAGGAAAAAAAATTAAAATAATTAGGAAATACTTAGAAAAAAAGTAATTAGAATAATTAGAATTTTTTTTTAAAAAAAAATTAGGAAATAATTAAAATAATTTGAAAAAAATAAAAATTTTGAAAATAATTCAAATAATTAGAAAAATATAAAATAATTAGGAAAAAATTCAAATAATTAGGGAAAAATTAAAATACCCCCCACCAGTTCTTAGTCAGACTTCACACATCAGATTAGATTTATCTCTATAGGGAGAATTGACAAGAAGATTATCTTAATTAATTAATTAATATTTTTTTTTCAATGAACAGCTTACCCTAGTGCATCTTCAACAACTGCACCAGCCCGTGTATATACAACTCCTCCTCCACCAGTTGGTTATCTGGCCGCCGCCGCCGGGGGGCCAACTGTTGCCGGTGGTGGGGCCCCTGGCGGAGGTATTTTAATTTTTCCCTAATTATTTGATTTTTTTTAAAAAAATCATAATTATTTCCTAATATTTTAATTTTTTTCTAATTATTTTAAATTTTTCCTAATTATTTGAATTTTTTCCTAACTTTTAATTTTTTTTTCTAATTTTTAATTTTTTTTCCGAATTTTTTTGATATTTTTCTGAATTTTTCCCTAATTTTTTTGAATTTTTTTCTAATTTTTTTTGAATTTTATTTATTTTTAATCCACGTCAGCGTGTCAGTCCCAATCAGCGCCACGTCAGCGTTCCATCCAAGTTGATGGTCAACTAACGGCCTGTGGTATTTTTGTACCCAAAACGTAACGTCGTGTGTACTTTTGTTCCCGAAAAAACGTTATGGTGCTGGGCGTTCCTTGGGGCAAACGTTATGTGTAAAATTGTATCTTTACCCTAAAAAGAACCAAATATACTTGTTAGTTGGTGCCTTATAATAAGAATAAAGAGAGTAGTTCAATATGTTTATTTTTTGGCCCGGACTAAATTTTTTTTCTGGTTTCGCCATTGCGAGGAAGTATTAATACCAAGGTTCTGAAACCCGGACCGGTCACTGAACCGGTCGGGGTACTGGGTTAAGGGTTAGTGGGTCAGACCGGAGTGAGCCCGGGCCTAGACCGGTGAGGTATAAAAAATTGGAAAATAATTAATTTCTCATCACACTAACCTAAATTTGACATACTATATATCATTTCAATACTTTGGATCAGTAGCAAAATAATCATATACTCCAATACTCATGACATATTTAGATATTCTTAATAATTTTCTTTACAACCTACATTTGAGACAAAATATTCATGGTAGCAAAATATCAAAAACAGGTATATGATGACAAAGTATGAAAATATTCTCACCTTTGATAAACTAATAATCATCATCAACATCATTCAACTCTCTAGGTATTGAGACATCAGGAAGTGGAGCTATAGGAGGAAAAGTAAAGGTACTAGAAGCAACATGATCATCATTTAAAGGTGGAGGCGCAATACTAAAATCATCATCACCTATATATGAAACAAATAGAATTATTAATACTTATGTAAAAAACATAGTCATATTATTTTGTGTAGGAATATAATCTTATAATAAAAGAGATAGTTAGGAACCTCCAAAATCCTTTGCCATTTGTTCAAGTTGAAGATTTGTCGCATCTACATCATCAAACTCAGAAGCTGAATCTTCCTCAAGCACCCAAAAGTCAACTTTATCAATTGATTCATAATCAATGGGATCATAATTATCTTTCTTCTTCTTTAATTGATTCCTATAATGCCAACATGATAGAATACCAACATTAATAAAGTGTATATTTGATTATTTGTCTATATGTAATAAAAGTATAAAACTATAAAACAAGTAATCAAAAGTCAAGTTTACCTGAACTTTAATCTCAGATTGTAGTTAGTGAAAACCAAGTCATCAAGCCTTTGATGCTCCAATCTATTTCTTCTTTTAGTATGGATACACTCAAACAAGCTCCAGTTTCTTTCATATCCAGAAGAAGTAGAAGTTTGACTAAGAACGCGTAAAGCAATTTTTTGCAATTCTGGTATTGAACCCCCGTAATACAACCACCAATCATCTGCAAAATAAAATAAAAGACATTTAGTATGTATTATTAATGTCAGATATCTCAATATGCGCTTTTGAATATGAAAGTCAATGTACTTACGTGGGACTAGTGTATGGGCTGTTTTTTCACATGAAACTTTAGCAAAGGATTCTTTGCGTTCACGGTATACACCAATTTGCTTCATCATAGTAACATAATAATTAGCATCATCAGATGAGTTTGCCTCGAACAAATCAATCATAGCTTCCATACATCGATGCTTTCTGACAAAATCAGGACTATACAAGAATGCAGGATTCAACAAATACACCACTGCATGAAGTTCAGTTTTCAAATGCTTATTCCAACGACTTTGGATAATATTTGTATAAGGCTTGTATTGTTCCTTTTTCTTTTGAAACACGTCCTTGATCACATTTTTAGCCCTCTGCATGCCTTCATAGACATATGGCATTGAAGGCTTCTCATCAGAATCAACAATTCTTAACAATTTGATCAATGGAGACACAAGTCTCACAATTTGAAAGCAATCGTTCAAAAACTATCTAGGATGATTGCACTAAAAGTTTTTCCGGCTTCAGTTGTTGCTAACTTATGCTGCAAAAAATGCCCATTAATAGCCAAAGCTTGTAAATCATGCTTGTGTGAATATATGCTATGAAGCGTGATGAATGTGGTGGCAAATCTTGTAGCACCAAGACGCACAATTTCCTTCCAACCAGGTCTTTTTCTTAGCCATGACAAGAAGATCAAATGGTTATAAGCGAATACAGTGATTTTGGATGCCTTCTTCACAAGGTCTAAAACATGAGGCATTGATGCAATATCTTTCAAAATCAGATTTAAACAGTGAGTAGCACAAGGTGACCAATAGATGGTTTTGTATTTCTCTTTTATCAATCTACCACATGCTACATAGTTTGCAGCATTGTCAGTCACAACGTGGACAATATTTTCAGGACCCACCGACTCAATGACTTCTCTGAACAATGAGAATAATGTATTGGCATCTTTAATCAAATATGAAGCATCAATTGATTTCACAAAAACCATGCCATGTACAGAATAGACTAAGAAATTGATCAAAGCTCGTTGTCTAACATTCGTCCAACCATCAGTTATAAGTGTGCAACCATTTTCTTTCCATTTGGCTCAATGGCTATCAATTAGAAGTTGGCATTCTTTTTTACAATCACCCAACAAGCTAACTCTATACTCATGATAACTAGGGACCTTAAACCCAAGCCCAATTGCAGTAGCAGCGTCAATGGCCTTTTGAAATAAAGGACAAGTCAATGCATTAAATGGAATGCAATTCACATAAGCCCATTGAGCAAGCTTTTTTCGCATTATGTTGAGCTTCTTGACTTGCCCAAGCACTCTTGATGCTTGGTTGAGCACCATGAGTTGTCTTAGGTGCAAAATAATTTTCAACCCCCACAGTGTTAGGCGCTTTCCTCTTTGATACAATCGGTTCTATACTTTCTGTAGCTACATTTCCTTCATCTACATTATCATTATGAACATGATTTTTATTTGACCCTTCTACCAATGATGCTTTCATTCTAGCACGTACGTCATGAGAAACATTTTTACAAGAAGAAACTTGACCACTAACACCAGCTAAATGTTGTTTCAACCTATTTATTCCTCCTCCCCTATAACTTGAACCACATGATAGGCATGTAAATACGTTTACTTTCCCCTCTTTCTTAAGAGATACATATTCCCAAGCAGGATCAATTTTTTAAAACTAGATTGTGTGGGAGGATTACTAGACTCGGGAGGATTAGGGGTGGTAGTATTCTGGGCACCTTCATTGTTATTATTTCCCTCCATTAACAGCTTCAGGAATCCAAACCAAACAGAGCACGACAAGCAAACCAAACACACACACACACACACACACACACACTCACTCACACACACATATATATAGAACTAGAAGTGTGTTGAATAGAGCATGACAGAAATGAAGCCTTCAGGAATCAAAACCAAGCCAGACCGAAAAGTAAACCAAGCCTTCAGAAATCCAAACCCAACCGAACAGAGCACAACAGAAATAAAAATGCAAATCAACAGAACAGCCAACAGAGCACAATAGCTTATATGAACCCAAAAATAGAGCCAACCACGACAGCTTCAGGAAATCAAAAAACGAACCCAATCAAACCAATATGACATCCAAAAGTAAAAATGTATACACCAGAGCAGCAGCAGAACGAAGAACAAAGAACTAAAATATTCAAAAATAAATAACTAATAAACCTAAAGCTCTGCAATAGAACGAATGATGCTCTGTAAAGGCACGAACGAAGCTCTGTAAAGGCAAGAATGGAAAGAACCTGAAGAAATTAACAGCATTGAGGAAAATTTTCAAAAAAAAAACCTAAAACGGGACTTATCGGACGGAGGGAGACGGTTACTTACCAGTGACGGCGAAGCTCCTTCTCAAGCTCTGAAACCTTGGGCAACGGAGGAGGGCTTGTCGGAAGGAGGTTTCAGTCGGATGGAGGTAGAAGGAAGAGTTGATGAAGTTGGACTTAGAACAAGGCAATGAAGTTGAGGAACGAGGACGACTGTGAGTTTGACAAGGAACTGAGGGAAGAGTCGGAGATCACGCAAAATCAAATCATCTGATTTGATCAAAATCACTTTGCCTCCCATTCGAAGTTAAAAAAAATATGGCCAGACGACGTCGTTTCAAATTGGACGGGAAAAGAAAAAAAAATTGGCCAGACTCAGTGACCCTATGACTCGGCCGGGTTACCCTGGGTTAACCGAATCAAACTGGGTTCCCTGGGTCAGTCCGGTTTTGCACCAAACTGGACCGGTTTCCTGGCCGGTTCCCGGTCTGAACCGGCCGGTCCAGTTTCACAAACCATGATTAATACTCATCTTCAATTCATGCCATCATGGTTGGTTTCTTCCAGACATATTGATGAGCTAGCAGTTAGATAGAAATAGAAATGTTCCACATATACAACTTTTAATCTTTAATGTGATCTTCAGAGTATTCTTCATGGCTTGTGGATTTTGACATTTATATCTGTATAGCTCGTAGATTCCCTTATGTACTGCTTCTGAAATTAATTAACTTATTTATTTGTTTGTACGTGGAGGGAGTATTGCTAATACAAGAGCTGCCAAATTCCAAGGTTATTAAAACCGAACCGGACCGGCCGGTTCAGACCGGAAACCGGCAAACCAGCCATGAAACTGGTTTGGTCAAGCATAGAAACCGGGGTCAAAGTTTTTCTTCTTTTTTTTACGCCGATCGAAATTTACAGAGAGAAGGGAAGAGAGATGGATGTGAAAAACAGATCGGCCTCCTTCTCTGTTGACAACATTTATAGTCTCAGATCGGGCGGCGACGAACCTTCGAGGCTTGTCGTCTTGATAGAAAAACAAAGTCAGCGTTCTTCAAGGCTCGGAGCGGTGAGGATCTTCAATAACGTGGAAGAAAAAACAGAGTTCAACTTCCTTCGAGGTTCAGATCGACGAGAATCTTCAGCACAAGCTTTCGAGGTGAAAGAAAAATAGTCATGGTTTAATGGTTTGAGCATCTGAGCGTTAATGTGAAGGATCTTCAATCACCAAAAGAGAGAAGCTCAGGGAAACTGGGAGAGAGAAAGGCTGAAAGAGGGAAGAGAGAAAAAAAATGTGGTGCCTAAAAAATATTCACGTGAATGAGGTGACTTGACTGACGGATAGATGTGAAGATAGTGAAGAGGCACTTCGTTTTGTCCAATGGATATTAAGAGTAGTGAGACACCTTTTTGACCATAGGGTAGTTAGGCATTGAAAGAATTTTTTATATATATATAATTTCATATTAATAATTTGAAATTTTTACTTTCTGTCCGGTTTAGCCCCGGTTTAACTCCGGTCTGACCCACTAACCCTTGACCCAGTATCCCGACCGGTTTAGTGATCGGTCCAGTTTTAATAACCTTGCCAAATTCTTTATCCCCCATCGTGTCAAATAAATGCATACTAAAAGAAAATTCTTAAAGATGTTTTTTGCTTCTATTAATCTTTTCTTCTAAAAATTCAGAATAACATAGTATCAAATTATTATTATTTTTTCAGTCATGCTTCTACTGTTTTTCTTAATTTGAAGAGTTCAAGAACATTAATGATGTAAAAAAAAATACGAGCATGCTATAAAATCAAAAAGGAGTTTTGACTGATTAGTTGTATTCTTCCAAACTATTAAAATCAAAACAAAATATGTGTACTAAATGACATAAAAAGAAACAGGGATTTTTTTCCCTCTTTTTCACTCGCTTGACCATGTCAATTGATTGTCCTAATTAGAAAACATATTCTCTTTAATTCCAAACCAAGTCCTTAATATTATTTCAACATTTATTTATTGGACCAACATCTATGTTCATTATGAAGTTCGAACACACACAATGTAGAAAAATTATCAACAAACATAATCAAATTATAAAAATTATATATCATTAGTCCATATAGTTAAATAAAATTTGAACTGTCGTTTTAAAAGTTGCTACTTAAAAAACTTAAGCATGTGATGCATCAATAGTGCAAAAGATTGTTTCTCCGCAAAATTTATATGGTGCAAAAAATTTCTCTTTTTTTTTTTGGATTCTAGCTAGAAATTTAACTCTCTTTGCGTCTTTATTGGAATTTGGAAAGACTCAAGTCTCAACCATCAAAGAGGGTTTGGTTTCTCTCATAAACAAGTTTTTCAATGGCTTTCAGAATCTTCAAATCTTATCTGTCCTATATCAAAAAAAAAAAAAAAAAAAAAAAAAAAAAAAAAAAAAAAATCTTATCTGTCCATATCATTTGAGAGTTCCTAGAAAATATTTAGGAATTAGCTCATGCATCATGTTGAAGCTGGTTGTTGCCTCTGTTATAGTTAGTAATTAATCTTATACTCGTCCATTTCTAAATTAAATGTAAGATATATTTTTTAGTGCAATTAGTATATATCTTCGTATCTTATTATATTAATTTGCTTGCCTGTATGCATACAATGCCCTTGAGTGATGGGATCTATTTATGCATTATTAAACTTTTTCACAAGACATATTTGACACCTTTACTAACCAAAAAATAATCCTATCCTCATTTTAGGAAGCTCTAAAATGCTCAATAACAAACTGATCCATTCATGGGGCTCATTTAACAGAGCAAATTGTTCATTTCTTATTGCTGGCCAAACGCGTGAAATTGATGAAGTTTTAATTACAACAGTTCTTTGAAATTAAATGACTTGATTTTCATCATCTGATCATCGTCTCTAAAACCTGAAAAAAAAAACAAAAAACAAAAAACAAAAAAAACTCATAACTGCATTAGAGAAACTTGCTTTTAACGACAAGAAAACACGTACGTTCACGTTATCGATCTCTTCAAGCTAGCTAGGAAACGACGGTTTTTACATTTTAAAAAAAAACAATCGAAACTCTTTATCCAAGGAAACAAAAAGCCAACCAGAACTCCGAGCGACGGTAAGTTAAAAAAGGGCAATAACTAATAGGACAATGCTATCAAGCATATCACGTATTCTATTTGTTTTGTAAGAAAAAATAGAATCTGTTTCTCTCTTGATACCAAACAGGCCGAAAGTATAAAAGCATGGGTCAGGGTCTTTAATCCGACTCTTTAATTTCCTAATCTATCTGCTGTATAATTACCAATCCATCCAAGTAATTAACAAGGTGTTGTGGTCATCTCTGAGATCTATATCTCTACTGAGAAAGGGAGAAAGCTTGAAGATTATTAAGTAAAATGGCTTTGAAAATATATAAAGTGTGTTAGTGACATATAGAAGCTAAGGCTGTAAGGCAGCAGAATTGGTAAATAAAGAAACATACAATAATAATGAAGAATGGACATGGATCTGATAAGCCTCGTTGAGTTGGAAATGATAGCCATGAACCTCAAACCAAATACCAGAAGATAATATCCAAAAAAATAACGAAGTAATAAGAGAGAGAAGGGTGTAGCATGTAAGACAAGAGACTGTGAAAGTAGCCAAGGAAGCTTGCCGATATATGATAAACCCAAGCCCTAATATTAAAGGAATTGAGATTAGATCATGGAAAAGGCAAGCCATCCTTGGCTAGCCACACATATGGCTCTTCATCTACATACAAAACCCTCTCTCTTTAATTGATCTCATGAATTCAATGATCCCATACTACCCACCAGTAACCCTACCCCCTTATTTATACCCACCCACCTTACGTCTGATCAGTCATTTAAAGTATTCATTATTATTCCTTTTATCTTCTTTCTCTTCCGAGCAGCCCCGGCCAGATGGAGATAGAGATTGAATTGTATACAAGCATATGTTCCATATGAAGTATTGAAGTTCAAGGGACCAGAGATATGCATCAATATGTTGATGTTTTGGTCCTGCCTCCTCTTCTTTTGCCGCTGACTTTTGCTGAGTCAACTGCAACCACACTCACCTTTAATTTTCATATAACCCCAACTAGCTACTACTGAATCGGTTCGTTTTGACATTCACCTTCTTTTCCCTTTTCTACTTGTGTTACAAACCCTTGCGCAATCACTCAATTCACTTAGATATCCCTTTTGATTTTACAAATTAAGAGGGTTTCCATCTAGGGTGTAGCCATAATTAAATAGTGTATTTTACATAAACCAAACCATATTTCTTAGAAATAATTAATTCAACTAATATTCTTAATATTTAAGAATTAGTTATCTACCTCCAGTATTAACGATTTGGTGGAGTATTAATTATTTATTTCTTATAATTTTGACTTGTTTCCAACTCACCCCTTTAAGGTTCGAGTCAAGTTTTAAACTATTTCATCTCCATTTACCCATACATTTGATGACTCGGCGGTTCCTAAAGAACTAGATGTTTTCCAAAAAGGCGAGGACCAATTTATTAAACAGTTGAAGCTTGAGAAACTGATGAGTTCAACGAAGAAAACTTTAGAGATTAACGAAGTCAAAGATACATAAATTTAATAATTAGTGTTCCCTTTGGTGATTTTAGTTAATTTGTCACGTAAACTCCTTATATTCATGACATAACTTTGTACCTTGTCTTGAACCGATATATATAAGTGTCTGCAATCAGATTATTATGGATTCATTGGGCAGTAGTAATTTATATATAATTCGAAATAAGCTAACTATTCACAAAACAGAAACAATCAACATTTTGTGGTTCATAATGTGGCAATATAAATATAATATTCCTTGAATATAATAAGAATATAAAAATACCACAAAAAACTTGGATCAATAGGCAGAGGGTTGTTCTAGCTCAACCAAAGGTCTCAAGTTCGAGACTTGGGAATGCAACAATTAATGTTAGGTGGTAGGGGTGCCACTTGAAAAAAAAAAAGGTTATATCATGCCTTGAATCTGGATTAGTTTGGGCCTGTGGAGCTCTCCGTGACAAGGGGTTGGCTTGGGACACCAGATACCTACACACAAAAAAAGGAATATACCCATTTAAACAATGATATCTTATAAAAAGAATGGATGGAGTATTTTATATGATCCATGTCTTTTTCATTCATTTTCCATCTAAACTTATTTTTCAAAATAATCATCCAAACAAGTTTCAGTTTCAAAAAAGTTACTTATCCTACCGCCAATCCAAACGTAAATTGCATTACACAATTTAAATTTTATCTAATCTTAGATTTGCAAAAGTCAAATAAATAAACAAAATACTCTTGTTACTGCTATTCCAAACACACGCATTGTTGTTTCTTTTCATTTTTGGCTTTTGCGGGAGCTATCTCTCGCATAAGATTTCAATGCCTGAATCACTGAAATCTTATGTGAGAGATAGCTCTCCCAAAAGCCAATATAGTTTTATGTCCTCCAATAAAATTTCGGGTTAAGATGCTAAAATAACCTTCAACTTTTATCAAAAGTGCAACAGTAACTATAAATTATTTTTTGGAGCAAAAGTAACCTTAAACTTTTAAAATTTGGGCAAAATCGTCAAATAGAACTAACTTTCATATATTACAATAGAGAAAATTAATCTTTTGCTTATTAAAGTTTTGACTTACTTATAACTCATTTCCTAGAGTTTGATTCAGTATAATTTAGGCGTTGAACTTTTGATTCACTTGCAACTTAGTCCCTGATGTTTCTGAGTCATCTTATGTGGCAAAAAAAAATGTTAGAATACTGTTAAAAATTGCTAAGGTAGATTTTACATAAATAAAAAATAAAAAAAGTCTTTGTACCCACCAACTCGCATCCTCCTCGGCCTTTGTTTTCTAGAAACCTTTTCGGGCATCCGCGGCATCCACACACAATCTCTCCTGTGTTAATAACAAATAGAACTACAAATCCTTTAATGATGGTCATAATTTTGAAAGGCCCTTTAATGTAAGAAAATTGATATCACTTGGCTTGAAAAGAAATTCTGAAGGATCTATCATGGACTCCGCGGATGCCTTGCGAGATTTCTAGAAAACAGAGGTGGACGAGGAGGATTCGAGTCGGTGGGGACGAGGATGCTGTTTATTTTTTTGTCTCTCGAAAATAAAAGCTACATAGTGTTTACTTTATTCCTAAATATAAGACCTCAATATATTTTGTCTGTCGAATTTATAATTTCTTCTCCGTAGTATCATATTGATTACATATAGCAATGGAGTTTCCGTTGGGGGCATAATTACAATACACATAATTAGAAAGAATATTTGAAAGAAATCAACTCACATTTATTACAAATAACTAATTTAATTACTCACTCTATTATATATATAAGATAGGATTAACCGAGTTGCATTATTCAAAGTGGTAGTTAAAATTAGTTAGGTACAATAAATATGTAAAAAATATTTTTTTTTAACAAAAATGCTCTCATTTATGTGAAAGAGAGAATATGTTATATTGAATATTTTAGTCAAACATGGCAATTAAATGTAATAGTGGCATGATTAATTTTTATAGTTAAGTGAGGATAAAATGAAAAGTTTACAAAGAGAAGTTTCAGACATCCCCTAATTGGCTAATCCTATCTTATAAAAAGAACATAGTATACCCCAAGAATACTGTTATGGATTCGTATTTTGGGCTCATCCAAGGAGTGGCCCAGCAGGAGACAATTAGTGCACTTGGGCTTGGAGGCACAAGAGGCCCAACAGGTCCAAACCCTAACCCTAAGGTAGCCTCTATATATAGTTGGTTAACCTAAAAGGTACCGGATTCGAACTCGCTCTTTACAGTGCATACATTGTAACACACACCCACTCCCTTAGGCGAAAGCCTTCATGTGTGTGCTCTGTGATCTCTTATTCTCATAGGTATCTCATCCATGGATACCTAGGAGGTAGATTCTTGATCCTACATCAATATCCTAGTCCATCAAGGGCTAGACATCTGTATTCTTATACAGAACATTATCAAGGGCTAGACATCTGTATTCTTATACAAAACAAATACTATCTTATAAAAAAGAACAGATTCACAAATTAATTATCTAGCTCTTACATTAAAGGTAGTAAATATTTAACAAAACTAAAACACCTAATATTTGAATAACATCTTATGAATATATTTTTATCGTCAATTTATTGATAAAATATATATATATATATATATATATATATAAATGATACCAAAACTCTATTACCTCTTGTTCTTAATACTCCCTCCGATCCTATTTATAAGCAACATTTTATCTCATGAGCATGGTCTTGTTTATGAAACCAAGGTAGCTGGCTAGTTCAATATCAATGGATATATTTTATGGAGAGGTAATCATCTTACATATGTCCATCAGCATTAATAAATTCTAAATTTGGTAGCCACACATTTCAACATTTATTAACATTTTTCATTTTAAATTTATAGGTTCTTTGGTAAATTGAAATCTTACGTAAGGAATAAGATGTGGCTAGAATGTTTCACAGCTGAAGGTTATATAAGGATGAGGTCCTGTATTTCTGTTCAAGGTACTTTGATGACATTAAGACGTCTTTCAACCGACTGCCTCGTGTAGACGGTTGTCCTGAACATGAGCCATCATCAAGAGTGTTGTTAATCCCTCGTATTGGTATAAACCAGTTCGAGGAAGTGAGAACTTCAAACTAACTGCAACTGAGAAGCTCCAAGCACATAGACATATCTTAATTCATTGCAGTCAAATTGATCCCTTCCTTCAATAGGAATTGTACAATGATATATATGTTTTTATTCTATATATTTCTGTACATTTTATGATCACCTCTCATGATTAATTGCTGAGAATTCAGAAGTCATGTGAAGCATCAACTTACGATCCCTACACAAACATCCTCTGAAATTGATACAAAGATCCATAGAGAATTCTCAAGTTGGATTGCGTGCCGAATACTAAATGCCACAACCTACACTCACCATATTTCAGAGCTCTTGCAATTGGCACGCTTTACCATGCATTTGGTTCATATTATACAATGTTAATGGTTTCAAGTTTTCCACGGTTTCACATGGAGTTATGCGAGCAGCAGTGACGACAACATGTCGTTTAGAGGCGTCGCTTATTATGAAAAGTTTGTTGGTGTCATTGAACTAAATTACCAAAGTTGTTTCACTGTGACGCTCTTCAAGTGTCTGTGGGCAAATACGACAACATTCATGGGACTCATAACTGACAAATTAGGCATCACATCAGTAAATTTCTCTTGGCCAATTCACACAGGTCAATATGAAGATGTTAGCCATATATTCTTGCCTCAGAAACACATCAATCAGGTTAATTATGTCAAGGACAAGAGGCACAAAGATTGAATTATGGTGATTCACTTAAAGCCTCGATACCTTTACAACATG
Organism: Acacia melanoxylon; assembly: GCA_019022615.1. Lineage (NCBI taxonomy): Eukaryota > Viridiplantae > Streptophyta > Magnoliopsida > Fabales > Fabaceae > Acacia > Acacia melanoxylon. The sequence goes on from JAFJYJ010000098.1 coordinate 1,753,914, forward strand.
GGTGATGGGGATAAGTGATAACATCGCCTACAAGAATGAGCCATTCTAGCCCGCCACTTTTGATAACTTATTCCCCAAAGGCAATGACAATTTATCTATAGTTCGATGCATTTTTATAAGTTACACTTTATTATCAATTAATTTAAATATAATTTTTGTACAAAATAATAAACTCAATTATAACATTTCCTCCACACATTTTTTGTAGGGTTGGCGACGAAGAATGATTAAAAAAATATAACTTTTGTTCTTGTAAGGATCAATTTATATTTTTTAAAAAAATCCCATTAATATTTGTAGTGGTTTCTAAGCGCTACAAAATACCAAAAAACCACTACAAAGAGGAACCGCTACAAATACCGTTACCTCAACTGCTACAAATGTCGCCCCGATCCCTATAAATACTCACACCGCACCTCATTTTTTACTCTTTTCCATTTCTTCCTAGCCCTCTCCTCTCTCATTTTTTTCCTGACTTCTTGTTGAATAGCTCAGCAAAAGATGGTACATTTTTGTCCTCAAACCTTTCATTTAATCATTTTATTTTATTTTCCTTCTTCATATAATCCTTATAGTTATTTTGCTTCTTTAATTTATTTTGTTCCTTCTATAGATTTTGAAGGTTCCTTCCACTACTTTTTCAACATTCCTTCCATAACCAAACAACATCTTTAACTTCAATTTCATAAACTAGTGGAGAACTTAAATCCTTATTACCTACACATTCTCAATATTAAACATACATAATATTCATTATTATCTAACTTAATTTAATCTTCTCCTCAAGTAATAATTACTATTATTTAAATTGTTGCCTAAATGATAAAGTATTCAAAATATTATAGGAAAAATAGATTGAAAATTTTATTCGGGAAATTCTTTTAAAAAAAGTTTATTAGCGGTTAAAAAACCGTTACAAAGTTAAATTAAAATTAAGAAACATATTAGCAGTGGTTCCGAAACACTACAAACTTTTGGCGCCATTATTAAAAAAAAATTGAATTACCAACCGCTACAAATGTTGGCCTCAATTTTTTTTTTTTTATTTCTCGTCACACCCAAATTTTGGCTAACAATTTGGTGCAAAAAAGTTTCAAAAACTTATAATCCTTGGTATTGAAATAACATTGTTAGCGGTTTATTAACCGCTATAATGCTCCTATAATGTGTAAGCTATGGACGTACGTTGTAGCAGGTAGAACCAACCGCTACAAATACAGTAGCAATTATTGTGAGATGAGTAGCAGTTCTTGATAACCTTACAAAAATGCTTGCAACGTTGGATTTAAACCGCTACTAATGATGTTTGTAGTGGTCGAAACCGCTATAAATATGTCAATTTAACCACTTCAAATAAGCGAATTTTTTGTAGCGATCGTGCACCACTGATGACAGTGTTGCGAGTGGCGTAATCTCACTGTTTTAGGTGATGAAGAACCGATAGTTTTGGGCTTGAAATAAGGTTGTCAGGGCCATCTTGATGCATCTCAACCATACATGGTGTATTGGGTCTCTTCTTTGGGGGATGATGGTGGAGGGAGATCTCCGTAAAACATATTGTAAATATTAGAGTCCGTCCAATATTATTGGTATGTTTTAAAATAAAGAGCTATCTTTTAAAAAATCATGTTCTTATAATTAAGGAGGTTATATTGGTTCATAATCAACATGATTCATGAATTTCATAGAGAGTGAAATTATAAGAAATCCAAGAAATTTGAATATGTGAGCTCCGATGCCTCGGATTCTCATGCTGCCATACCCACGATTTAGGATTTACATGACGAAAGTTGTCACGAAGCTAAAGTATGATCTTTGTATTTGTTGAAGGACTTGGAACATTACGACCTTAGTGAATACAACTTTCGGCAAGCATCAACTCGTTTAACTACTGAATTCTTATTCGAATTGCACATGCGGCGAGTGTGTGCGCCTTACAACTTCTGTTTGTTTAACAGTCGCGGTTAAGAAAGAAAAGAAGAAATCAAACTCATATTCACCTATAAAACGTCCGTTTTCCAAATATAACAAATTGAAATTTGAAAAGCAAAGAGAAATCCTAAAATTTGAATTCTCTCTTCTCTGCCTCACAACCCTCCTTCATCTTTTTCTTGCCGGTGGCTTGTGGCACCATCATAAGCCGCCGACGAGTATCATTCTATGCCACAACTGCGTCAGAGTGGCAGATCGGTTCTCAGATCTTTGATCTGTGGCCTTCTCCCTCTGATTTCTGGGGGTTGTGGACTTCTCTCGTCCTTTTGGCGAGTTTTTTCCTCTTCTTCTTCAGATATGTTCTGGGGCGGTGAGAGCTATTTGTTTTTTTTTTTGTTTTTTTTTGTGTGCTAGGTTTTGTACATGTGGTGGTGTTTTTGTTTTCTCAGGAAATAAACAGATCTGTGAGATCTGAGTATAAATCCTCTTGGTTGGATGGTTGCTCAAACGTTAGTGGATTTGACTATCTCTTGGTGGCTCGGATCTGCGTTCTTGGGGGAAGATTTCAAAAGGTGTTGTTCGGTGTGTGGTCGAGGTCACTATATTTGCTTGAACAAAGGAGCAGAAGTGTTCTTCAGGATATCATGGGTTTTTTTTTCCTTCTGAGGTTGGGTTTTCTTTGATCTTTACCGCAAGTTGGGGTGTCTGTGCAGCTTGCTTTAATTACAGCTAATGCTTATAAGGAGGTTTACCCATTAGGATGAGTTTTACAACCAACACTTTCTTTCATGTCACTTCTAACCTTGGATATCGAGGAGGCTGGTTTTATCCATACTTCTACTTTTATTTCTACTCTTAAATCTTTAATGTATGGTGATTGGCTGTTTTTGTATTTGGCTTATTTTGTTGTATTTGATTTGGTTTTGTTTGTATTCCATCTTCAACTTGTTTTCATGTATTACACCAGTTTGCAGTAGTAATATAATATAAATAGCTCTTGACCAAAAAAAAAAACTCATATTCACCTTATTATTTGTTATATCTTAATATGCTAGTGTGCTCTCTGACTAAACAAGTATTATACACACACACACACACAAAATTATTTTAAATTTTAAGAATATAGTTGTAGACTTATTTGATTATGGATATTGTGCTATGTTATGCGTAAGGCCTCACCACTTGGGTAAGAAAGCATGTTTTTTCCCAACTTGAAATAATTAGGCTTTTAACTGGCAGGGTTAGGCAACTGGATGTAAAATGCAGCTCATTCATATTTTAGGTTGGGGGCTTACTCTGTTTTGCCCTGCCCACGTTCAGCTGTAGTATAAATCTTTTCAAATAATGCCTCATTCTTCTTATAGATTCATAAGGGAAATCAAATCCCAATACCTCGCTATTGCTAGTGGGTTTAATTTCATTAGTCTGAATTTTTGCATGCCTTGATGTCAAGAGTACATGTTATAGTTATTGTATTCATGATATTTTTTGGAACGCTAAATATTTGGGCGCATTATATTAATCAAGAACAAAGTCTCAGATCATGTCATAATTTAGTCAGAATCTGAACTTATAAGATATGAATGTTACACTGCTCATGTCCATCAGTGGCTGACTCAATAAGATAATAAAATATATATCTAATGCCTTCCTCAATCTGAACTTATAAGATATGAATGTTACACTGCTCATGTCCATCAGTGGCTGACTCAATAAGATAATAAAATATATATCTAATGCCTTCCTCAATTAATTTGAGAATATATATATATATATCCACACCTCTGCATTTCCCTGAGGTTACCTTTTTTTAATGATTTTTTTCTCTAAGTTTTCCATGCATATCACTTTCATTGTAAAATACTAATAACATTGAATCAATTTGTAACCGCCTCTAAAACCTTTAAAACAAAAACTCTCATAATTAACTTTGTTACAGGAACCTGCTTTTAACGACAAGAAAACACGTTCACGTCATCTCTTCTACGAAAGGACGGTTTTTACATATTTTAAAAAGCCAAGCAGAGAAGTCCGACCGACAATGAGTTTGAAAAAGGAAGAACCAGAAAAGACAATATATTACATACTATCATGAAGATCACATATTGTATTTCTTTTGTAAGAAAAATAGAATCTATTTCTCTCATGAGACCAAGCAGGCCAATAGGTTAGGATTGTTGACTCTCTCTTGATCTAATCTGTTGTTTAATTTTCAATCCATCCAAGTAATTAACAAGGTCTTGTCATAAAAGCTTGAAGAGATGAATGTGTGAAAAATAAAATGGTTTTCAAGATCAAGGGCTTGTTTGGATTAACCTTTGTAAATGTGGCTTCTTCTTTCTTTCTTTTTTTGATAAAAGTAAATGTGGCTTTTATCCCAACTAACTTTTGCAAAATAAAATTGGAGTAAAAGTCAATGAAGGCCATAAAATCTATGCTTGGATATACTTTTATCTTAAAAAAACCTCAGCTTGACAAAACTTTATTGGGAAAATTGCACTTAGGTCCTGAGCAAAGAAAAATACAAAAAAAATAGTTCCTTAAAATCTCAAAATTGCGGTGGAGTCATGTGGGATTTTTTTGTAATATTTTTCATATGTGAAAAGACACAAATTCCTCCATGTGTCTGTGTTTTGACAAGTCCATGAGCATGTTTTGATAAGTCTATGTGCTTATGTTGACAAATCCATGTGCATATGTTGATAAATGAGCATATTTTAACAAGTCCATGTGCCTATGTTGACAAATCCATGAACCTCTATGGGGAAATTTGTATCTTTTCACATATGAAGAATATTGCAAAAAAGTCTCACACGACTTCACCACAATTTTAATATTTCAATGGACCATTTTGTCGTTTTTTACTTACTCGAGGCTAAGTGCAATTTTCCCAAATTTATTTGGATGACATATTTAAAAGTCAATGTCAGAAGGTTTATATTTAAAGAAAACTAAAAGTAAATTTTAAAAAAAAAATTAAAAAAATGCTTCTTAACTTTAAACTGACTTAATTTTTTTAGCAAAAAGGTCAGTTGCTCCCCAGCTATCCCAAACATCACATTGGATCTAAGTTTGTTTGTTTATTTATTTCCATTTGAAAAAAGAAAAACAACAACCCCCCCCCCCCCCGGGGGTAGCTAGGCAGCTATCAGAATTAGTAAATAATACAACATACCGAATTAGTAAATAACAAGACATACCCTAATAACGAAGAATGGGCATGGATTTGCAAGGTTGCTCACACTTGATCAAGTGTGGAACATATATGCCTTTCTCTGAATAATAATAATAAGAATGAAGTAAGAGGGAAGAGTGTAGCATGTAAGACAAGAGACAGTGAAAGTAGCCAAGGAAGCTTGCCGATATATGATAAATCCAATCTCTAAATATAAAAAGAATTGAGATTAGATCATGTAAAAGGCAAGCCATCCTTGGCTATCCCCACATATGACTCTTCATCTACATACAACACCCTCTCTCTCTCTATGTTGAATTCCCATACTACTACCCAGTTACCTTACCTCCTTATTTATAGCCACCTTCTGATCAGTCATTATTTAAAATATTGACATTATATATTCCTTATCTTGTTTTCTCTTCCGAGAAGCCCCAGAGAGGGATAGAGATTGAATTGTATTGAAGCATATGTCCCATATTAACTTCAAGGGACCAGAGACTTGGATTACGTTGCTGTACTGGTCCTGCTTCTCTTCTTTTTTGGCCATCCCCTACCGCTGAATTTTGAAGAGTCAACTGCAACCACACTCACCTTTAACCCCAACTAGCACTCATAATCGGTTCGTTTTGACGTTCACCTCCTGATTTCCCTTTTTCTACTTGAGTTACAAGCCCTAACTTTGTAATATAGTACTCCCTTATATCCTTAATATAAGACCTAAGAAGTTAATTAGCTAAGGTAGTCAATATAACATGTTTTCTTAAAAACTGCCTAACCATTTCCTTTACTCCCTCATTCTCTCTCTTAATCGATTATTGTTGAAGAAGCATCAAAAAAGGTAAGTTAGGAAAAGATTGACAAATCTAAAAAATATGCTATTATATTTAGAACCAAAATCAACTATTGATTAGGTCCTATATTAAGGATTAGAGGGAGTAATTTTTTTTAGTCCCGTAATTTTGACTCAGACATGACTCACTCCCTTAAATTTAACTTGGTGCAACTCGATCCCTTCAAACATTGATCTATATATATTGTGACTTGGTTACAACTTATTTTCTATAGAACAGGATATTTTCTAAAAATGTAAGGATTGATTTATTAAATAGTTGAAACTTGAGGGATTGAGTTTTGAGAACTAACCGAGTAAAAACTACATAAATTAAATGACTAATACTTCTTTGATGCTTTTAGTTTTGTCACAAAAACTCTTTTATTTAGGGAAAATTACACACAGGTTCTAAGGATGACAAAAAAATACAATTAGGTCCCCTAAAATACCAAATTACACAGAAGTCCCTAGGGACTTCTGTGTAATTATTTGAGAATGCAAAATTACCATTTTGGACAAATGTTATATTAACAACAGAAAATGCATATATTAACAACTTCTTTTCAAAACCTGGATTTTTTCACCTATCACTTCCAGAGGCTATTTGCAACAACAAATGCTATATTAACAACAGAAAATGCATATAATAACAACTTTTAAAAACTTGTATTTTTTTCATTTCTCACGTCCAGAGGCTATTTACAACAACAAATGCTATATTAACAACAGAAAATACATATAATAACAACAACTTTTCAAAACTTGGATTTTTTTCACCTCTCACTTCCAGAGGCTATTTACAACAATAAATGTTATATTAACAACAGAAAATGCATATAATAACAACAACTTTTCAAAACCTAGATTTTTTCACCTCTCACTTCCAGAGGCTATTTACAACAATAAATGATATATTAACAACAGAAAATGCATATAATAACAACAACTTTTGAAAACTTGGATTTTTTTGTTCATTTCTCACGTCCAGAGGCTATTTACAACAACAAATGATATATTTACAACAGAAAAAGCATATATTTACAACAACCTTTGAAAACTTGGATTTTTTTCATTTCTAACGTCCAGAGGATATTTACAACAACAAATGTTATATTTACAACAGAAAAAACATATATTTACAATATCTTCTTAGAATTTTGACAGCTATATCCCAGTAATGTTGTAACAATCAGCTCAACATATTATATAATTTTCACAACAGAAATGTTGTGACTTCGTATGATGATTGACTTTTCGGCGGTCACCTGTGGCTTACATACCCTACTACCAAACTATCATTTTCTTGTTATTTAGCTCAATCTATGTTCTGGTGCATAGGATTCTAAAAATCTTCTGGTCGAGAGGCAGGAAGATGCGCCAGCAGCTCCTCTAACTATGAATGCGTTTGAGCTCATCTCTACATCCCAAGGCCTCAACCTTAGCTGTCTTTTTGAGAAGCAAATGGTATGTTTATTTTATCTTATTAGTGAAACAATTAGTAACATGCCCTAGGAAAATGGACGCAGTCACGGACTCAAGAAGGAGAAAGGAAAGAGAGAAGAAAAAGGAAGAGAGGAGTAGAAGAAGGAGAGAGGAAAGAGAGGAGAAAAAGGGATAGAGGAGAGAGACAGAAGAGAGGGAGGGTCAAAATGGTAATTTTACATTCACAAATAATTACAACTAGGTCCCTTGGGACTTTTGTGTAATTTCATGATTTCAAGGGACTTTATTGTGATTAATTCCCTTCCTTGGGACCTGAGCATAATTTTCCCTTTTATTTATGGCATGCTTTGAATCTAGCTAATCCTGGACCTAATTGTCTGCAATTAATCAGATGATTGTGGATTTCATTAGGCAGTAGTAATTAATTAGTAATAATCATGCCATATGTTATAATGTGATTATATCTCATTAGCTATATATATACATATATATGTGTGTGTATGAGTTTATCGTTTGTTATGTCACTTAACATAAGATTTTGTCAAGTGACATGATAAACGATAAACCCTACACACACATATATATATACACACACATCTATATATCCATACATACATACATACATACATACATACATACATACATACATACATACATAAACGATAAACCCTACACACACACACACATATATATACACACACATCTACATATCCATACACACCTACCTACCTACCTACATACATACATACATACATACATACATACATACATACATACATACATACATACATACATACATACATACATACATACATACATACATACATACATACATACATACATACATACATACATACATACATACATACATACATACATACATACATACATACATACATACATACATACATACATACATACATACTCACTCACTCACTCACTCACTCACTCACTCACTCTGCCCCCATTTTTTTAAAGGAAAGTTTTAAATGCATTAAAAAAATATAAATAAGAAAAGAAAAGAATATCAAAAAAATATTTATGAAATCAAGTGAATATGATGGTGTAATAAGAGAGACAGTTATTTTACAAACCTGTCATTTAAAAAAGCAAGGCTAAGTGCTGTTAGAAATACAACTGCATAAATTACAATGAAGAGTGGGCACTCAATAAGTTCAAGTACATATATTTTAATAACAAAAGTATATTACAATAAAAATAATTACAATGTCATTCTTCTAAACCTTATTTTTTGGAATTCTATCATAATTGTCTTATTATCAATACTATCAAATACATTTTTTTTCAATATAAGTCACTAATAATCATTCAACCATTCATCCCTCATTCGATTACAAAGTGTAGTTTTGATGTATTAAGGGTGTGCACTTAATTTAAGGATGGACACTCATTCAAACATGTACTAATTTTTTTTAAAAAAAAATAATAATAAAAATCTCCAATTCAAGGTTAGGCACTTGCCCCCTACTCATGTATGTAGATGTTAACTCCTAGAAATTGATTACATTCCAAAGACATTTTCTCTCTTTTTACCTATTTATGGTTCAAATATGCATAGAAAATGGAGTGTATAGAAGAAAATGTGCATATCAAAGTATCAGAAAAAAAAATCAAGAAATCCTTGTTATATTCTATAGAGTTTGTGGTTTAACTGAGAATTGATGAATCCTCTCTCTTTTGTAAGATATAGATAAGTTTTGAAGCTCTATAGGAATCAAGAAACAAGGAAAGATAAAGGAGGTGAAGCAATACAAAGTTAGAAGGAACATGTGCAATTGGCTACAACAAGTTGACAACCGGCGTGGCCGGTGAAAAAGTGGTTGTGGCGGTGACAAATCGCCATGACGTCGTGAAAAAGTGCAGAAAGTACAGCTACGCGTTTTGCATTTGAAAAGCAGAAAAACCCTATTTAATCTAAAGGGAAGAGCCGAAAAACACACTCTTGACCTAAGGAAACAAGTGGGCACACTAGGGAAGAGCTTTGGAGAGAGATCTTAGCAACTTTGGAGGCTTTGGTGCTCAACCTAAGAGAGATTTTGGGGATTTTACCTTGGTTCTTCCTCTTTTCTTCTCTTTTCTTCTTAGCTTCTCCATGTATTCACAAGCTTTGTTTAGAATCTCTTTGTATTTGAACATGAGTAGCTAAATCTTTCATTCTAGGGTTCTTTTGACCCTTTGTATGGATTAATACTTGAATATTCCTCTCTTTTGGTAGATAAATATATATATGTGTTGATTTCAACCTTGGCTTAATGCTTCTAAGTGATTGGCCTCCATTTAGATGATTTATTCACTTAGGTTATGACTTGAGAGAGCTAATCTAGGTGTAAAACTTGATTGAAATCATGCTTGTCTTGAAGTTTACTTGATAAATGGATGGTTTGTTGGTAAAATAGAGATATATTTACTAATCTTGCATTGTCACATTAGGGTTGTTGCTTAAATATTGATTCTCATTAATTGTAGCAAGAGATTGTGCATCTTAATGAGAAGATAAACTTGATTTTGACTTGAGAGAGCGTGTCAAGTGTTTTTGAACCCTAGACTAACACATATATGTATTGAAATGCTATTAGAGAGGAAATTAACCAAGTTTTATGAAATGCAAAAGGGGAAAAAGAACCCTAGGCTCTATTATCCTTGAAGTCAAAGAGTTATTTGTCTTTATCAATTTTAAGTTTTAGAAATAGTCTTTAAAAATTCTTATTCCAACTCAAAACTTTGTTTTAGCTCAACTTGATGAAATTCACTAAGCCTCTTACTTGACCAATTTGTTAAACAAATCCTCGTGGGAACGATACTTTACTTATCTCTTTATTACTTGCGAAACTCGTGCACTTGCGAGGCGAACAGTAGATCCGTTCTTGTGTATGTATGGAGAGAGAGAGAGAGTATTGAAATTCGAAATAAGCTAACTATTCAGAAAACATAAACAATATGTGACTCATATTTTAGGTTAACTACATGTGCCAATGTATTGTGAAAAAATAATAATTAGGTTTTAATGTGGCAATATAAAAATAATATTCGTTGAATAAAACTGAAATAGCTAGATTTGGTATTGCTTTAGAGCTCTTTTCGTTCGGTTGACTTGAGAAGTTGTGGTCACGACGTACCACACATTTTTTTCGGGAGGAGGACGAAAGCAATAAGGACCCTATAATTATTAGCCACTACATGCATTATTATTCCAAGCTTCCTCCTAAAGATTTTTAGTATATTTCCTCACTTACAGAATTTCACGTGCTTTTCAGCTTTACATAATCTATCATGTATATTTATAATATATATATTTTTTATTTCCTAATTTTCCTCTACGAAGGTATGTACCAAGGATATGTACATAGCTAGTAGGAATATTGGACTGGTCGAGTGGATATGCGCCTAGCTTGCATGCCAATCTCCACAAGTAAGTATGTAGGTATGTATGAAAAAATTAAAAATATTTCCTAAATTAATTGCATATTGAAAGAAATACCACAAGTAAATAAATATAATTGTGTGAGCAGGTGAGTTTTCTCATCTCTTTAAATAATTATCTCAAAATTCATAATATTATAGATATATAGAGAGACTAAATTTAAATTCTCTATTCCAATTTTTTTTAAAACTTTTGACTCTATTGAAATATCTAATATAAGTGATATGTCCATAACATTTAAACATTGGTATGAAAACCATGAATACTGGAATATTAAATATATAATTGGCTATTTTGTGCAATGAAAAAAATAATTGACTTCTTGAGTAGTTAATTGACTAAAAACTAAAATGTTAATAATTACAAATTGAAAAAAAAAATTTGAGAGTGAAAGAGCATAGAGAAGTAATTAATATTCATTTTCAATCACGCACCAAAGACATTTGGGTCTAGTGGTACAAGTTGTGCCCTTTGTGACACTAGATTTAGGATTTGATCCATCATTTGTTGGTTGATTTCTCTGTCAGTGGCTTGATGAAGCTCTAATATCATGGTATCAGAAATGGTATCGGAGCAACATTGAGCTTATATATAATTGGCCTATTCTGTGAAATCAAAAACTCATTGGCTAGTTATGTAATCAATTCACTGGAAACTAAGATGTGAGTAAACACAAATTTAATAAATCATACCTCATTCTTGCCCAGTTATTAATGATGATTAAGCTCTTATACCATGGTATCATAGCAACACCGAACTTTTGTATAATTGGCGTATTTTTTGCAATAAAAAAAATAATTCGCATGTTGAGTAATCAATTGACTAAAAACTAAGATATCAATAAACATGAATTTTAAAAAACAAGTGTGAAACGGCATAGAAAAGTAATTAATATTCACCATCGTCAATTCATATATAATCATCTATATATAGGTTGATTTCTTAAAAAAATATATTATATAATTATATAATTGAATCGTAATGAATAGTGAGTAAGAAGTTCTTCTATCCACACCAAGTCAAACACTCGAGCTCAAGTCTTATCTCTCAGAATATGATAGAAGTAATCATCCATCTTTGTAGACACAGCGCACTGTATTGTAGGGAGGTAATGGCCTCAAATACATACTTTGGAATGCATATTAAAAAAATCATTAAAAAATAAATCTTCAACAATCATTAGAAAATATAATGATGATGATGTTATAAAATATTAAATCTAAATTATCTATTTCATGATTTAAGGGTAGAGATTCTTGATCTAAGGGTGAAGATGAGAATATAAGAAGATAATGAGAATGACAATGAGAGTATCATCTTCCCTCTAAGAACCCTCCTCGCCAACGCAATCTCACATTTCATAAGGTCTAAAGACCTGAGCCACTTTCCCTGTAAAAAAAGAAGTAGAAATAAATAATAAAAAAGACAACATGAAGATGAAAAAATTAAATAAAATATGCAACTACAAACACCAGGGTCAAGGGTCATGAGGTTGAACAAATTTAATAAATCATACCTTATTCTCGCGGACTCATTAATGATGATGAAGCTCTGATACCATGGTATTAGAGCAACATTGAGCTTATTTATAATTGGTCTATTTTGTGCGATCAAAAAAGTAATTGGCTTGTTAATGAATCATAGTCAGTAATGAGCAACCTCATGTTCTTCTCTCCATACCCGTTCAAATAGCCTAAAATTGATAAATTTAATCCCCTAATTTTGTTGATACAATGCGGAAAATGTTAACGTGGCATGTAATGGCCTTAGACAGTAGACACAGAAATATGGACTGCAAATCATAACCAAACATATAATTTTATACTCCTTCTAATCCTTATTATAAGGCACCAACTAACAATTGTATTTGGTTCTTTTTATAAGGCATTTGTTTGTTTCTAAAGCAAATTAATTTTTTTTTTTCATGTTTGCCCATAATTAATAAGGGTAGTGGGTGAGAGTAATAATTAATATAATATTAGAGTTTAGTGCAATTAGTAAGAGTAATATTATAAGTTTTTTATATTCTAGAACAACTTTATTGACCTTAACTGTTTTTATTTATTTATGAAAATTGTTAGTTGGTGCCTTATAATAAGAATCAAAGAGAGTATCTAAGGATACGAGCGCCTTCCTCAATGAAACAAGAAAAAAAAAACATAAACATGAATAAAATAAATAAAACTCACACCCGCAGAAATAAATAAACATGGAAAAACAAGACACACGAAAAATATAAAGAGTGGAATCGTATCTAATCTAGCTTAAAGGAATTAGGGTGTGGTTATGATAGTAGTTCAAACTATATTATTGTAATTATTAAAACTAGGAAAAACAAGCCACACGAAAATAAAACTGCAATACCAGCTAGCGACTCCACAGTTGACGACAGAGTTACATTATATATAATTTTAATTATTTTGACATAAATAATCTTAACACGCAAGTGTTCTCTCTAGATATATAAGTAGAGTATATTTAGTTAAAATATATATTTAATCTATTTTAATTAAAATTTATGTATTTTTATATTTTTATTTAAACCTATAATACCAAAAAATGATGAGACTTTTAAAATAATATTCCCTCTTATCCTATTTATAAACAACTTTCTATTTCTTGGGGTTGGTCTTTAATATAAGCAACTTTTTTGTGTCACAAACTTTAAACTACTTTTCCTTTTCTAACCCTATTAAATGCAAATCTATATAATAATGAACCACTAATTCTCTTTCATGTATATATAATACCTGATTTTTACTTTACCGAAAATCTTGTATTATATGAATATGTGACCATATGAATTGTTTTTTAATGTGACATAAAATCACATAAAACTATAGTGATTTCCAATCAAAAGGAGTCAAGAAAGTGCATGTATGAATGACACTTAGCCAAATTGGTACATATTAACAACAATTCCCTAACAAATGTACTTGCACTAATTGAGATTATGGGCAAATATTTGTAACTACCTAATAAGGCTATACTTTGGCCTAAAGTCAAGGGGTAGAAGACAATGAAAATAAGTAGTTGTCAAAGGAAATAAAATACATAGTATTTAATGTATTTTGTGTCAAGTTAGTACTTGTCAAGCAAGTGGATAAATGTCTAGATTATTTTTATTCAACTTGTGTATGTGTCATCAATTTAAGAGAGGCCATCAAGACCCCTTAGAAGGGCTGTTATTTTCGAAAAATAAGGGGCAAATAAGATGACATTAGAGCTTGATTAATACACAAATACACCTTGACAAGTCAACCAACCAACCATATGTTGACACTTGGCATTAAGGACACCTAAGCCCTTTAGTGTGTCATCAAAATGACATCATAAACTTGTCTAAGAAGCCCCTAATTTCAGCTGGACAGGTGAAGAAACACTGATCAAGAAGAGTATCTGAAGAAGGTTATTAGGGCATAGTTCTTGACAATGAATCTAATAAAGTTAGTTCATACTTTTTGGTGTCTAAAAAAAGGTTGGTCGATGTGGTTACTTAATTAGTCACCGTTGTGAAAGCACATGGAGACTCCCACCAGATTCAACCCTGACTTGGCCAATAGCTATGATTAACTGTGTTGGGTTCATAGCTATAAGTCTACTTAGAGCATGATTTAAGATTGTATAATTATTAAGTTTGAGTTTTTAATTATATATACACATTCTGGATAATTGTATCACTTGAATATTCCTTTAGGATTTTAAGTTAACCAGTATATGTCTAGGCATATAATATCAATTACTCATTGTCCAAACGTTAATGCATGCTCTCTATTGCGAATTATTCTAATCTATCTCACCGTCAACTCTGTTGACATTCGTAATACTACGTGTCAATGGACATAATAAGTAGTAAGGAATTTGGGGTGTTACATTTCATATATTCAATAATTTATTAATCCATTCTCTCTCATATTTTTTTATTCATTCTCTCTCTTATGCTCTTTTCATAAATAAAGGCATGTTTAGAAAAAACATTATCTTTTTTACACATTTATTTATTTTTTAATTAGTTTTAACCACAATTCATTTTGTGCAATCAAGAAAAAATTTGGAAAAATTACGTGCAGGTCCTAAGGACCAGAAATAATTACAAGAAAGTCCATTGAAATCACCAAATTACACAAAAGTCCCTAGGGAATTTTTTGATATTATTTGTATGGAAACAAAATCCAGGTTTTTTAATTTTGTTGTAAATATAGCACTTCTTATTGTAAATATGGCTTTTTCTCGTTGTAAATGACCAAATTTTAAATTTTGTTGTAAATACAAACACTTCCTCTTGTAAATATAGCATTTTTCTGTTGTAAATGACTTCTCTACGTTCAAAATCCAGGTGTTTAAATGTTGTTGTAAAATGACATTTTTTGTTGTAAATATGGCTTTTACATTTGTAAATAGCCAGGATTTTAAATTTTGTTGTAAATACAAAGACTTCTGTTGTAAATCTAGCTTTTTTCATTGTAAATGACTCTCTACGTTCAAAATCAGGGTGTTTAAATGTTGTTGTAAATATGACACTTTTCTGTTGTAAATATGACTTTTTCTGTTGTAAATGGTCAGGTGTTTAAATGTTGTTATAAAATGACACTTTCTGTTGTAAATATGACATTTCCTGTTGTTAATACAAATAATATCAAAAAAGTATCTTGGGACTTTTGTGTAATTTAGTGATTTCAATGGATTTTTTTTGTAATTATTTATGGTCCTTGGGACCTGCACGTAATTTTCCCAAAAAATTGATTTATAAAAAGGATAGGAGGGAGTATATAATAAAGATTTTTAAAATTAAAAATCCGTTTAAAAATAGTAAAAAGTAATTATACTTTCTATAATATTGGAAAAAATATTTCAATAGTAGAAAATACAAATATATCATTATTATACATCAACCTTTTCAAATAATGCCTCATTCTTCATAGCATGCACAGACAAATTATTATCCATGAGGTTGCCCTTATTTTTAATGATTTATTTTCTCTCTAATTTTTCCACACGCGTGACACTTTTATTAGAAATCACTGATAACTTTAATTGGGGCGCGTTTCTAGAAAATTTGTAGGAATTAACTCATGCATCATCTTGAAGCTGGTTGTTGCATGATTGGCTGTCATAGTTATAATTAGTAATCTTATACTCATCCGGTTCTAAATGTAGGACCTATTTTATAATTCAATTAGTATATCTTCATATTTTGTTATATTAATTTGCTTGCCTGTATGCAAACAGTGCACTTGTGTGATGGGATCTATTTATGCATTATTAACCTTTTTCACAAGACATATTTGACAATTTTACTAACCCCAAAAAAAAAAAAAAAAAACCTATCCTCATTTTAGAAAGCTCTAAATTGCTCAATAACGAACTGATCCATTCATGGAGCTCATTTAACACAGCAAATTGTTCATTTCTTATTGCCGGCCAAACGCGTGAAATTGATGAAGTTTTAATCACAACAATTCAGTGAAATTAAATGACTTGATTTTCATCATCTGATCATCGCCTCAAAATCCTGAAAAAAATAAAATAAAAAATAAAAATCTCATAACTGCATTAGAGGAACTTGCTTTTAACGACAAGAAAACACGTACGTTAACGTCATCGATCTCTTCTAACTAGCAAGGAAAGGACGGTTTTTACATATTTTAAAGAAACAATCAAAACCCTTTATCCAAGGAAACAAAAAGCCAACCAGAACTGTGAGCGACGATAAGTTACAGAGGGGCAATAACTAATAGGACAACACTATCATGCATATCACATATTCTATTTGTTTTGTGAGAAAAAATAGAATCTATTTCTCTCTTGATACCAAACAGGCCAAAAGTATAAAAGCATGGGGTCAGGGTCTTTAATCTGACTCTTTCCTAATCTATCTGCTGTATAATTACCAATCCATCCAAGTAATTAACAAGGTGTTGTGGTCATCTCTGAGATCTATATCTCTACTGAAAAAGGGAGAAAGCTTGAAGATTATTAAGTAAAATGGCTTTGAAAATATATAAAGTGTGTTAGTGACATATAGAAGCTAAGGCTGTAAGGCAGCAGAATTGGTAAATAAAGAAACATACAATAATAATGAAGAATGGGCATGGATCGGATAAGCCTCGTTGTATTGGGAATGATAACCATGAACCTCAAACCAGATACCGGATGATAATATCCAAAAAAATAATGAAGTAATAAGAGAGAGAGAAGGGTGTAGCATGTAAGACAAGAGACTGTGAAAGTAGCCAAGAAAGCTTGCCGATATATGATAAACCCAAGCCTAATATTAAAGGAATTGAGATTAGATCATGGAAAAGGCAAGCCATCCTTGGCTAGCCACACATATGGCTCTTCATCTACATACAAAACCCTCTCTCTTTAATTGATCTCATCAATTCAATGATCCCATACTACCCACCCAGTAACCCTACCCCCTTATTTATACCCACCCACCTTACTGTCTGATCAGTCATTTAAAGTATTCATTATTATTCCTTTTATCTTCTTTCTCTTCCGAGCAGCCCCGGCCAGATGGAGATAGAGATTGAATTGTATACAAGCATATGTTCCATATGAAGTTCAAGGGACCAGAGACATGCATCAATATGTTGATGTTTTGGTCCTGCCTCCTCTTCTTTTGCCGCTGAATTTTGCTGAGTCAACTGCAACCACACTCACGTTTAATTTTCACATCACCCCAACTAGCTACCACAGAATCGGTTCGTTTTGACATTCACCTTATTTTCCCTTTTCTACTTGAGTTACAAACCCTTGCGCAATCACTCCGTTCCTTAAAGTATTCCTATTGATTTTCTATATTAAGAGGGTTTTCATCTAGAGTGCAGTGATAATTAAAGAGGGTACTTTAGATAAATTAATCCACCTATAGTTCTTATAAATAACTAATTCAACTAATATTCTTAATATTTAAGAATTAGTTATCTTCCTCCAGTATTAAGGATTTGGTGGAGTATTAATTATTTATTTCTTATAATGACTTAATTCCAACTCACCCCCTCGAGGTCGACTCAAGTTTTAAACTATTTCATCTCCATTGGCCCATACATTTTATGACTCGGCGGTTCCTAAAGAACTAGATGTTTTCTAAAAAGGTGAGGACCAATTTATTAAATAGTTGAAACTTTAGAAACTGAGTTCAACGAATAAAAGTTTAGAGATTAACGAAGTCAAAACAACATAAATTAAATAATTAGTGTTCCCTTTGGTGCTTTTAGTTAATTTGTCACGTAAACTCCTTATATTCATGACATAACTTTTACTTGATCTTAAACCTAAAGTGTCTGCAATCGGATTATTATGGATTCATTAGGCAGTAGTAATTTATATAAAATTCGAAATAAGCTAACTATTCACAAAACAGAAACAATCAACACTTTGTGGTTTAAAATGTGGCAATAAATATAATATTCCTTGAATATAGGGATGGAAATAACAAAGTAGAAAGCAAGTGAAAGGCTTTTAAATTAAATAGGCTGAGCTCGTAATGAGGGTAGAGGGCGCAGCTGGCTGGCTGCGAATCTGAGACTTTTTTAGGCTCAGGCCTTAGCCTTCATAAAGCGCAGTTGAGCTGAAGCGCTTTTTAAAAAGCTTTTTACAATGTAGGCCTTTAAAAGCGCCTCATGTAGGCTTGGAGGCCATAAATAGGCTTTCCTACACTTAGAGCATATCAAAACTATATAAATATAAGCTTTTAGTAGAATATAAGAATGAAAAATAATAAATATTATATTATTAATATGATATAAATATAATTATATTTATTTAATGTGTAAACAGTAGGCACTGAAGCGCTTACAGTCGGGCCTTAATAAAATAGTCCGGCCTATTTACGCATTTAAGCGCTTTAAATAGGCGCTTGGCCGACCTTTTTTTAACAAAATTTAGGCGACCGACAGGCCCTAAACAAAGCCAGTTTGTAGTAAGCGCTACGATAGTGCCCCGCCTATTTCCACCCCTACTTGAATATAATAAAGAATATAAAAGTACATGTATCACCAAACACTTAGATCAACGGGCAGGGAGCTGTTCTAACTTAACCTTAGAGTTTTGAATTTGAGACTTGAGAATGCAACAATATTAAGTGGTAGGTGCGTCACCTGAAAAAATATCATGTCATGCCTCAAATCTGAATTAATCTAGGCCCATAGAGTTCTCCATGACAAGGAACTAGCTAGCTTAGGACACCGGGTGTATACGCCAAAAAAAAAAAAGGATATAAAACTGAAGTAGATTTGCTGGTGCTTTTGAGCTCGTTTTCTTGGGTTGACAAGAGGACATGTGGTCACGTAGGCACACATTTTTTGGGAGGAGGATGAATGCTTGGACCTCTAATTACACGCTACATGCATTATTCCAAGCTTAGCTTCCTCCTTAAGACATAGAGTATAATTCCTCGCCACACAGAATTTCATGTGCTTTTCATCTTTATATCTTTTTGATCTATCGTGTATATGTATAATCTAAGGGTTTCTTTTTATTTTCCAATTTTTCTATAGGAAGAAGAGGAAGATATACCAAGGATACGTGGCTAGTAAGAATATTGGATATGCCTCTAACTTGCCTGTCCCTTCGTCACTTCTCAGGGACATGGTTAATTATTAAAAAATGCTAAAGTATATGTTTTGGTTTATTAAATTTATTATATTAATTTTTATATTAATATCTTAAATTTATAAAGTGTATTCTCAGTCCCTTAATATTAATATTGTTAGTCTCACTAATAAAAAATGTTGGCTCAATGAATTTAATTGCATATATATGGTTAATGATCAAAGAATCAAAGTTTTCTATAACAATAAATTAATTAATTAATCACATATATATTGTGCGTATTGAAAGTAAATAAATATAACGTGGATTACACTACTACAAAATATGGATACTGCTACCCTAAAAGACGTCTTTTTTTTAAAAAAAGGAAGTAAAAGTGAAGGCGGTGACATTGTTGTAATTATTTACTTAAGTTTGAGACTTTAGACGTCCTAAATTTTAATTTAAAACGTCAAAATTTTTTTTGATGTCCTAAATACATTTAGGACGCCTAACATCAGCATTTTTGATGCAATTTAGAATATTTGAGGAATTTTTTGGCGTCCTGAATTTCAGGACGTCAAAAAAATATTTTTGGCGTCCTAAAATACATTTAGGACGCTTAAAATCAGATTTTTTATTTTTTTTAAGAATTAACGCGCCCTAAATTTAGTTTCAGAACGCCAAATTGCCATTTATCATCAGAATCAGACTAGCAGACTCACACACTCCTCTCACTCCCGATAGAAATCCTTTCATCATTTCCCTAACATTTTGCCGCGCCTCCGTCTCCTCCCTCTCATCCGCGCCTCCGCCTCGTCCGTCTCCGCCGCGCCGTGTCGAGCATCTTTCTCCTCAGTTAATCATATTCGAACCTAGCTAGCTCTCGCACACTCCTCCTCTCAGTCCCGATGGAAACCCCTTCATTTTCCTGACATTGCGCCACGCCTCCGTTTCCTTCCTTTCTGCCGCGCCGCGCCATGCCGAGCCTCCTTCTCCTCCGTCTTCGTCGAGCCGCGCTGCATCTTTGCCACCGAAACCTGAACCCAAGTAAGCCAAACCCTATCACTGTCTCCTTCATCTTCGGCAGTTGAGACCCACTTTTCTTTCTCCGAGGTAACGCTCTGGTTAGAATTTCCTTCTTTTTCTGATCCTTTTTGATGATTTTCTTAAATATTTTTGCCCTATGAATTTTATGCTGAATGATACATGTGTTTTACGGCATCCGTGTGGAATATAAAATGTTAAATGTCGAACTCGGATGTGTTAAGACGATTTCTTTTTTCCTGTTTTCCAGTTTATATTGTCAACATTAGATTTTAGGAAATTTAGCATTTGAATGCAATACTTGCGCTTCGAGAGTTTGGAAGATTGGGACGTGCTGTTTAGTGTCCCTGACCCGGGTATGTGGGCCTTAGATTAGGAGAAGGAACTTGCCAGTGCATAAATTAATTGTGTCAGTTTCAATCTCACTATGTAATTTGTACAACTTCTGGTGCAACGAAAAAAAACTCATACCATTTGTTTTTGGAAATTCGAAATACAAGTAGACAAATGAATGTCTCTGCATTGGCTGTGCAGTGCTTATGGTCCTGTCACTCCTATTTAGTTATGAGGGTCCTATTAGTTTCCTTTTAACAAGTTGAGCCTTACCTCCAGCTACTCTGACCCACTGTAAACATCATGTGCAAAGCAGAGAAGTTAAAGTTTTGCTGCAATTGTGTGCAATGTATCTTTCTATTCATTGCCTTGTAGAGTTTTGATGATGCCTCCTGACACTACTACAAAAATCCCATGATTATCAAGTGATACTCATCTCTTGCATTTTGCTTATGTTCTAGTGAGGCTTGAATGAAATTATCCAACCTTGCTGCCCACCCTGTATTCCTTCATATTGCATAAAGTTGATTCCATTCGGATGTTCCAAATGCACTCTTGCAGATTTATTCTTAGCTTCTGTCCCCACGTTCCTTTGAGTTACATCAAAGAAAGCTGCATACTTCCTTACTTGTATTATTGCTTCCCTTGATTGGTACGACTTTCCTGCAAAACAGCTTTGGTTTTGAAGGAACCAAATTTTATTGAATATGGAAAAGGGTTCAGCAACAAATTACAATCTGGTTATTGTATCTATCTTTTACTGTCTATACTCCTTGTCCATTTCCCTTCCAAACAATCTGGTTTTCTGAGTTAAGTAGAGAAACTGGTATTGCCAAAATGTTCTTAACAACTTGGGATTGATATATTTTCTCCAGAGCTTCCAAATTACCTAAGAACAACAATAAATAAAATTTTTAGGAACTTGTTAATGTTCTGAACTAATGCTTTTTGTTTGTTCATAAACTTTTCGTTCTTAACACTTTTGACCTCCTGCGTCATAGAGATAATATGTTTTTTTTTAAATTATTATTATATTCCGGCAGAATTATCTTATACTTGTGCAGTGTGGTTTTCATAAGCTAATGAATTTTGAATGATGTATTGAATCTCATCTTCTCAAAATCAGATTGTATCTCTAGCTAATCTTCTATTTTAGACTTTGGTGCTAGGATAACTCCTATACAGTGCCATTGTTTATTTTTATAAAACAATAGTTAGAACCCAAATGTTTTGCAGGAGAGTGCACAAAAGATTGCTGAATTTCTTGACTCCCATCCCCGAGTAAAGAAAGTAAACTATGCGGGTCTTGCTGGTCATCTGGACGTGACTTGCACCACTCGTTTGTCCGTCCAAGAATGCATGTTATTGGTTCGATTCCTTAGGTGGCAAACCAAACGAACAAATCAAATCCATGTTTGCCAAGTAAGTAAATTTTCTTTAAAATCATTGATTCTTCATTTATATGATTTGTTTTCATGTCTATTACTTTCCATTTTAATGATAGTGCATTCAAGTCGGCTAGATCGGTTACTGGATTACAAGAGCAGGGTGGGCCCAAGTGGTTTTATCCAAGAGTAAGTAGTTTCAATTCAAGTTATTACATTGACACAGTAGCTTTCGATATGCCTTTATTCGTTTTAACAATTTGCTTTTGATTTATAGTGCCCTCGACAACGAGGGAACACTGAGTGCGGATACTACATTATCTATTATATGCATACCATCGTTAAGGGCGGACGGGCGACAGGTTTTCCAAACGTACCTAATCACTCCGTGATTCTCAAATGATAATATTTTTGTTGTACTAATTACTTCATTAACTTCATTGGTTTAACTTATACCTTGTTTTCCAATTTATAGCTTTTTGATAGTGTGGATCCGTGCTCAGACGAAGACATCGATACAGTTCGAAATGCTATGGCTAAACATTTTCTTTAGAACATATAGATATGTACGTCATATGTTAACTTTTTCCATATAATTGATAGACATGGATGATGTTTGGAATTCGTTGTTGTTATAATCAGTTATTACAAAAGTTTAGAAGGTAAAATTCAGAAGTTGATGATATGCCCTTTACTTGCATGTTTCATTTTCAAAGTAATTAAGTGATTGTATTTTACATAGGAGGTGCCCCTTTTTCACTTTGAACTTCGATCTTGCATTGTGAAATACTTTGCTTTGCACAAATCCTATAGAGTAAATATGTTCTGTCACTTCACTTTGCTGCACAAATTGTAGTTGCTAGCATTCTTAATCGTATTTTTCGCTGCCTCTGTTTGATACTCTAAATGGCAGATTTGTCATTGTGTGTTGATTCTTGAGGTA
Organism: Acacia melanoxylon; assembly: GCA_019022615.1. Lineage (NCBI taxonomy): Eukaryota > Viridiplantae > Streptophyta > Magnoliopsida > Fabales > Fabaceae > Acacia > Acacia melanoxylon. Next base: position 1,776,987 of record JAFJYJ010000098.1, read on the forward strand.
ACAAGGGACCAATTTGATGAATGTTGAGTAATATAAATGTATGTATATATGTATTTGGAAAATTGGTGGACGAATAGCACTTTAAAATTGTAGTTCATTAAGGAGGCCGAGTAAGAAATATACCAGGTTTTTTTTAAAAAAAAAAAAAATATATATATATATATATACCTAAGGCGTCCTTAATTTATGTTCAAGACGCCTTATACCCCATTTTTGAAGTCCTGATTACTAATATAAGACGCCTTAAAAAAGGCGTCCTCTATTAAACATAGGATGTCTTTTTTAAGGCGTCCTTAGTTATACATAGGACGCCTTATTTAAGGCGTCCTATATTAAACACAGGACGCCTTTTTAAGGCGTCCTGTTTTAATCATAGGACGCCTTTTTTAAGGCGTCCTTATTTATACACAGGACGCTTTTTTTAAGGCGTCCTGTTTTAAACATAGGATGCCGAAATAATTCAAATACTACTTCCCCTGGATAGACGTCCTTTAGAAAAGGGGCGTTAATTACCTCTAATTCAGGACGTTTTCCACTGTTTTGTAGTAGTGTTAGTGATAGTGATTTGGAGACTTCGATTCATTATATTTAATGTGGTTGCATGTTTTAATTTGCCCTTCAAAATATTGTGCGCCCTATTTTTAAATATAAGACATTTCTAACTAATATGTACATGTAACAATAAAAATATTAAATTTATCACAAAATTTAAGTGATTTTTAATATTATATTTATTAATTACACTAAATTCCAACATCATCATATTAATTTAATTTTTACTCTTTCATATCCTTATTTAAAAGGACATATATGAAAAAAAAATTAATAATCATTGAAATTAGCAAATAGTTTATACAATAGACAGAGAGCGTGTAGGGCACTCTATAATAGGAACTAAAGTCTAGAGAGGGAGCACTAAAAAACTTATGGTTGAAATGGTAAGCAGTGTCACCCTTAAAAAGGAGAACATCATAAATTCGAAATCCAAAAAATTAACACGCATATTAGGAAGTATGGAAAGGAGAAACCTTTCATCAAATCAAAAAAGAGTCTAGAGACACTATTATAAATCTAGGAGCAAAATAATTAATTCACGCATACTAAAAAGTTAGTCAAAATAACTTTTTTGGATTGTAAAAAATACATATATATATGATGCATACCGTCGAATGTGAAAATGAATGACAACTTACAAGTAGTCATAATAGAGACCGGAGTGTTATGGGTTGGTTTCCCTAGCTAACATAACATTCGTTCTATTTATTTACATTTTTTTTGGAATCGATAAATACAATTTGGAAAAAAAAATATGAGAATAAAAGATATTAAAATCTTGCAGTACTCTATTTAAGATGAAAAACTAAACTTGTTAACTAACTCTTAGCCAATAAAAATTGGTCCAGTTAGTAAGGAGTTGGCTCATAACCCAAAAATTCATAAGTTCAAATTTTGTTGCTGATGCAATAACGTGTTGATAAGAGATTTATAAGTATCTCGCTAAGCATTCTTTAATTTAAGCTTATAGGCATGACCGAGACCCAACTCACTTAAACTTTTAAAAAAAAAAACACTAACTCCTATATATATTAGAATCCGAGGAAGTATTAATACTCATCTTCAATTCATGCCATCATTTCTGGGTTGGTTTCTTCCAGAAATATTGATGAGCTAGCAGTTAGATAGAAATAGAAATGTACCACACATACAGCTTTTAATCTTTAATGTGATAATGTGCTCTCCTGAGTATTCTTCATGGCTCGTGGATTTTGACATTTATATCTGCATAGCCAGTAGATTCCCTTATGTACTGCTTCTGAAATCAATTAACATATTTATTTGTTTGTACGTGGAGGGAGCATTGCTAATACGAGTGTGGCCAAATCTTTATCCCCCATCGTGTCAAATAAATGCATACTCAGAGAAAATTTTTAAAGATATTTGTTGCTTCTATTAATTTTTTGGCTAAAGTATACATTTGGTCTTTTATGTTTGTCGCTGGTATTATTTTAGTCCCTTAAGTTTGTAAAGTGCACGTTTGGTCCCTTAATGCTAACATCGTTAGTCGACTTAACGAAAATATCTTGTTCAACAATTTTAAGCGATGATTTATACAATTAAATGTTGACTAAGATACTTATATGTTAGTATTTTAATAAATTAATATTTTAAATACTATTAATTGAAAAATATTTAATTTTCTTCGACAAAAAAATATATATTTAATCTTCACAAATTGTGAAAAACCAAAAAACAGTCTCTAAAGATTAATTTTTTTCAATTAATAAGATTTAAAATATTAATTTATAAAATACTAATATGTTAGACGCTTGATCAAAGATTTAATTATGATCATCGCTTAAAATTGTTGAGTAAGTATTTTTAGTTAAGTGATTTAACGGTGTTAACATTAAGGGATTAAATGTATACTTTACAAACTTAAGGGACTAAAATGATCTGAGAGACAAACATAAAGGATCAAATGTATACTTTATTTAATTTTTTCTTCTAAAAATTCAGAATAACATAGTATCATATTATTATTATTTTTCAGTTATGCTTCTACTGTTTTTCTTAATTTGAAGAGTTCAAGAACATTAACGATGAAAAAAAAAAACGAGCATGCTATAAAATCAAAAAGGAGTTTTGACTGATTAGTTGTATTCTTCCAAAATATTAAATATATATGTGTGTGTGTGTACTAAATGACATATAAAACGAAACAGAGAAGAATATGTTTTTTTTTTCTTTTTCACTCGCTTGACCATGTCAATCGATTGTCCTAATTAGAAAACATATTCTCTTTAATTCAAAACCAAGTCCTTAATATTATTTCAACATTTATTTATTGGACCAACATCTATGTTCATTATGAAGTTCGAACACACACAATGTAGCAAGATTATCAACAAACATAATAAAATTATGAAAAATATATATCATTAGTCCATATAGTTAAATAAAATTTGAACTATCGTTTTAAAAGTTGCTATTTTTTTTTTTTGCGCAAAAAAAGTTGCTACTTAAAAAACTTAAGGATGTGAGGCATCAATAGTGCATAAGATTGTTTCTCTGCAAAATTTATATGGTGCATAAAATTTCTTTTTCTTTTTTTTTTGGGGGTTCTAGCTAGAAATTTTGTGCCTTTATTGGAATTTGGAAAAAATCAAGTCTCAACCATCAAAGAGGGTTTGGTTTCTCTTATAAGCAAGTTTCTCAATGGCTCTCAAAATCTTCAAATCATATCCGTCCATATCATTTGAAAGTTCACAAAGCGACACGTCATTCGTTTCCATAATCCCTTCCTGTAGGTTTCACGAAAAGGCTTGCTCGATTGGCTGTGAAGTTCCAACCGCATCTGCAACGCAAACAAGGACTCCATCACTACCCACCATTGGGCACTATGAGAGAATCACCATAGTTTTGATCCCTTACTGCCTCTTAGCTGCATTTTTTCTTATTCTTCTAGCTTTTCCCCCTTCCATTTAATTATTTTGAAGCATCTATTCTAAATTTTTTTGTTGGACTGAATTGAATTAGAATTATGAGCGAATACCAGGTTAAGGTTTGTTTATATTCTGAATTTCTTAGTTTATGTTACTTTTGGAAGTTTCTTTCGATGTTAACATGAGCATTAGGCCAAAAAAAAAAATCCCGAGATAAGCAAAGCCGCTGGTTTTAGTGTAAAAGGAGACCTTCCAATCTTGTTTATATCTCCTCTATATATGATGGTAATAGAAGTCCCATGGGTTCTCTGTTTCTGTAGTTGAGGTGTTGTTGATGACTGTATCATGATTTACCCTAGTTTTCCTATGAAAGGAGGTCTTTGAATGTTTCTTTGGGTATGCCAAGGTTCTTTTGCAACACTGATAGGAGAACAAAGGATTCAAGTCGCAATTTTAAGAACTCATGAAAACTAATATTTGACAAAGAAGGACCAAGGAAAAATAGCAGAATTTTTTTTTGAGCTAGTTAAATATCTAACAGTCAAAGAATGAGGAAGAAAGGGACGGAGAAGAAAGGCAAAGGAATGGAGGAAGAGGCGTAAAGGAGATACCTGACTGTGGGATTTTGACGATCTTATAAGTTTGCTTGCATATACTTGTTTGTGATCCCTGAGATAAATTGGACGATCAGGATATAAAGATTTTGAGAAATTCTGAGAAAATGACTGTTGAGATTATCCGCTCCCCATTTAAAGGCCAAGAAAATTCAAAAGGAATTAACACTGTTAGTATGTTATAAACCCATGAACAGTAGTATATAGTTTATGGGATTTAAACTTCTCATGTTGCACGAGAAGAAGAAGATTCCTACACACATATGAAATGGTGGACCCACATATATATTATATATATATATATGTGGGTCCCACCATTTTATGTGTGTGTGACATGAGAATACACTTCTCCTACAACATGAGAAGTGTTTTTCCCGTAGTTTATTCCAAGTTTCCATTTTCCGGACAAGATATCGAATCACAACATCACGGTTTGTTCTTAATTAAGTTCAAAACTTTAGGAAGAATTAGAATTTTTGGGGCAAAATCTCTACATCATATCGTATAGGTCAAAATCTCTTGTACATAATTGGCCAACAATAATATTCAAACTAAATTTAGAGTCTAAACTTCTCATATTTCTTACTACGATGCAAGGAAAACGGATCTAAAGTAAAATGAAAGGTTCAAATTTTCTCAATGCTATGTTAAGAAAATCAATATTCTCTTAATTTATAAATTTCTGATTATATTATAAGAATTTAGTATATTTTTAAATTAGCATTAAGAGCTGCTTTTAAACATAATTTATATATATGAGTTAAGTTCCTAGAATGAGAGATGAATTCAAACGTACTCTTAAAATGTTAACTTGAATAGACTTTTAGACACTAAATTTTTTATTCGACTATACAGCCCGCATTATGGGGCTACTTATTTTATTATCGATAAAAGATTCATAAATCAAATTTTAAATTGTGTTATACTAGTAATACATTGGGACGAACTGATTATGTGGCAGATAATCCACGTATTGATGATAGCCTTTGACCTTTGATAGAAGCGTTGACAAAAAATTCTAAAAGGTGACACGTGTACGACAATCAACGAGCCTACGTAGAATAGACCCCATAGGGTTTAAGGCTTTCAGCTTTAGGTACTATATCCCGCGTGAACGAGTCAAGCTCCGTAAAACCTGACTTTTCATCATTTAATTCACTTAATGATCGGACGATGACAAGGTAGCGCGTGACCATGGAGGGGCGTGTGGGGATGGTCGAAGTGACTAAAAGACAAAACGAGGGTAGGGAAACTTAGGAACTCTCGCTGTCAATACCTGTCACTACGCTTTTAAAGTTTCTCATTATTAAAATGGCAAGATGAGCCTCTTGGTCTGACAACCTTTTAGCCCAATTCCCAATTTCCATCTTCCCACCTACTCTCATTTATTCGCCGTGTGTCTCACGGTCCCTGTATTCTTCGCTTCCATCTTCTTCCTTTTCCATCTCTTCTTTATCTGAATCGTTGGATTGAAATCTGAATGGTTGATTTAATCTTTTTTAAAAGATTTAATCATTTAAAAAAATATTATTAAATTATTTAAAAATAATATTTTTATAAAAGATTAAATATGAACAAATCTAAATTTCAATCTAACTAATTTGAGATGAAGAAAAAGATAGGAAGTGAATGGAAAAGAAGAGGATAGGAGCCAAATCCACGCCACCACACTATCTTTCATTCTCTGATTTTCCTTTTTTTTTTTTTAATAATACTGATTTGGTTCTACACTTCTGCTCACTCAGTATTATTTTTTTGAAAAATCTAATTGTTTTGGTGCTTTTTATAAAATCCTAATAACAGTTATTAAGGTATTTGAACTAGTTTTTGGAGAATAAATTTTATGATTTAGAATAGCAATTTTGTCTCGGTTTACAAAAAAACACTTCTGAAACCATGATTTTGTAGTTTGTCAAACACACACACATTTAATGAGTTTTTTTATTTTTGTATAAATGTTGCATTAATTAAAATGTTAGTGATACTTATATTTATTCTATTTCTCCTTTTTACTTTCCTCTAATAAACGAGGGCATATTTGAAAAAAAAAAAAGGTTTATTTGAGACACATTCGTTATTTTTAACTAATTTTAACTCTTTTCTTCAACCACATAATTGGATTATAAAATTTCGTTTAAACTCAAAATTACGTAAGGGTAAAGACCTCGATTTTGAGCCAGTATCTTCATTGGACAACATATGTTTAGCTTTTGTAAAAAAAAATTAAAAAAATAATAATGAATGACACCTTAAAAAAATTTCAACCATCTTTCTTTCATCATATATTTACTATTACTACTTTACCTTTTTCTAGACAAGACAAAATAATATTAAATAATAAATGTTTTACATATTACATACAGTAAGAGATGTTGCTGAAGAAGTAAATGAAAGACGAAAGCATGTATAGGAAATTGTCTGAATACCAAGAAAGTTAAAATCATATAACTAAGATAATATTTCCTGCCATGTGATGCTGATGATGTGAGGGATTAACAAGAAGTTGCAAGAAGCATCTATTAACTCAGTAGATGGAGAGGGAAGACTTGGTTCCGGATGCTATCAGACCAGAATTTAAATTCCAAAAGAGTAAATCTCTGAAACATTGATAAGAAAAGGTGATGCCAAGAATGGACTAATTTCTCCCTAAGAATTCTTTTAGGATTGATCCTCAATATCAAAGAATCTCGTGACAAAACTACACTTTGTAATCAGATGAGGGATGAATGGTTGAATAATTGTTTAGTACCTTATATTGAAAAAGATGTATTTGATAACATTGATAATAAGGTAATTATGATGAAATTTCAAAAAATAAGACCTAGAAGGATGACATTGTAATTATTTTTATCGTAAAATACTTTTGTTATTAAAATATATGTCTTGAATTTATTGAGCGCACCCACCCTTCATTGTAATTTATGTATTGCATTTATTTCTAACAAGATTTCAAAGCATTACTTTTCTAAATGATAGGTTTGTAAAATAATTGTCTTTCTTATTATATCATCGTATTCACTTAATTTCATAAATATTTTTTTAATATATTTTTTTCTTATTTATATTTTTTGTTTTTTAATGCATTTAAAATTTTCCTTAAAAAAATCTCGAGGCGCGCCCCCGAACCCCGAATATCTCCGCCTAATTGTGTCCCCCTTACGTAATTTTTCGAGTTCGCCCACGATAGAGGGTAGCTATTTTTTCCTATCATGAGATGAGAATGTTGCCGAAGAAGTTATATGCCTTGTTTCCTAAATCAAAATCATTAGAGAGACCACTTTTCCTTAATGAAGAACTAGTAGATTGCGCCTCAAGGTTGAGCAAAAATAATTTGACACACAATGTAGATATGATCATCATTATACAATTCAACCAAGGTTACCTTGAAGAAATACTACTTTACCTTTTGTCTAGAGGGATGATAAGAATTTTTCCAACTAGTACTTTAGAATTTAGATTAGCATGAATGGCATAACTTTTTCTCGTTAGGTAATTGAGATTCAATTAATATTTGTGTATATATTAAATATAGTTAAAAATCATATGTTCTTAAATCATATATTAGTTGTATTTAGGGGAGAGTCATCCTACTCTACTTGCTTTGGTCTTATGTGGGAATATTGTGCATTTTATTTTGGATTATTTAGATTAATTATTATTTTATTATTAAGTTTGATGATTATTATATTTTAGGATCAAATATGGATATATTATATCCTAGGATATTATATCTTAATTATTTTGATTTGATTAGATTAAATTAGATTTTAGGGTTAGCTTTAAGTTTACCTATATAAAGCTAGACCCATATGTATTCTCTTTCATTCAATGATTCATAATAATATTTATCTATCAAATTGCCCACATGATATCAGAGAAAAAGAAGAAGAGAAAGAAGAACAAGAATAATCAAACTCCTTCTCAAAAATATGTTCTGAGATCTGTCAAATTTTGTCAACAACCAAGTAAGTTGACCCCTTCTCAGCATCGTCGACGCTATCAAAGTTCACTATTCGTATCGTCACAGGTCAGTCCATCCTTGTCAGTATTATCGATTACCAACCATCCCTATCAATATTATCGATTACCAACAGAGTCTACCTCTTCACAGTTAGTCGACCATCCGTACGTCAACACATATCGCCATCTGTATGTGTTCAATCCTTCAGTATGTGGTTTATTATCTGAATGTGGTCAGTCCTGTTGGAAATTATGCCCTAGGGGCAAGTCATTGTACTTTAAATGTTTATGTTATTTAAAGTATTTCTCCGTTTAGTTATCATATCATTTGCATGTTTATAGTGATAACTGTATCCTTGGACGTATCTTATAGATTATCATAAATGTCCCTAGTCGGTCATCTACGCAAGAGCGAAGATGAAATAAGACCAGTATGACTTTGATAAGTATGGAGATACGAATCAAAGTCATAGGCACTTGTAAGAGTACAAGGTGCTGGATCGACCCACTTTGAGAAAGCTGCATGGATTAAGTCATAAGCTTTTCTCATATATAACCGCATCACAATGCCCTTTGACCTGAGATCATCATGGATTCCTACATGATGAGTCGCTGATCTTTGACCTAGACAAAAGTCACCTTTGACCGGGTGATGATAAAGACTTAGATCGGGATCAGTGGTTTTCATGCAGAGGAATGTGAATGGTAAAGAAGGAATTTGTCCCTCACATTTGTAGAGAGATAATACTGGACCCCTCGATGAGTGAGTCTGAGAAATGTATGGTCATACTACGATGGAAAGGAATTTCCATTTCAATTGTTAGACTACTCAAGAATTGAGAAAGTAATGGTGCAAGAACAGGAAGTTGATATTATTCATGCCTCATCCTTGACCAAATTATCGTGTGACATAAGGGACGTGACATGGTTGTATGATAGGTTGTATCCTATCATCGATCCCCATACGAATTGGGTAGTCGCAATGTCTTGTTAGAGGTCGCTTGCGACTTGTGGGCTGGTACAGTATTGGCTTGCTGCCAATCTCATGTTGGCCTGCAGGGTCACACACAAGAATAACCCAACACAAGCAATAGTGTCCAGATTCATTGAATCTTAGATATGTCTAAGATTTAATGAATATTGAATTTAATCTAGGATGGATATATATATATATATATTATTATTATTAAATTCGAAAATAATATATTAATATTATTTAATAGAGATTGTAATATTATTATATAATATTTGTTTTGTATTTCATTTATTTGATAAATTAAATATCTAAAAACAAATAGAGATATTGTATCTCGATTTAATTTTCGAATAAAGACATCATATATCTAATTTAATTTGAATTGAGATATAGTATCTGATTTAATTAAATAGATAGATACCATATCTCGATTTAATTTATAGAGATAAATTAAATCAACAGGCTTTTTTTAATTCGGATTAAATAAATAGATTAGATTAGATCTATTGGATAGATTTAATTAATATATTATTTTAATCCAAATTCAAATTTCAAGATTAATAAGGATTAATTTTGAATATATAATACGTCTATCTACGGGACATTTTGCAAGACGTATTAGAAAAGCCGCGAGAAACCCTAGAGAGAAAAGAAGATACGCGAAAATATTGAAGGCGCTAGCACGCTGTCGTCGGTGTTGGAGACTGTTCGTGTGGATACCGATAGAGAGAATGGATTCGCAGAGTCGACTCTTGTTGATCGAGTAGGACGCACATGAGATCGAATTGAACGAGACACTCACGAGTTCGCATAGGTACGGTGATTTAAACGTCGTTGATAGATCTTTTTCTATGGGATTCATAAAATTTTAATGGATGAAATTCTTCTGCTATGTGTACGGATCCCAACAAGTCCTGTGTCAAGTTCTGATCTCTTCACGTTCTTAGAATTTCTCTCTACAACCAGTTCAAGTTATGCACTGAAAAGCTTGAATCCAATCGTGCAATCCACCGTCATTGCACCTAACCTCCGTCGAAATCCTCTCCACATACAGAAAATCGCTCTCCTTGTCGCTGATTTGCAGTTTCTTTGCCACCTCTCTTTCTCTTGTGAAGTGAAGAGCTCATACATGTTCCCAATTCATCTTAAGTCTCAACGTTGCATGGTGTCGATTTCTTATGGTAGTCTTCTTGTTCAATCCTCTTCCCTGTGTGAGGCTTTATGAGGTATGGCCTGTACATTGAAATTCATTACAAAGAAAGTGTTGATGTGGAGTACTCACCAAAGAGAGGGAGTTAACTTGGTTTCCCTCCAAGATCCTAGTAGGTTTAGGTCTTTGGCTATTTCCCTTAAATGAGGGTAGATTAGAGATAATCCCAAGTGGATTATAAATTGTATGAGCATGTTGCTCTTATATGAGATTAATACATGATTCTTCATCTTCTCCATATTGTTTTCTCTAATTAAATTTGTTAACAGAGAAAGGCTTATTCTCGCCAAGTAAAATAATCAGAGGCTCCCCTCCACAATCAGCGCTGTCAAGTCCAACTGCCATTCCAAATCGGCGATTTAGGTTGCTATTCCAAAAACGACACAATCCCCAGTTTTGCTAGGCATCGTCGACCACCAACTGAGTCGGCCTCTTTACAGTTCCCTGTTCGAATGCCTGTCCACAACTGTCACATGTCAGTTCATCGTCCAAGATTATGATTGTCTCACATTCTCGAAATTTCTTACGAAATCTAATTTCTGGGCAAAGTATCTTCATTTTCAATTTATCGCCAATTTATCGTCAATTTCTCTTCATACTCATGTTTGATGTTTTTCAAGTCCTTTCAAATGGTAATTTTACTTGTACTGATGAACTTTGGCTCCTTCCATGCGTTAAATACCACAGACACTAATGCCTTTAAAACTGAGGATGGAGCTTTAAGCTCCTCATTTTTTTCTCTCGCATATTTAAACGAGCCACAACATCTCTCTATCACTACTCATCGTCTCAACAAGAACAATTATCTCCAATGGTCCCAAGGCGTTCTAATGTATGTTTTTGGCAAATGAAAGGAGGATTACCTCAATGGTTTAGCTACTAAGCCATCTCAAACAGAATCTAAATACAAAATCTAGTGTGCAAAAACGAATATGGTTAAGTCATGGCTCATAAATTTCATGACTCCAGATATTGGTCAAAACTACCTCTTATTTCCAACTACTATAGGAGCATGGGGAGCTATTAAAATTCTGCCAGAGAATATATTGTTGCTATTTTACAAATCAACAGGCTTATTCATGAATTGCAACAATGTGATATCGATATTGCTAAACTTTACAATATGTTCATCTTGTATTAGCAGCAACTTGATCTCTATGACTCTCATGAGTGGAAGTGCACTAAGGATGTAGCAACCTATCGCAAAATATTGGAGAAAGGTTGTATCTACACTCTTCTTTTGGCTATCAACCCTAGATGACGTAAGAGGATGTATCATGTCCACCCAATAAATCTTCAAGTTGCGGATGTTTTGACAAAATGATTGCTTAAACCTATATTTGAAAGTTGCATAAGCAAGTTGAACATGATTAACATCTATGATCTAACTTGAGGGGGAGTGTAAGAATATTATGCATTTATTTTGGATTATTTAAATTAATTTTTATTTTATTATTAAATTTGATATTTATATACCTTAAGATTATATATGAATATATTATATCTTAATTATTTTAAATTATTTTAATTTGATAATTAGATTCTAGGGTTAACTTCAGATTTATCTATATAAATGCATATATGTACTTTCTTTTATTACAAGATTCATATTAATATATCTCTCTCAAATTGTCCGCAACTTATATATAATTAACAACCCCTCTCATAGTGTTGCTCATGAATATTGGAACAATTTGTATTTGTTTAAAAATTTAATGCATATATTTTATTTTATTTTCTCACTCATTGTCTCTCATTATTATTTTTTCACTCACAAAGTCACAATCTTCATAAATAAAGTTATATCTGACAAAAAATTGCATCTCTTACATATTAATTTAATGCTTTTAACCAATTTTAATATGTGTGATTTGAGTAGTTACTTATGAAAAGGATCAAAGGAAGTATTTTTTATTAAACATAAATTGAAAATCAACTCTCTTTTTTTGGGTATGGTACTTGCTTACTAACTTAAGTTGTTGTTTTCTTCTGCTTGTTAAATATCTTGAACCCACTATAATAATCTTAAGTTTTATTTAATAAAAATCAAGTTGTTGTACTTCTTAACCAAAAAAAGTTGTTGTACTTCTTTTGAAATGAAATATACTCAACTAAACAAAGTTTAAAAAAAAATGATTTTCGTGGGTGTTGGGTAATTGTCGGCGTCAGTGGACCAATTTAATATATATCTCAAGGCCTTTTATTTATTCCTCAATTGTCTGTAAACAAATTATGGCCACTGTAACCAATAATTAAAAGTTAGTTAAGTTGGTAAAAGTATTGGTTCATAATTATAAGGTTATGTGTTTAAACCCTACTAATGTAAGGATCTTGTTGATAAGCAATCTGTAAGTATTTTTGTAAACGTTTTAAAGTCCAAAGGCATGCTCTGGTCCTGAAGAGCTTCCGGGCCTCAACACATCTAAACTTTTTGTGGGAAAAAAAAAAATGCCGAACAGAAGTTGTCTGTAAACTCAGACACCGTCAAAATCAAATATATGTAAGTTCATTTCAATCTAATAAATGTATTTTTAAGCAAGCATGCAATACCATTTTATTGTTTGCGAATACAGGGAATCAGTGAACTTTAAAAAAAAAAAAAAAATACTCCTTTGAAAGTAATGAGATGCGAAATGCTGAAGTTTCTTATCAGGTAAAAATAAGATTATTGTACTATCTCCAAACCTAAATATAAGAGATAAGATCCAATTGATTTTTAAAAAAAGATTAGTGAAATTAATTAAATCACTTTATATATGAGCCAAGTTAACCAAGCGTTTAAATTAGGTTTTCTATATGCGTATATATGTGATATATATGTTTAAACTGAATCCTACATGCTTTAAAACATTGTTCGCGCTAGGGTTAGGTTTGGATTTCGTGGACGTTTCATGTGAATCTGAAATGTTCAGATCGGAAGCGTTCACGTTTGCACGATGGTCACCTTTTGAAACGTTCGGAAGGTCGATCATGCTTAGATGGCGATCATGCTTGGACGAACAGATTACGTAGATCGGACGATCACGCTGAATCGTCGGTCCACTCGCACCTAGGTTGCGTTTCTGAAAGGTTTGGAAACTTGATCACGTTGGGGATGTTGGGCTCGGAATCGTCGGACACGCTTGATGATGATCGAATGTCAATGACTCTCGGGCGAATGTCAACATCTGGGGTTTCAAATTTTGTTTTAAGGAAACAATCTTTCTGAAAGATTACACCTTTTCGAAAAAATTTCGGGGACGTTAATTTTTGAAACGACTTGTTCTTAAAATTATTTTTTATGAAACAATCTTTCTAAAATAATATGACGTTTTGAAAAGCTCTGGGACCGCCGTAGGGACCGGCTGATTGTTCGTAGCACAAGAATCTAAATCATGATATTATATTATAATATAATATAAATTAGAGAATTTAAATCATGATATTATATTATATTATATAATATAGTTTAAATTAGAGAATTTAAACTCTATAATTTTAATCATAATATTTTATTTCATAATATATGAATTAATGTATATTGTGATTTACCTTTCAAATGTTGTTTGGATATGGTGAACAACATGACTCTAGAGTTTTACTAGTGTTGTAAATTTTAAATATGGGCTTGTGAGTAATGCCTCTCTAAATACTCTTGATGTACGTTACGTTCATCCCACTCCCCTCGTATGTGAAACGAGGTTTCTCTTAATGTATTTATCTGTTCTTATTTAGAGAAGTCCTCTCATTGGCTTGAGAGGATTTTAGGTTAAGTATGAGTCATGTTGTGTCACAATTTTGATTTGATCGCTGCATGATTAATTTAGAGTTTTAATTGTGATTTGATTAGATCACTCATAATTAATTTAGAGTTTTAATTATGATTTGATTAAATCACTCATGATTAATTTAGAATTTAATTAAGATTTGATTAGATCACTTCTAATTAATTTAGAGTTTATATGACATACAATTGTGATTGCATTCATATAAGTAGAATTAATGAGATTAATTAGATTATACCGATAATACCCTCTAAATAAAATCTTAAGTCACAATGTCATCAATAAATGAATACTTCTCAAAACCTAGATCACTCATTTGTATGTTCTACCAAAGTGGATGCATTTGAGTTATCTTGGTGAGACAAGAGTGAGTAATGGTGATACTCAACATTCATTATTGTCTTGACTTAATTGAGATTATCAAAACGGTTTTGAATCTCAAGGCATTAGATGAGATTAAACATGCTAGGTCATATGATGATCATAACCCATAAAGATCTAAGAGTTACATGTAATGTAATTGGCAAAGAGCTTGCCTACCTAAATAACTTGATTTTAAGCGTCCTGCCAAAGCGGACTTAAATTTAAGCCAAATATGGATCTTAGCCCACTAATTATAATAAGGGTTGTTAATTCAGTGGGAGGTTATTAATTAAACTTTACATATCTTTTTAATGTAGAATCATATGGTCTTGTAGTAATGGTTATGTAGAATTAGATTTCTCTTCATCCAAATTATAGAGATGAGTTTGATAATAAGCGTGTCTCTGTTACCAACATCATCAGGCAGGAATTTTAAGACAGATTTTTAACCATCGCTTGAAAAGAGTCAAAGGAAGAGTATGAGTAGTATTTATAGATGTACCTCTTCAAACCACATAGCCTTAGTAAAAGGATATTTTAAAGATGATACTGATTATTTAAAATTACAAGTTAATATAAAATCTGACATATTAATCTTTTTCTTTTTATTTCTATGTGCAATGCAACCAACTTTTGACGGTAGATTTTTTTATAAGCAATTTTCTTTTTTTTTTGGGGTTAATCCTTAATATAAGTAATTTTACACTCGTGTTTCAAAATTTAAACTACCTTTATTTACCCCGTTAAATACTTATTTTTATATTAATTATCCTCTCACACAACTAATTTTCTTTCATTTAATTTTTATAACTTATTCTCTCTCTTTTTTTTTTTATTCTATCTCCTATACCATTTTTATAAATAGGGATATATTTAGAAGAAAGATGGTATTTCTAACAAATTTATTTCTTTTTTAACTAATTTTACATGTCGGTTCGTGTAGTAAGCTGAATAGTTATAAATTACATGTTGGTTCGTGTAATATTTATTTATTTATAACCCCTACCTTACTGTAGTTAATTGCCAGCTTGCTGCTAAGCGCCAACCATAAATAAGCGTGGCGGGAATCAATCAACGGACGAAGAACTAAAGAAGTTGAGACCACGCTCCAAATAAGCGCGTATCACTCCCAACCAATACCTTCTCCATCCGCAACCCTCTCTCTTCCTCTCGAGTCTGTAACCAAAATCAGCGCACAATACTCACACTTCTGCCTCTCTCCTCGCTCTCTCCGCCTGAGCTCTCAACTACGGACGCTCTGAAAGATTCAAACCCTAGTACGCTACTTTTTTTTATTAACACTTCTCTTTTTTCCTTTGTACACTGCAATTTCGCTAAGCTGCGAGACCCGCCATGAAAGAATCGGAGAACGATATTCTCAACGTCTCCGTTCAGCTTCTTTCTTCTCTTCTGGATGAGATTCCCACTGTTGTTAACTTCAAAGGTAAATGGTCTCTAATTAGAACCAAACTGTTCGATCTTCAGACTCAGCTCACTGATTTCTCCTCTGAGTTCCCTAATTACTCGTCCAATTCTCTTTCCCTCGAGCTACTTCAGTCCATTTCACACACCCTAAATGATGCTGTTTCGCTTGCCAAAGAATGCCAGTCCCCAGACTTGTCCCAGGGAAAGCTTAAGACTCAGAGCGACATTGATTCGGTCCTCGCTAAGCTGGATCGTCACGTTAAAGACTGCGAGATTCTGTTCAGGAGTGGGGTTTTGCAAGACGCCGCCGTTTCCAGCACGTCTAAGAGAGAGGCCGTTCGGTCTGAATCCAGGAACTTGATTACTCGTCTGCAAATCGGTTCTGCTGAGTCCAGGAAATCAGCGATGGACTCCTTGTTGGGTTTGCTCGAAGAGGATGATAAGAATGTGATGATAGTTGTGGCGCAGGGTGTGGTTCCAGTGCTTGTCCGCTTAATGGATTCTGCGTCTTGCGAGATGAAGGAGAAGACTGTTGCTGCCATATCCAGAGTCTCCATGGTGGATAGTAGCAAGCATGTTTTGATCGCTGAGGGTTTGATGCTTCTGAATCAATTGGTCCGAGTTCTCGATTCGGGGAGTGGATTTGCCAAACAGAAATCTTGCTTAGCCCTCCAGGCTCTAAGTTTTTCCAAAGAGAATGCTAGAGCAATCGGGTCTAGTGGTGGAATCTCGTCTCTTTTAGAGATTTGTGAAGCCGGCACTCCTGGCTCCCAAGCTTCAGCAGCAGGGGTTTTAAGAAATCTCTCTGTCTTCCCTGAAATTAGAGAGAATTTTATAGAGGAAAACACCGTTGTTGTTCTATTGGGGCTCGCCTCATCGGGAACTGCATTAGCGCAAGAAAATGCAATTGGGTGTTTGTCCAAGTTAGTTTCTGAAGACGAAAGTTTGAAACTTTTGTTTTTAAAGGAAGGAGGGATCGAGTGCCTGAAGAATTTTTGGGACTCAGCTCCTACAGTTCGGAGTCTTGAAGTCGCAGCTGAGTTGTTGAGTCATCTGGCTTCTAATTCACCGATTGCTGAAGTTCTTGTTTCTGATGGGTTTATACTCCGCCTTGTGGGTGTGTTGAATTGTGGAATTCTAGGGGTGAGAACTGCGGCAGCTCGAGCTGTTTATGCTTTGGGGTTGCACAACACAAAATCTAGGAAGGAGATGGGTGAATGTGGATGTATGACCCCATTGATCAAGATGCTGGATGGCAAAGCTGTAGAAGAGAAAGAAGCAGCCGCGAAAGCATTGTCGGTACTCATGTTGTATGCGGGAAATAGAAAAATTTTCCGGAAGGATGAGAGGGGAATAGCTAGTGCTGTTCAGCTGTTGGATCCTTCAATACAGAATTTGGACAAAAAATATCCTGTTTCTGTGCTGACCTCGCTTGTGCATTCAAAGAAATGCAGGAAACATATGGTGGCGGCTGGTGCTTGTGTATATACGCAAAAGCTTGTTGAGATGGATGTCGAGGGTGCCAAGAAGCTCTTGGACAGCCTTGGCAGTGGTAAGATATGGGGAGTTTTTGCAAGACCCTAAAGGCGAACAGATTCTTCAAATTCCTAACAATGGTATAGGAAAAAGAATTGATTCATTGATATGTATGTATGATAGTTGTATTCAGTTCTTTTTCCCTTTTCTTTGTGTTTATAATTCAAGTTTATTTGTCTTGTAGAGGTAAGTTTTGTTTTGTTTCGTTTTGTTAGATTGATTTCTCCCAGGTCTCTGTTTGAAGATATGATGTACAATGTGAACTAACCGAACTCCAGTTCATCTTAAACGCACTCATAAGTGATAAATATTGCTGTCTATTTTGCCTGTTCATATTACAGTTCAATTAATTTTTTTTTTTTAATATACAACAAATTACAGTTCAATTTTTTGATGCTGCAATGTAGCGAGTCCAAGTAGTCAAGTTGTATATGGGTAAATGAGATGCACTGATTACGGGAGAGGGATAATCGATTGCCAACCATTCTTTGCAGTCTAGTTGAAAGTGCCTCTACCTCACATTATGCCATAGTGATTAGATTCAGATAGGACCCGAGGGCAGACCAGATAGCATAGTTCTGTGGTAATCAGTTGCCAGCAAGCACTTTGTGTTAACATAGAAGAAACATTTGAGAGAAAGTGATTAGATTCAGATAGGACCCGAGGGCAGACCAGACACAGACAGCATAGTTCTGTGGTAATCAGTTGCCAGCAAGAACTGTGTTAACATAGAAGAAAAATTTGAGAGAAAGACTTGGTCAACTTACAAATAATTAATTCATACGGTCAAATTGCTTGCAATTCTGGTTACTTGTGCTTCCGAGTGTTATCAGTTTTCCTGGCTGTTAAATGACCGCTTAGTTTCTGGATTTTACTCTGAATCCTAGACATTGCCTCTCTTGGCACATGCATACCTGTAAAGCCTTGACACGGTGACTTCTTTAGCAAGATTTGATTTCCTCTTTTGGCATGGACTTAAAATTCCGAACTCAATTTCTTGATTTAATGTAACTATGGATTGGCTATGACTAGTGCCTGTTAGATTATTTATTTGATAGATTATAATAGTAGTGAGGAAATCTCCTGGATGTCTTTAGCTGTCAGCAACATGTGCAGTTGTTGTTGACCATGTGCATATGGCCTTGAGTTTCCTATAATTACACTCCTGTTTGCTGTTGCCTTAGCAATTAAGTACCGACCCCACTTACCTTAAATACATTGATACCTGGCTAGATATATGGACTTCTGTGCTGGTGCTCCAGAGTTTAGTCCATTAGAACTTTCCGCTGAAATAGTCTTTCTTAATGGATGAGCAGCAGAACTTGCTTTCTTTATTTGTAATGATCTTTAATAGGATGTGAAAGAGGACCAAGTATGGTCTGTAAACCTTGTGGACCGTTTCTTAATATATGGTTATTTCTTTAATTAACATTGAATTCTAGTGTTCATATTGGCCAACTGTATGCAGTAAGGCTAGTTAAATAAGATAGCTCTGATGTTTGTCAAAGTTGCCTATGCATTCACATTAGGAAGACATGTCAAAGGTTTTCACAAAATCAAAGCTAGAAAATCCAAAATATATGAACTGCGAAAGCATGCTGATTTCTCTTTACAGATGTTCACAAACTTTCCAGGTTGCATAGACAGCTCAAATTATATGGAAAGCAAATAACTGCTCTCGTGGAGCCCTCACTCCCTCTTTTTTTCTGGGGTGGTAGTTGACGGGATTACAGTTGATTTCAGACACAATTAGTTCCCTCATGAGAAAGACGTTCTTAATTTTTTTTTAAGTTTCTGATCCTGCTGTAGCAACAAAAAAAAAGAAAAAAAGATGTATGCAATCAGTGTTCATTGCACGTGGTTGAGGCTGTGATAAAATCTGAATCATCCAAAATCAATCTGGATAGTCCAGGTCAAGATGAGCACCCTATGCTGATCTTTCCAATGAGCATGAAATGTGCTCACATTTATATATACATCGGGGAAAAGAAAAAGGAATAGTTATCTTGGGCAACAAAATAATTATCTTTTCTAAATGGGTGATTTTTGAATAACCATGCCCCTCCTAAATTGAGTCTAGAGAGAATATTAGAACGTAAAAATGGCCAACCTCATAAAATACAACTCTGAAGATTTTTTCTCTTACAAACTTGAGCATTGTAGAAGGGTGAGAGTGAATTTCAACCAAAAGGGATCACAATTGCTTTTGCTCCATTACAAATATTTTTTCCCTCGAATTATTTTGTCAAGTCTTTTTATTATTATTTTTTGGTAAAAACGAGGCCTCAGCCTATTCTCATTCTTGTATCAGTATGAACCTTGGATGTGAAACACCCACACAATCCCTGTACAGATATTTAGTTACACAGTAAGGTGGACTATGAAAAACAACTCTAGGCATTTCCTGCATAAGGCTAAAATTTGCCAAGACATCAGCGCAGGCATTGCCTTCTCTATGTACATGTGTAAAAATTACATTAACAAAACTTTCCATAGCTCTCCTAATCTGCATCAGAATCTTCATACCAGCGCTATCATCCACCTGCAACGTATTCAGCAAATTTATCACAGCAACCGAATCACTCTCAACAATGATGCAATCGAACCCATATTGGATGGCTAACTCTAGTCCAGCCGAGACAGCCCACAACTCCGCCTTCATAGCAGAACAGGACCCTAATTTTCTTATGAAAGCACACTACCATTCCCCATTGCTTCCACGAATGAGACCCCCACACCCAGCCATTACTCTATTTCCTTTAGAGGCCCCATCTACATTAATCTTGACCCACCCCTCCATCTGATATCCATCTCCCTTCTTACCCCTGACACTTTGCCAAAATCCACCCAAGCCTTCTTGATATCTGACACATACCAGTTCACAATGTGTGCCCTATTCTCTGGCATTGAAAATCCTTCCTCAAAACAGCACCTATTTCGCCATGTCCATAGCAGCCAGCAAGTTAATCCGAAGAGCAGATTCCACTATCCAGATGTCCTTGATAAATTCCAATCTAGCCATTCCTTCCCCTGCAAAATTGCAAATTCAGGCTCAAACGTACCATGTTTTAATTCTAGCCACAGATTCCTAGCAACATGACAATCCCTGAGTATATGAATCAGGTTTTCACTGTCATTGCAGCTGTAACAATGCGCGTTTCCCCCCAAGATTCTACTCCTCCGCTCACCTGTCAATAGTCTGTCATGCATAGCAATCCATAGGAACATTGGCTTGAGATTAATTCTTTTTAAGGTTTAGAACGCGGACGTCTTGCCTCTCACAACATGGGTTACCACAATAGGTGGTTGTGAGAGATAGAACTCCCAAGACCAACTTTCCATTTTGAATGATCAGTGATAAGATCATAACATTCTATGATACCTTTCCAAATCTACTATGAGTTGTATGGTTTTCTAACCAAATTTGTATTTGATAGATCAAGATACTTAATCCCTAGAGTGCTATACAGCAAAGAGTCAGGAGATGATAGGATTTTCCAAGCTTATTTAGCTAAAAGTAGGGGTGTTCTCTGGACGGGATGAGATTGGAAATCCTTGTTCTCGGTCCTGTCTCGGAGAAAGGCTTAGGAAGGGAAATCAATCTCGATCTCAATCCCGAAAATTTCCTATCCCGATTAGGATTGGGATTTCTAAAAAATTCTAGACAAGAATAATTATCAAAAAAGATAAAATTCTTATGGGTGTCTATCTCTTGTTAAATGCATTCTTTTGCCACAAGAAAAAAAGAAAAAACATTTACAGTCAAATGATTGATTTAGCAATTCCCCAAGGCCCAAACACACAAAAGAAAAAAAAAAAGGGGGGGGGGGGGGGGGATACTCAAATCAGAGACACAAGAAATAATTCATACGTACTGCACAGTAAAGCAATATCAACAAAGATTTGATGTGGAGAAATTATAAGATTTGAATAGTCAAAACTTAAAAAATAAATTAAATTAAATTAATAAATCAACATTGTACTTTCATCTTTCCAATGAGTTTTTTATGAAGAGTAAATACCCTTTGGGTCCTTGGAAAAAAATACGGACCCCATTTTGGTCCCTCACACAGAGAAATACCCTTTTAGTCCCTGAAAAGGACGAATAAGGGTCGATTGGTGAACATTTTGGTCCCTCGCAAATTTCCAAAAAAGCCCTTTTTAGTCCATAAAAAAAATGGGGTCCGTGTTTTTTCCAGGGACCCAAAATGGTATTTACTCTTTTATGTTTTAGTGCAACACCCTCACTATAAAGCTCTGAATTTGGTTTCACCATTAGTTCATCCTCTGACTACAATAGGACATGCGAAATCTACGGTTCCACCCACACACACACATAAAATTCCAATGAGCATGGAGAAAGTAACAACACATAAATGAGAATTTTAGATTCTAAGCCAGAACCATGGTTATCAATGAGCATGGAGAAAATAACAGTATATATATATATGTGTGTGTGGGACCCGACCGGATGGGATCGAGAAGTTTCATCTTGATCCCGATTGGACCTATCCCAAAATTTTTGGGACAGGATTTTCCCGTCCTACTTGCCTGGTATTGGCATAGGAAAATCGGAATGAGAAAACTTTGAACACTCTTAGCTAAGAGAGCTTTATTTATCTTCACAATCAAAATTATTTTCTACACCTATGAGCTGGTGCTTTTTAGACATGTCTGAGATGAAATAATTTTTAAATCCAATTAGGCTTCTTATACAGACACGTGGCTCGTAGTTCAAAATAGGTACAGAAATGAGAAATTGAAACTTAAAATTTGAAATTTACATTTAATTTTAAAATAAGGTAATGAGGATATGGTTCGTAGTCCGAGCAACAGATATTTTATTTGAAAAAAAACTGAGTGATATGTGTCTTGAGCTATAAATAAGCCGTTGGAGGGATCGACTTCGGTGAAGAAATTTTTATAAAAGATTGATGCATCCCTTGTCCACTAAATATTTCAAGTTGAGGAGCCGCATGCTTTTTGGAAAGCCCTAAATGCGTTATTTCGGAGTCTGAGATTGTTACTTGACCCAACGGGGAAAAAACGACAGTATGTGATTATTACAAATTTTGTTTGTTTTATAATACTTTTTCTTGAAAAAAATTATTTGTAAATGGAAATATATATTTTTAAAAGAAAAAGACATATAAATACCATTTGAATTAATGAAACCCTAAAAAATCTGTTAACACATGAAAAAGACAAATAGGTTTCAAGGGATTATTTTGAGATTTTGAAATATTGTACTTTTACCAAAATGTCCTTTAATTTTTTTTCCAAAAAAGAAATAACCCTCTTCGACGTCAAAACTCCACCGCCGCCAAAGTTTTGCCCGATCGGCGCCACCCCATTGGTGGCCTCTAACAACTGGCTACCGGAGCTCCGACACCAAAGCTTCGATGACAACTTGAGTAACGAGATTAACTACTGGAGTATAGGGATTGACTACTTGAACTCTAAGCCCTATCAAGATTCGTTGATAAGTTGAATAAAAGCAATAATAACTTGAGTATTGGCAACAACAACTTGAGTGTAGTTATTAACAACCTCGGGAGCACAAATTGTTATTATTCAACTTGTCAATGACGCCAGATAGGGTTTATAGAGCCCAAGTAGTCAATCCTTATACTAAATTAGTCAATCGCATTACTTAAGTTGTCATCAAAGCTCTGGTAGTCAGCTGCCAGAGGCCTGTTGGCGGGGTGGTGCCGACTGGTAAAGCTCCAACGCTAGCGAAGGTTCTTTCTTTTTTGAAAAAAAAAAAAAAAAAAAAAAACTTGAGAACCATTTTGGTTAAAGCACAACATTTCAAAATCCTAGATTAGTCCTTTAAGACCTATTTGTCATTTTCATATGTTAACAGACTTTTTAGGCTTTTCAAGTTTAAATTGTATTTATTTAGTATTTTTCCTTCTTCTTCTTCTTCTTTTTTTTTTTTTTTTTTTTTTGAGTTGTTGAAAAGAGTATATATTGAAGAGGTTCGTTTAAAAACCATAAGAAAAAAAAATTAGAAATGATTTTAGATGAGAATAAATTATTTCAATTTCTTTTGATTTTACATAAAAAGATATGCCTTAATTTTTATTTAATTCTTGTAATATAAAAAACCCTGGTTGTGTTAGATTACCCATATCAAATGATATTACACACCAACAAAATCATTAGGATCAAGAAAAATCACATCTTAGAATCATTAAGGTATTGGAATGAAATGTGTTCTGTTCTAAGAATACAGATGTCTAACCACAGTGGGTTAGTATATGATTTATATAGGATCTGGTGCTCTCTTCGGGATATAAGGATGTTAACACCGAAGAGATGATTGTTCAGTGGCGCCTATGAGAAAGACACCAATGAATATTAGGTGATCACTGTGCTACATAAGAATGGCGATTAGCCAAAGGGGGTGGGGTGTGTGCACAGTGTAACAGTATAGTAAAAGGATATGAATCGAATGTGTGCACCTAATGGGTAATCTCCTATTTATAGAGATTACCTCTTGGGTTTCAATCCTGGTGTTGTGCGTCCGCTCCTCCAAGCCCGAGTGTCTGCTTCACTACCTAACATGTCTCTGCTCCACTACATGTACTGCCGGGATTAGTGCCTTACTTATATGGTGATTAGTGTTTTACCTGCTTAAAGAGAGTTTCTGCCGTAATGCATTCTTGTTGGGCCACATCATATCTGGGCCCAATATTTAAGTCCATAACAGTTGCCCCCAAGCTCGGAAGTTTAGGGTTCTAAGCTGCCAAGATTAATTGATTGGGCTAAACCGCTTTTTTTGTTTATTTTGCTCTCCCTCTCCTTCGTTAAGTTATCTTACTTGATTTTGGAGAATTGCCGAGATAGATCGACTCTTCCACGGCTTGACCTCGAATGTGTGTGCCGAGCTACTCTTGCTTCGTGATATCTGGGATTTCGTTTGTAACTTTGGGACCGAATTGTTGTTTTCTCATATCTCCGTCAGGTGTGTTGCCCCCAATCTGGGATATCATGAATGAGAGGAATACGGATCGGTTTTAATTTGCCTATATTGCTTACATCATGGCGTAAAACTGCCTTTCTACATGCATTAACCACGATCGCCGTCTTTGAAAATCGTGAGCATTTAATGTGCACGTCGCTCCATAGCAGTTGCACTTCGTTTCGTAGCAGTCATCATTACACTTTTAGGTTTTCAAACCTGATTTGCTGTGCAAATGGTCTTTATTGCCCCTGACGCTTTATGTAATACCCGGATTTTAATAAATCTGGAAGTTTTGAGATAAAGGAAATTAACGAATATTTTGATAAAGCAAAATCATGAGCTTAAAACTGTTATAGAAAATTGTTATAATTATAGAGTAAATTGTCAAAAAAGTTACGGGAAAATCGATGAAACGAGAATGACTAAAAATGATATAATGGTGATAAAAACAGTCTAAAAATATTATGATAAATATTTGAAAGATCATGAAAAATTATGAGAAAAATATGGAAGTGTTATCCCTAATTATGAGAATTTAATAAATTATTTCAGAGGAAATAACATGAAGAAAAGTTTAAAAAGCATTTCGGAACTATAAAGTAACACGATGGGGTAAACATTGTTAATATTTTACATAGGATATAAAATGACAATGTCGTATAAAAGTTTGCAAGATAAAAATATACTGTAAAATTGGTAAAGATAAATATATGAAGAAACCTGATCCTAAAAAGATCACTAAGCGAAGAAATTAGGTCGATTAAGCCCTAACGAAGGCGAGGGTAAAACGGGAATTTTTGGTAAAAAATATTATATTTTTAAAAAATGGAAAAAATTATAGAAAAATAAATAAATCTGAATTTTTAAAAGAGGGGGCCGAAATTCTAAGTATTTTTAATTAAAAAGAATTGTTTAAATAATTAAAATGGTAATTAGAATAAAATAATAATATTATGCGGTGAGTCGGCTTATAGCGGACCCAGGGGGACAAGTTAGAAATAAATTCTACAGGTAAACCAGAGGTAAAAGTCTTTCCGGACTGATCAAATTAAGAACAAGTGAATTTTTACACGAAGAAAGAATTTACCGGGCGTTGTTTTCCGCAACCGAAAAACCCTAATTTCAAATAAGACGAAAAGTTGATCGGATAGAGTAGAGTCAGATAGGCAAAGTGAGAACCTATAGAAACAATTGTGTCTTTTTAAACACGAGATTAAGTTAGGCAACAATTTGGACGTTTTACGATTGGTGAATTGTTGTCCGAAGTTGGTTCTATCGGAAGCGATTTAAAGAATTGGGACGCGTTTGTCCGAATATCTTCCGACGCACCGGAGAATACCTGGATATGATCAAAAGAGGATCCAAATTGATAATATGAAAGAGGATGAAAAGACCTTCAAAGTTACACGCTCGCATTTTTGAGTTTCGCGAAATCGCGAAACGGACCGTCGGGTAGCTTTATCGGACCGGAGGCCATAAAGCAAGATGACAACTCATTCTTTGACTTTTTGGGCCAAAGAGGTCGGCACCTATGGATGGAGGGCCAAGATTGCTCCTCCCAAAACCCTAGATCTAACGGTTCAAAAACAAAGCGAGAAAATTCCCTTTACGTCCCGAATTTTTTCTATAAAAGACCCTTCTCTTCTTCATTTCTCACACCAAAAATCTGCCTCTTAGAGAGAAGTTAGAGAGAGAAGCTCTTGAGAAAGTCTCGAGCAAAGTCTCGGGTAAGTTCTTCGGTCCCCGGTCTTTAGTTTCGGTAGTTCTTTCGGTAGATATAGTAGGAATGCTAGATTTATCTTTAATTTTTCAAGATAGTCTAGATATCATATTTAGGGGTAAATATGATATATATTTCGAAAATATGATGAGGAAAAGATCTGTCAAAATTCTAGAGAGATAGAGCGAAAAATGGCGAAGCTCCGCGAAATTCCGCCGATTAGGGGTTCGGGGGCAAAATGGTAATTTGTACCTAAAATGCCGTTATGCTTCTAAAAGTTGTTAAATATTATCTTTGAGATAATCGTACCGCTGTCGAGCTGCTGTTTGTGCCGCCATCATACCGCTTTTTTTCCCGCATTTGTCGAATTTCACGTTTTTCCGTAAAAGTTCGTTGTACCGCCAAAAAGGTACGTTCGCGTCTTTGTAACACTAACTCGATGGTTATTGTATGGATATATATGATTGTTGTATTCACACTATGGTGGTAGCATACGTGGATATGTTACACCCGTTGCTATGTCACATACGTGGTTATGTTACATACGTTATTATTATTGTTGTATCATACGTGGTTATGTTACATACGTTATTATTATTGTTGTATCATACGTGGTTATGTTACATACGTTATTATTATTGCTGTAATATACGAGGTTATTATTGTTGTTACATACGTGGTTATGTATTTTTAATCATACATCTCGTTATGGACATGTTGTATTGATTCTTTTGTCGTGTATATGTAGTCGTATTTAAGCATGAGGTTAATCGTTACCGAGATCCAAATTGTAATTGGATCTCGGTTCTTATCATAGCGTCGGAGTTCGGGAGAACCGAGAACCGAGGAGAAAGGCGAGCGGCCGTACGAGTCCCGACCGAAGACTTTCTTCGGGTGTTATTCATTTTGAAAACTCTCGGTCAATGTACCGCTTCAGAATCGACGGACTTACGGCAATTTGAATAAATGTATCAGTTACTCAATTGCTCCGATGCTCTACTCTGATAAAAAAAATATATATACTGCTTTTGAAAATGAGATGTTACAGTTTGGTATCAGAGCCGTAGTCCTGACATTGATATGACTATGTTATTACGGACAGTATGGTAGGACAGTTAAGGCTAGTCTATGTGGGTGTGACCAATCAGTCGCCATAGAGTTGGTGAGGTCCCCATGATAGACACTTATCCGGCCATTCGTTCGGTTAACGGAGTTATGTTCAAATCGGCCTTTTAAACTTTGAGCGTGTTTTGAAAATGAGTGCGAGGTAGCCCTAGGTCGGTGTACCGGTTTGAACCGGTATACCATCTTGAACCGGTGTACCACCCTTTGTCGGTGCATCACTCTAACCGAGAATCCGCAAATCCATTGTCGGTACTAATATCGTCTCTAATAATCCGATAATTCGATAATCGCCGGTTTATCCGGACGGTAACTTCACCCTAACCCGGAGCTTATATGTGGAGCTGGGCCACACCGGATGAAACTCTGTGACGAGGCCACGCCAGACGAAACCCTGAGACCGACAAAGATAAATACATGCGGTATTGGAACCATGTTGAAAAGTTCTATTAGTTTCCAAGTGGAAAGAACCAACGAAACCCTGAACGAGGGGAAATAATACGAGTGTACGTATGTTTGTAGTACTAGTGTGATAAAGTCTGCGATAGAGTAACCATTGTTTTTTTTAAAAAAAAAAAAAAAAAAAAAATCTAACGTTTTCCCTAATGAAGGAAAAAGAGTGAGACATGGCTAATTTAAGAGGAGCCGGAGCTCCCAGAGGCCGAGGCAGAGGTAGAGGTAGGGGCAGACAGCCACGAATAATACCAATACCAGTACACGAACCCGAACGACAAGGACCGCAGCAACCAGAGCGAAATGAGTTGCAAGAAATGCGGGGGATCTTTGCAAGAACAAAGGGCTCTTATTGATGAACTCCTTGCCGAAAGGCGGGAGAGAGAAGAGGAAGGTGGACCGAGCCAATGAGGAACGCAGAATGCCGAGGAAGAAGATGAAACCGAACCCGATGATGAACGTGAAACCGAGGAGTCGATAGATCTCGACACCCCCTCGACGTAATAGGGCAATAGCGGTGCTACCTCGACCCAACAGAGTGGTTGAGACCACGCGAGCAATGGGTCACCCATTCGCAAGCTCAAACCTCCAGTTTTTCGTGGTAAGCTAGATTCGGTCAAGATCGGCTTATGAGCTGGACAAGATCTTCGAAGTGATGGATTGTCCGGAAAACCGAAAAGCCCAACTTGCGTCTATAAGCTGGAAGGGGATGCGGACCGATGGTGGAAAAGCATTGCGGTAACATTGCAAACCCGTTATTGTCCGTGACTTGGGAGAAATTTCCGGAGAAGTTCAACGAACAATATTTTCCTCCTTCGGTACAAGTTATCAAGGAGTCGAATTCCTCCATATTCGACAAAGTCACGAGGAGTCATTCGATGACTACTTCGCCGGTTTACCAAACTGTCTCGATATTCTTCATATCTCGAAACGTAACGTTGACGAGAGCTGGAAGGCAAGCGGGATGGTAGACGGGCTAAAGTACGAAATAAGGGAAAAGCTGGTATCCCAACAGTTCCCGGAATTGATCCAAGCGGTGGAGTCATGCCGGTTGATCGAACGTAACATAACGGAACTACGCACATCAAGAATCGACAACCGCGACGGTGCAAGTCGTGACGGGTTGAGCCGCGGAAGTTCCTCGCGAGAAGAGGCGGCACCATGGAATAACCCTCAAGGGGAGGCAAGATGCCATACCGATCTAAGCAACGAGAACAACCCGGGAATGCCTAGACCCCGACCATGTCCAAAATGCAAAACGAACCACCCGGGAACCCAGCGTGCGGGGGAGCAGATATGCTACAAGTGTCGAAGCCGGGGCACTTATACATGAACCGTCCTCAAAGGACTACGGGGATAAGGCCACAAAACCCAGGCCGGGTTTTCGCTTTGACAACTAACGAGGTCGAATAATCTCCGAGAGAGGATCCGCATAACTATCTCTCGATAGGAACCTACCTTAGGTGTTGTACGACACGGGTACTAATCACTCGTTATATCGAGATGAATATGCGAATCATTTTGGGATGCATACATATATGTATTACCTTACGATCCAATAGTAGCTACACCATTGGGTGTGAACTATTTTGCTTATGTAATCATGTCTGAATTCCAAATCGAAT
The DNA here is from genome assembly GCA_019022615.1 of Acacia melanoxylon. Classification (NCBI taxonomy): domain Eukaryota; kingdom Viridiplantae; phylum Streptophyta; class Magnoliopsida; order Fabales; family Fabaceae; genus Acacia; species Acacia melanoxylon. The sequence goes on from JAFJYJ010000098.1 coordinate 1,806,168, forward strand.
ATATATCTCGTTCAAAAACTCGTTCACAAACATCGACGACATTCTCGAAATTCAATATGACATTAATACCTAGCATAGGATCAACATCTAAAACGCCGTATCAAATGATACCGAACGAGTACAAGAGTTGTGACTTTGTATCAACCATCACGGGATGGACAAAATGACTATCATGAATACATACCCACTTCCCATGATCTACGATTTACTCGGTTATGTAATTCCTACGTTTTGTCAAGGGTTGACGTATGCTCGGAACACCACTTTTGTACATCAAGGAATAGCAATCTTCGAAGATAGTAACATAGATATTTAGTTTTTGGATCTAGCGGGATAGTACCGCAGATTCATACCGAAATTTTCTCATAACCATTGATAAAGTTTAAAGAGTAAAACTTAAATCATTGCGTAGAACACGAGATCGAGACGAGCTTGCATAGGCGAGAACGAAGTTGGTCATAAGCACCAAGAGTTGGTTGTCCCGGATCCAAGTAGATGGTTGTGGTGCCATTAGGTATGGGTCGGGATATGTCTTGCTGCAGCAGGACAGCATGATGACTTACGCCTCTCACCTATTGAAGCCTCTCAAGTTGAACTAATCGATGTAAGACCTAGAGTTAGTGAGTATTGTATAGAATTGTACTGCTAACACAAGTGTTTGAAGTACCTTTTGAGTTGAAAGAAACTCGGGAAGGGACAAGAAGTCATGTGTTTTAATGGACGAAAAGTCCTGTGTTCGAAAAACTACACCTGAGTACAGGGTAAAAGAAATCCCCTATGGTTTGATAAATAGTTGTCTTACTTGCCGCGAAAATTTTAGTTTCCGATGCATATCTCATAGTTACTACTATCCGATTGCGATCGTGTCATTGAGTAGGAGGTATCTTGTGTTGTCATGGTGTATGGGCGTCATGGAAACATTTAAGGTATCTTGTGTTACCATGATGTATGGGCGTCATGGAGACATTTTGATATCCGGTATTGACCAGGGTATATGGGTGCCACGGAAAATACTAAATATCAAAGTACAAAATGACAAGATCTTGACAGTCAAACCTGAGCAAATTCTCGATCATCAAGTGGAGCGGCCGACATATAGAGAAAAGTTCTGGAGCGAATAAGTCGTGGAGCTGGTTGCATGCGCAGAGATGCGGTGCGTAAAACTAGCGGTGCGAGGTATCTTTTGTCGTCACGGCACGTGGTTGCTAAGGAGACAGTTTTGGCACGTGGTTGCTAAGGAGACAGTTTTGGCACGTGGTTGCTAAGGAGCGAATAAGTCCGAAGTGTAGTTAGTACAGAGTCTAAATTGGTATAGAGCAAATTTCGAGGGCGAAATTTTATTTAACGGGGAGAAATGTAATACCTAGGATTTTAATAAACGGAAGTTTTGAGATAAAGGAAATTAACGAATATTTTGATAAAGCAAAATCATGAGCTTAAAACTGTTATAGAAAATTGTTATAATTATAGAGTAAATTTTCAAAAAAGTTAAGGGGAAAATCGATGAACGAGAATGACTAAAAATGATATAATGGTGATAAAAACAGTCTAAAAATATTATGATAAATACCTTTTGAAAGATCATGAAAAATTATGAGAAAAATATGGAAGTGTTATCCCTAATTATGAGAATTTAATAAATTATTTCAGAGGAAATAACATGAAGAAAAGTTTAAAAAGCATTTCGGAACTATAAAGTAAACGATGGGGTAAACATTGTTAATATTTTACATAGGATATAAAATGACAATGTCAAGTATAAAAGTTTGCAAGATAAAAATATACTGTAAAATTGGTAAAGATAAATATATGAAGAAACCTGATCCTAAAAAGATCACTAAGCGAAGAAATTAGGTCTCGATTAAGCCCTAACGAAGGCGAGGGTAAAACGGGAATTTTGGTAAAAAATATTATATTTTTAAAAAATGGAAAAAATTATAGAAAAATAAATAAATCTGAATTTTTAAAAGAGGGGGCCGAAATTCTAAGTATTTTTAATTAAAAAGAATTGTTTAAATAATTAAAATGGTAATTAGAATAAAATAATAATATTATGCGGTGAGTCGGCTTATAGGCGGCCCAGGGGGACAAGTTAGAAATAAATTCTACAGGTAAACCAGAGGTAAAAGTCTTTCCAGACTGATCAAATTAAGAACAAGTGAATTTTTACACGAAGAAAGAATTTACGGGCGTTGTTTCCGCAACCGAAAACCCTAATTTCAAATAAGACGAAAAGTTGATCGGATAGAGTAGAGTCGGATAGGCAAAGTGAGAACCTATAGAAACAATTGTGTCTTTTTAAACACGAGATTAAGTTAGGCAACAACCGGACGTTTTACGATTCGGTGAATTGTTGTCCGAAGTTGGTTCTATCGGAAGCGATTTCCGTAACCGGACGCGTTTGTCCGAATATCTTCCGACGCACCGGAGAATACCTGGATATGATCAAAAAGAGGATCCAAATTGATAATATGAAAGAGGATGAAAAGACCTTCAAAGTTACACGCTCGCATTTTTGAGTTTCGCGAAATCGCGCGAAACGGACACCGTCGGGTAGCTTTATCGGACCGAGGCCATAAAGCAAGATGACAACTCATTCTTTGACTTTTTGGGCCAAAGAGGTCGGCACCTATGGATGGAGGGCCAAGATTGCTCCTCCCAAAACCCTAGATCTAACGGTTCAAAAACAAAGCAGAAAATTCCCTTTACGTCCTGAATTTTTTCTATAAATAGCACCCTTCTCTTCTTCATTTCTCACACCAAAAATCTGCCTCTTAGAGAGAAGTTAGAGAGAGAAGCTCTTGAGAAAGTCTCGAGCAAAGTCTCGGGTAAGTTCTTCGGTCCTGGTCTTTAGTTTCGGTAGTTCTTTCGGTAGATATAGTAGGAATGCTAGATTTATCTTTAATTTTTCAAGATAGTCTAGATATCATATTTAGGGGTAAATATGATATATATTTCGAAAATATGATGAGGGAAAAGATCTGTCAAAATTCTAGAGAGATAGAGCGAAAAACAATGAAGCTCGGCGAAATTCCGCCGATTAGGGGTTCAGGGGCAAAATGGTAATTTGTACCTAAAATGCCTGTTATGCTGCTAAAAGTTGTTAAATATTATCTTTGAGATAATCGTACCGCTGTCGAGCTGCTGTTGTGCCGCCGTCATACCGCTGTTTTTCCCGCTGTCGAATTTCACGTTTTTCCGTAAAAGTTCCGTTGTACCGCCAAAAAGGTACGTTCGCGTACTGTAACACTAACTCTGATGGTTATTGTATGGATATATATGATTGTTGTATTCACACTATGGTGGTAGCATACGTGGATATGTTACACCCGTTGCTATGTCACATACGTGGTTATGTTACATACGTTATTATTATTGTTGTATCATACGTGGTTATGTTACATACGTTATTATTATTGTTGTATCATACGTGGTTATGTTACATACGTTATTATTATTGCTGTAACATACGAGGTTATTATTGTTGTTACATACGTGGTTATGTATTTTTAATCATACATCTACGTTATGGACTGTTGTATTGATTCTTCATTATCGTGTATATGTAGTCGTATTTAAGCATGAGGTTAATCCGTTACCCGAGATCCAAATTGTAATTGGATCTCAGTTCTTATCATAGCGTCAGGTTCAGGAGAACCGAGAACCGAGGAGAAAGGCGAGCAGGCCGTACAGAGTCCCGACTGAAGACTTTCTTCGGGTGTTATTCATTTTGAAAACTCTCGGTCAATGTACCGCGTCAGAATCGGCCGGACTTACGGCAATTTGAATAAATGTATCGTTACTCAATTGCTCCGATGCTCTACTCTGATAAAAAAAAAATATATACTGCTTTTGAAAATGGGATGTTACACTTTAGATTCAAAATGGTTATAAATTCACGTTTTTCGCCTCTCTTCAATACTTTTTCTAGACGCTCACTCTGTCTTGCTAGAAAAAACTCTTCTTCCTCCGAAGCCCTCTTCTTCTTCATATTGTCAGTTGTGAATCCCAACTTTCTGCAACTTTTTATAGAATCAGGTACTCCCTCTGGTTCCTTGCCCTTTTTAACGTCTGTCTTGCTTCGTCTAGTCTTCTGCTACTCTGCATTTTTGTTTTTCATCATATCTCATCATTTGGTTTTCTGGGTAAACCACTAGGGTTTCTGGGTAGCTTCTCTGATATTTTCCCCCTTCTTTATTTTCATCCAAACTTACCTATGCTGGGTGGCGGTGATGACCATATAAGGAATTCCTTACTGAAGGCAAAAGCTGACACCTTGGATCTGAGCCATTCCAATTCAACTTCTGCTATTACCTTTGATTTTTCTTCAGTCTTCATGGATCGCAATAGTTCTCCGCCCGTAGATATGTATGGTAACCCAATTCCTGAAGAAGATAGAGAGATACTTAAGAAACTCTCAGGTGGTCCAAAATATTGGCTATGGGCAATGGCCCGTACTGAGGAAGAAAAACAAGCCGCACTACTTGGTAAACCCAGTGGGAGTAGGAGTAAGATGAAACCCCAAACACCATTGCTAGCTAACCGAGACCCTACGCCTTTTTCCCGGGGGTTCATTTTTTCCACCCCAGATTCCAAACTGAGATCCACCCAGACCCATCCAGGCTTCTCCTCTTGCCCAACTAGAAAACATACTCCTAGACAAACCTAGGTCTCGTGCCAAAATCATCACTGACCCTTGTGATGAATGCCTCTTTCTGGGCATTGAACTTGCCAACAACGGCCACAACTGAGAATTCGAGCGGATGTTGGCCTCCTACAATCATGGACGTACTCCGACTTATATCTCGGCTCCTGTCCATCTGGATAGTCCTGGCCTGCCGACTGTTGATTTTTCTGATGACTACTCCTTTGACCGAGGTATGCTTCCTGTTTCTGACTTGTATTTTGTACTTTTTCATTATAGGTATAAATGGGTTCACCTTCGCGTTACACCGAGTTATCTGCTACGGGGGAATCGAGTTTTGCCGGAAACTCAGATATCTCCAAATCATCTGCCCTATGGATCGACGAGGTGCTTAGTATTAGGAGCACAATGACCGCTGAAGAGGTCGCCAAGCTAGGTCTCCATGACAGGAAGACTATGTATTTCGCCTACCACGCCTTACCGAATCCATATCAAGCTGCTGAGTTAGCCATGACGATCCACATTTCTTTTACTTTTACAAAGATTGCATATCCTGGCTCGGTATGCGCTTCTCGTTTACCGAGTTCCAACTATCCCTTTTACATCACTTGCATCTCGCTCCCTCCCAACTTCATCCCAATAGCTGGGCTTTCGCCATCGCTTTCAAAAACCTTTGCCGAGAGAAGAACTTAACTTGTACCCTTCCGGTATTCTTTCATTTTTACTCTATCCACAGGGCTGGCGGTAAAAAGGCCAATAAGGACGCCAATAAAGAGGCCGACGACGAAGCTCTAAGTCGGAAAGGTTGGACCTCTCTTCGAGGTGTCCGCACCTGCAAACTCTTCATAGCTTACACTGAATCATGGAAAAGCTTTAAGCCTTCATTTTTCAAGGTAGTTGTCGTGCCCAAACAACTTCTGTGGTTCCTTCAAACCTGAGTCCGGGGAGATGGAGAAAAGATTTCCCCTTTATTGGACCCTAGATCGCCACAAAAAATCTTCCTTCGATTTTGACTTCCCTTCCCATTCCTTCCCTTCTGCTGAAAAGGAAACAATCGCCTTTTCAGAAAAACAAATAACTGAACGTGGCTCGTTGAAGTTGGCGGACTACGTTTTAACAACCCAGCCGAAGAAACGATTTTCAACGAGTATGTACATTCTTTAGTTGTGCCGTATGGCATGCTTAATCTCTGCTTGGACGAATAACTAATCAATTGCTTTATTTCGCAGGTTCGAGAATGGACAAAAGACCGTTATTTGCTATCGCCTTAGACAATCCCGGTATTGAAGGTATAGGACCCTCGGGAAAGCGATCCATGCTGGAAGCCGGTGTTAGTTATGCTTAGTTTTGATGATGTCTTATATTGATGCCATTATCTAGAGCAAAAAGTTTATATCATATACATTGACTAACTACTTTGTTTATTATAGGTTAGTCCAAATTAAATTATAGAGAATGATCAAGAATGGAGTTTGAAGAAAGAAGAACTTGTTAAATATCATGAGAATATCAATATTCAAGTCTCTGTGATCAAATAGAAGTTGGAACGACTCAATTCGGAGTTAAAACAAGCAAGTTCAAGCTTCCGGATGAATACTGGTTTGTTTGGGGGCATTAATGTAATTTCAGCATTTTTCTCACACAAACAGTGCCTTGCTCGTGTTGGATTCGCTACACGCAGCGGATTAAAGTTTCTACGAATCTCGTCCCGAGGATCATTCAACATCGTTTAAATTAAGGCTAAGGAACCGAATATTACCCTACTACGAAACGGTTCGTGTCTCGTTCTCTTTACCTACTCCTCGAATCGACTTCCTCTACTTGGTATCCACACGAATAATCCCGAACCCGATTGCGTAGCGTGCTAGCGCCTTTTTGAGTTTTGCGTCTCTCTCAATTTCACTCTAGGGTTTCTCTCGCTTTCCGTAATACGCTCGACAAAAAGTCCAGTAGGTTTTCTCAAACCCGATCAGCGTATTATATTCAAAATTAAATTCCCATTAATTTTGAAATTCGAATTTTAAATCTAGATTTAATATAATCTATTTATTTAATCTGAATTAAAAACCAGATCTGAAATTCGAATTTTGAATCTTTGATTAAAAGTATATTAATTAAATCTATCTAATAAATCTAATCTAATATATTTATTTAATCCGAATCAAAAGCCTTCGATTTAACTTATCTCTATAAATTAAATCAGAAATGATATCTATCCATTTAATTAAATCGAGATACTATATCTTAATTTAAATTAAATAGATATATGATATCTTTATTCAAAAATTAAAACATGAGATACAATATCTCTATTTGTCTTAGATATTTAATTTATCAAATAAATTAAATACTAAACAAATATTATATAATAATATTATAATCATTATTTAATATTATTATATCATTTAATTTCGAATTAATATAATATATATTATATTATATTAATATATATATATAATATTAATATATACAATATTCAGCCCAAATAAATTCAGTATTCATTAAATCTTAGATTAATCTGAGATTTAATGAATCTGGACACTTTTGCTCGTGTTGGGTTATTCTTGTGTGCGACCCTGCAGGCCCACATGAGATTGGCAGTGGGCCAATAATTCGTACTTAGCCCACAAGTCGCAAGCGGCCTCTAGCAAGACATTACGACTACCCAATTCATATGGGGATCGATGATACGATACTACCTATCGTACAACAATGTCACGTCCCTTTTGTTCACGCGATAAGTTGGTCAAGGATGAGGCATGGATAATGTCAACTTCCTTTTCTTGACCATTACTTTCTCGATTCTCGAGTAGTCTAATAAGTGAAATGGAAACCCCTTTCCATCACAGTACGGCCGTACATTTCTTAGACTCACTCATCGAGGGCCCAAAAGATATCTCTCTACAAATGTGAGGGACAAATTCCATCTTGACCATTCACATTCCTCTCCATGAGAACCATTGATCCCGATCCAAGCCTTTATCATCACCCGGTCAAAGGTGACTTTTGACTAGGTCAAAGAACATCGACTTATCATGTAGGAATCCATGATGATCTCAGGTCATAGGGCGTCGTGACGCGGTTATACATGAGATAAGCTTATGACTTGATCCATGCAGCTTTCTCATAGTGGGTCGGTCCAGCACCTTGTACTCTTACAAGTGCCCGTGACTTTGATTCGTATCTCCATACTTCATCAAAATCACATCTTTGGTCTTAACTCATCTTCGCTCCCGCGTAGATGACCGACCAGGGACATTTAGGATAATCCATAAGATATATCCAGGGATATTGTTATCAATATAAACATGTGAATTAAATGATAACTAAAAGAGAATACTTTAATAAACATAAATGTCTAAAGTACAATGACTTGCCCTAGGGCATAATTTCCAAAACTCGAGCACAAATAATTTCATGCTCAAGCAACATCATTTCCAGCTCTTACTTTCGCCCAAATAGTGTCATGCTCGAGCAAGAAAGTCACCCATGTGCGAGCAACAACGTTCTTGACCCTCTGTTCAGCTCGTTTCGCGTTTCATTGGCGACCTCACGGTAATTCGACGATATCTCCCAAACCAGGAATCGGATTAACGCGAAACCAGTGGCATATGAAACTAGACTCCCAATGCGTCATTTTGATATAAAATTAAAGTCAAAATGAGTTCATATGAGAGAGATATGATTTGTAGAAGTTGCAACTGAAATTCACGTCACAGTTCAGAACAAGCTTCGGTATTTTGGGTGTATCTCACAATCTACAAATCCAATTGAGTTTAAACCGATGCCATTTGAACCTAGGCTCACATACCTTTCCAAAAACATCAAAACCATGAAAAAAATATCAATTGAAGGAGATATGATGTTTTGAAGTTTGCGATATTCAGAATGTTGCAAAAATGCTGGTCAAGAACATCATTCATTGATCTGAGGATAACGGATGATCTACAATGAGTTTGGAGCTGATTTTTCTTGTATTGGAAAGAAGATTAAAAGAGCTCTCTGAGGTGGATTGACCATGAATGCCCGAGCAACGAAAGTAATCATGCTCGAGCAACATCGGGCTCTCTGAAGAAAGTCGAAGTAATCATGCCCAAGCAACCTTCAAAAGCATCAAGAAGCATGACCTTGCCCGAGCAAAGTAGTAATCATGCTCGAGCAACATCGGGTCCTCTGAAGGAAAAATAAAGTTCAAGTGATCATGTCCAAGCAACATTTGAAAGCATCAGAAAGCATGACCTTGCCCGAGCAAGGTCATAGTCTTGCCCGAGCAACATTGTGGCAAAGGCAAAATGAAGCTTGCTCAAGCAACACCTGAAAGCATCAGGAAGCATGACCTTGCCCGAGCAAGGTCACGGTCTTGCCCGAGCAACATCGAGACGAAGCAAAAATCTTCAAATCGGGTAGTCTTGCCCAAGCGAGAGAAGAATGCTTGCCCGAGAAGACTTAGTTTTTCTCTTTGTATCGCTCTTGCTCGGAGTTTGCCCGAGCAAGATTTCAAGCTTGCTCGAGCAACATCGAAAGAAAATGATTTTTGCTGCAAATGGAAAAGCTTGCCCGAGCACATAAATCATCATGCTCGAGCACTATGCCCGAGCAAGGAAAATAAGTCTGCCCGAGCATCAGCGACCAAGTTCTTTATAACTGAATCTTAAGATGCTTGCCCGAGCAATCTTGGAATATTGCTCGAGCAAAGGTATCTCTATTTTTTAATTTCATTTCGCATAATTTACGAAATCATTGGTTTTATCTTATTACTTCGATTATCACTTATTGAGATCACCAAATGCTTTTAACCGATTGTGTGTTGATGAGTTTGAGATTATCTAAACACAAATTACCAAAGCAGATTTGGATAAAGCAACTTTCCGACATAAGCATTAAATGTTGTTACCAAAACCGGTGATATCTCGGTAACCACTTCTCCGATCAAAGTAAAGCAACTTCCGATATTCCGTCTGCGCAATAAATGTTATCTCTCAACGGTCAAGACAAATGGAATAAAGAATGTTTATGAAGAACGAAGTCGGCAAGCGGTGATTGTGACCGGTGAAGCTTCATCCGTCTAACGGCTATATTCATGAGTCACAACAATTAATCTTCAAGCTACTTCCAACGGTCGAATGCTCACAACGGTCGAAACACAATAACCTATAAATTGTGAAGTCTTCAAACCGGAAGAAGTGACGACGATTGATGAATGAATCGACAAAGCCAACGAAATGATTTTACTACTTCACCGTCGATAGTTCATACACTATGTTTCTCAATGTTTATATAGTTTACAATAGAGAGTGAGATGATCGATTATGTACTTCAGTGATTAGCATTCATCTACTCAGTGAGGAGTTCTTAAACACCGATTAATTCTTTTAGTTGTAAAAATCTTAAGGTTGTGGAACCTTAAGTGTGGGTGTATCAATTACAACTTGTAAGGGGGAGTGAGTCCTAGAGTGAGAGGATCATCCTTCGTTTATAGAGTGTAATTGTATTCTTACAGTACGTAAGAGGATATCTCGGTAAGAGATTGTAAAGACTACACAAGTGTCCGACCAAACTTGTGACATTGTAAAGGCTTTCTCTTGTGCCCGGTCAAACAAGGAGATAGTGGATTGAAAATCTCAAGTGGAGCTTGGGGACTGGACGTAGGTCAAGGATTGGGCCGAACCAAAGTATAAATCTCTCGTTTGCATATTCTCTTCCCTAAACTCTTATATTTCAAAGCATATATGTTTTGAATGACTGTCTATCGTTTATAAATTATTACTGTCATTCAAACCTCATTCAGTAAGTTGCGAAAAGATTTACTAAGTTTTTGAAAGTTTTATTCGACACCCAATTCACCCCCCTCTTGGGTGATAGCCAGGTCTAACAGCCGGGACGGCTGGTGCGAAAAAGGCTGGCCGGGTTAATCCCCCCAAACAATCCAAGACTAATAAAGCAATCCCACCCTCATCGTCAAAAAAAGGGCATTCCATCCAAGACGGAGATTCCCGTCCCCAATTCGTCGAGCCTTCCATTCGAAACTCCTCCAACAGAGACTTCTGCCGCCTCTCTTCTTACCGCCTCCCCTTCTGCAAGCGTGCCTCCGCCATCTCCAGTCCCTGAGCTCCCTTACGGCATTATCTAGAGAGAAGGGGTCCCCATTCAACTTAGCAATGCTCTCGGGCTCCCAGAGCGCTTCTTTACATCAGATAAATATGACACGCCCAAGCTGCAGGAATTGTCAAATATAGAGCACTACGGCTTGAAATGTGCCAGGTTAGCCCAGGCTCTAACCACGTTAAATGTGAAATATGCTCGAAAAGCAGCTAAACTGAAGCAGGTCAGACTGGAAATCTAGGAACATATTCGTAAATCTGACGAACTGGTGTAAGGTATTACAAAGGACGCTCAAGCACAAGTGCAAGCAACCGAGGCTGCGAGGGACAAGATGGGAGAAGAGCTGCAAAAGGCCAAAGAGGACCTAGAGAAAGAAAGAGAGGCCCGGAGGAAGACTAACTCGGAGTCGGATAAGCTTCAGCAGGAGAGTGCCGGGATAAGAAAACATTGGAACAATCCGGTTGGAGAAAAAGAATATCTTAAAGACTGAACGAGCTCCACGCCGCCCGTGATGCTATTGATATGAAGGATGCAGCCATAAAGAAATTTGTCGGGGAATCCTTTGAGAATGCTATAAAGTAAATTCAACTTTTGAACCCCCGACATTTCACTAAACACATCCGGGATGGATTGCTGGTCTTGGGTGACGGACGGCAAAATAATCCCTCTATTTCCTCCTTCCGGCAATGCCTCTGAAAGTCAACTGGGGAAGGATCAGGATGAAGATGGGGATGAAGAAGCTGATACTGATGTTAAAACTCCGTCCAGCTGAGGGCCGAGATTCTGGTGTGGTCTCAATTTTTATCTTGGGGTACTGAAGCCCCCTTTTTGTTTTTTGTAAAGATCTCCTACCGGGTTATCAAACCGGTTTTGCTCCTGTAATTCATACATATCTCAATAAGATATTTATAAAGAATGAAACACTTACTTGCTATAAGTATATTGAATTCGAATTAAACTTCGCATTGCATTCGCTGCATTTATATGAACTTGAATTCGTCTCCAAAGTTCTTTAACATGACTTGGCCAAAGTCATAAATCATTTGCGCAAAATACGTGTCTGGGACCACCCATGAACTATACGCTCCGGAGTGATTGACCAGACTTTATCCCGAAGTATGAGCCATTCGTCACATGGTTAGGTTCAGTGTCGCAACCAAACTCTAAACATTCTGAATTGATCAAGGTCGGTGTGACGGCTTGCTTCATTACCTCAAATTTTGATGCATCATAGCCATAAAGGGCTTCTCCGTCTTTATTGTGTTCCGCAGGAAGCACGTTTTAACCATAATCTCGGTTTTACAGTATCCCAAAGGGAAAATGTATCAACCTTTATCTTGGTGTTACTGCATCCCGGAGGAATACGTTTTAACCTTTATCTCGGTGTTACCGCATCCCGGAGGAATACGTTTTAACCTTTATCAGCAAATGGACTTTGTACCCTAAATATCTTACAGGTGTAGCTTGAGAAATTTTGCAATAAGTTCCTCAACGAGAAGCTCTTCATTTATAATAAATTTTAGCGACATGATCGCTCTTACACGATTCTTGAAAAGGAATTTACAATACTCGGCCATCGGATTCGGTCTTTAAGCGTAGTAAAACTTTAGCTTATCCGCATTCCACGTTCTCTTGATCGCCTTTTGCTTTTAAGGTTTCTAACATATAAGCTCCCCTCCCGAGATTTTCTTTCACTCGATAGGGACCTTCCCAATTTGGTGCTAGCTTTCCCTCCTTGGCATTCTTATTTCCTATATCGGCCCTACGAAGAACCAGATCACCTTTTTCAAATGACCGTGGCTTCACTCTCTTATTGTATCTCGCTACGATAAGTTGTTTTGTGGCCAAATCTCGACAATGTGCCATGATTCTGACCTCATCAATCAAATCTAACTCCATCGCCAAAGCCTTGTTATTTTCTTCTTCATGTATGGCTTTAATTCTCCTCCACGAGGACTGACCAATTTCAACCGGAATCATGGACTCGCATCCATATGTCAACCTGAAAGGTGTTTCCCCCGTTGAAGTTTGAGTGGTAGTCTGATGTCCCCACAAGACATAATACAGCTACTCCACCCAATTAGATTTTGCTTCCTCCATCTGCCTTCTTAATCTGTCCACGATGGCCTTGTTAGCGGCCTCAGCTTGCCCATTAGATTGGGGATGTTCTACAGAGGCGAAGTGTTGCTTAATCTGAAAGTCAGAAACCATTTCTCGAAAACACTTGTCGATAAACTGGGTTCCATTATCCGTGACAATTTTTGCCGCGATTCCAAACCGAGATATGATGCTTCTTGCAAGGAATTTCTATACCCGAGCAGACGTAATTGTCGCCACCGGTTCCGCTTCTATCCATTTGGTGAAGTAGTCGATGGCTACTATGAGCCACCGAAACTTTCCTAGAGCCGCCTTAAATGGTCCCAATAAATCCAAACCCCATTTAAAAAATGAGTAAGGTGCCGAGATAGCTTTTAAATATGTTGGAGGTAACCACATTATCATGGCATGCTTTTGGCAACTATCACATTTCTGTACATGCTCCTTGGAATCCGCCATCATAGTAGGCCAGTAATATTCAGCTCTCAAAGCCTTTTTGGACAATGCCTTGGCACCCATATGTTGCCCATTAATCCCCTCATGTATCTCGGCCAAAACATATTTGGCTTCTTCCGAATTGAGACACCTTAACATTGGGGAATGCAAGCCTTTGCGGTACGACTGATCATCAACTACTGTATATACTGCTGCTTGCCTCTCCAACTTCTTTGCTTTGGCTGAATCATTAGGTAGAAAACCTCTTTCCAAGTAATCAACAATCGGTTTTCTCCAATCCCCGGATTCCGATATGTGCATGACGCAACTTGGCTCTAGCAGACTCTGCTGAATTACCATCCGGTGACTGCCGGGGCTTTTGGTACTTGCCAACTTGGACAAAATACCAGCTCTGATATTTTCTCCCCTTGGGATATGCGCCACCATAACCTCTTCAAATTACACCATCATCTCTTTCACCTTTTCAAGGTATTTGATCAAGAGAAGGCCCTTGGCTTGATACGTCCCTTCAACCGAGATGCCACAAGCTAGGAGTCGAGATATATGCACTTTCCTGGCCCCATTCTCCTTAGCATGTAGCAACCCGGCGATCAGAGCTTCGTATTCCGCCTGGTTATTAGAATTTTTGAAATTGAATCGGAGGGAATGCTCCAAAGAAACTCCTTCGGGGCTTTCCACGATGATTCCAGCTTCGCTTCCTTTGGCGTTTGATGAGCCATCAACAAAAACTTTTCAAATCTCGGCCTTATCCGCATTTCCTCTACCTGAAGGGGTCAATTCCATTAAAAAGTCCGCCAAGGCCTGCGACTTAATGGTGTGCCGAGCTTCATATATGATATCAAATTCGGAAAATTCTATTGCCCAGCTTATCATTCTGCCCGCCAGGTCCGATGACAGAGATTTGCCGTGATCTCCTAAAATAACCAGATTAGAAAAGGATTTGTAGTATAATGTAACTGGGTCGTTTCCCAACGAATTCACAAATTCGGTTTAAATCAAGAATAAAAAACAAACGAGTAACAAATTGGGGGTTTTTGATTCAAAAGAGATTAAAAATGAAAATATGCGTAAAACAGAATAAATATGCGAAAATGCATTAACAATGATCAATCAGATTAAAAACGATTAACCCAGAATTGGGATTCCATAACCTTCATCAGACAAAAAGATAATAACCGAACTCATGATTGATTCTGGATAAATTAAAATCTCTGCATTTGTCCAGATATTCCCTCGACTAAACGATCGTCTAGCATTTAATCAAACACGTGGCGAGCTCGCTGTGCGATCGCATAACGCTCTCTCAGAACCCGGTCCGACCTATGTCCTTGGGATATCAATCTAGGTATTAAATCTAATACCTAATCTGTAATTATAATCGGATCCGATTAAAATAAACAGAAACGAATTACATTACCGATTGAAGCGCTTGTCGTCTGGATTCGTGGAATCCTCAATCCATGGGTCAATCACAGAAGCCTAGCCTATCATAGCTATGCAGAACGAAAATGGGAAAGAGATGAAGAAGTTTATCATGAACACGAAGAACACGATGAACGGATGAAGAACAGGTTGAGAGAAAATGAAACTTCGTATTTTAATCCAAAACCGAGTAAAAACGTGAATGAATTTTGTTTGTGGCGCTGCCTCACTTAACCTAAAATGGAAAAACGAAATGGGGCTCCAATCCACAATTCAGCCCAAAACAGAAAATAATAAAAAATGGGCTTTAATTACAAATTCGAGCCCAAATAAAAATCCGACTTCGGCTCCAAAATCAACCGCCCTCTTGTCCGAATTTGCCCTTCATGTCTTCATAACAATTGTAACTCTCTGAATCATCTGAAATATGAAACAAAAATGAGGCAAATCCGATGTTTGGTTTAAGAGTTATGGTAGGAATAGTGAAGCAATGTAAAACTGAAATTTTATTATTAAAAATGACTAAAATATAATCAAAGGCCCAAAGCCCAAATAAGTATAAAAGCCATTATTTATTAACTAAAGAGTCCTAAATTATTAATCAAGAGATAAAAAGAAGTGTATGAAATATTCAATTATCATCCGGCTTGTGAAGCACCCGCGATTGGGCTCGTCCCGACTATGATCGATGATCAGTGAAAACTGGACGAGTCGCGTGCCGTAATAAGAAAAGCAAACGAAATTTTCTCCAACTTCTGGTATCTCAACTCAGAACCCTGCAGGGTCCGGCTTACTAAGTATACCGGAATTTGACTGTCCTTCCTCTCTCGGACTAGCACGGCACTAACTGCCTCATCTCCCACAGATAAATATAATATTAAGGTTTCCCCTGGCTCTAGTCGGGACAAAACCGGCGGGGCCGCCAAACACTGCTTTATCTTTGCAAACGCCGCTCGCATTCCGATCTCCACTCACCATGGGATTCTTTCTTTAGTAGCCTAAAAAAGGGGAGAGAATTCTCCGTTGACTTAGGTAAGAATCTATTGAGGCGCCTAATCTCCGGTCGATTCGTACTTCCTTTTTGTTTCTTGGAGCCTTCATATCCAGTACAGCCTGACACTTATCTGGATTATCTTCAATTCCTCTATTCATCAGCATGAAACCCAAGAATTTCCCGGCCGAAAGTCCAAATGCGCACTTAGCCGGGTTGAGCCGAATTTGGTGCGCCCACAGCTTATCAAACGTCTGCTGCAAATCATGGATGTGGCTCTTTGGCTCAGCTGACTTGACGATCATGTCATCAATATATACTTCGACGTTCTTTCCGATCTGATCCTTAAATACCTTATTCATCATTCTCTGGTATGTTGCCCCGGCATTCTTCAGACCAAACGGCATCACATTGTAGCAATAGTTTGCCCTCTATGATGAAGGTCGTCTTCTCTTGATCCTCAGGGTGCATGGAAATTTGATTATACCCCAATTATGCATCCATAAAGGAGAGAAGTTGAAAACCAGAAGAATTATCCACCAATTTATCTATACTAGGCATTGGAAGGGCTTCCTTAGGACATACCTTATTTAAATTCTTGTAGTCCTGTGCAAACCTCCACTTGCCATTTGGCTTCTTGACCATGACTACATTGGATGCCCACGTGGTGTCGAACCTCCCGAATAAATCCGGGCTTCCAACAACTCCTTCACGTGCTCATCCAAGGCTTTCGCTTTTTCTTCACCAAGATTTCTCTTTTTCTGGGCTACCGGGATGGACCCTGGCTGAATTGCCAACTTATGGCAACAAAATTCTGGATCCACGCCAGGTATCTCGACCGGCCTCCAGGAAAACACATCTTTATTCCTCGTCAAAAAGTCCTCCAACTCGGATCGAACCACTGGGTCTAGTGCTTTGCCGATTTTAGTAACTTGTCCCGGTTCAGTACCTAGAACGAGATCCTCCAGCTCTCCATTTGGCTCTGCCCTCTGGATCTTATCTTCTTCCCGCAAATCCAACTCCATCAGATTAACTGACTCCTCTAAAGGCTTTTTCGCCTTACACGAACTCTTCCCTTTTAGGTTCCGAGATGAGGATGATGGTCCCTCCTTTCTCTCCGACGTTTCAAAATAGCATTGCGAGATTCCTTCGATCACCTTTAACCGTGACCACCTCGTTCTTGTTATTGATCAACTTCGGCTTTTGGTGCTTAGTTGACACCAAAGATATCCCGATCATGTATCGTCGGTCGCCCCAAAATGATGTTATATGAAGATGGGAAATCGGCCACAACGAATTTTACCCGTTCTGACTTGAATGCCTCCTTGGTCCCCAGTGTTAACTTGAGGTCAATATACCCCTTTGGGCGGGTATCTTGTCCGTTGAAAGCCATCAAGGTCGTCTTACATGGCTTTAACTCCTCCGGGTCGAGCTTCATTCGCTTGAATGCATCCCACAAAAGAATGTCGACCGAACTCCTGTTGTCCACAAATATCTTCTTAACACGGCGGTTAGCTACCGTTCCAAAGAATCGCAAACCATCGTGATGGCCCGGGCTACATCTTCTAACTCCTCTTTGGTAAACTGAGTGCAAGAGGTTCCGGCTTTGCAGAAAAGGAGCTTTTCTTGAATTTGGGGCGATCCTTGATGGAAAGAACCTCCCTCAGGTACCTCTTCCTCTGGCTCTCCGGATCTCCTCCTCCTCCAAATCCTCCGCTGATAACGTTGCATTCGTTTTTTGCCATTCTTGGTCGTTTAGGAATCGAAGTTTATCGTCCCCACGGTCGGCGCCAATGTTCTGTTCTAAGAACACAGATGTCTAACCACAGTGGGTTAGTATATGATTTATATAGGATCTGGTGCTCTCTTCGGGATATAAGGATGTTAACACCGAAGAGATGATTGTTCAGTGGTGCCTATGAGGAAGAAACTAATGAATATTAGGTGATCACTGTGCTACACAAGAATGACGATTAGCCAAAGGGGGTGGGGGTGTGTGCACAATGTAACAGTATAGTAAAAGAATATGAATCGAATGTGTGCACTTGGTGGGTAATCTCCTATTTATAGAGATTACCTCTGGATTTCAATCCCGATCTTTGTACGTCCGCTCCTCCAAGTCCGAGTGTCTGCTCCACTACCTGACGCATCCCTGCTCCACTACATGTCTCTGCTCCACTACATGTACTACTGGGATTAGTGCCTTACTTATAGGGTGATTAGTGTTTTACCTGCTTAAAGAGAGTTTCTGCCGTAATGCATTCTTGTTGGGCCGCATAATATCCGAGCCCAATATTTGAGTCCATAACAAAATGTATCAAACTTCGGAGTTCAGGCCTAAATTATCTAGATAAGGCCTCATCATTTAATCTTCATTGGTAGAGCCAGGAAAACCGTTTAGGTTTGGAATTTGTAAGGGCCAGGTTTGAGATTTTTGCCTTGAAAGTAAAAAAGTACCTAAAAAGGCCAACCTGTCATAGGATACTAATATTACTGATTTTTTATGCTTTGATAATGATATTACAAATATTTAGTTGTTATTATCTTTTTTTTTTTTTTTAGAATGAAGTTTTATAAGAACATCTTATAATAAGAACTCGTAAAAATTTAAAACTTATAAAAGATATTTCTTATTTTATAAATATTCTTACTAATTTTGAATTTTTAACTTATTTTCTAGTGATTGTTTTGTTCATGTTCTGTGTTGTTTATTTTGTTAACTACTTAAGGTCAGTCCTTTTTACTAGCTCTATTTATTAGGCCATGTTAGGTAGGAGAGAACTTCTAAGTTTCTTACCTCTCAGCACCGCTCATGGATAGTAGGTCAGATTTTTTTTTTTTTTTTTTTTTTTTTTTTTTATGCACATAATCCACTTAAGAGAGGCAAGTATAGAGCACACTTGAATCTCTAGAGACAAAAGTGAGAAATTATAGACTGAGGCTTTGAAAGAGAGAACTCAGAAAAAATTCATTGAAGCAAACTTCTATAATCAAAGATAATACAACTCGTTCGGCCTCTCTTTGGAGAAAAGGCTTTCTTCACATAGACCCTTAGGCTCACAACACGACAACTAGACTATTATTTATCATAGATATTCTTTTGATAAATCAGACCAAACAAGCAGTTGAAGTAAATACATCTCTTTCATTGTTGGCTAAACAAGATACTTCTCTTTCTATAAATATACACATGTATGTACTCCTATAAACCTAAGTATAGGACATAGTCCGGAGGTAATAGGATATACTCCCTCCGGTCCTAATTATAAGACATAGTTAACTTTTTTGGAGAGATTAAGAAAGCTAATTAAATTACTTTAGAGTATTTTTATTTTTATTTTTTTCTTCAAACTATTTAGTTTGACTAATAAACTAGTATATAATCTAATAATACACAACATATGAAATAATTAAGAATTTATTTAGCCTTCCTTAATCTCTCCAAAAAAGTCAACTATGCCTTATAATTGTGACAACGCCTTATAATTAGACAAGAGGTTGTATATACATATTCACTTGTCCAAACATACTGGCCAAACGGGAGGGGAAAAAGGCTGCGTTATGTGTTGACGGATCAGCGAAACGCCGTTAGAGTTGAACGACGATGTCGTTTAGGTTCTGTACTTGCCTGACATCGCATGTAATGAATCCGCCAATGGCTCACCTTTTCTTCTCTCTCTCCCCCTTTCCCTCTCCCTCTCCCTCTCTCTCATCAAATTGGATGGTAACCCTTTCGGTTTCGACTTCGAGCCGCTTTGCTACTCCGTTACCTGTAAGTCTTCTGTCTCATTGAGTTTTAACAGTCCTCTCTTTTAACCCTAATCTTTAAATCCTTTGCGCTTCTAACTTCCTAGGTCTAATCTGCTTCCAACCGTCGCTCCACTGCAAGTTTTGATCGATCATGCTTGTTTACTTGGTTTAGTTTCTTTTTGATTATTTACTAGAACATTCAATCCCAAATCCACTCTGCAAAGTTATAATTTCACTATGCCTAGCGTTTGTTTAGTGAGTATTTCGAGTTTTTAATGTCTTCGAAATTTGCCATAGATTTATGAGCATTATTATTCTTTTTAAATTTTTCCTACTCAACCATCATGCAAGTGTTTTTAGTGAAATTTTAGAACCGGGCACATTATATGATGTGATAATGGGTGGAGTTTATAGAAGCACTGTGGAGTAGAGGAATTCTTGCTTTAGAATTTGAATTCAAAAATTTTCCACTGGAGCTTTCAATCAACGTCGTGTGATCCCGAGTTCAAGATCTATTTGGTTGTATTTACACGATCGTCACCAGTTTAAAAAAAAAAAAAAAAAAAAAAAAAAAAAAAAAATCGTCATACTTCACTGTATATTTTCCTTTAGGGAAAGTATATAATTATTATGCCTTTGCTTCCCTTATCCACGGTGCCGATTGAGAGTTCAGGGCCCAAAATTTTCTAGATATCTTTTTTGACATAGTGTGAAGATCAAACATGAAAAATCTAAATGTCTAATGTTTCAAATTTGAACCAAAATCTTGCCTAGTTATGTGTGAAATGCAGATGCTCCACTTGGCCTGTGATTGTATTATGTGTATATATCAATACAAATAATAACTAGAACCAATTCCCATGAAAGTTATGACATTATCCCCAACTATTTAAGAACATTCAGAAAAATGTAGTGAAATGTTTTAGCGTCTCTGGTCTTTTACCTGTGTCAGGGTTATTTTACATAACATCTGATTTCTGAAGTTGTTTATATAATTACGTTTTTGGGAGGTTCTGTTGTCTCGTTTTAATTTTATATTTGTACTGTTATTATCTGCTATGTTGCTACCATTTGACCTGGAGAAGTTGTTTTTATCAAGGGACATTTACTCATAAAAACATCCCCAGGGCCAACTTTTACAGCAGGACTTTGTTTGAAAATCGGTATGGTGGTGTTGTATGATTCCCCTTTTCGTGGACAGTAGTGCTTACCATTATGAGGACTGAATGGCCGATAAGTCTATTTAATCGTCTTGCAGTGAACTTCTTTTCTTCTTCTCCATTTCCCTGAAGTTGGTTTTTGGGAGTGATGTTTTTAACTTCTGGTAGTGTGTTTTTTATTCAGGAAAAGAAAAGGAAAACTGTCAATTATTGTGTCAAATTCTCCCCTCTAATATATTCTTTTTGGTCAAGGATGTGTATTACATTTGGAAGGGAAATAAAGTTATTTAGTGCATTATGTATTAAAAGATGGTGTGCATATTTATTTCTGGTTGAAAAGGATTTGGAGGATACTCGGTGGGAAAAGGTAGCCTTTTTGGGCATAATTCTAGCATGAACTTAATGAAATATGCTGTATCAATGCAAGCTGAATCAGACCTTCTTTGAATTTCAAATATGCAATAAAATAGATTTAGATCCGGTATGGCTTGCCAGTAAAGTAGTTAGTTAACCGCCTGATCTATCCTTTCAGCTGTAAATTATTGATTTAGAGAACTTTGAGACTTCTTGACGTCAACTTCACCATTCGTTGCTGAATCTTCTGGGTCAAGATGGATGACGGCTGCCAGCATGAAAATGGAAGGCATAAGGTGGACTATTACAGAGGAACACATGCCCTGGTAAATATGATGCATAAATTTTAGATCAATCCCCCCTCCCCCCCCCCCCCCCCCAAAAAAAAAAAAAACACACACACACACACACCCAAAAACATGCACTACTTTATTTATCTAATTATGCTGTATCGGGATATGCAGTGGAATATGGCTCCTCAACATCAAACAAAGGAACCGAATGCGTTAGTTATGAATAAGAAAATTATGTCCATCATAGCTGAAAGGGAAGCTGCTATACGAGAACGGAATGCAGCTTTATCTGAAAAGAATGATGCCTTGGCTGCTCGAGATGAGGCCCTTCGGCAGAGGGATGAAGCACTTGTTCAGAGGGATAATGCCATGATGGAACGAGATAATGCCCTTGCTGCCCTTCAAATCCGGGACAATGCTGTCAACTTCCAACTGGGTAGTGGAATTCAACGTGGATCGAAGCGAATGCACCACTCCTCAAACCATCTTGTTGAAATGGCAGAAGCTGCGTACAACACAAAGGATACCACCATAACTGAGGCCTTCCCAGTGACTGTAATAAATTCTGAAGCTGTTAAATCTCCTCAGGCAAAGAGAAAAAAAGGAAGACAAGGCAATTTCTTCTAAGCCAATGAAGAGCAAAGGAAAGAAAATGGGTGAGGATTTAAATAGGTCAGCTTCTTCTGAAGGAACTAAAATTAAATCTGAATGGGATAGACAGGATATTGGCTTGAATTTGGTTACATTTGATGAAACTACCATGCCAGCCCCGGTTTGCACATGCACCGGAGTACCACGGCAGTGCTACAAATGGGGAAATGGTGGGTGGCAGTCATCCTGTTGCACCACCTCCTTGTCAATGTATCCATTGCCACAGCTTCCAAACAAGCGCCATTCTCGAATTGGCGGCCGGAAGATGAGCGGAAGTGTCTTTACAAGACTGCTCAGTAGGGTGGCAGCAGAAGGCCAAGATTTATCTATGCCATTGGATCTCAAGGATTACTGGGCCAGACATGGAACAAATCGCTACATCACAATCAAGTAGCTTGCGTACATGGCATGTGGCTTGTGTTGGAACCCCTTTGACTGGAATTTGTGTCAACTTATGCCTCGTGATGGTGAGCATGATATGCTTAAATTTTGTTGAAGGAAGGGATTTTTTGATGGAAGTCTGGTGTCAACTTCCAATTTGTGAATGGGATAGATATGAAGTATCTTTGTACATGTGCAGTCTTAGATGTTCAGACCAAGGACGCCTGCTCGTTTGCGGTCTTACCTGTCCAGTATGAATATGAATCCCTTGTTAGACAATTCTCCAACCCCCTTCAGAAATCCATAAAATCCCTTTGAGCGTTAAATATATTTTTTCCCATTTATGTCCTATATTAAGGGTAGTAAGAGGGGGACAAATTAATATGATGGTGGGGTTTGGTGTAATTAACAAGAGTAAAATTGAAATGACTTTCATTTTATGATGATTTTAATGCTTAAACCATCCCATCCATTTCAAATTTTAAGATGTTTTTAACTAATTTATTAAGACCAACAAAAGTAGATAAAGGTACTTTTTTTCTTTTTTGCCAGAAAGATAAAGGTAGTTTGATATCTTATTTTCTTAAAAAAGTGTTGTCATCACAATAATGCCCTTGAGTCATGACTAGCCTCTATCTCTGTTAGTTTATTAAAGTGAATTCTGAAAAATATTTGAGAAAAAATCATAAATGTTTCATGTGAAAATTAGGAAAAGAGCCCATTAAAAATTTTATTGGTGAGAAATATAGGATAGGATATTGTCAATACCAATTTTGGCCACTACCAATGCCACTACCATTTTTTCACCGTTAGATCAAAATTTCATCTACCTTTCTCATTTCTCTCTCCTATGAGATTATGATCTAAGGGTGAAAAAAGTGATAGTGGCCAAAATTGATAGCGACAATATCCCAAGAATATTTAAATCAGTACTAGTACTTTGTGTGCACAAAGTTTGGAAAATACTAGTACTTTTTGTTTATAAAAATTTATGAGGTCGTTCTTGAAAAAAAAAATCAATGGGCGTTTTCCCAACTTTCTCATGTTTAATGGTTTTCTGTAAAATATCTTATATTTTGAAATATGAAAATATTTTAAAAAGTGTCTTGTGATTTGAAGTAAAGGGAGTATTCTTCTGAATAAATTTTAAGTGACTTATATATTAAAATTGGAGGAAGTAACTTTTAATATTTAAAATTCGTAGACAAGTGTAGAATGTAAATAGAATATGCATGTAATGTCAAAATAATAGAGAGGGGGTGGAATGTATTTCCGTACACATCTAAAGGACGGAAGAGGAGAGCTCCTCTCATCCTGACCGGTCCGGATCAAATTAAAATTGCAGACAAGTGTAGAATGTAAAGAGAATATGCACATAATATCAAAATAATAGAGAGAGATTGAGTGTATTTCCTTGCTCATCTTTTTTAAAAAACAAAAATATATATTTTAAACAAGTATTTAATCTAAAAAAAAAAATCTGACGTAACATGTTTTTAAAAAAAATGATTTTTTCATTTAAAATCATCAAATGAAAAAAAATAAATTTAGATGGCTCGGATGGGAGGAGCTTTCCGTGCTCATCCTCATCCAAAGAATGAGCAGGAAACAAGCTCTAGGGAGAGAGAGAGAGAGAGAGAGAATATGCAAGATTCTCACGTGCTATTAGGCCATTACGGTTTAAAGAAACTTTTTTGTATTGCACTTCGTTGCCGGTCCCTCTGTTTCAGAATTTCTAGTTTTAACGATTCTTGTGCTTGCTTGTTTTTCTTATCTATATCATTGTGACTTTGTTTTCACAACTAAGACGAATTCTATTGGTCCTCTAATTAAACTCTAGTCAGGATCAATGACATGCATAAAATAACCCTGCAAATATTCTTTGTTTTTTCTTTCTCCTTGCTAACTTCGAGTAACACAGTGAAGGTCATGGAGATGGTAAAGCTCCCAGAAACTGTACAGAAGTGGGATTCAATCCTCTTAATATACAAATCTAGGGATCTCCATTGTACCTTGTACATTATACATAAATACTTGAAGGAGAATAAAAATACCAAAAATTGAGAGCAGGGATAAGGAAAAATGAATGAAAAAACCGCCGCTTGGACCAATGAGACGTATCAAAGCCTCAGTCCTCATTCTAGGATTATGAATGCCAACAGCTTCAGAAATTTGATTATTTGCTCCGAAATAATAAGTTCATTGATGGGCCTATTGATGTTGGTTTGAAGGCTCGCATATATTTCCATGATGATGCCATCTGGGAATCTGCTTTATTAGTTTTCCTCACTTTGTGACTGAGAGGCCTTGTAACAGCATGATTTTTATCAGATCCTGATACTTTTGAATTAAATATTGCTGAGCCGAAGGAAGAATCAGTGGCACCAAAGGACACAGGTACTTTATGGGATGAATCTAATGGATATCCAACAGCTCCATCCTGATGTGGAGGTGGAAATTTCTCACTCTTGCTTTTTGCATTTGCATGGGTCACAGCTCTCCACTTCTGAAATTCGAGAAACACGAAATATTTGCTTAATGGAGCATACCGAGTCAATGAGAAGAACCGTCCAATTTAACAATTTCTCCAAGTCAAGAAAGTGTTTCACGCAGTCCAAGCATATAAAGTACTACCTCCAGTCCTATATATAAGAGCTGGATAAGAGGTCATAATCCACTTTTGTCCCCCAAATTTATAATTTTTCCTCAAAATATCCTTATTGATTGCACATATTATGAGGGTTTTCATCAAGGGGCGGTTCCAATGCACAAAATTAAAAAGTATTTTAGGAAACCAACACACATTTGTTACATAAAACTCACTTAACTAACTTCCTTAATTTACACAAATTAGTTATCTAGCTCTTATATTAAGGATTGGATGGATGGAGTAAATAGGAAGGTTGGACCTGAGCCATAAAAGAATACAATTGCTTGGACTAGGAGTTGAAGAAACAGGAAGTCAAAATGGCATATAAACTTAAGTAACCCGAGGTCAATTAAGAGGTAAATAGACAAACAACAATATCAAGAATGATTCACGTACATCTATGTTTGTTTGCAACTCTGCATTGGCATCTGGAGCTGGAATGGCCCGACCATGATCACGTGTTTTGACTCTTCGAGCACCATCAACAGCATTATTTTTCCCACTTTGGGCTTTTTGCCTGAGAAAAGTATAAATCCATTACCCATCATCTCAGATCACCAAATAAAAATCAGTCCAGATGTTATCAAATGTAGAAATGAGAGAACCTTCTTGCTTCTTCATCTCTCAGTTTTACATCCAACTCTTTGCTGGGAGGATACTTCGGTAAACTTGATGGTTCACAAGCATGGGGCTCAGTTGCAAAGAACTGCAAGAGAGATAATACACGTGAATAATTAAAATCTCAAATATAACTTTGATGTCAAGTTGACAGCTTACTTCACTACTTAGAGCAGTTGAGGCAGTGCCGCGATCTTCTGGATCTATTGCAAGAAGAGTTTCTATTAGAGATAAAGAAGAAGGAGGGAAATCTATGAAGGTTTCTGAAAGGCAACGTTTATAAGGCTGCTGCGGCTTAAAGAGTGTAGCATTTGGTAATCTATACTTCTTCCAATATTCCTCCGATGGAGAGCCACATAATTTAAATATTTTGTGCAGTTGCTCAACCTAGCCCAAGAAAATACAAAAGTCAGTCAAATGTCATCATGAGATGTACATTTGAGGCACAAAATCCAATGTTTGTTTGCCAAAAAAAAAATCCAAGATGACAAATGACAACAGACAAAGGAAACTTAAAAGTAAATCTCAATTCAATTACTAAAAGTTTATTAGTAATGGCAACTATCTAATGCACGCTAACTGTGGGTACAATCTCCAAACATAAAAGCATACTTAAAATATAATACAATGTAACTTCAAAGGATTGAAGTAGGGGTCTGTTGTTGCTTCTCATTCTTTTCTTTCAGCCTTTAACCAGGTTTTCTGTCTTTAAGTTAATGGATATTTCCAGTTCATCAAGATGACCGTTTAGTGACATGAAAAGTGAACCAATCAAGGTGACACAGTCTAACAAAAGCAGCTTGCCCCACATATTTTGGTTGGCAACTAAGAGAACTTTGATGATAGAACACAAATGCAAACCACTGCTGGCATTGAAGGCATCAATGAGCATTGTAAGTGAG
The DNA here is from genome assembly GCA_019022615.1 of Acacia melanoxylon. Classification (NCBI taxonomy): domain Eukaryota; kingdom Viridiplantae; phylum Streptophyta; class Magnoliopsida; order Fabales; family Fabaceae; genus Acacia; species Acacia melanoxylon. The sequence goes on from JAFJYJ010000098.1 coordinate 1,832,640, forward strand.
GGACAAAATGACCAAAATTGCTGCAACAAGACTTGAACTTGATATCTTTAAGAATAAATGATTCTGATTAGTAGCTTCAAAGTTTAAACAATAGCTACTAGTAGAACATGAAAAACAGTGATACCTCTGTTCGGCCAGGCATGATTGGCTTGCCAGCAAGCAGCTCAGCCAAGATGCAGCCAGCACTCCAAAGGTCAACACCAACACCATAGACTGTAGCCCCAAGAAGAAGCTCAGGAGGCCGGTACCAAAGGGTGACAACTCTACTTGTCATGGGCAGCTTTTTCTCAGGATCATAGAAAGTGGCTAGGCCAAAATCCGCTATTTTAAGGATTCCTTCATTATCAATGAGCAGATTGGAACCCTTGATATCACGGTGCAAAACGCCTCTACTGTGGCAATGCTCAAGACCAGAGAGTAATTGCTTCATATAGCATTTCACCTGCCATAGAGATATACTGAGAAACAAATCAGCCTTTCAGTAAGACATTTCCTCACATTATTCTTAAATGAATGATTATCCCTTCCACTTTTATCAATGCTTAAAAGGCATCACTATTTTAAGACAAGTCCTGGATGAATTAATAAGTGTATAAAGACATCATGAACCAAATAATGAGCTACTGGTCTTTAAGCATTTACATAAAAACTGCAGGCACAGTATAGTCACCCTCCATGTATATAATCTACAATCTTTGTTTCCTTTATGAATTAAGGATACATAAAACAAATTGATTCCTGCATAGCAACCAAATAATCTATTAGGTATTCTCAACATGAGCAAACTATTAAGTGCTCATTGCATTGGAACAAGAGATGTATCACGTATTTACCCAAGCCAAGAATATTATTTGCCTTAAGTTGTTCACATCTTAATAGATGAAGCCAAACAACAACTACAATAAAAATAAATATATTTTACTTTTATTAATAGAGCATGATAATGAAACTCTCAAAATATGGTTGGTTTGCAGGGGGAAGAGAATGAAAATTTCCCTCTTGTCTCACTACAATAAAAAATAAAAATATTTCACTTTTTATATTCATCTCACTACTTTAAAAATAATATACTTTGTTCAAGTGTTGTTCATTTTCAGATCAGGAAACAAAATCAACCAAAGGTACATACAATAGTAACAAAACAAAATCATAACCTCAAACACATCTCAATGACAACAAAGCCGGAGAATGCTTACTGAATTATAGCTAATATATAGTTGAACTTAACGCCTTGGCCAACCGCAAAATAAATTAACAGAGAAGACACTGCAGTTCGAAAATTGCCGTACCTGAGGCTCGGTAAACTTAACACCTTGGCGAGCTGCAAGCCCAGCGAGATCGTGTTCCATATACTCGAATACTAGGTATAGACTGCATGACATTCTTGAAGTAACCAAACCTTCAAGTTTCAAGACATTGGGATGATCAAGCCGCCTCAACAGAATAATTTCTCTCGCCATGAACTTCACACTCTCTGGCTCCATATTATCAAACCTAACTTTCTTTAGTGCCACTATCTTTCCGGTAAGAAGGTCCCTAGCTTTATATACATTGCTATAAGTCCCTTGCCCAATCTGAACAACCAAGACAAACACTCTAGCACTGATTCAATAAATTCGATTTTGTATAAAACGAATATGGAGTTAAGTTTCGAAGCAGTAAGCACCTTGGCAAGCTTCTCGAACGAGCTGGCGCGACGAGGAGACCAATCTCGGATAGCATCGCCAGCCACATCCATCAACCACGACGGCCAACCATGCTCTGTATTAGCCCATGGATCAAGCTTAAGCTTCCGTCTCTCCGGAGCCGGAACAGTCCCGAGGAAATCGCCGGTGTGCCAAGTCCCCTGCTTTTCCTTATCCCTCGCCGCCCCTTCCTTCCTTCCAACAACGGCATTACCTCCATCAGTGACAGAATGTCGCTGACTAACCCGACGACGGTGATTCTGGGGTCCGAAATCCGAGCGCCGGCCTCCGCTATTCGCCGGCGTTGCGAGCACGCAACCCATTCGTCAGCTGTGGGTGCTCTGAGAGTAACGAAAACACATCGGAATGGAGAAGCGAAAGGTGTTTCGGTTACTGACAGAACTGGAAGTAACCGGCGATTGAGAGAGAGAGAGAGTGGCCGGAAATGAGGTGAGGGTCGCTCGTTAAGGAGGTATGAGGAGTGAGAGTGGATGTTGGAGATGGCTGTGAAGGAGGAGGAGGAAGGAAGAAAAGGGTAACGAGTTTAGGGAGAAATAACGGAAATGCCACTGAGAGGATGTCAGTGAAATGGAGGCTGAAGGCTGAAGCGCCAAGTCCAAAACGACACATAGGGATGAGGTCATCAGATTTTGAGACTGCAAAGGGACGAAGCATCCAAAGCCATGATGATAAATCATAAAAAGTAAAGTGAAAAATAAAAATGCCTTTTCTCCAAAAGATGCTGTTCGCTTTTTAATTCTCAGTATTGACTTTCTTTAGTAGCCCTCAATCCTCATCATGCCCTTATTTTGAATGAATGCCTTTAAATTTCTTTCCATGTTTTTTCTTTGACCCCTCAATCCTCATCATGCCCTTATTTTGAAGGAATGCCTTTAAATTTCTTTCCATGATTTTTCTTCAATTTATTCATCTAAGATTGTCAGATTTTTTTATTTTTTTTTTTACTATATACTACCTTTCTTTTTTTATTATAAGGCATTAACTAACAATTCACACAAACCAATAAAAACAATTAAAGTCAATAAAGTCGTCCTAAAATTTAAATAATTTTCAATATTACCCCTACTAGTTGCATTAAATTCTAATATTATAATATTATCACTCTTACCCACTACCCCTATTAATGATGGACATACATGGGAAAAAACAATTAATGCTCATTGGAAATAAGCAAGTGCCTTATAAAAAGGATTAAATGATTGCAATGTTGGCCTTATAATAAAGTTAATTATGAGAATCTTATATAAAGTGAAAAATTACTAATATGCTATATTTTAAAAAGTATTGACCATGATGCACCATTTAACATCGTTTAAGGAGGAACAATTTCAAACTGAAGAACTTGAGAGCCTTATTATTTAAGCAAGAAGATAAATGAATATTGAATCTTATTCAATAAATTATTTGAAGTATGTACATGTCCTTATATAGAAAAATAGATAACTACTTATGTACAACTAGATTTATTACACTGTTACAACAAACTAACTAAAACAGTTATACTAACTTTTTTTTTTTTTTACAAGTGGCAAGCATAAGCTTGAAATTCAAAATACAAACCACCTAAGACTAAGAACTAAATTCATCCCCAACGACATTATGTCAAATATGAACCGAGTTCTACATCTCGAGGTGTACCACGTGACTATCCGTAATCGCATATCTTCTACGCGTGCATCTTTTGCCAAAATATCGCACATTCAATAGCCTTTATGTTTGAATGAGACAAAACAAATATCAATCTCCATACTGATAGTTGACGTGTGACCTTTATTTCAGCTTTAAAAAGATGATCTAATACATTATCCCTCACCAAAATATTCAACGCTTCCAAAGAATCAGAGAAAACCTGTATTCTATGAAGCCTGTAAAGTTGACAAACCTCAAGCCCTATCTTAATGGCTACTACCTCTGCAATAGCCACCGGAATGGTCCCAATACTCTTCATATTTACTATGACCCATCTTCCCTTGTCATCTTTAATCACTCCTCCAACTCGTCGCTTGGTTATGTTCTCTTATCGACGCGTCCACATCCGGTGAACTTATCCTCGGATTTGGCTTCTTCCTTTTGTTATCTGTTTTGTGGTACCTACGCAAGCAATTGATTTTTCAATCTCCAATCCACAACTTCTTCCATTAAGTGGTGTTGACATAGCTAACTAATATGTTAAAGTAACTAAATTGGTTACAAGTATATATACTAATACCCTCTCAAGCTGGAGAATGTATATCTATCATTCCTAACTTGGATAGGAGTGTACAAAATGGAGTAGGAGCAAGGGGTTTAGTAAAAATATCAGCCAACTAGTTTTGAGACTTGATAGGAGTAAATTAATCAATCATTTTTGAAGTTTTTTCAACTATATGACAATCAATATCGAGATGCTTAGTACGTTCATAGATAGGATTGGTAGCAGTGTGACGAGTTGATTGACTATCACAATATAAAGAAGCAGAAGAGTCAATAGGAAAACCAAAATCTCTTAACAAGTATGATAATCATTGAATCTCACTACTAGTAGTTGCTACAACACGATATTCGACTTCGAAGAGGAAGTAGACACAATTTGATGTTTCTTTGAATGCCAAGTAACCAAAGCTTGATCCAAAAACCACATAAACCAGCTTATAGATCGATGTGTATCAATGCATCATGCCCAATCGAATCACTAAAAGCATTCAATTCATAGTAGAAGTAACATGAAAAAATAAACCACGACCTTAAGCGCCTTGAGATACCGAAGCACCCTCTCGAGTAGCCTTTAAATGAACATCGCAGGATTTTGGACAAACCGACTAAGTTGCCGAATAGAGAAAAAAATATCAAGCCAAGTGTTTGCAAGGTAAAGCAACCGACCCACCAAAGTACGATAAATGGAACCATCCTCTAAAGGGACACTAGAATTCTTAGATAGTTTGCATTCTGACATAGGAGTAACAACATGCTTACTTTCAACAAAACCAAAATCGTACAATATATCCAAGGAAAACTTCATTTGACAAAAAGAAATTCCTTTAGAGCTTAGAGCAATTTCCAAGCCAAGAAAATATTTAGTATCACCCAAATCTTTAATTTTGAAACAGGAATCTAGAAAGACTTGATGCTATTGATTTCAACCAGATCAATACCATTAAGGATAATATCATCCACATAAACAAGAAAAAAGTAAATTAGTGATTTGTATGCTTGATGAATAAAGAGTGATCATCGGCAGAATAATGATAACCACAAGAAATAAGTGCCTTCAAAAGCTTAAAAATCATTGCCTACTTGCTTGCTTAAGGTCATAAAGTGAACGTTGTAGTTTACATACTTGAGTAGGGAAAAACGGCAAAACACGAAGGGGAGGCAACATATAAACCTCTTAAGCAAGATCCCCATGAAGAAAAGTATTGTTAACATCAAGTTGTTTCAAATGCCAATTATGGACAACAACAAGAGCAAGTAATAAACGGACAATAGTAAGTTTAGTCACAGGAGAAAATGTATCATTAAAATCAATATCATCTACTGAGTATAGACTTGAGCAACCAAGCGTCCTTGTAACAATTTAAGGTGCCATCAAAATTGTATTTCTTAGCAAATACCCACTTGCACTCAATAGGTTGTTTTCTAGAAGGTAAATCAGGTCAACACATATGTATGATTCTATTGTAAAACATCAAGTTCAGCTTCTATAGCTTTCCACCAACCCTCATATTTAATGGCTTTAGAATAAGTTTTAGGAATATCATAAATAAAAATAGACAAACTATAATGATGACGAGGAGAGGAAAGATGATTATAAGAAAGAACATGAGAAAGGATGAATGAATCCGATATAACCGATGTACATTGAAGAGCAAAATGATAATCATGCAAATAGGTAGGTAGTCGCCTAGACCTAGTAGATCTCCTAAGTAAAGTGGTAAAGGGGAAAGAGGAAGACTCAAAAGTAATAATAGGCCGAGAAGGAGAATAACTATTAGAAGAAGCTATTAGATAATCTAGAATAGGAAGTTATTGAGGTAATGGAATAGAATTGGGTAAACAAGGAGAATCAGAACTACAAAAAGGAAAAATGGATTCATAAAAATGAACATTTCTAGAAACAAAAATATGTCGGCTATGCAAATCCAATGTGAAAAAACCTTTTGTACCATGTTGATAACCTAGAAAAACACACTCACGAGCCCTAGAATCAAGCTCAATACGTCGGTGAGGGTAGGGAAGGGAAAAAAATACAGCCAAATACTTTAAGATTGCTCAAATATGGTCATTTATGATATAATAGGCAAAATATTATTTATGATTCAAAACAGGGTAGGCAAACGATTAATAAGGTATATAGAATGAGAAATCGTATAGGACAATAAACCTTGGAAACATGAGCTTGAAATAACAAAACTCTTGTAACATTTAAAATATGTTAATGTTTCCTTTCTACCTTACTATTTTTTTTAGATGTTTCTGCACAACTACTTTAATGAAGTATACCATGTTGTTTGTAAAAATCATCCATGGCAAACTCAGCACCATTGTCATATCTAATGACTTGTACCGAAAGGCCAAATTGTGTAGAAACCATATGAAAAAAAAAGAATGAATATGAGACTAAACTTCATATTTACTTTTAAGTAAATCAATCCAGGTATATCTTGAAAAATCATCAACAATAGTAAGAAAATACGTGTGCTCATATATTGAAGATAAATGATAAGGGCCCTAAATGTTCATATGAATCAAATCAAAGATTTTATTAGACTTTGTAGTGCTTACATGAAAAAGGTAACTTACATTGCTTAGCAGATGACAAACATCACAATGGAAAAAAGAAGAATTATAAGGAACAGAAGGGTGTTGTTTATGAATGGAATACAATGTAGAATTACTAAGATGTCCTAATTGAAAATGCCAAAGGTAGGAGTTGAGGCGCTTGGTAGAGATATTACCAATGACATGTGAAAGTAGGAATATCACCAAGAGGGGGTGAATTAGGATATAAAATTTTCTTCAAAAATACGAAATAGACTCAAGAAAGGTAGCTAAACAAACAGAGGAAATAGAAGAAGGAAGAACACAAGCAATTTATACTGGTTCGGTCTAAATCATCGACCTACGTTCGGTCCCGACTCTCGGATTTCACTAACTCAAATGATTACACACCGTAACTCTGAGTAATTCTTCACTAGAACTTACTCCCCCTTACAAGTTGTAATCAAATAACCCAATCTCCAAGTCCCACAACTTGAGATTCTTACAATGAAAGATTTCAATAATAAACTCTCTAAAAGAGCATATTGATAAACACTAAAGAATAAATATCTGAAGATATTAATGAGGAGATTGAAACGTAAAATTGCAATAGGTTCGCATTGAATGCACAACGTTTCGTTGGCAGAATTCAATGCTTTTGGTATTTATAGTTGTTGCAATTAATGACCGTTGGTGAAACTTGAAGATTAACCGTTGTGACTCATAAATATAGCCGTTAGACAAATGAGGCTTGGTTAATATTTTCGCCGTTAATGATCCAGGTGGATTTGTGCCGTCACCACATTCTTTCATTCCTTCTGTTTTGCCCGTTGTGAAATAGCATTTATTGCGAGATAGGAATGGCAGGAATGTCTTTCGAATGATCAGAGATATGGTTGTTGTGATTGAGTCTCGATATGGTAACTGCATTTAATGTGTTCTGACACACAAATTGCTTTATGATAATTTATTGTTAATCTATGATATAATCACCTGAAACTCATTAGCAAACTTATTAAAAGCATTTAAGAATAGTAATGAGTAATGATTTGAAGAAATAAAATCATAATTAGTTTATTTAGATTTTTTGGAGACGGTGATTTTGAAAAGAAAAGATTAACTTTTAGTTAAAGAGTTGATGCCTGGAGGTAATGACTTGAGGTAAGAATATAAGTGACTTGAGGCAAGTTAATCTTAAGAGAGATATAAAGTTTAGAAGAAGTTAACTTGAAACTTTGACTAGAGGCAAGTTCGCTTTTCACAAGTTAAGAAACGCAAGTTGAAGGAAATTGTAACTTGACTAGAGGTAAAAATAATTACCTTGAGTTGGTGACTAGAGGCAATTGATAAGCAAAAGTCAAGAGCAATTCTCTTGAAAAGCACAAGTTCAACTTTTTAACTTGATGTCCGAAAGTTCATTAACTTGATATTCAAGAGTCAAAGCTCGATACTTCTTAAAGGAATAGACCAATTGAAAGCTTAACTAGAGTCAATAAGTATTTACCTAGAATCAATGACTTGAGGCATTAACTTGATATGCACAAGTCAAAACGATGGCTTTGAAAATCGCAAGTTAAAAAGGCTCAACTTGATATAAGAAGTGAATGCCTTGACTTAATGACTAGAGTCATTAACTTGATATTTCAAAAGTTAAAACCAATACTTTCAAAGGAAATAGACCAATAGAAGGCTTAACTTGAGTCAATAAGTATTTGCCTAGAGTCAATGACTTGAGGCATTAACTGGATATTCAAGAGTAAAAACGTTGAGTTCAGAATTTTTTAAAAATCAAACAAATAACTTGAGGTAGATAAATATGTTACTAGAGTTAAGTATTTATTAAAAAACATTTCTATTCGTTTAACTAGAGTCATACTCATATCTAACTCAAGGCATCCTTGAATTCAATTTATTGACTCCAAGGCAAAATCATTTTAGCTCGAGGCAACCAATGCAAAACTTCTAAAAACATTATAGATTAAAGTTAACTATAAAACATGATTTAACCTTGAATCTATTAACTTATTTACATTATAATTGTTATCATCAAAACATCAAAAACATAGAGAACTAACAACATCTCGGTATGGAAGTTGCATGTTGCTTTAAAATGTAAAGTCCTTAATACATATTAGTTGAACCAATCATCTTCTTTAAAGGTAGGTGAATTGAATTAGACAATGGGAAATCGAAAGGAAACAACAGTGGAAGTGATCGAGTTAATTTGGAAACAAAAATGAGATTAAAGCGAAAATTCTAGAACATATAAGACATCGAAGGAAAAGACATCTGAATACTAAATTGTCCACTAGAAGTAGTAAGGACGTGTGCCATTTGGTAAATTTACGATATAGGAGTAATAGTTTTAGATGAGGTAAACAAAGCTAGATTAGAACAAACATGAGTTGTTCTCTGAATCTATGATCCAAGTAATATGAAAATGAATGTGAAAGAAGGAAAATGCTTACCAAAGGGCGTAAACATGATTAAAGATGCAAAGGGTTGTGTTAATGAATGATCAGCTTGAACTAGAGCCAAATACTTACAATATTGATTAGTGAAGCTATATGCTTGATTAACAACCTTGTCAGGGCGCAAGAGTATCTTTACCAATAGAAATAGAGCCAGAGGTAACAGTAGCATTAATAGAGGCATTTTGAAACTTAAAACCAGGTGGAAATCCATGTTTCCTATAGCAAGTAGCTTCAAGATGTCTAGACTTCCACAAGTAAGTACATAATTTGCCCAAATTGGTAAAATGAGGTTTATGATTCCCCACGGTAAGAAGATTTGAAAACAAGTCTTATTGAACAAAGTAATAATTTCGGAGTTTGAAACCAAGTTCCTCTATTGTTGGATCACTAACGAAAATACTCTAATATTTGGTAAGGATCTATTAACATAATTTGGGACTTAACAACACCAAATCTATCACTTAATCCTTTCAAAAAAATGAATGACATAATCTTGATCTATATGTCTCTTATGAACCTCAGCAACACCACAGTGACACGAGGATTACAAGTACACGTAAAGGTAAGACGTAAATTAGAAACTCATCCCATAGTATTTTAAGTTTGGTGAAGTAATCACTTACAAAGAGATCACCTTGTTTCAGACTCTGAATTTCTTCTTAAAGATCAGCTAAATGAAAATTTTTGTTCTGAGAGAATTGGTCGCATAGATCATCCCAAACGTCACTAGCTTTATCAATCCACAGGATACTTTGAGCAAGGGTTAGTAGGATAATGATCTGTTAACGAGACAAAACCATTATTCATACCCATCGGACTAGGAACATGAGAAGATCAATCAATAAAACGTGTCTTGTTCTTCGACATAAGGCCATCTTCATCGCTCTAGCCCAAGAATGGTAGTTTTGTCCAAATAACATTAGAGAAACAAGAACAAGTGATGGATTTTTTTTGATGCAAATAAAAGGGGTTTTAACATTTTGAAACGAATCAGAAAGATTTGGAATGGAATCACCGGCAGATTTCTAGAGAGAGAAGAATATATGGTTCGCCGCCATTGAAAAATCGAACGATCGTGAAGTTGAAAAGAACGAAGATCACTTAGAAGAAGGAACTAGGGTTCGGCGAATAGAGAGTGGAGAGGATTCTCGAAGAAGTATGAAATGTGGATTTGGTGTAGAGAGAAAATGAAGAAAAGAAAGCTATTTGAGAGGAGAAAAAAAGAAAATAAGAGTGGGTCAAATTGACTCACATGCTCGATACCATATTATTGAAGCAAGAAGAGAAATGAATATTGAATCTTATCCAATAAATTACCTGAAGTATGTACATGTCATTATATAGATAAATAGATAATTACTTATGTACAAGTAGATTTATTACACTGTTACAACAAACAAACTAAAACAGTGACACTAACTATTTATAGCTAACTAATCTGTTTACAGGAACTAAAATGGTTATAAGTATATATATATACCATTCTAGTCTTATTTATAAGTCTTTTTTTAACTAAATCACACATACCAAGGAGAAGTAGTTAGCTCAATGATTATAGGGTAAATTTTCAATTTTTGCCCCCATTTATTAGTGAATATCTTTCAACTCTTTATTCTCTCTCTATTTTCATTGGTACAATTAATATGGATAAAATTATCACAATCTCATTTATTACCCTAAAACTGAACTTATAAATAAGACCAAATTTTTTGTTCAAAATTGATTTATAAATAGGATCAGGGGTGATCACTAATAAGCATCTTTCACAGCCTTTATTTTCTTAATTAATTTTCATCTCCAACTATCATCTTTATTAACAAAATAATGTAAGAGGCTGAAACTCGTTCACAGTTGAACGAGTTCTTCATAAATTTAAAGTCATTCTTCCCTAACATAAATCTTATCTCGAACACGATAATAGGCATGAAGTCAAGATTTTCCTTACGAAGGGAGCTGAAATTGATATATGTGTGTGTGTGTGTGAGATTTTGCATTCCTCTAGTTTTGAATTAATTGTAAGTAAACTTTTAAACTCTATACAATTTTTGACTCAGTTTAAATTTAGTTCATCAACTTTAAGTTTAAATTTAGTTCATCAACTTTAACTTATTGCAGTTTAGAGTTTAGACCTTATGTATCATTTAAAGTTTTAGTCTCTAAGATTAATAAAATAAATAATTTTATTATAAAAAAAAAACATAGAGACTAATATTTTAAATAGTAAAAATATAGAAACTAAGTGAATAAGTTGGAACAAGATTCTCTCATTGTCATAGTTTCTTCTCATCTTCATCATCCAATCCAAAACGTTGATTTGACTTAATGAAATTGTTAATGTTGGCGGTTTTATTAAATGTATAATTCAAATTTAAAGTTGATGAGGACAATAAAACATGATGGAGTGATCCAAATCCAAATAAGTTGCGTCAAATCAAATTTTAGAGACTCAATTATAATCAATTGAGTTATTTCGAATTAAAGTTTAGAGATTAAAGTTATTGATGAGTAAGAACTATGAAGACGAAAAAAAAAAAATCTTTTTGAAAAAATAATATAAAGTTTAAAAATATGTATCATTTGTAAAATATTAAAAAATGAAAATTCCATTAAAGTTGATTGGCCCCTGTCAAATGGGGCCTAAATGAAACAGAAGTTATCGAATACTCCCATCCGATCCTAAATATAAAATAAAGTTGATTTTTAAAGAGATTAAGGAAGTTATTTAAATTACTTTAAAATATTTTAATTTTAATTTTTTCTCTAAACAAATTAATTTGGTAATAAAAATATGTAATCTAAGGATACATAACATATGATCGATTAAGTAAACTTATTTTGTTTTAATCTCTCTAAAAGTTCACTCTATTTTTATATTTAAGACCGCAAAAGAGTAATAAGTCTCAACATCATAATAATGTTAGCCAAAGAAGCATGTCATGAATCCAAGGAGCAAATTCGAAACATGAAGGGGTGTTACGATAAAAACATGAGCCTATAAATCGAATAATTCCCAAGTACTAAAAATAATCCAAGTGATGAAAGTCACTCCTAAATTTCCAATTATGTGAATAGGAAAATTAATCTTGAAGTCTTCATGTAAAAACAAATAAATAAATAAAAATCAATCCCCTTCACCTACCATGCCCCATCATAGTCAATTATGAGTTCACACTCATTGACCTCACAAAACTGTAAATTTATTTTTAATATTAGTTGTTGACCATTAGTTATTGACAATTGACGAAAGATATCACAATTTATTAAGAATAATTAAATATGCCTCAAAATATAATCGATTTTTAATCTGTATAACACATAAAAGGGCTCTTGGTGGAGTCCATAATGTGACCCATTTGAGTTAAGAAGTCCATGTGGGGCGACCCTTCTATTATTTTATTTTCCACGTACTGCTTACTTTTAATTGACAGATATTGACATTAATTAGTTATCTTGAAAAGGGGTTTAGCCGTTTAGGCATAAATATAAATATATAATCATCACTTTAATTACTAATTGTAAATTGCCATCTCACTCAATCACCCAAAAATATTCTTCTGGTGGAACGTCCCATTGCAATGATCCCTTTGGCAATTAATAATGGAGCCTTATTGATCACAAATGACAAAAACATGAGCTTGTATTGCAAATTTGTTAAAATTAATCACAATTCCAATCACTTAAAATTTTACTTAGATTTTCGCTGGTTTCTGCTATCCCACGCAGACGAGATATTTGAATTTCAGTTTTCAGAGGCAAAATAATTGTCAAATGTAAGTGGTGAGCCAGAAATCTACTCCCTCTCGTCTTAAATATCAAGTAAAGTTCACTTTCTTAGAGATATTAATTAAATTACTTTAGAAGTATTTATATTTTTAATTTTTTCTAAATTAATTAGTTTACTAATAAAGTGATATATAATACGAAGATAAACAACGTATGATGCTGATTAAGAAGCTTATTTAGTTTAATCTCTCAAAAAAAAATCATTATGTCTTATATTTAAGATAGAAGAAATATTTCATTTCCCTATCAGGACTACGACTCATAATTAAATATAGTACTCCTATAATAGAAGAAGAAGATAAAGATAGATGGGTAGTCATATATAGTTGTAGATTTTTCTCCTCTATTTATTTGTTATTGTCATTGATATATCAACATCTCTTCCTTAACAAACGCAGAGATTGATCATTTGATGGTTGAATTGTTGATAAAAGAATGAGAAAAAAAGGGAAAAGACAAAACGGGTGTAATTAATTGAAGTGGACCAGTTTTGATGTTCATCAATGTGATATAGTAGAAGAAACAAAGTGGGTTTCTTCATTATCAATCTAGCTAGCTAGCACCAGGGTGTTATTCATCACTTATTATTTGCCGCTAATGATGGGTCTCTGTATTTGTATCAAACACCACTCACAAGCAAATCCATTTATAAGAGATACTTAGAAGCTGTCTCAATTTCTTTTCGTTAATTTTCATACATTTTCTTTTCACCATACTTTCTCTCTTCCACTGATTTTTAACAAAAAGAGTTATATATTTTTTTAATCTTTATTGTCTTCAACTGATTTTAACTGTTTTAACCGACTTTTGAACACATACACTACATAGGTTTGAACCAATGACCTCTCCCTCAAAGGGAGAAGTGGATGTCATGTAGGCCAAGGCTCATTAACATATGATTCGATTAATTATTTGTTATAAAAAGCAACGAAGAGAGTATATAGTAAAGAGAAGAAGAATGAACAAGTAAGAAAGTCTGGATTCATGAGACAAACACGAGTAGGAACGCCATTGGTCGAGTAGTTTCGTGGTATAGAAATTTCAATATAATTAAATCGCTTATAACGGTGTGGATAGTGCTATCCTTTTAATTGAGAGAGAAGAGATGATTACGTAGGGGCGTGGAAAAAATATAGGTATTGTCCGTTTAGATTAACGATGACAGACGTGCCTTTTTTTTTTATTTGACTTTTATAAATTTAAGATAAGATAAAAGTCATATTGTAAATAAAATTTATGTTGGATTGATGGTAATATAAGTCTATTTACACTTAAAAAAACAGGTTTTAGTGACTTTTTTAAAGTAACTTTTGACTTAAAAAACTCGTTTTAGAAAAATATCAACCTAAACATCATATTTTACACTCTTTGTGCTTTTTTCGTTCTTATCGTACTTTTTCAATCCCCATTGTCATCCGAACGGACCCATAAAAGTGAAGGCAAGAGTGATTAGATAGCGTAATTTGAAAGGAGATAGAAGGACTCAATTAGGCATAAATGTCAAAGAGGTATTCATTCAACAAAAGCATAAACCCCTGATAAGGAGGTATTGAAATTGATTTGTTGCGACTTTTTCTTCACTTAACATTATTGTGGAAGGCACTCTAGTCTATACGCTTAGACTCAATATGGTTTGTTCAATTACTCTTTGCCTCGTAGTAGTTGCTTTGTTTTTTTAATATATAGAATCGTCGTCGCACCTCCTTCATTCATATTGGATAATTAGCTTCACTAATTACTCACAGTCCCACAATGTTTTAGGTAAGAGTTTTTGTACCTTTATGTCCATACAGCTTTATATATCATATAAAATTTAAGTCACTGTTTGCTTCACTAAAATATATCCAAATTTTTTTAATCTTAAAATTTTGGAAAAATCCCCTCAAGGCCCAAATTAGCTAAATATTATTAAAAAAGACCCAAAGAAAAGTGGGATGTGAACGTATTATTTCAAAAAACCATTGTCTTGATATAATTGTTAACGATATCTTTGATATAGTTGTTATGATATTGATTTAATTGTTGGGATATTGTTGTTAACGTCTCTGATCTAATTGTTAATGTTATATTGATATAGTTGTTAACGTTTATAAATAATATCAGAAAATGTCTTGAACTTTATTGACATGTGACTTTTTTAACAATTTTTTTGGTTATTTAGACCTTGAGGTGGATTTTCACAAAAATTTTAGTATACTCTTTCTATTATTACCACTAATTAATTATAAGTCTCTCTTATTTTTTTTTAGGGTTAATCATCAATTTTCGCCGAAGTTTTATTGATACATGATATTTGCCCTTTGAAGTCTCAAACGTACTGTGATGTTTTCTCGTTAAAAACCCTGGCAACGTTAGGAGTTTTTAATGGAGGACAATATCGCTTGCGTTTTGAGACTTCGTGGGCAAAATTGCTCAAAAAAATGTACCCAGTATCAAAATGTAAAGCAATGTTGCTCCCCTCATTAAAAACCCTAATCTGATCCAGCGTTTAGGGTTTAGGTGGAATTTGTTAACATGAGTGCAACATTGCTACGTTTTAAACTTTAGGGCAACATTGCTAATTTGAAAATTTGGGAGGCTAAATTGCTCCCACATACGTCTTTCAGGCAAAATTGATACTTTACTTTATTTATATATATATATATATATATATATATATACTTATTTTATACTACCATCTCTTTTCTCACACACTCAACCTCTCACCCAATCACTCTCTATAAATAAAGGTATATTTGAAAAAAATTACATCTTTATTACTTTTAACTATTTTAACTAATATTTTAATCAACCTAATTTGTTAGTTACAACTTAGATTTTTCCTCCGATCATTTTTATATGATCTCAATTTTTGAACTGATTTAGCTTTTTTATAAGATCAAGTTTTAGAGTTGTCTGAATATAAAATTATGATTTACTAATTTTATTCCTAATTAATTCTAGTCTCCTTCTCATATTTTTTTCCATACATTTTCTTTCTAATTTTTTCTTATTATTGTTCTCTCTCTAGATTTCTCCTTATAAATAAAGATATATTTAGAAATAAAATTATTTTTTACATACTATTATTTTTAACCAATTTTTTAACTTCATAATTCGATTTAAATAATTTTATAACAAGGATAAGAGACAAAGTGTTTTATAGGAAAATTACGTGCGGTCCCAAGGACTAGAAATAAATACTGATTAAGTCCTTAAATCATCAAATTAAAAAAAGTTCCTGCGACTTTTTTGATATTATTTGTATGGAAACAAAATCTGTTTTTTTAAATTTTGTTGTAAATATGGCACTTCCTATTGTAAATATGGTTTTTTATTTGTAAATGAGCGAGGATTTTAAATTTTGTTGTAAAATATAAGCACTTCCTGGTTGTAAATATAGCATTTTTATTGTAAATGACCTCTTGTATGTTTAGGGTTTAAATTTTGTTGTAAATATGAGCCATCTTGTTGTAAATATGGATTTTTCTATTATAAATGGCCGGGATTAAATTTTGTTGTAAATATGTTGACTACATGTTGTAAATATAGCATTATTTCAATTTGTAAATGACCTCTCGTGACGATTTAGGATCAGTTTAAAACATAATCCGGTGTTTAAATGTTGTTGTAAATATGTTGTTACATTATAAATATACTTTTTATTGTAAATTGTGGTGTTTAAATGTTGTTGTAAATATGTGACTTTCGTAGTAAATATAAGCGTTTAACGTGTTGTTAATGCAAATAATATCAAAAAAGTCCCCAGACACGTATAATTTAGTGATTTGAGGAGCTAATTGTATTTGTTTCTAATCTTACCCTATTTTATATGGGAGTGGATGAAGTATCATTTGATAGTACCATCTCTAATTCAAAATATAAGTTTTAAATAATTAAATTACATAATTTGCAAAGATGATTAAAATTGATTGAAGACAATAATAAATATGTAATAGAATGCAACTTATTTTCTTTAAACATCCTAATTCATGGAGTGAAAAAAAATGACACTCCTCTAGTGCTATTTAATTTATTGACAAGGAAAGAAGAAACTTTTTCATGATGAAAACATATATCATGTGGATTAAAACTAGTGACTTATATGTGAGACCAACGTACTATTGCAGTTATGTTTTCAGGACAGAGAGAAGCTTTTCCATCTTTTTTATAAGTTACATGATCAATTTATTCATATAAATGTATAATTTTATCGTTAATTTATTGTATTATTAACTTATATCTCATAAGATATGTTGTTGTATATTGAATAAGAATAAAGTTAAAAAATTATTAAATTTTAAGATAAAGTTAATAAAATTTAAAGTTTGTTTTAAATTTATATGAAATGTATTAGAAATGATTTATAGGCATACTCCAAACTGAACCTTTAAAAGAGAATCAGACCTTGACGGCTATATTTTAAACAAAAGGGAATGGAGAATTAGTCAAGAATTAGAATTGGTGAGGAATTATTAATAATAATAATAATAAAAAAGAAAAAAAGAAATGGTGAGGAAATTGATTGATAAAATTTGTGGGAGTTTACTTACTACCTGACAAGTATTAAATGCTGATCTGTTTCAGTCTTCAATGGACGTTTGTTTCTTCGGTTAGTTGCACCCGAATTTAATTCCCCTGTCATTTTCAGTTTTTCTTCACTGGGCCCACCTCCATTAACCAAAGTTTTTCCCATCCCATCATATCACAAGTACCCCTACTATAACCGTAAATATCAAAAGAGCTTTTCACCATTTTTTCTTTTCTTTTTTTAAGGTAGTAAATGGCCATGTAATTAAAAAGCGTGGCTTTTATAGTGTAAACGAGCGTATAATAACGTTTTTTTAAGGAGCAAAGTGTTACGTTACGGCAAAAACGTAAACAAAGTGGAATCGCTAAAAGCGCTGCTTTAAATTGCAAAAGCGGGCCGTTTTTTAATAAAGCCAAAAGGAAAAAAAATCATCAGTTGCTTTGGAATAAAGTGAAAGAGCGAGAGGAGAAGA